>CM077816.1:36654696-37854696 GCA_039764185.1 Tamarix austromongolica | reverse complement strand
TATATATATATACATTTATTTGATTTTTTTGGGGATGTTAGCAAATAACCATGGAGTTGATATCAAGTTTCATCGATGCTTGATAAAAGGAAGTTTTCTATATTCATTAGTCATCAATCTATATGAATATGATTATTATGTATCATATAGGACTAATCTACCCTTTTAATTTCTTGTATGAGATCTCAATTTTTAAAAGCATATGAAAGGTCGCATATGTGACATATCTTGCAATCAAATAAATTTCAAGAACATCAATCCCTATTTAATTTGAATTGATTAAGAGTTTTAAGGGGGATATACTATGATCCTAAAATTGGCTCAAGATAAAGAAATTTATTTTTATCTCTCGTTTGCTTTATTCTTATGCTAATTAATATTTTTATTTGTTTTAATTGTATATATTAGCAATATATAATTTAATTTGATTTTATGTGTGATGATCTCCCTTTCAATTATAAGATGGAAGGTAAATATAGATGATAGGAGAAGGCTAAAAGACTCTTGTTTATTAAACTCTCATCGGATATAATATGATCGATTCAATGACTCAAAGTGATGGATTGGTGGCCACATTTCCCATCACTTGAAGATAATGGAAATACATCTAAAGTGGCAACGTTTAAGAAATTACTTAAATTTAATTGTTATGGATTAGCAGTCTTATTGCCCATCACTACATATTGGAGACTATAATACAAACCTATATTATCCTAAGTTAATGGAGGGCCACAAAAAATGGATAATTTTTTCTCATATTCCTTAAGTTAATGGATGGGTGAGTGCACAAATATTGGTAGAATCAGAAAGCTCCCAACTAATTACGTTATTTACAATTATGTACCTGAGGTATAAAAGGAAACGATAAGCTGAAAGCTTCACCAAATGATTAAATGGTCATGAAGATCTTATATGCAGTTCAATCTTGAAGATTGATTGATTAAAAGGTGATTAATAAATTATATGAAATTTAATTAAGGTGATCAAACAGTTGAAATCTAAAGGTTGCTAATCCGCAAGCACACAGCTTTATTGTAGCATGTCAAGGTCGTATCTACAGAGACTTTGCAATCAATTACTGATTTTTAATATTTTAGCTATCTAGATCATTATAAAATGAGAAAATGGAAGTAAATAATAAATTGTAGATTCTAAAACTATATATATATATATATATATATATATATATATATATAAAGCCTAGTATTGAACTTCGGACTCATTTTCAGTATTATAAAATGATTCACTAACATTGTGCATAATTGGTCAATTGTGATTCACTAGCCTCTTTCAAGGTATAGGAACGTACCTAACATAATTCGTTAACTACTTTCCTAACTAAAAAATTAGATTAAATCCATTAAATTCCACCGATTAAATAGTCCATAAGAATCAATTTTCTACTCTCGTGATCAATTGAATCCTATTAGTATATTAATTTTTCCACATTGATATCAACCTTTCAATTATAGTTAGTGTCTATATATATAAATCATATTTTATCAAACTTGACTTATATCAATAATTTCTAATATACAAAATAGACTATATGAACCATACATACAACATATAATTTAACTCATTATATTCAAACCAAATAGAGCCTAGTTCAATCCTAGAAAAGATAATGGCTCACTCATGAATTGAAAGAAATGCAGAAAATATATGTAATTGATATGCATATTGCATATATAATAAATAATGGAAAAGAGAATGAAAAGATCAAACCTTATATTGAAGATAAAAATAATTACTTGTAGAGTTGAGATACACACTTGACTAATCTTGACTTACTGAACAAAAATTGCATAAGAATCAAAAGTAAATTACAAGGAGTAGCGTTTGCTTAAGAATAATGGAGAGAAATTAAGCCTTCCTCTCCCCCTAATCTGTCATCCCTCATTTCCTTTATATCTCCCTTAATGTTGACGTAGAGGAGGTGGGAAGAATGTGGGAGAAATAATTCATTTGTGTTAATAACCGTTAGCTGCACGACCATGCAAGGCTACACTAGCTAGTCATGTAGCTTTTCTTCTCTCAAAAAAATGCACATGCATGGTTGTGTTAAGGATGTTTGTGAGTGTGCGAAGAAATGTTATGTGTAGTGTTATTCGATAGTTGCATGGATGTGTAAGGTTTCACTAGCTGGCCATGCAACTTTCATACTCTCAACATAATGTTGATTTAGAGTTGCACGGCTGCGCAGCTGGCTATGCTTTAGCCATGCAACACCCATTTCTTCCTCCTCTTGCTTCCTTTTCTCCTCTTTTCAGCTCTTTGGCCCTATTCTCTTCTCCAAAGACATATGAGGTAGATTATCTTCATTTAATACCTTCCATAATTGATTATTTTCTTGGTTCCATGAATCAATTCCTTGGATCTTTGCATTTGTGTGAAATTTCCTGAAAACTATTATTAGAAAGTAGTAACATAAACAAGATGCCAAATAAGACTACATAAATGAAGGGAAATTAGGCTAAAAATATGGGGAAAATTCAGGTTATCAACTCCCCGAAGCTTACTCTTTACATGTTTCTCAAGCAATACTCCAAACAACCAACGGAAAAGATAGATAAAAGGGAATGGGATCAAAGGCTTGGATGATAGAATGTACTACACGAACAAGATAAAAAAAATGCTAGATCAACCCATATTATGAGATTTAATAGTAATAAAATGAACATGTTGCTATGAATACTCCTCAATCCTAACTCCCAAATCAATATTACTATAATAATCTAAGAAGTTTTAGGATCGTGTAGATGATCATCCTTAAGAGATAAGGATTAATAGAGAATTAGGCTTACCTAGTATAAGCTCTAGATGCTCATATGCATAAGTTTCTCTCAAAATTCTCTCAACTAATTGTGATTGACCATAGGCTTGCATCTACTCTCATTCTCCACTACTCAAACATGCTATACAACATAAAATTTATAAGGTCTTGTTAAAGGTGTGATGAGGCTAAGGTAAAAGGTAGGATAAGTCTAAGAGTGTACTTAAAGGCCCAAAAATAAATGAAGCAATAACCAACACCTTTGGAATCAATTTATCCCTTCCTATTTGAATCATAAAATTAAATTTCCTAGATCTCAATGTCAAAATTTTTACTCTTTTCTTCTTCTTCATTTTCCTCTCTCTCTCTCTCTCTTAGTCTTATTCATATTTATTTTTTCTCATCTTTTTTTAATGAAAAATGAAAGAGAGAGGAAGATAATAAAAAGAATTAGGCCACATGCCTAGTCATTTTCTCAACATAAAAATCTACCAACTCTTCTTTGTTACACTCCCATACTTATCCCTGGAGTTCCTATATTCAAATGCATTAAATAGTTATCGCTCCTTAGTTTTTAGACAAGCGCCAAGTAATAAATTGGAAATATGTCCACTGATGTAAGTTTTTGATTGAAGAATTAGGTTTTAAGCTCAAAGAGGTTAAGCAAAGGGATTAAAGTTTATTTGGTATGTCATTTGGCTAATGTAGCTAAGGAAAGAAAACATGTGCCCAAATCATCTTAATGTATGCATAAGTCATATGTGACCTTGAAAAGAATTCATGTAAGTTTTAGTTTTACAAATTAGGGTAGAATACACACAATCAAGAATTAGTAAGATTGCACAAATGATGGAAAGTGTATAAGGCTCAAGATCTCACTAGTTCTTTTGCTACTAACTCTAGTTCCTATGTCTCCATTTAGATGGGTAAATCAACAAAGATAAACCTCAAGAGTGCTAAATTAATAAGTGGTTTGAGATTCTATCAATTAGAGAGTTCAGCTCAAAAAATTTCAAAACCTTTTTTGTCATACTTGCTCATAATCTATACGTCTCACTAGCGTATGATCAAGCTATGTAGAAAGTTTTATCAAATTTTCATCATTAACTTATCATTTCCCAAATTATTTTTATTTTTTTACTCTTTTTAAAAAAATGAACTTCAAACAAAAAAAATTAAAAGTACAATGGGAAGAAAGTAAAAAAAATACACCAAGCGAACAAGAAAAGAAAGAAAAGTAATGAAAATGGCAAGTGAAAAGTTGAGAATAATCCCCCAATGCTTAAACAATACATTGTCCTCAATGTGTGGGAAAACGGGGGGAAATGAAATAAATGCACTCACTACAGGGGCTATAGGGATTCGAAACCATGCGTGAGGTGCCATTGATACACTTGTTGTATCATGGTGTACATTTGGTCTATGGGAGTGACGGAATCTTTGAGACTTTCAATTTGGGCTTCTAGTGTATTCAAGTGTGCATCAATACACTGAAATTAGGAATTATAATATATGCCATAAGAAGAAGGACCCAGATTTGTGCCAAAAGACTAGGGTGGTGGAAGAGAAAGCAATGGTGAAGCAAGTGCTTCATCAGTGATGTTAGGCTACTTTTCCTGAGGGGTGGAACATGTTGATCAAGGCGAGGTGTAATTGGTGAAGGTAGCCAATTGCATCTCCATTACCAATTATAGTGGTGAAATCTCTATTAGTTAACGGATACCATGCCTCCTAGTTTTAGTAAATTCAATATTGTAGCTCATCTTGCACAATGATGTTCATATTTATGCAAGTTGTTAAACCTAGATACATCTTTTGGAGGTTAACTAGGATACACTCGATGTCACATCCAAGCCTTCAGGCAGTGTATGTTATGATTCCTCCAATAACGATATCACCAGTAATGTTAGCACTAAGATTACTTAGGTGATCTACCAAATAATACACTCCATGGAGGCCAGCATTTTAGAGCATAAAATAAAGATCCCATAGCTCTAGCTTACATACATTTCCTTGGCTTTCGCCCCATCCAAAAAGTGTCCCAACCAGTAGCTATTGGAGTACCTCAGTGCAAGGATATAGATCAAAGAGGCCTTATTGTGATATACGTTGTAAGGCTGAGCAGCACAACCCCATTTTGGCAAAGATATCTAGGGTGGTTATAGATGACGAGCAATTTAAACCCTCTTGTTGATAATTGTATTACTAGTAAATAAGGGCATTGTTCTATACATGAGATTTAGAGGGCTCACCTCTATTTAACTAGCTTAAAAATAAATAAATAAAAATCTAAATCATAAAAAATAAACAAATAAGAAAAACACCAATGGGTTTTTTAAATTATAAATAATAAAGAGAATAAATAAAATAAAATATTAAAACTAATGGATAATCGTAAATATGATAAATATGCTAGGAAAATCAAAATCCACCACTAGATTAGGTCAAAATATAATAATAATTTCCAAGCCATTATTTGATCATGAGAAAGTGATTGACAAAGTTGCAAGCCAAAAGCAGGTCTATATACCTTATATTACTTCCCTAAATTAATTAATATGACAAAGCACCAATATTAATCCTATTAAATACTAGCAGTATAGTAGCAACAAGAAGATCCTATATTTAACTAGATTTAATGCATTCAATGTAATTAGAAGGATGTCAATCTAAGTACCCAAACTAGTACAATAAGCATGTTAAGTTTTATTTCTCTTTTTTGACCCACACGTATCAAAATGTTTCACTAAGTCGGTTAGAATTACAAAACTATTAGGTGAATTATTATCTAAACTAGCTGCAATTTATACATATAAGTTCTAACATATTTATATGGCTACCTAGTAGGAAAATAATCCTATGTACTATCACTATAAGGAAACCAGAACAAGGTATACACCATATAAATTATACTTGACATGATCATATATATAAATGATAGCATTTAAAATAGAGTCAAAGAACAATCTTACGAAAAAAAAAATCATATCTTAAACCATAATCTAGGGTTTTAGTCTATTCCCCAACTATAAATAATCAGCTAATCATAATGATTGAATTAATTACATAGAAATATATATTAAAAAATGAAAATAGAGAAATAAATAACTAGAAATAATTATGGATGAAAGATCAAAAATTTATTTAGATGAAAAATTATTAAATTTCATTTGAAATAAATTTTAAGAGTAAAATTTTCTCTCTATTTATTCCTCTCAGTACTTATGTTTCTATGCAAAATTCTTTTTCTTCTCTCTCTCTTTGGGGCATCCTCTTTTGCGCTGCGTTTTGGTGCTGACGGCTACTTCCTTTGCTCCCTGCCTCTCTTGCATTCAATTTCTTTCTACGCCTTTCTTGTTTTCCATTCTTCTCTTCTCTATTCTCTCTTGCTTTTGTCCGGCTAACCGTCATTTCTCTCTTGTTTTCCATGCTCCTCATCTCTCCTCTATGTGCCTCACTCCTCCTGCTAGCTTCTCCTATGACTGTTCCTTTCTTTTATTTTCTTTTTCCTTTTTGGCCACTCTACTGGCTCTCCCCTTCTCTTAAATTCGTGCCCCACCTAACTTTTCTCTCTAGCTTCTACACCCTTCTTTCTTTTTCTTTGGCTTCTACTCCGTTCGTCCAATATTTTTTCTTGTGGCTTTTTTATACTCCTTTGCATCGCTAGCCTTTAGGCCTTAGGTCCTTGGGCCATTAATCCAAAGGCCTAACATTATTTTTTTTTAAATTTTTTCCTTTCATATAAAATAAAATTAGAAATAATAAATAAATAATCATATAATCTAAATTTATTTAATTTCTATCATTTTAGCTCAAATAATAAAATTTATACAATTATTATCACTTGAGCATAAAATCATAATTATTTATATATATATTACATAAATAAAATACTAAAAACTAAGATTATAAGGGTATAAAATATGTTAAAATATGACCTCATCAATATCTAGGCCCATAATGCCTAAGGATCCCATAATTGATGATCCTCGAGGCAAAATATTAGCCCTATGGTATAAAATGGAGTAATTTAGAGAATTTTGTCAATGACATCACATGGGAATCATTGAATAGTCCAAAGGACATAGATTCCCTAATCAATTCAAAAGTGAATGAGCTTAGGAACTCAAGGGTGAGTCCCTCGCTCGTATGGTCGGCATGTGGAAAGAAGTGGAAGAAACCGCCTTCAGTAATCAAATACTCAACATCATCTTTAATCCCTAACTTCTCAAGACATATCCAATTGATATATCAGGTGGATGTTATATATCGAGGAGCTATGGCATTGTAGTGCTCTTGGTCAACAAAACAAGAAACTACGATGCTATAGGAATTGGAAGGTTGGGCATTTGATGATCTATCTCTTCCTCAGGATTATCATTGAGGTTATCTCAATGATTCTCCTTAGATTCCCACTATAGTTCCTTTAGTGCACTTTTTCAATGCCATATATGAACAAAACCTGCAAATCTGAAACTAATATACCAAATGTCAAGAGTTATGCAATGAAAATAGGTAATGAAAGTTCTAAATCATCAATTAAGATACATAAAACAAAATTAAGCCAATTAATTAGAGAGAAAATGGAATGAAACCATAATTAAGTCTAAATCTTGCCTTGTATAGTAGACTTGCAAGGTGTGCAATGGATTTGTGGTTGCAAAAAGTTGAGTTGTGTAGAGGAAGACTGTGTGGTGTGGACGTGCAATGTCTGGAGGTTAGTGTAGTGGATAGCTGGGCTATTCATGGTTGGTAGTGTAGAGTTAAATTATGCAGTGGATAGTTGAAGGTGCATAGGTGGTATTGTTGTGCACGTGCACAAGTGGTGATATGGTCGTGCATGGTGGAAGTCGTGCAATGGTTTTACGGTGGAGTGGTTGTGCACAGGTAGTGTTGTGGAGGTGTTTTGTTACATAGCTTAATTGTGTAGTGTTGGTTGAAGGTTCATAGGTAGTGTTATTGTGTATGGTTGGTGGTGTAGAGGACGGCTCACTGGTGTAGAGGATAGTTGTGTCATGCGGTAGTTCAATGTGTGGAGGGTAGGGCAATGGATTTATGCTAGGGATGGCTCAGTTGTGGGTGGTTAGGGTTAGAAATGTCAAAGAGGAGGTAATAGAGGTAGAAGAGGGAGGTATAAGGCAAGAATTGGGCATGTGTATTGTAAATAGGGTGATTCACATGGTCGTGCAGCATTATACGGCACGACTGTGCAAAAAATATGCTCTTGCATATTACTGGGATGATGATGCATGGACGTGCTAGTTTAGCATGGCCCGGTCATGTTCTAATTTGGCTCTCGTAGATTTTAGAAGAATATTGCACAGTTGTAGAATGGACCATTCCTCGGTTGTGCGATGCTCTAGCTCTTGAGATTCTAGCCCCAAGGGTTGCACGGTCATGGGCCAGGTTGTGCCTTAGTCATGCAACCTTCATTTTGGCTTTTTTTCCTGTTTTTCCACGAATTTGATTCTTCATCCCTAATTTTCTCCTCCTGAAATTGTATCATAATAGTACCTACCAAAACATAGCAAAAAAAAGAAAAATAAAAGTATAAGACCAATAAAGAACACGAAAGAGAACAAAATAAAACACGCATACAAAAACATAGGTTGCCTCCCATAGAACACTTGTTTAGGTTATTTAGCTCAACTGCATTTTCCTCAATCTAAAGGTGGATCCAGAAGAGCGAGTATGCTCATTTTTTATACCGAAGAACCAGTAATGTAAAGCTTCAATTGTTGACCATTGACCTTGAAAATTCTCGTAGACTCGCTCCAAATATCAACAGCACCAAACGGGTATACCTTTTGAGCATACAATGGCCCCAACCACTTAGAATGAAGCTTTCCTGAAAGAAAAAAAAAACCTGAGGCATGAGTTGAAGAGGAGCACGAATCTCCTTCATAAAATTACCTTCAGATAATATGCCTATCATGCCAATTCATGGTTCTCTCCTTATATATTCATGCATTATCATAAGCATCCAATCGTAGCTCATCAAGCTCATTAAGTTGGAGCTTACTCCTTTCTTCGATAACTTTCAAGTTATAATTTATTGCTTTTATGGCTCAAAACACCTTATGATTAACTTCGATAGGCAAATGATAGGATTTTCCATATACCAACATAAAAGGTGTCATTTCAATTGGTGTCTTGTAAGCAGTTTAGTAGGCCTATAAAGCATCATTCAAACTCATTGACCAATCATTTCGTGTATGAGCCATTCTTTTCTCAAAGATCCCCTTTATCTCATAATTGATGATTTCTACTTGTCCACTCGTTTGGGGATGGTACAGTGTGGATATTTTACAAGCAATACTGTATTTCTTCAGAAGTGTGCTAAGAAGTCGATTAGTGAAATAAAAACCACCATCACTAATAATTATCCTGGGAGCACCAAACCTTGGAAATATAACATTTTAGAACAATTGAACTACAACCTTTGCAATATTTTTTGGAGACGCCACTACCTCTACCCATTAGGAGACATAATCCACATCAACTAGAATAAACTTATTGTTGTAAGAGGATGAAAAGGGCCCCATGAAGTTAATTCCCCAAATTTCACTTCTTCTCATTATGTTACTATTCCTTTAGCATCGATCACATGAATTAACATATTGTCAAACATCCTTCAAAAGGTTGGGCCAATAAAAATCGGCAAGGAGAACCTTTGAAGCTATTTTAAAAGTGCTAGCATGACCCCCATATGATGAAGAATGACAATGAGCGATGACACTTCCAACTTCCTCTTCAGGCAGACATCTTCTATAGACCTCATATGCACATTTCTTGTAAAGATGAGGATCATCCCAATAATAATGCTTGAAATCTAAGAGGAACTTCTTCTTTCATTGATACGAAAAGTCTGGTGGTAGAACCCTCACATGCTTTATAATTAACAAAATCTAAAAACCATTGGGCAAATAAGCTGGTCATGGAAAAAGGTTATCATCTGGAAATCAATCATTGAAGGAAAAATCATCCTCTTCACCTCCATTCATGTCCTTCCTTAATTTGGATAAATGATCAACCACTACATTCTTTGTTCCCTTCTTAACCCAAATTTTGAGGTCAAATTCTTGGAGTAGAAAGATCCACCTTATCAAACGTGGCCTTGTGTCCTTCTTGGCTAACAGTACTTAAGGACTGCATAGTCCATGAACATGATATTATTCGATCCTACTAACTATGATCAAAATTTATCCAATGCAAACACCACGGCCAAGAGCTCTTTCTCGGTTGTGGCATAGTTTACTTAGGCATCATTAAGGGTTTAACTTGCATAGTAGATTGCATATACCTTTCTATCTTTTCTCTGCCCAAAGATTGCTCCCACTATATAGTTAATTACGTCACTTATTGCCTTAAATGAAATATTCCAATTAGGAGGGTACATTACTAGGGTGGTTGTCAATGTCTATTTTAACCTATTGAAAGAGTCCAAAACAAAATTAGTTAAAATCAAAAGGCATATATTTGATAAGAATTTAAGTTAAGGGTTTAGAAATTTTTTTAAAATCCTTAATGAATTACCAATAAAAACCAGCATGTCCCAAGAAGCTTCGCACGCCTCTAATAGAAGTCGAGGGTGGCATATTTTCAATAATGTTGATATTGGCCTTATCTTCCAATGCCCCAACTAGAGACTAGATGACCAAGAATAATTCCTTCTTGTAGTAGAAAATGGCACTTTTCCTAAATTAGAACGAGATTAACTTCCTTGAACCTCTCTAAAACCCTGGAAAGATTTCTCAAACAATTTTCAAAGTTAGTGCCATAAATCAAAAAATCATCCATAAAAAATTCCATTACATCTTCGATAAAGTCAGAAAAGATAGACATCATGCATCGTTGAAAGGTAGTAGGAGCATTACATAGGCCAATTAGCATCCTTCGATAAGCAAATGTGTCGTAGGGACATGTAAATGTAGTATTCTCTTGATCGGCCAGGTGAATGGGGATTTGGAAAAATCCCGAATACCTAAGTAACAAAATTAAGAATGAAATGCCAACCTTTCTAATAATTGATCAATAAATGGAAGAGGAAAATTATCCTTATGAGTGGCCTTATTTAATTATCTATAGTTTATGCACATTTGCTAACCTGTGATGGTACTTATTAGGATTAATTCATTTCTTTCATTCTTAAGGACCGTCATTCCTCCCTTTCTAGGTACTACGTGCACCAAACTCACCCACTCACTATCTAAGATAGGTTAGATGACTTTTACATCAAGTAGCTCAAGGAAATCTTTTCTTATCACTTATTTCATGCTAGGGTTCAATATCCTTTGATGTTCAACAGAGGGCTTGTACGCTTGTTCTAAAATAATATGATGCATGCATATGGAAGGAATTATGTATTTAAGATCATTTAGGGTATAACCAATGGCTTCTCTATACAACCTAAGAATTCTAAGAAGTTTTTCAGTTTCCACCTTACTTATGCTAGCATTCACAAGGATAGGGTATTTAGAATCAGAGTTAAGAAATTAATACCTTAGCGAAGAAGGAAGGAGTTTTAACTCCACCTTAGGTATTACCTCTTTTTTAGGATATGGATTCTTGGTTCCACTTCAAGAATTTCTATCTTTTTATTTTCTTGAAGAAAAATGAGACTTTCCTCCAACATCTTGACAAAAATAGTGATTTCAAGATTTTCATTAATAAGCAATTCACTTTTCATCAAACACTCATTAATAGGATCATGTGAGAAGCGTTCAATAAGATCCTTGCTTACCACCTTATCAATCGAATCAATCTTGTTGCAAGCGTCATCGATTAGAGGAAATTTCATATCATTAGATAAATCAAACTCCACCTTCTTACTCCCAACATACAAAAAAAGCCTTCCATTTTTAACATCAATGATAGCTCCAGCAATAGCTAGGAAGGGCCAACCTAGAATGATAAGAATTTGAGAATCTTCCTCAATATTCAAGATAACAAAGTCAACTAGTATGAAAAACTTACCAACCTAGATGTGTACATCCTCCAAAATACCTACCGAATGTCTCACTGATTGATCGGCCAACTATAGGAAGATGGTGGTGGGATTTAGATCTCCCATTTTTCAACTTGTCACACACCGACAATGGAATTAGACTCATATTTGCACCTAAATCACATAAAGCAGGGTTAATGTAAATATTCTCAATAATACAAGAAATAGAAAATGAATCAAGATCGTTTAACTTAGGAGGTTACTTATTTTGAATAATAGCAATATACTCTTATGTAAGAGAGACCGTTTCATATTCCTCTAACTTCTCTTGTTGGACAAAATCTCCTTCAAAAACTTTGTGTATGAGGGTATATGAGAAATTGCTTCGACAAAAGGAATTTTAATATGTAATTTTTTTAATATTTCCAAAAACTTTCCAAATTTCTTTTCAAGTTTATCCTTAGTTAACCTTTGAGGGAAGGGTAGGGGAGGCTGATAAGGTGCAAGTGGAACATATTTCTCAACCTTTTCTTTTTTCTTATTATTTTTATCCTCGTCAATTATGGTATCCTCAACATCATTGTCTAAACTCTCATTTCTCCCCGTCATCTGATCTATCTTTTTCCCACTCCTTAATGTGATGGCATTAACTTGATTTTTAGGGTTTGTTTTGGATTATCCCAGAAACATCCCAGAAGGTCTAGAAAATGAGCTAGCTTGTTGGGCTACTTACATGAATTGGTTTTCTAGAATCTTGTTATGCATAGCTAATGTTATGCATGGTTCAATTATGTTCTTTAAATTCATCCATTTTCTCCTTAAATTCTTCATTTTGTTTTGTCGAATTCATCAGAAAATTCTCAATCAATGTTTCCAAATTAGACTTATAGGCAGGAGGGTAGGGAGGCCTTTGATTCTGAAAACCTAGAGGGACATAATTAGATTGAGGCATAGATTATAGGGAGGATATCTATAAGACAATTTCAGATGATTCCTCTACCCAAGGTTATAAGTGTTGGAAAAAGGATCTCCCTTTTGATTAAAATTGTTCACAAAATTAGCATGCTCATTAACACTTAATTTGGGGGAAACTAATGTTCCAATGTGATACTTTATGGTAGTATGACCAATGATTCCACATGTTTCACAAGATTCTTGGTTTGTTTGAGATGATAAAGTATTAACATTTAATTTGTCAAACTATTTGAATAGAGTATCTACCTTAGGTGCAAGATGATATAGTGCATCAACATCATACCTCCAGCTCTTTTTTGGTAAAGGCGCTCAACCAACCATTGGAAATGATTTGGGTCATATCTTTGATAAGTTATCGAGCCTCTCAAATGCTTTTGTTCATTAGTGCGCCACAAGCTGCTGCATCAATAGTCATCCTTGTGTTATAGAGAAGACCATTATAGAAGGTATGGACAATCAACCAATCTTCTAATCCATGGTGGGGGCACATCCTCAAGAGATCTTTGTACCTCTCACAAGAATCATATAATGATTCCCCTTATTTTTGCGTAAAGGTTGTTATTTAATTCCTCAATTGAGTCATCTTGCTTAGAGAGAAATGCTTGTGAGAGTTGATCCCAAGTAGTGATGGAGTTGGGAGGAAGAGATTGAAATCAAGCCCTTGCATTGTCCCGTAATAATAAAAAGAACAACCTTTGCTTGATAGCAACATCTGAAACTCCATTCATCTTCAATGTATCACGGTACTCCTAATGCAAAAATATTTCAAGATTTTGAAGATTGACTTATAAATCACGATAGAAGGAAGCAAGGGTGAAATTTAAAGATACAAATTTATCCTAAAATATGGATACCATTGGAATTATTATTAAATCAGAAGTCTAATACATCTTTTAGAATTTAAATCCGAGTTTTCTACACAAAGTTATGACTATTTTACCATATGTGTGTCAAGCTGAATTTTTACATGCGAATGGATAAAGTGTCATAATTAACATTATGGACACCATTATCTATTAATATTTATTAGCTAGTTTATTATTAAATTATTTGATAATTATGTTAGGATATTTATTAGCTAATTTATTTCCCTAATCATTAAGAAATTAGATGGGGTTTATATTTTATCTTATGATGTATTTTATCTTTTTAAGAATTTGTTAGGATTTAAGTATTATTATCATATGAGATTATTATTCACATGAATAGTATTATGAATAATGATTTACTTAGTTTTTATGTTATTTAGATTTAATTTATCTTATGATTGAGGACGTTACAAGAGGAGGTGGATATTATCACATAAATATCCCATGTAAATTCATTATATGTGGAGGATGGTTGAATTGAGTTTTCAAATCAAGTTCTCTCTTATTGAAACACTATGTGAGTTTCTATGTTTTATGTTTACATTATCTGTATGAGTCGTAAACTAGATATCTATCTAAATTATCTTATCTGTGTGAGTGATAATTTAGAAACCCTTTATACCTTTCCTATATGGGTTTGTGTAGAGTTATCTGGTGAAGTTTACTATATGTTTCTTCATTAGAGATCCTTTGAAAGTTATCTATGTGAGGCTTTCAAAGCTAGTTTGAAGAATTAATTTTTGGATCCTTCTTCCATATCCTTAGTTTAGAATTCATCATTCAATTATTGTTATAAAACTACATAAAATAGTATACTTTTTAAACCACTTGTTGCATTATGCACCAAATCTTGGAAGATTGAAATATGCAAATTTGGATCTTCTGTTGAATTACCACCAAATTGATTTTTTTGCACCATATTAAGGAGTGCAAGATTCAACTCACAATTTTTGGCTGTGACATTTGGCTTCCTAATACTATATTCCATTCCATAAGCATTAGGAGAAGCAGACTCCCTAAGAGAGTGATTCTGCTCGTCTCCTCCATGTGTGTCAGCTATAACTTCGAAGCTTGTGCTTGTTTTCATCTTACGTACCTAAGTTCTTAATTCACTCAAAGTTCTATCTATTCCAGGATTCAACGCAATTGGAGATTCTAAATAGAGATATCGTTACATATAAGGCACCTAGAGACGAAAAACAACAAACTATCAAGGAGGGAAAGAAAAGTGCATAAGCAAAGAAAATTAAGTAAAAAAAAAAACTAGTCTAGCTTAATAACAAAAGAATCAATATAAATTTGCCAATGACCCTAGAAACGCTGCCAAAAACTTGATGGTTACTAATCTGCAAGCGCACGACTTCATTATAGCATGTTAAGATAGTATCCACAGGGACTTCACAATCAATTACCGATTTTTATTAAATTAACTATCTAGATCATTATAAAGTGAAAAAATGGAAGTAAATAATCATATGAATAATAAATTTTAGATTCTGAAACTATAGATGAAAATCATATGCTTGAACTTTGGTTTCCATTTTGATATTCAAAAATGAATTAATAATATATTATAGTATAGTTCAAGATTACTGTGAACAATTGGTCAATTGTAATTCACTAGCCTCTTTCAAGGTCAAGGAACATACCTAATCTAATTCATTGATTAATTTCATGACTAATAAGTTAGATTAAATCCATTAAACACCACCAATTAAATAGTCCCTAAGAATCAATTGTCTACTCTCGTGATCAATTGAATTCCCGTTCATTTATTTTATTTTTCGACATTCATTTTAACCTTTCAATTATAGTCAATATATATATATATATATATATATATATATATATATATAATTTTATCAAAACCTACATATATCAATAATTTCTAACATATGAAGCAGCTTATATGAAACATACATACAACAAATAATTTAACTCATTATATTCATACCAAATACAGCCTTGTTCAATCCTAGAAAATATAATTTCTCACTCATGAATTGAAAGAAATGCAGAAAATATATGTAATTGACATGCATATTGTAGATATAATAAATAATGGAAAAGAGAATGAAAATATCAAACCATATATTGAAGGTAAAAATAAGGATCTGTAGAGTGGAGACACACACTTGACTAATGTTGATCGACTGAACAAAAATTTCATAAGAATCAAAAGTAAATTACAAGGAGTTTTTTTTTGCTTAAGAATAATGCAGAGAAATTAATCCTTCCTCTCCCCCTAATTTGTTGTCCCTCATTCCTTTTATATCTCCCTTAATTTTGACATAGAGGAGATGGGAAGAATGGGAGAAATCATGCGTTTGTGCTGATAACCATTGGTTACATGGTCTTGCAGCTTTCCTTCTCTCAGTAGAATACACATGCATGGCTATGTTGTGGGTGTGCGAGGAAATGTGATGCGGAGTGTTGTTCGATAGTTTCATGGTTGTGCAAGGTTGTACTGGCTAGCCGTGCAACTTTCATACTCTCAATATAATGTTGATTTAGAGTTGCATGGTTGCGTAGCTAGTTGTGCTGCAACCGGCAACACCCATTTCTTCCTCCTCTTGTCAGCTCTTTGACCTTCTTCACTTCTCCAAAGACAGGTGAGGCTGATTATATTCATTCAGTGCCTTTTATAATTGATTGTTTTCTTGGTTCCACATGTCATTTCCTTGGATCTTTACTTTTGTACAAAATTTCATGAAAACCATTATCAAGAAAGTAGTGACACAAATAAGATTTCAAACAATACTACATAAATGAAGGAAAAGTGGGGTAAAATATGGTAAAAATCTATTTTATCAAAAGCCTTTCAAGACTTATGTAATATCGATAAAGAAGATTAGATGGTATTAAATACCTCAAGTACTTTTTGATCTAGAAAATCGAAATATTTTGTGGTCTATAGATGCCTGCACTAATATTATTTTTTGCACTTTCTATTTATGTAATTTTAATTATTGCAATTTAGTTTCTATAATTTTAATTTTTGTAATATTTAAACCATTTAATCTAATACGAAGTAATTATGATGGCTTTGTGCATAATGTTTTAGCCACGTATTCATGAGACTATGAACCTACTTTGCAATTGGTAGTGGTTAAAATCTATCATAGTCAAGTCTCCTCTACCACTACAGTGGTTGGAGCATTTACAATAGTCTCCCCATTATGTTATAATTTTGGTGGATAGAGACATTTGATGATTGAAGTTAAAGCTTCCTATTCAATAAGCAGTTTGATGGTTGAAGCTTGAACCTTACCAATCAATTATTAGTGTAATAGTTGAAACGTGAAGTTTCCCATTTGATGTAAGTAATTTAACAGTAGAGACTAAATGCTTCCTATCTCATAGAATTGAAAATTTATTCAATTGAAATTCCATTGTGTATTCTATTTTAAAGGTTAAACATTTAATGAGCTTATAATTGATAAGAATGTATGTGTATATGTGGCGTGATAAACTTATTAAAGGGTTACCTGATTTAATAATCAGATAATAAAATTGCTATGATATTGTACTTGAAGAACTGATTGTGGTCTATGAGTAGCTGATGGTATTATTACCATCAAGATCGACTAGAAGTAAACCCTAAATAAATGCATAATATATTCATTTGGTATATTTGAAAAACTAAAAGATGTTACTAACCAAAACTTAGTATACCATAAAAAATTATCTTTGTAGCATGAGAAGTGAGATCGCATTTATGAAGCAATGATTGGAAAGACCACTGAAACTTGCACAGACACCCACTTAGAATTCTAAAGATTCTTTTTAATTGGTTATCTCATATGAACAATATATTTTTCATTACAACTTTATAGCTGTGATAATATTAAAAACTAAAATCTTCTATGTCCTTGATAGAATTTAAGATGACACATGTGGACCATTTAAATTTATCATGGTATATATCACATGTCATGTTTTGTAACTAATATTATTGTATTGGCAAAAAAGTGAATAGCCATCCAACTGGGGGTAAATATATAATTAATGCTTCAAGTTAGAAGCAAAATGACCTGATAGAATCATTGATTATGTATTTGATTTGTAGACCCTTTTTAGTGAGGTTTAGGAGTGATATGTTAATATGCATGCAATAATTTTTGGTACATCCAATCACACATCACATTATCCCTTAAGTTAGGTCAATTGGAATGCATCTAATGTTTATTTAAAAAAAATATTGGATGAGTCTTATATGTGTCTATACATTTCCATAGATATGAAATTGAGCCATAAAGAAGGTTAGAAATGTTTTCTTCCTCAACCTTAGGGGGAGAAAAGAGGAGATTAAGATTATAAAACAACCAAAGACTTAGAAGACGTATTTCATGAGATACGGACCCAAAGAAAAATTAAAGTACACTTAATTATACTTATGCTTGCTAGATGTAACTTAGCTACAATTTACATTTGTTATGGCCAAGATATTATGAAACTAATATATGTTTTTATTGAAGCTCCAATTTGCATAGAAGTTATTGTGGTGAATTCAAATAACTTAATAGCAAGTGTGATACAAATATACTATAAACATATGATATAAGTCTAAAGAGCTAAGCCCTCGTAAGAGGAGTTATAATCCTTAAAAAGGATAGAAAACTTGCCACAATGAGTTGATATATCCATATAAATAGAATCTAAGAAGAAATTCTACCGGCAAATGAAGTATCCATTAATTATTCTTACACCAATGTAAGATAGTATGAGGAAAACATTGCTTACCTAAATAGCTACAACTTATAATGGATAAAAGTGATAATTATTCACATTTCATTATGAAATGTCATTGGACAAATTATTATTGAGTTAGATAATCAAATGTATATACTTAAGGGGTGTGATTTATATGGATAAGAAGTCCAACATTTAATGGTGTCATACCAATCATACCAATTAACTATAAGTAGGTGTTCGCAAATAAATAATTAAAAAGTCAATTTGATGACACATATCTTTATACAAAAGTTAGGTTTTTATCTTTGATAAGGTTTTTCCTGGTAAAGTTTTTAAATGTAAACACTATTAAAGTATTTTTATACATTTAAACATAATCATACGTAATATAGCATATAAATGAGACATACAAAAAGAAAGGGAGAAAATTATTCTCTTTTCTTTAACCATGACTTTATGCCACTAAATTTTTCTAACAAGATTTTTAATAAGACATTATTTTTATATGTATTCTTAAGGAGAGAATATTATAAATATGAGAAAATGTACATCTAAAAAAATATTATAAATATTATAGATATACAATTTATAAATGTATTGTATTAATTTTTAAATTTAATACTAATATTATTACTATAAATTATAATAACTTTTCTATAATAATTCTTCAACTCTTCGTATCTTCAACATTCTATCATATTCTCTAATTCATACTAAGTATGTGTATTATATATATAAAAAATATTATATATTGTAATTATAAGAAGAAGAAAAAATCACAAGTATCAATAAGAATAAAAAATCACATTTTTCCTTCCTCTCTATATTATTATATTATCTATTTTTAAATTTATTAATATTACAAAAACATGATAATAGAAAAAATAATTTATTTTACTTGGATGTAGCCTTGGTCGATTCCATCTCCCTCAAATCAATTTTGTTTAGTTTTCAAGGTGAAAAGATGAGTTACTTTCTCTCTTTTAACCTAGTGTAATTACCTTTTTTCTTTTTTAACCTAGTGTAACTTACAATACCGATGCAAAAACGTCATATGCAGAAATTGATTATTTAATAAGATCTAGTAGTTTGTACGCTGTCAAAGGCAGGTGCCTACAATGAAAGCTAATTAGAGAGGCCCAAAATAAATGTTATATCCTGTTCTAGATAGACCAGCATGCAGACGGGATTACCAGGCAAGCTGTAGTGACATTTTTCATGTGCTACCTACGGCCTTAAAATCCAACACCAAATTATTACTTACATAATTTCCAACACTGAAATGTAGGATACTATCTACCACGTCAGTGTCAAATCATAAATTGCAACCGTCTTTAAGTGTTCCGACTAATTCCTACATTGAATAGCCTCTACAGAAATATTCCATCTCCCAAGCCCATCAATCACAAGCTGACTACACTGAATGAACTTAAGACAATTTCTACGGCAAGGACTGGCAGCGCATCAACAGTAGCAATAGCCGAGCATCATTTCCCCCTGCAACCAAATTGATGCATGAGGAAACAGAGTTAAATTCTCTATAACGAGAGAATGATAGAGGCACAGATTTAAGCACCAAAGAGGAACGGAGGGAGACAAATGAGATGAGAATTCAACATACGTGTTCATCATCAAAGTGATATTGTCCCCTTTAAGAAGAATCCTCCCTGCAAGGAGATGATGATGCCTTGGCGATAAATAAATAGCCAATAAATCAAATATAGGTTGAACAAGGGCGGCCATAACTTACCTAGAGACTTTCTAATTTTCTTCTTTATGTTCACCTCTTCAGCATCTTCCAAAACCAAATTCATGTATTCGTCAAAACCCTGAATTGAAATGATAAATCAGAGCGTGCGCGCGCGCACACAAAAAAACCAACAAGAAAGGTCAGATACAATCATATTAGTAATTTCAGAGACAATGTGAAACAAACACCTCCCTTCGGGGGTGTTATAATTTTATTTTATTTTAGTATCATTCTATTAATATTTGTAATTTTAGATTACTCAAATGACAACTTTTGAATGTTACATACTTTTCTAAGCTGAATTGTATAACTTTAAATATTTCAAATATTTTTTAATTTCCTTTTTTCTGAGAATTTATTTTCCACAAACATTGTCTACAATTTTTTTTTTTAAAATCTAAAAAATTTCCAAGGACTTAAAAAATATATTCCAATGATTAATAGTATCCCAATTAGCTTAGAACAATTTTTAATACTAAAATTCTTAGTATTTTAATAACTTAAGACGAAAAACATTGACACAATTGAACTAAAGTAGAAATAAATAAAAATACTATACCTAAATTGAACTGCTCCAAATCATATGGTATATAGGTAAAATTCGATCAAATTCTTAACTGAAATTAATCCAAAATAAATCTCTAAAATGAAGCAAGAAGGCGGCTTGATGCAGACGCATGAATCCCCAAATAGATCTTTATAGGCTGAAGGATTCCGCCTTCAACAATTGATCATTTTCATTTACTAATTGATGTTAGTCGAACTATTACCAAAACCTTATGTAATAAAATAAAATCTAAATAAAGTCTTCTACAAACCAAATAAAATCATAATGAGATAAATAAATTAATATTCTACATAATACTCTTAGATCTCATGATCCTACTAAACTTACAAAAAGAGGCATAGGCATGCGAGGTCAAACCTCCTTTCTAATAGATGGGCCCACAATGAGTTCTACAATGAGAAGCCATGTAAACTACATCATTCACCCCTGCAGAAAATTTTGACCTTGAACTTTGAACCAACAAAGAACAATAATTGTCCAAATCTTCATCTTTATCCCCTAAATACTCGCATGTGTCCACATCATCTTCAAGCTTCTCAGAAGAGTCAGCCTATACTCCATTCTCTTGAGGAGCCAAACTAAATCATCCTGATCTTATTAGCATCTTCAAGACAGGTTGGACAATGCTTACAAATATGACCAAGCTTGTTGCAAACATAAAATCTCATTGACTTGGAATCATTGGCATGGGAGAGGAACTAGCCAGGCAGGTCGCCTATATGATTGCCAAAATAGCCTTCTCTATACTGAGCAAATGAGGTAGAATAGTCAACTCACTTGAAGCATCTAACCTTTAGCTCGAACCAAACAAACCTCCGATGTACCTAAGTGTATCTAATAAACTGTTGGATTAAATTTTCTTCAAAAGCGCATCACAAAAAAAGATTTTGAAACTCTCTAGTGATGGGAATGTCATGCACGTCTCATACACGAAATCCAAAAGAAACAATGGTGATGGAAGTTTTGATGTGATGGGCAAATGGAACGAATGGGTAGTATAGGTTTTATGCAAAAAATGTAACTCTTGATTATCTCACAAGGATAATAGTCAAAAGGATCTCAAAGTGAAACTCACAAAGAAAATCCCTTTGATACAAATTGGTTGAAGAAAACACAAAGAATCTTCAAATGAAGAACACACAGAATCTTCAATTGACTACTCTAAACTCACAAAGATATCAAAATATTTCAAATTCTCACAAAGAGGGGTTGTATTTCTCAACTCCAATACATCATACATCCTCCCTTCTCATGGTCGAATTTATGCCCTATATATAGGCATTCAACCCACACAAAAACCCACCAACAATCCCTAATAATGGACGCTGGGAATCAGGGAATTGGTTAAAAAAATATTTTAACTAATCTTTACAACAACCAATGAAACATCCACCCAAACTAGCTGCTATTAACAACTCATACACACCAAATCCAACTGCTTTGACACATCATTTCAGCACTTTACAGCCTGTCATTACACGTCACTAATCTGTGGCATAATCAGATTCGGGTTTACATATAATTGTTACAACAAAAATCATAACTAAAAAATTAAACCCTAATCATTTCATGTGTATTCAAACATCCAGCTACCCACCTGGCATGTTGACTTTTCACATCCAAACTATCATATCTTCAATCTTGACACATCACTGAGCTTTGCATATCATTTAGGGCTGCATTTGAATCTTGATCTTACAAGAATTCCCCATATTATGATCAAATCTTAAAGAAAGTATTGAATGATGATTAAACACTTCCAAGAATGCCAACAAGCACCTCAAACATATCTAAGAAACATGTCTAGGATGTGAAAACAAAGATGCTCCTGCATCACCTAGTATATGTCTTAATATCTCAACCTTCCATACATAGCTTACAAAATTTAGAATATAATTCTTGCTCGTGGTTGAGAGAAGGATAAACTTGTCACCCATTAGTAGTCGTAGCTCACTCCAATCAACAAATGGATCAAGCTAGTGGAACCACATGTCGCTTCACCACATACAAGCATATATGGTGTAACAAGTAGCAACCATTGAAACCTTTCCCTCATCTCAAACCTAGTGAGAGACAAAAATACTTCTAACTATGTTAAATCATTCAAAGAGCTTATTCGAATCTTCTTCTCCTTCCAAATGAGAAAGAACTATGTTCATGCCATACTTAAGATGGGTAGTTAGAACTCGAGTGAGGATACTGTGAATTTGAATTGTGGTAGACGAACGCCAGCTACTTCGGCTAGATTATGAACAAGTTAAGCCATCTCACTAATTATAGTCTCCAATCTATCGAGTTGAGCGTAAGTAATGTCTTAAGTTATGCAGGTGCATATCATAATCCTCTTGATAGTGAGGAATTACCATTCTTGATAGTGGAGCTAGTTATCTTAGATGTTTTTCATGATATTTCTGCTATTAATTCTAAAAACACTTTAATATGTTCTTGCATGTATGTTACATATTTGCAAGAGGATGATACTTAAGATGTCAAGCCATTTAAGCCATGTTCGTGCAGAAGACAAACAAACATTCAAAGTTATGGCATACATGGAGATCAAGATAACAAACATGCAAAGACCTCATTATTTGCAGCACTAGTTGTAAACCCTAGGATATCATGTACAATTTAGGGTTTCGTAGCTTGTTATTTCATGTATGTATTAGCCAATTTAAATGTTTACAATCTTGTAGTTAATATCCTTTAATTAGGTGTCTAATTATGTTTGTTAAGAGTATTAGAGCTAATTATAATTAATTACACAACTAAACCAGCTATGAGTTGAGTTGGTTATATAACTCAAGCCTCACGATTGTGGAAGTTGTTACCAACATGCAACTTGGGGTAATAGCTAGGTTAGTTGTTAAGTAATTAGCAATTAGTTGTAATTACTTCCAATAAATAGTAGATATACTCATTAGGGCGTTCGTACATGGGAGACTAATGCTGAATTGAATCATAATTTTTGAACATTTGGCTTGTCAAATTCTTTCTTTTGTGAGATAATTTTTTTCTAAGGAATTACTCGGAGTAAATCCTACTTAGAACCCTTACTGTTAAATCTTGGTGGAAGATTTACACATATCTTCAAACCTACCTCCCATTAGAATCAAAGAATCAATGTCTACATCTTCAAACTTAATTGAAGATCTTATGAAACCAACTCAAAACGTGGGTAGCAAGAGAGAATTGTATCATTTTGGTATCAAAGCATAGGCTTTTTCCAAACTTTTCTCATTAGTTACCCATGCAAGCACGTTCTTTTAATGCACATCCATACATAACACCCTCAGCCACATTGATCTTCAATCCTAATAACCAATCTTGATCGTATCTTAGTAGTATATCTTCAACCAAGATTCAATCTTGATCAAGTCTTGTTAGTATACCTTCAATCCTCTTCTAGTACATCTTCATCCTCCCTTTAAATCTTCAATTCAAAGTTTGAAGATCTTCTAGTCTTCAACCAAGATCCTCAAATATCATAACTTAATATTCGACCACCTTCCTCATTTCCTACAACCGTCCACCAACTCCATCAAGAACCTATCTTTCTCCATTCTTTTCAAGCCATCTTTGAATATCAACTATCATATTCGAGCCATTACTCCTTTCCTCTAATAAATTTCTATTATCTCCAATCAAGATGATCCTATTAATTTTTTTATCTACCATTTGAATATTAACTTACATATTTGAACCACCTATTCATCTCACATCTTCTGTCATTCAATTCACATTACAGTCGACATATTATAACCTTCACATATTCAACCCCCTTGAAGATACCCATCATCAAACATTCGAATTCTTCCTCTTTCATTGCAGCATATTTCCTTTATATCTTATCCAAGAACCAACTTCTCCAACTCTAAATTCAACTAACCATTCTCAATTACCACCATACCTCATTTCTTAGTAAGCTTCCATCCACGGCCTTACCAAGAACCCCAAAAACCCTATCAAGAAACCAACTACACATCTCGGTTTCCTTGTTTCAACAACCATACAAATTTGTTTTGTTATTCTCCATACAAACCATGTGGTTAGAGTCTACAAAACACCATGGCCAATGAAGATAAGATGGATTCCATACTTGCTACAATCCAAGCACTCAATGTCACAAAATTGCACAAAACGTCCAACTTCAACAAATTCCAACAATGCAAAATCAACTCCCAATGCATGGAGGCACGCATAGCTGATCAAGAACCTTTGATATACACGCAAAACACCATGGAGGCCACAAATAACCAAGTGGAAGGCATGGTTAGACGTGTGGTTCAAGCAAGAGGAGGGCACATGAGTTCAAAAATGGAGTACGATGGAGGCCATGAAGACACATCAAATGAATCAAATCCATGTCGAAGGACAAATCACTTCCAACTAAGGCATAAACATGATGAGGATAAAGGTGGCCATCCTAACTTTTATGGTGATTTAAATATTGAATTATACTTTGAATGGTTGCATGAGATAGAAGTATGCTTATGGACGAAAATATAAACTTATACTCTAGAATTCAAAAATTTTGTTAGGGTTTGGTAACAACAATTTAAAAAGGACACAAGAAAGATAAGGTTAAGATTAAGTCATGGAAAAAACTTAAGAAACACCTAAGAAATAAATTTGTACTTAGGGAGTATGAACAAGACAGGTATATTAAGTTGACTACCCTTAGACAAGGACTTCTTATTGTAGAAGAGTACACTAAGGAATTTTAGAAACTAGCACTAATTTGTGATATACAGGAACAAAAAGAGCAAAAATGTGCTAAATTCTTAGGTGCCTTAATAATTTGTTATGTGATAAGGTTGAAATGTATGCTTATGATTCTCTTGTGGATTTAATCAATTTGTCTTTAAAGTGTGAAAAGCAAGTACACCAAAGTCTACAAATCGAAAGCTCCAACAATGATAAAGAACTACTCAAGTGCTTCTACTTCAAATTATAATCCCAATTCGAACCATATAAATCTAGAAAAGAAACAAGGTCCTATAAGAGAAGAAAAAGGAAGAAACAAGGTGACAGATATCTCCAACAAGCAATGCTTTAAGTGCAAAGGACTTGGACACTACGCAAGGGAATGTCCTCATCAAAGAGTTCTAAGCTTATGGGAGATCCAAGACATGGATGCTTGTAGTGAAGAATAAGAAGAAGAAGAAGACGAGGGCATCATGGACAAGAATAATGCAGAATATGCTAGTAAATCTAATAAGGCCCTAGATGGTTGCTTAGTGCTACAACGTATAATTCAAGTTCAACCACAAGAGCAAGCAACACAACGAGACAAAATATTCAAAACAAGAGGATGCATCAGAGAAAGAGGATGCCAATCATCATTAATAGTGGCTCATGTACAAATGTAGCTAGTGAGAGAGTAATCAAGGAGCTTGGATCATCTACTACAAGTCATCCCAAGCCTTATTCTCTTCAATGGCTAAGCAAAGACAAAGGAGTCAAGGTGACCAAACAAGCCCTCATCTCATTTTCAATTGGTAATTACTACGATGGTGTGCTATGTAATATTTTGTCTAAGGATGCATGTGGTATTTTGCTAGATAAACGATGGCAATATGATAGGTTGGTCATAATGGTGTTACTAATCAATAGTTTGTTTGATGTGGAAAAACTAAGCTTAAACTTAAGCCTTCAAAATGTGATGATCTTAGCATGAATGATATCTTCTAAAAAGAACTTGTTCTTGCATGAAAATGCTATGATTACTTGTATACAAGAACGTATATGTTATGCTCTAGTAGTGAGAGGGGAGATTAAAAATGATAACCCTAAGCTTACTAAACTACTTGAGGAATTTAATGATGTGTTCCCAAATGATCATCTACTTGGATTACTACCTATAAGAGGTATTAAGCATGCTATTGATTTAATTCAAGTGCCTTTGCCTAATAAACCACCCTATCAAAGTAATCCTGAGGAAGCTAAGGAACTTTAAAAACAAATAAGAAGAGTTAGTAGACAAGGGGTATGTTAGAGAAAGTATGATTCCTATTGCGTTCATGCCCTACTTGTCCCTAAAAAGGATGGAACTTGGCGCATATGTATAGATTCAAGAGTTGTCAATAACATAACCACACAATATCGTTTCCCTATACCTAGGTAAGATGACATGCTAGATGAACTAAGTGGTGCACAAGTATTCTCTAAGATAGACTAACGTAGTGGATAATATTTAAGGTGCAATACCTTTGCATTTCCATCTTTCTAGCAAGATCTTACCTGAGGCCTCCCACAAATCTTGACATCGTGTTATTCACTTTCTTCAATACCGAGCCTTAGTAATAATTTTTCAAAATCACAAATGTACTCTTCTATATTCATTTGTCCTTGCCTTAAGGTCGATAATTTCTTGTACAAATCTTGAGTGTAGAAAGATGGCACAAATCT
Organism: Tamarix austromongolica; assembly: GCA_039764185.1. Taxonomy (NCBI): domain Eukaryota; kingdom Viridiplantae; phylum Streptophyta; class Magnoliopsida; order Caryophyllales; family Tamaricaceae; genus Tamarix; species Tamarix austromongolica. The sequence continues at coordinate 37,827,708 of CM077816.1, read as the reverse complement.
TTCCCTCATGAGCTTCTTCATTTTTACCCATGACTTCACCTTCGATTTTCCCTTCTTCTTTGATTGGTAAGATTTTCCCACCAAAGAGAGGCATAATCCTTGAATTACAAAGTGGCTACCTTGAAGCTCTTGTTATCCTTGTAGCCTTTGGCCTCAAAGAGCCTTAAGCACCTTAACTCCCATTCCAAAAATTCTTTTGGGTTATGGTGACCTTCAAACTCAAGATTTCGTCTTTAACATCCCTAAAGTCCTTTTTTTTTTTTCCTTTTCCCTTCCTCCTTAGCTCTCAAGATGACTCACTTGATGATAAGCCACTTTCACTTGAAAAAATTTTCAACACTAAGGGTTTCTTCCACTTCAATGGGCACTCAGTTTCCTCTTTAGTTTAGAGGGTTAGTGTTTGGGATAAATTATTGAAGTAAGGTTCGAATGTGACCAATTTCTTCTTGTAAAGCCACCAACGTTTGATCTATATGTTGGGTGTCTCTTTGCAACGATTCAATAGCCCGATCTCTCCTTTCATTATGTACCTCATTAAGATTCAAACCCCTAGGTGGTGGATGATCACCCATCATGGTTTAATAAGGGGTTAAAAGCTCTGAAAAAGGGGAACACCAGGTTTAGAAAAATTTTGTGAGTGTTTGGCTTAGACGTGGTGTAGGATGGTAAACATTAAAAAACCTATTTAAGAATAACCTAAGCTTTGATGCTAATTTGATGCATAGTAGAAACAAATTGGGTTAAGCTACGAATTAATGGTGGTAAGGGTTAGACACCACCGAAAAGAGAGAGTAGATAAGAGGAGAAAAATATGAACTAAGTGACCCTTAGTCCATATACTTGATTCTACCACTCAAGTCTTACAGAACTTAAGATAAAAGAAACAAGATTTTTGATAACATTCAACCCGAACAAGCACTAGTTGGGAGGTGAGAGTTCCTTCAAGAATGAGGGACATAATGGCAATCTGACTTACCTTTTATTCATCCTTGTCTAACACTTATAAGGAGTGTAATGACCTTTAGTTACGTTCCAACTATGCCTTAATTAAGTAAGTACAACTGGTTAGAGGTTAAACTAACTAGTTAGAGCTGATCATGGGATGGTGTACAAGTTAGTTAGCTACTAATCTAGCTATTACATCATTTAATTGACAAAAGTTAAGCTAACAAACATAGCCTACATTATGGGCTGACAAAAGTACATGAAAGTGAGTGGAATTATCTTCAAAAGTGTTTCCATCATCTACACAAGTCAGACCTGCCCTCTTACATCCTCTCTCCTTCTTGTTCCATGCATTTCGTTGCTAAACAAGTGTTCCCCACTGGTGGTGTGTGAAGGGAGTTGGTGGTTGTGTACTTGATGTTGGAGCTTTGCAAGCTGTGTTTTTACCCAAAAAAGGAAACCAAAATAGGGGCGGCCGGGGGTACATTGCATGGCTTGCATGGTCCCAAGCACATGTTTGGGAGGTTTTAAAAAGATTAGTGTAAATCTTCTCAAATGATAAGGGTTTTGGGTCCTTCGAATTTAGGATAATATTTAACTAAAACAGAATGTGTTGATGGAGATGCTCCTGCATCAATAAAAGAATTACTAATAAAAGAGGCGCACGAAGGAGGAATAGCTAGACATATTGGTACTCATAAGACCTTGGAAATGTTACAAGAAAATTTCTATTCGCCACATATGATAAAAGGAATACAAGCTGTTTTAAGTAGATGTGTTACTTGCAAAAAAAAAAAAAAAAAAAAAAAAAGTAAAAACTTCTTTCTTAAGGGTTTGTGCATTCCATTACTCATGCCTAGTCAACTATAAGATGGGATTAGTATAGACGTCATCTTAGGGTTACCTAGAACTCAACACGGTAAGGACTGTCAAATGGTAGTAGTTGACAGATTTTATAAAATGACTCATTTCATACCATGTTATAAAATTGATGATGCCACACATGTTATTAAATTTATATTTTAAAGAGGTTGTAAGACTTCATAGTATTCCTAAAAGTATTGTTTCCAATAGATATGTTAAATTTCTAAGTTACTTTTAGAAGACTTTATGGCATATGTAGGGTACAAAGTTGTTATTTAGTACTCCACATCATCCACAAACCAATGGTCAAATGGAGGATACAAATCGAACTCTTGGCACATTGTTGAAAGGTTTGGTAAGTAAAAGTACCAAGGATTGGGATACCAAGCTAGCTTATGCTGAGTTTGCCTACAATCAAAGTCCTTCAAGTACAACTCATTCTAGTCCGTTTGGAATGGTGCAAGGCGTGAATCCTTATATGCCAATCAATATGGTTCCCTTGAAGAAAGACGAAATAAAAAGCTATGAAGAAAATGATCAAGTTGAGTATTTCCAAAAGCTTCACAAACAAAGTCAAGCCAACATCAAAAAGTCAAATGTAAGGTGTCAAGCTTAAGCAAATAAGCAACAAGTTCAAAAGGTATTTTCTCCAAGTTACCAAGTTACATTTACGTAAAGAAAGATTTCCTAAATTACATAAAAGCAAATTAATTCCTAGAGTAGAAGTTCCTTTTAAAATACTTAGAAATTTAAATAATAATGCTTACGAACTTGATTTACTAATTCTTATGGTGGAATATCAAGAACTTTTAATGTAGAAAATTTGTCTCCATATTATGATGAAGCGAATTTGAAGACAAATTCTTCTCAATCGGGGAGATTGATGAAAGCACATATCATGATCCTCTTGATAATGAAGAATTAACATTCTTGATAATGGAGTCAATTATCTTAGATGTTTTTCATGATATTTATAATATTAATTCTAAAGACACTTTAAGATATTATTGCACATATGTTATATATTTGAAAAAGGAAGATACTTAAGATATCAAGCCATTTAAGCCATGTTTGTGCAGAAGACTAGGGTGTTCATGGATTGAATATCTGATATTTCGGATATCCAATAAAAAGTTTCGGATATTTGAAAAATCAGATATCCCGAAAAAAGCTTCGGATATTCATAAAAAGCTTCAGATATCCGATATTTCGGATATCCAAAACTTCGAATCGAATAACAAATAATCCGTCAAATATGCAAAACTTTCAAACAGACCACAATTAAGAAATATTGGATAAAAAAGTATTCAATAGAAAAATAAAAATTTGATCCAATTTGAACAATATGATCTAATAATTTGATTTGAGTATTAAATTATATTATATTCAATTAGTAATTTCAAATTTTGGATAATAATTAAATATTGAATCAAAATAATAATTAAAAAGTATAAAATTTACTTACAATAAACACTCATTTCAAATCATATAAATATACATGATTATAAAAAAATTAAAAAAAATTAAAAATAAATAGTATTTAGAGTGCATATGTATATAATTTATTAGATTGGATATTATTTGTGTTTGCCGGATTGGATATTTGATTTGAAAAAAATATTAGATTGATTTAGATATTGGATCCGATCATCAAATATCGGATAACATGAACACCTACAGAATACATACAAACATTCAAAGCTATGGCGTATATAGAGGTCAAGACAACAAACATGCAAAGAACTCATTATTTGTAGCACTTGTTGTAAACCCTAGGATATCATGTATAATTTAGGGTTTCGTAGCTTGTTATTTCATGTATGTATTAGCTGATTTAAATGTGTATAATGTTGTAGTTAATATCCTTCAATTAGGTGGGTAATTACGTTTGTTAGATTACTAGAGCTAATGCTAATTAATTACACAACTAAACCAGCCATGAGGTGAGTTGATTACATAACTCAAGCCTCACAGTTGTGGAAGTTGTTACCGACATGCAAATGGGGGTAACAGCTAGGTTAGTTGTTAAGTAATAAGTAATTAGTTGTAATTACTTCTTATGAGTAACATATATACTCATTAGGGCCTTTGTACACAGGAGAGTAATACTGAATTGAATCATAATTTTCAAGCACTCTCTTTTGTTTGATAATTTTCTTCTTAGGAATTACTTGTAGTAAATCCTACTTAGAACCTTTAGTGTTGAATCTCGGTGGAAGATTCACACATATCTTCAAACCTACCTCCCATTTGAATCAAAGAATCAACCTCTACATCTTCAAACTTGATTAAAGTATAACTAGCTCAAAACTTGGTTAGCAAGGGAGAATCGTATCACTAAGCTTTGGCTAATTTCTAAACCTTGAATTGTAAAGCCTAAATTATTTGTTTTTGATCATCCTACTCCATATAAAGCAACTAACAAGAGTTTCATTTTATTTATTTATTTATTTTCTCTTTTTCTAGTCAACTATTCCTTTCTTTCTTTCTTTTTCAACCAAAGTTTTCTTTTGTTTTTTTTAACCTAATTCAACTTCAAACTTGAACCACAAATGTACATAAAAAATAAATGATTCAGCACTAGGGGTTGTAGGCAACAACTAAAAAACGCCAAAAACAAAATGAGCAATGCCAACGTTTATGTGGCACTGGTAAGAGCGAAAAATGGCGATTCAACTAGGAGAATGATGTGCCTTTGATCTCAAGCCTCTCCTTCCTCTGTTTGGCTGTGATCAAAGAGATAGTAGCTGTTTTTGCTAGTTGTTGAAAACTAGCAACTAATGGCGAGACATGGGCAAGGTGAGGTCACAAATTTCGAGCGGTGGCTATCGTGGGTCACAATGGTAGTTGAGGCTCGTGGTGGTTGTGCAATCTTTCGCTTGATGGGGGCAAAGTTTGGCCAAGCAAGGAAAAGAATATGCGGTGTTCTTATGCATCTGGTAGGATAATGGCAACTCATTGAAGGTGGTGACGACAACCGAAGATAATTAGGGTGGGTTTGGTAGATAATTTGTTTTGCTAAAGAAAAATCAAAATTTTTGAAAGATCTAAATTGCGAGGATTGAATTTGGACCTTAATCCTAACCTCTAAGCCTCAAGTTTTCACACAAAACTACACTCAAAAACTTATTTACTTTGAAATTCAATATGTAACAAAAGGCCGCATATATATATATATATATATATATATATCAAAATATTACCAAAACCATTTGAGCAACCAAGTGTGTACTTTCTATTACAAGATTACGCAAAGCCTAGCTCTCATATTTTGGACAGGAAAGACAATGCTACAATGCTCCACATAGGCAAAAAATTTATCATTATGTTATGATATAGCATTATAGTGAAAATAATAATGACACAGGGCCTATTTGGGTAACTTAAGCATTTGATCTTAATCTAATCAACGGTATTATTTTGGAAGTGTTTGGTAAGCATATTATTTATATATGAATGTGGCTATTGTTTAACAACTAAAATAAATTGATATTTAGTGTAAGGTTTTTTAGATATTTCGTTGAAATTGATGGGACCTACATATAAAGTAATAATAAGTTGAAGAAAATCAGATGCTAGACATTTGAATTGAAAATATTAAAAATTGACAGCTTTTATTATAAGATAATATAGAAATAATAAAGGTACCTAAACAAACCCATAGAAGTCTGGAAGTCTATACTCTCATTCCCAGGTTCAACAACAAAGAATGACATCTATAGTTGTGGCTGTAGTCATATTGGAACTATTGCCTATTAAGGAATAGGCCCTCTTCACCTTAGCCTTATAGAGCGAGGCAAGAATGTAGCCATAATTTTTGGTAAGGCATATCGGCTACATATCATGTTCCGTATTTTATCAATTGCTAGAAAAGTTCATTATGGTCATAGATTATATATTTAAGCTTGAGAAATATGGTTAGATTTTCTAGATAATAATGTCTTATGTAATATAACCTACTTATATGTTAGCATTGGGTGAAGTACTTGGGCCATGGCCCTTAGCCCAAAGAATTAATATATAATCATGGTCACGGTAATGTAATACTTATATGTCCTATATCAAATAATCAGTAGTCATCTATGATTATACTTTAATGGTACCCTTGGGCTTGTAACCCATGATACAATACACAAGGATCCAGACTAAAACAACTATTAAAGTAGGAGAATCAAGAATCATTGTTGATACTTACAAGCTTTCTCTCTATCACTCTAACCAGCACCCTTGGCCCTCCTCATCATCAGCCTCAAGTACCACCATCGTATATCTATCCTCCATTGACCCTAACCATAAGCACTCAATCTCTTATATCTAACATGGTATAAAAATGCAAAAACAATAAGGCCCCCAACCTAGGAAGTTCTAAGTCCGGGATCATGATAGGGTCTGAATCCTGAGCCCGCAACATTAACAAGATGAGTGAAGGAAAGACACTGACAGCATGGGAAAACGACAAGAATGGTAAGACGTCTACTAAGAATTCTCAAGCAAATCAATGATAGACCAAAAGACTAGATGGGAAGCATTGACTGTAGCAGCTCCTAAACAACCAAAATATCTTATAAATGCTTCATGTAAAATACTAAGAAAATACCCAGTGTATGCACAGACATTAGAACCTTAAATTGCATCATTGAGCCACATTGTATGCTTTCAGCTCACACAGAATGCAACAATGTTTTTAGGGCATAAGGAACTCGTGACATAGGTATTAAAAACAAGAAAAAGAAGACGCAAAAAAGAGTAGGAACTTAGACTGAGATATCGGCACAGTGCTCATTCTGCAAACGAGGCTCCTAGAAATATAATAATTTAGTCAAAAATGTGCACGCCGAACATTGAGGGATAAGTAACTATACAATAGTGATCATTTCATGGAAACATCTTCCGAGATTATCCTCTATCAATTGTGTCCATAGGCAGCCTTCTGCCTATTCCAGTTTTACATGGTCCCCGTGCCACAAAGGTGCCTTTGATTCTCCACACTGACACAGATTATATATTATGCATTTATATACTGATTCTTCTCATGGTTAAGTTTGTAGGTACACTTTTTAGATACAGAAGATGGCGAAATGAAGCTATAATGGAGTGAAATCAACAGCTAGCAAGCAAACAAGAATCTAGCAAGAAACGTGCCTAGGACAAAGATGCAGCCAATTCAGAAGCAATGAATTGAGACCATGATACAATCAAAATTTGGAAAAATGTAAAACACAAAAGTTATAGCTCTTTTGCAAAGATTTCTAGCAAAACTTGAACCACCTCAATCCAAGATCAAATGAAGGAGTGATGACATAAATAGTAGAGACTGTCAAATGAGCCAGAAGATTTCGTAGTAAAAATTATAGATGGGAACATGGCATGGTAACACAATAGCAATTAGTGCAAACCTTCCTATATTAAATTTTGACTTGGAATAGATGAAGCAGCTAAGTCTAAGTCTAACTCTTTGAATAGCTCCACTACATACCCATTTTCTTTTTATACTCAATGGAGTAGATGAAGAGCAGTGTTTGAAAAGACTTAAGGAGCACCTAGGCAATAGGGGGCCTAGAGCCTAGGCGCTTGGCACTAGGTGAAGGCGTGTGCCTAGGTGATGTGAGGCACGAAAATTACTCAAAGCTAAAACAATGATTAAATGACTAAGTTTCTAGAAAGAAAAAAAACCATGACAAGAAAATACTTAGAAAAATAACAACCTATGAGTTTAATACTACCAATATTAGCAGATTGTTGGGACTATGGACCATTTCTTCTTGCTGTCTCTGGTTCTCAACTCTCTACAGTCTGTCTCTTTGTCTTTGACTCTGTTTATTTATTTTATATGAGTTTAATGCTACCTATGTGTTTAAAAATAAATTTTACTCTCTTTTTATATTTCCCTGATTACCCTGACTCTGCTTGTAGGCTTGTAGCCTGTTTCCAAAATAACTATTGCTCTTCCCAATAAAAATTATAATAGACTTACCCTTTTTCGAAAAAATGTCTACTCCTCTCCCCAAAGTCCCTATCGCTCTACATGATTTTTTTTTCTGCTAAAAGGCATGTGCATGTCTACTTCTCTCCCTTAAGTCCCTGCTTGATATTTCCAAAACAACTATTGCTCTCCCCAATTAAAACTATAAATAGGCTTCCCTTTTTCCAAAAAATGTCTAATCCCCTCCCCTAAGTCCTCGACTCCCTATGTGATTTTTTTTGCTGAAAGGAAATTTTGCTCAAAGGCGCGTGCCTCTACACCTGTGCACTTCTACGCCTCAGCTGCTTTACGTGCTCCTCACTTACATCGCCTCACCTAGCACCAAAAAAGCCCCCCCCCCCATTGCCTTGCACCTTGTGCCTTAGGCAAACTTAGACGAGCTTTTTCAAACATTGATGAAGAGTCTCATAAGAACAATTTTTCTAGGCATCATAAGTTTTTCTAGTCTTCTACACAAGGAGAACTATTTTCATACTTGATCTTAGTTTACATAAACCTTTTCTCTCTTTTACAAACAATCAAATGGGGCATATTGACGATTGAAGATCCCAATGAAACTGATTTTGTCATCTATTCCTCTATCACACTCTATTTACAAGGTTTCTATTTATAAAACAGTTAGTTTTTATTTTACTTTTTACTTTATATGCCCCTATTAACTATGAGGCTTTATACATTTCTAATGAATAAATTCATTAATAGCACAGGTAAATAAAAAAATGTACTACAAAATTGATACTGAGTCATTGCAATGAATGCTAATTTGACTATTGTTTTTAATTGCATGAATTTTGAACCCTTGCAAATATAGTGGGATAGAGGGAGTACTTCCAAATTTTCATTCTTGCTATTTATGCTTCGTTATTTTATCATGAATTTCAATTCAAATATGTGTGAGTACATCAATCCATTAGCTTAAGCAAGGGAATAAGTTCTTTAACATGGTATCAAACTCAAAAGATCTAGTTTTCAAATCTTTGCTCCCAATATTGTTAAAAAATATAAAATATAAAATAAAACACAAGAGGGAAAGTGTTGTATAAAATTAAATAAAATATTGGAATTAATCCATCAGCTTAATTTCAGGAAAAATTAGTTCCTTAACACTCACTTTCATCACTATCCCCACAAATCCTTGGTAATATAAGTTGTAACCCCAACTAATCAGTTGCACCTTCAGCAACCATATCATTATCCTTATGGACAACTATTATCAACATTGTATCAATTATCAGATTATCACAACTCAAGTTAAATTTGTCTAGCTTCCCTCACCTAATATAGACCAAATGAGACAAGGAATATTTTATGCTCTCATTAGTTTCATCTTGCTTGGACCAATAAGAAATAGCAAGAAAAATCGAAAAGTGCAGAAGATTGACATCCAGGGGAAGAATTCAGAAATTGATAAATTGGGTTCTTGTGGGACTGCAATGATTTGGGGGTATTGGCAAGAAAAAGAGAGAATTGATGATGTTGAGTGAGTTATGGTGCTTGTGTAAAAATTGTCAAAGAAAAGAGAATTCCACTGTAGAAGTGTGATGTTTTTTATTGACTGTCTTGGAATTAAGTGCAGTAGTTCTGAATTTAGCACAAACACTCCTTCAAACGTTCATACTAATGTTTTCTTACAGCTGTTTGGCCATAAAAAAATTTAAAATAAAAATAAAATAAAAAACTGATTGAATCAGCCCTTTACCAAATGATGAAATAGCTGACCCCATTCTAGATCAATCTCCTATATTAGGCTCAATCCTTTCAAATCACATGAAAGCTCTCTTTACCAGATAAGGTCAAAGCAATCAAGGTCCATCCAGAGAAAAAAAAAATACCTGCCCACAAATCATATTTTAAATGCCATCAGGTGTCCTGTTATCTTCAAGCAATATACAAGTCAGTGACTAATTTCCATACACCCAGAAAATATATGAGTGAATTAAAGGGCTTGTCTCAGACTATGTCAGTATATTATTCCTGGTATGCATCCAACTGCCTCAATTAAACCAGAAAGGATAAGATTTGCATTTGAGCAGAAATAACTAACTTTTATCATCAGATAATAGACGAGTGAATAAGAACATTTATTCAGGGCCCATAGAGCAAACCAATAGATGGGAATAAATTCCTGGTTGAATTGTAATTATATGTATTTTGTCATCATCATGCACGTTTGTATCATCCACTAATAATGGAACGAAGCGAAAAAAGGAATACATCATCATGGTGTTGTAAAAAGAAAATATAGACCATGACAACTCAGAAACAGATAAACAAATGCTTTTTGAGTCAGATAAATGAGCACTCCTGATCTCCATGAAGCAAAACCACAAAATAAGTATTAATCTTCAAACAATGGTTGCCTTGAAAACTAAAGCCTTCCAAGAGCCATTTAACATATCAAGGGAAAGCCTCAATAATAAACGGAAGAAATTTATGTGGATTTTCATAAAAGAGGTAAAACAGATCTAAAACTTACAATAATACGGCCCTCAATCCTCAGATCCTTCTGTTCGAACAGCCAAATTTGAATGCGAGCTTTCTACAAACACAAACTCAAAGAAAAGCATATAATAAAAATCCTCTGATAGAAACTTATTTGACCAAATAAAAAATAAAACAAGCAAAACAGATTCGATGAAGCGGCTTGCTTACGCTCTGAAGAAACCTAAAGATTAGGTTCTGAGACACGAGTCAATTCCCCAAAATGGTCCATAAAGCGAACAAGAAGCAGAGAAACCATAAGCACGTGTAAAACGGAAAAAGGAAGAAGCCGAGAGTTCTAAATGTTGATAAGTATCACTTAATATGGATAATGAACTTACGATGGGTTGCGTCATAATCCTCTGAACCTTGGTGCTTGCCATCGTTGCTGATTTTCACAAACAAGAATTTCAGACTGTCTGGCTCTTGCTCTTGGCGGTGGCAACCGTTAAAAATAAAACCCTCAAATGAGAAAGAAGAATAACACGATTTGTGATGGGAACGCATCGTGAGACGGAAGTGTTATATGGAGCATACCAGATCACTAAGAACCGATGAAATTATACTTGTGCCTAGGGAGGTAAGCGGATCCAATTAGTGACCTGTAAAAAAATTCGTATTCAAATCTTTATTTATATCAATAGGAGTATTCTACTAATATATCTATATGGGTATTGGTTGAATCTGCTACCAGATAACTCATTTATCTATTAATAAATATTATCTAGTTAATAAATTAATTATCTGACGGATAAATTCCTTTAGAATTAAGATAAATAATAATTTTAGCCTTAATATTATATTATATTTATTTTAAAATTAAAGATAAAATAATAATTATTTGTCAGATAAGCATGTATGAAGAGAGAGAGATGGGTACAGATATAGATATGGATATATGTCTTACAAGTATTTTCTTTCATCATCTACATCTATATTTGTTTAAATATCCGTCGGATTTCAGATAAAATATATCACATTTGCATTTCTACTTGTGCATTGGTCATTCAATATGGCAATTGATGCCACATGTGTTAGTATTAAACTAATTATTAAGCTTAGATGTTTATGAATCCGCCATGTCTCTTTCCTTTGCACATTTTTAATTTTATTTTAATTTTACTAAAGTGAGTAGCGCACCACTTAAAAGATGTGTATGCATTATCTGATAATGAAAAATGTTTTAAAATCCTATTGGTATTAAATTAAAATCCTAGCAGTGGTCTAAGCCTTTCACTATTGGGCTTGAAAAGGCACGACCCAACTACCTCCCTTGAGCCTGAATGAAAATAGATGATATATTTGTAAATTCTCCAACCTTAAGTTTAGATTGAACCAAAACTTGATCCTTGGCCAAAGTTTTGGCCCAATCTATGTATGTCTAGTTGAGCCATCAACTAGCCTCTTTTAACTCTCATACCTCTCTCTTCTCCTTTGGCATATGGTGGCTTGTCATTTTCGGTCTCCCTTTTCTTGTTGCTACCTCTTGTTTGTGATTTCATTCATTTTAATCTTATCACTCTCTATTATGCTTTTATGGAGGTTAATGTCATTCTCTTCAAATTTAAGGGCATTTTTCCTCTGGTTTTATTTTTGTTAGAATAGTCCCATTTTATTATAAGCTTCTCCTCAAAGCTCTCTCTGTATATATGTAATGGGGGATCAAATGTAAGGAGATTTTCCTAAATGATATAAATCACTTAAGCTAAGATAATATCTCTTAAATTCATTGAAGTATGTTTGATTCAAAGAGTACTTCATTTTAGTAGGAACAAGTATGTTTCCTCCACCCATTTTTGTGAGATCGAGTACAATCGTACTAGTTAGGTTTGTTTCAACTAGTAACACCACATAAATTAGGCCTATAATATGTGAAAATTCATGTACTTGATAATGATTTGATGGTATTTGATCTTGCTTTGAAAATATATTTTAGGTTTGATTTACAAAGGATTTAGAAAAAGTTTGGAAAAAAGAGGAAGAAAAAGGGTTTCTAGCACACTAGTTGACTAAATGTTTGAAATGATCAACTAGTTTGTCCCTTTCGGTTTAGTTTTTAGTTTAGGGCAATAATGCATGAGCATTCCATAATAATATTTCACTAATTAATTTTCTAATTTATGGGATAACAAAACACTTTTAACTTGGATAAAATTAATTAGTGAGAATTAAGGATAGATGGACATAAAAACTTCCCATTCATAATTCATGTAATCACATGATGAGCTATGCGAGAGGCACATAAATGGGCAAAAAAATCATGTAGATAATTCAGCCCCTTTTTTGTTGTAAATAAGCACAAGTTATGCCACCTAAGAGCCTATTACCACCAGCCCATAGCAACAACATGGAATTTTGAAAAAAAAAAAGAGAGAGAAAAAAGACAAAACAACTTGATGATGGAGTAGGTAAAAGTCAATCAGCCATTTGTGGGTAATAACCAGGCCCCAAGTTAATAACCACTCAAGTTAACCCTCCAAAATGGAAAAAGAGAATACTCGAGGAAATCAATCTTATTTTATTGATTAAGTATAGGGATGATTGAATGATTGTAAATTGACATCTTACCTACTAAATCACCATATAAGTTCAACCATGTTGTGGAATGGTTGTCAAAAATCAACCCACACCACATTCATCAGCTAAACCTAATTTAGTTACTGTCTAATTACTTGTTAGCTTGTATTGGGTAATTAGATTGGTTAAAATGTAACTAAGTAGGTAAAGGAGAAGAGTATAGTGGTCTTTTTGTAATCATGGCTACCACAATAAATATGGGTAGCCCTTAACACTTTGGGATATCAACCAATGAATTACAAATTAGGTTTTTGAGCTCCCTATGCCCTCTCTATAAAGTTGAGTGAAAAAATTATTTTGAAATTAAAATCTCACAACTTTTATCTCAAGTGTTGAGACCTTTAGTGGTAGTTGTGAATGTTTGATCTTTGGACCCACCTTAGATCAAATATTATCCTACTTCTCATCTTTTTTCTTCATTTTAACTTTCGTTGGTCAATTATCCTATAAGTCATCATATTCCACTAAGCATGTGCTAACTTGTTTAGCATATGCATCAAACTGGCATAAGAGCATAAGGTTGAGAATTTGCGATAATTTTCATCTCCTCTTTTCTTTCTTTACCCCATCTAAGCCCAAAAACTTCCCAAAAAAAATTTATAGCCACCCACCATAAGTTTCAAACCCTACTTAACCTATCTTAACAAAACACATCATCTTCCTCTATTTTTTTTCTTCCTCAAACTCAAGTAACTATGGATGACGAATAAATTCCAAGAGTCTTGAAGAGGCATAAAACTTGAGAAGAGACAGATCCATTGAAAACCTCTAAAATAACATGAAAAGAGTTTTTGACATTCTAGAGAATTTCATGCAAAACCCTAATACCCCTCACCCAAATACTTTCCCATAGCCAAAAAGAAGACCCCATTTTCACCAACATGAGGTGGTCAAATCTAGAACAAGTGATGATGCTAGTGATTCCAACTCCTCAACTAGTGATTTTCCATGTGATAGAAGAAGAAGAATTAAAAGGAGAGATCATTTTTCATGAAATCAAAGTCAAAGTGCCCAAGTTTGATGGATCATTTAATCCAAAAGATTTCTTAGAGTGGGAGTTGAGGTGTTCTAGTATGTTTGAAGCAAAAGGCTATAATGATGGAGAGAGATTTAGGATTGAAATCATCAAGGGACATGCCTCCTTGTGGTGGTAGAGCCTTACTCACTAAAGGAGAAAGAATGGTAAATCTAAGATGAAATATTAGAAAAAGGTGAAGAAGCTTTGAGGGAAAGGTTTCTACTACCATCATACACTCAAGACCTCTACAACAATATGGCTTCCTTGAGACAAAGGTCAATGAGTGTTAAGGAATACATTAAGGAGTTTGAGTTGTTGAAGATGTTAGAGTTGGACAAAGTAGAAGAGCACATAATGTCATGTTATCTTGAAGGATTAAAGAGTGACATTACAAGCAAGGTGGAGTTACACAAGTATTACACCTTAGATGAGCTTTTTTATCTATCCACTAAGGTAGATAAATATAAGAAGGAGAAAAAAGGATCGAAATTGAAGTTTATGACCAACACTTCCAAAGAGGCCCCCTCATCATCCAAGCCATCCACTCCCATTTGAAATGTTGAAGTGAAGGATAAGGGGAAAAGGTGTTAGGTTTAAACCTAACAAACCAAAGATCATGAGGTGTTTCAAGTGTCCCAACAAAAGAGTTATGACTCATTTGGACTTGGAGGACACAACCCATGAGGAGGAAATGGAAGAGGCCAAATCGGTCCATGAGAAGGAGGAATAGCTAGAAGAGATGCCCCCTATATGTGGAAGAAGCCCTAATGGTGAGAAGGGTGTTGCACGCCAAAACAATTCGTGAAGGAGGAGACACAAAGGGAGAAAATATTTTAAACCAAGTGCATGATTCTTAGTAAGGTATGTTCCCTTATTATTTATGGAGGTAGTTGTGCAAATGTAGCTCTTGCACACTTGCGGAGAAACTTCACTTGCGTACCACTCAACATTGCCAAACCTTATAAGCTATAATGGTTTAATAATAGAAGCATGATTGAGGTAACCAAGCAATTTATAGTTCATTTTTCCATTGGAAAAATCTACCAAGATAATGTGGTATGTGATGTGATTCCTATGGATGCTTTAAATATATTACTAGGAAGACCTTGGCAATACGATAGACATATCTAACACGATAGTAGGAGAAACACTTATTGTTTGACATTTGCTAAAAGGAACATTATACTCACCTCTTAGTCCCCATTCCTCACTTGTTAGGAAGGAACAAAAAAAAAGCCTTATTTTTAGATAGCAAGGGGATAGATAAAGTACTAGCCAAAGGGAAGGTCATGTATTTTTTGTTGTTGCTTGAAGATAATGAAGGAAGTGGAGGAGGTGACCTATGGGTCAAACATTTGCTAGGGGAGTCTAGGGATGCTTTCCCAAATGAGCTACCTAGTGAGAAACCCCCTAAAGGGAATTGAGCACTAAATAAACTTTGCCCTGATGCTACACTGCCTAACAAGCCTACCTATAGGTGTAATGCTAAAAAAGGATGGGGAGTAGAGGTAAGTTAATGAGTTGTTGTAAAAAGGGTTCCTTAGAGACTCCCTTAATCCTTTTGCAGTACCAACCCTTTTGGTACCAAAGATGGATAGGAGTATGAGGATGTGTGTTAATCGTAGAGCTATCAAAAACATAACTATCAAGTATAGGTATCCTACACTAAGACTTTATGATATGTTTGATGAAATGCCCCAAAAATTCCTAATTTTATAAATTATATTTAAATGAGGTTTTATTAGAAAAATTATTTAAATAAATTATTTTTAATAAAATAAAAGGATATTTAACTAGGGAAATTCAAGAAGAAATTTATAAGTATTTTTATTAGAAAAGGATTTGGGTATTTTAGATAATTAAGCATTTTATTTTGAAAATTAATTAAATAAATTATTTTATTTAAAATAAGAATGAGAAAATAGTTTTAAATTAATAATAATTTTATAAATAATTTAATTGGAGAAAATTAGAGTGTTTTGCTAATTAAAATGGAATTTATGGAAAATCTTTTAAAAATCCTAATTTAGCTTAAAAAGGGATTTAAATATTATTTTATTTAAATATTATAATTTTTAAATATCCCAAATATTTTAATAAATTTAAATACCCAAAATAATTATTTTTCTCCTTTACTTTTATTTTTTCTTTCCTTTTTCTTTCTTTTTCTTCTTTTTCTTTTTTTCCTCTTCTTCTCGCCGAACTGGGCCAGCTCGCGGCCCAGTTTCCCTTCTCCTTTTCCCGCAGCCCAGCCTGCGCGGCGTCGCCCTTCTTCCGCCCCTCTACGCGCGGCGTTTCGTCCCTTCTCGTCTCTCAACGCGTCGTCTCCTGGCTTCTCCCATGCTGTGCCGCGTTTTGCTTCATTTACTAATGAAACTCGGCGTTTCATTTAAACGCCCCTCTTCGCCCAGCCGACCGGCCCGGTCTGCTCCCTTTTTCTTTCTTTTCTTTACTCGCGAACCGCCCGGCCCAGCCCTTTCTTCTTCCCCTTCGCGCCTGCCAGACCCGACGCCATCGAGCACCTGCAACTCCCAGCCCGAAAATGGCGGCGCCGGCCACGACAAATTTGACCGGCCGAGTCACCTCTATTTTTCTTCCTCTCGGCTCGCACATTAGCTTGGAATAATCAATTACCCCTAACTCCCGCTCATTCTCTCTCTCTAGCTTCGCGAAGGTTCGACCCCGACCCAAGCTTAGGTCGGTCGATTTTTGTCACCGGCCGCCAAAACCATAGCAATAAATGTCATCCACGCGACCCCCAAAAACCTAATAACCCATCTAAAATCTATATGTAGCCTGGTTGTGAGTGTGGTCGAGACTTTTCCTTCCGAAACCCTAAGTCAGAATCGCCCAGCCACCGCCCCATCAGACGCCATTATCTCCTTCCCCGGCCAACTTCAACACCTCCTCTTGCTACCAATCTCTTCCCTGCAATTCCCTCTACCTAACTAAGCCCTTCAAATCCTTCGATTATTCTTCAATGAGCTGCCATAACCATGCAAAGTTTGCTTCTCATCTCGCCCAAAATCTTGACCCCGAGACCTTAAACCACCGCTCGCCGCCACTTACGCCGCTTCTGCCACCTTATAAACCACTCAAAATCTTCTACTAAGTATCCTCCATCGAACCATAAGCTTAGTTTATTTTTCTCCTTTCCCCTTCCCTCTTTTTCTTCATTTTCACCCCTCTTAGACCACTTTTCCGGCCACCTCCGGGAACCACCGCCGGTGCCACCAATACCCTCCAACTCAAGGTGAAACCCTAGAACTTTTAAATACTTAATTTCGATTTATTGATAATTATTATGCTTTTATTCTAATTTTTAATGCTAATTTGAGTTTAATTATTATTATTATAATTATTATTATTGTTGTTATCAACTGTATTTTAATTTCTAAATTTGGTTGACAGGTCTGGGAGTATTATTGAGTAAGATAAATTATTATTCTCAAATTTTGCCTATTTAATGTAATTATTACATGTTTAATAATATTATTAATAATATAATAATAATTATTATTGTTAGTATAATTAGTTATTTGATACTGCAATTATTTCAGGAGAATTAGAAACCTAAAATTTTAATTAAGTCTCGTAGCTTTGCCTTTTATTATTATTTTTAGCATTTTTAACATTATTACTAATTATCTTATTATTATTAACCATATTAACTTTATATAATAAGTATATGTATAATATTAATATCTTTTTACACTTCAAATAGTATTATCATTAAATGGGGAGATTTCGAAATCCACTTTGTAAATTTAAGGCTTAGATTATTATTATTATTAAGTTTTCTATTAATATTACTACTATTAGTAATAATTTGTTATTATTAAAATTATTATTATAATAAATATTATTATTATTATTATTACCTTTACTAAATTTATTTCGGTAACGGGTAGAAACCCTTATATCACCTTTTTACTTTAAATTATAATAGTATGTATTAATGTTTTAGTTGTTTTGGGCATAATTAATTAAGAATCAAGACTTAAGATAAATTAGAAACTAATAGTAGCATAGGAAGGAAGCTAATCCTAGTATTTCTTCCCCATAATAGGTGAGCCCAGTCAAACCCCTCAAGTGGAATAGGAGCGTGCACCAAGACCGGTGTCGTTTTAGGTAAGGAGTGCTAAGGCCTTTTATGTGCTTATGTGTATTATGTGTTTCGCATGTTATGTATCTAATGTTTATTATAATTAAATATTTTATATGTGGTATGACTTGGAGTTGAAGTATGTTGTGCATGGTATGTGTATTAATTATGTATGATGATATGTGTTGTGTATGTGAGGAAGTCGATGTGGTTTGTGTGAGAGGAAGGATGAAAAAGGAGGATGGGGAAAGAATTTGATTAAGGGAAGTGAGTTAACCTAATTTTATGGTTTTATAAGGAATAATCTAGTTTATGATGCTATTTGGGAGAATTTAATTTATAATATTATATGGGAGAATTTGAGTTATGATTTGATTGGGAGAGTTAATTTATAATTTGTTTGGGAGAATTTAGTTTATGATGTTATTTGGGAGAATGCAATTTATAATATTATATGGGAGAATTTAAGTTATGATTTGATTGGGAGAGTTAATTTATAATTTGTTTGGGAGAATCTAATTCATGATGTTATTTGGGAAAATGTAATTTATGATATTTTATGGGGGAATCTAATTTATGATTTGCTTGGGGGAATTCAATTTATAGTTTTCCTTGGGAGATTCTAATTTATGATTTTATGTAGAAGAATCTTTATGGCTTGAATTTAGGGTTTGGTATGGAAGAATCTTTATGGTTTGAATTTAGGGTTTGGTATGGGTGAATCTTTGGTTTGGTTGGATTGAATTTATGGTTTTGTATGACGGAATCTAGGGTTTACCTGGTGGTATTAATGGATGTATGTTGGTATTAGGGTTTGTATGATGATATGAAGGTTTGTATGGTGGTAATTATAGTTGTATGGTGGTATTAGGATTTACATGGTGATATTGATGGTTGTATGATGATATTAAGGTTTGCATGGTTGAATTTAGGGCTTCACGTGGAATTTTAGGGTTTGTATGAAAACGGTTCAAAGGTCTGCAGGGGGGAGATTAATGCCTGCATGGGTATGAAAATTACGTGTGGGAAGTTAATTTGGGATGTAAGGAAAGTAATGTAAGTGTTGTTTGGGTGTTTGAGCACTTGGGATGGAAAATAGCACGTGGAGCAAATTAAGGGTACGGAGGACACTGAATTAGGGTTTGGAGTGGTTAACTATGGATTTTGAGGCTGCTTAGAGTTTTGGGTTATCACGTGTATTTGGTAATTAAAGTGTAATTATGATGGTGGAATTTTATGATTTGTTATGTGTGATGATTTATGCATGTCTAGGGTGAAAGCCTTTGAATAAAATATTTAAGACACTAATTACTTAAAGTGGAAGATATTGAGACCGGACCAGCCGATCCACCGGTCAGTAATAGTGGTTAGGGTTTTACCCTATGTGCGACCGATCCACCGGTTAAAATAGTGGTTAGGGTTTTACCCTATTGTGACCGATCCACCGGTAATAATAGTGGTTAGGACATGATGTCCTATTGTGACCGGCCCACCGGTTATAATAGTGGGGGATCCCGATCTCAATAAAAATGAACCATAGTTTTGCTAAGGCATTTAAAAGGTACTAATTACTTACAGTGGAACACCATGTGAGCAGGAACCAGCCGATCCACCGGTAAGGAATAGTGGTGTGGACTTTGTCCCGCAAGTGTCCGATCCACCGGCGAATAATAGTGGTGTGGACTATGTCCCGCAAGTGACCGGCCCACCGGCAATAATAGTGGGGTGTTCCTGTACTTACATGGATTTGATAAAAAGTATGGTGTGTATCGACTTCTGATAAAGGAGTAATTAAGTAATTAATTCGGATTATTCATGGGCCTTTGTACGTACTTTTTCCTGGTTGATCATATGCATTTATGATTGTGTTCTTCTATTTTTCTACATGGCTTATGTGTTTACGTGTTGGCCTTAGTGATCAAGTCACCTTACTCAGTACTGGACCCGTACTGATACTACCTTGGTTGATGGGTCCTGTGATGATCCACCGATGGTGGGGAGCAGACCTCTTGTGCAGGTTTAAGATCAGAGATTGTTTTGGGGTGGCAGGCCTGACTTGAGTGAGTAGGCAATCCGGAATTTGACCCATCGGGTTTTATCTTGTTTAAATGTATTTCTATTTGGAAGTTACAAGTGTTAATAAACGTTTATGCGTACTCTGATTTTGTTGTATGATCTTTCGATTCCTTTTATGAATTGTTAATTTGAATTTAATGTAAATCTTTTCTTTAGCCTTAGCACTTGGTACTGGAACGGTCGGAGAGAACCGGTCTGGTACTAAGTGTGGCGGTAACATTCCCAGAATTCACAGGTTTTAAGTGTTTCTATCTTAATTGCTTCCGCTTTTCAAAAAAAAAAAGTAGTGAATTTTGGGGTGTTACATTTGATTACTTACATGGAGCTTGTATGTTTTCAAAGATTAACTTAAGGAGTGGATATTGCCATATTAGAGTAAAGGAGAGATATGAATGGCAGACCACCTTCAAGATCAAGGGTGGATTATACGAATAGATGGCAATGCCTTTAGGTCTCTCAAATGCACCCCAACACCTTTTAGAGGCTTATGGATTAAATCCTTAGGTCATTTATCACTAAAATAGTTGTAGTGTCCTTTGATGATATACTTGTATTCTCCTCTAGTAGTGAATACCATGTAAATCATTTAAGGTTGGTAATATTAGCCCTTAGGAACAACAAGTTGTAAGGGAAGTTAGAGAAGTGTGAATTTTTTTTTTACCAAAAGTCACCTTGCTAGGATTTGTTACATCTAATAATGGTATTTTAATGGATGATTCAAAGGTGGAGGCAATAAGGTTGTGGCCTTCACCCACATCCATTACCCATGTTTGATTTTTTCATAACCTTACATCATTTTATAGGAGATTCATAAAATTATTTAGCTCTCTTATATCCCCTATCACTGAGTGTCTTGAGTAGGTAGAATTCAAGTTGATACTTGTAGTCCAAGAAGCATTTGAGGTGATCAAGGACAAGCTAAGTGAGGCCCCCATCTTGAGGCTACTAGATTTTGTTACTTTTTTTTAAGTTGAATGCAATGCAAGCGGAATTAGGATTGGAGCAGTCCTAATATAAGAAGGAAAGCCATTAGATTATTTAAATTAGAAGATCAATGGATCAAGATACAACTACAACATGTATGACAAGGAGTTTTATGCCATTATTAGGGCTTTAGATTATTGGTCTCATTATCTGAGCCCGACACACTTCGTTTTACATACTAATCATAAGTCACTATATTATGTAAATAGGCAACATTATCTCAAACCTAGGCATGTTAGGTAGATAGAATTTTTACAATTCTGGAAAAACTAATATCGTAGCCGATGCTCTCAATAGAAGGTATTGTATGTTTTCCCTAGTAGAAGATCGAGTCATAGGGTTTGGATGCTTGAAGGAGCTATACAAGGAAGGTGAAGACTTTCAAGCTACTTTGAAGATCAAGACAAGCTTCAAAGCTCCTATATCATATAATATGGCTTCCTCTTCAAGAATACTAAGATTTACATCCCGAAGAGTCCCATTAGAGATTTGTTGGTATAAGAGGCACAAGGAGGTGGACTTGATGGATATTTTGGGGTTAACAAGACCTATAATGTACTTTAGGAGAACTTCTATTGACCTAAGATGATAAGTGATGTATATGAAGTCATAGCTAGATGTGCTAGTAGTCAAAAGTCTAAGAGTTACTTTCACCAAGGACTTTACGCTTCATTACCCATAACTCATCAACCTTAGGACCATGTTAGTATGAACTTCATAGTGGTTTTTCCTACATGTCAATGGCCAAATGATGCCATTATGGTGGTGGTGGATCGGTTTTCTAAGATGTTTCACTTCATCCCTTGTCATAAGAGGGATGATGTCTCTTATATAGTTGATCTATTCTTTAAAGAAATAGTCAAGTTGCATGGTATTCTTAAGTCCGTTATCTCAAATAAGGATACCAAGTTCCTTAACTAGTTCTAGGAAATTGTATGGAGGTTGGTTGGTACTATACTTCTATTTAGCATCGCCGACTACTCACAAACAAATGGCCAAATAGAAGTCACCAACTGAACCTTGGCTACTATCTTGCACAGCTTGGTACACAAATCCCTCAAGGATTGGGACCTTAAGCTTCTTCATGTTGAATTTGCATACAATAGGTCCCCTACATATGTCTCCAGACATCCCCCTTTTTAAGATCATGTATGGTATCAACCCTGTCACTCCCATTTAACTCATACCATTTCCTATCAAGGCCCAAATAAATTTTGAAGCCAAAGTCAAAACTCAATCCTTCAAGAAATTACATGAGCAAGATAGAGTAAGAATTGAGAAGGTTAATAAAATGAACAAGAGGAGAGCCAACCAACATTAAAGGGAGCAAACTTTTGAACCAAGAGATATCGTGTGGCCACATTTTAGAAAGGAAATGCTTCCCTTTAGAAGAAAAAGCAAGCTTATGCTAATAAGTGATGAACCGTTCAAGGTTATTGAGAAGATTAGAAGCAATGCTTATCACCTTTAGCTACCACTAGACATGGGGAACATATCAAAGATATTGAATGTGTGCAATCTACTCCCCTACCTACTTGATCAACCCCACATAAATAAGGAGGAACCTTCTGGAGATAGGGAGGATGATGTAGGAGTATCCCATTATAATATTTCACTAATTAATTTTCTTAAGTTAGGAGGTCACGAAACAGTATTAACTTGGATAAAATTAATTAGTGAGAATTAAGGAAGGATGAATGTAAAAACTTCCCATGCTAATTCATGCAACCACATGCATAGGCCATAAAAGAGGCATGTGTCATGTAAGAGGCTTGTAAATGGGCACAAAAATCATGCAGATAAGCCAAGCCCTTTTTGTTGTAAATAACCAAAAGTTATACCACCTTAGAAGCTAGTATAATCAGCCCCTAGCAAGATCATGGAATTTTGAAAAAAAAAGGGAGAAAAGAAAAGACAATACAACTTAATGATGGAGTAGGCAAAAGTCAATGACCCATTTGTGGGTAATAACCAAGCCCAAGTTAATAACCACTCAAAGTCAACCCTCTAAGCCGGAAAAAGAGAATACCCAAGGAAATTAGCCTTATTTTGATTGATTAAGTATGGATTTAGTTGAATGGCTATTGAAAATCAGCCCACACCACACTCATGAGTTGAGCCTAATCTAGTTGCTCTCTAATTACTTGTAAGCTAGTGATGTAAGTGAAATACAAATTGGGTCATGCTAAGGAAGATGGCGGATTAGTGATACAAGAGGACCTTTATCATAATACTCTTCCTTAATTATTTGTCCTCCTAAATTCGAAATCCAAAATCCTTCTAATTTGGGATGCATCACCTTAAGTAATCAAAGTTCCCATCCTTATGCATGACAACCAGCCACACCTTACCTCATGGATTCCTTTTGAGTTTAAACGCAACCAACAAGCCCTAAAAACACATACATAACTAACCACCATATCCACCAATAACTCCCTGCACACACAAATAATGGGGACCATCTGGTTGGTAATAAAATGCCTAACAATCAAGGAGAAAGGATGGTAGATGGTGGGTCTGATTTTGCATATTATGGAAGCACTTTTGATGTTAATTCCACTCCCTTTCATGTACTTTTGTTAGCCTATAATGTCAGCTATGTTCGCTAGCTTATCCTTTTTCAATTAAATGATGTAATATCTAGGATTAGTAGCTAACTAACTTGTACACCATCTTAAGATTAGAAAACAACAAGGGGTGGTAAGGGATGCACATTTAAGGATGATGGGAGGTTTAGGTTAACCTTTTTTGGCTAGTTAGAATTAAACTAAGTTAGTTTGTATTATTAGCTAATTATTTAGTTTAAATTCTAATCGGTTATACCTACTTAGTTAAGGCATGATTAGAATGTAACTAAAAGATCATCACACCCCTTATAAGTGTGAGATAATGCTGAATAGAAGACACTTTTGGCTACCCTTTTGTCCCTTATTTTTGAAGTAACTCCTACCTCCCAACTAGTGTAGGCTTGGGTAATCTCAAATGTTGTTAAGGTTTCAGTGGTAGGTTCAAGTGTATGAATTAAAGGGTTACTTAATTCATAATTTCTCCTATTATCTCCCTCTCTTTTTTTTTAAGTCGTGATAAACCCTTACTGCCATTAGTTCCTAACTTAACCCAATTTGGATCCACCATGCATTAATTAGGATAATTAACACAAAAATTTAATACAAAAATGGAGGTTGAAGGAGAGTAAAATATGAACCTAAGTAACCCTTAGATTCATATAATTGTAATTACCACTCAAGTTACGCAACACTTAAGATAAAAGAAACAAGATTTGAAGAGAAAATTTGATCAAAGTATTCACTCTACTTTGAAGGTCAATCTCAAAATTGGGAGAAAGAAAAAGGTAGTGTAATACCCCGTATTAGTTAACCCTTAATTTAGACATGCATGACTTAAAACTTGATTAGTAGGCGAAGTAAACCATAAGATTTTTTTTAGCGATCGCCTTGTTGTCTCGAGTAGGTCCATAAATATTGAGTTATATAAATAACCCGGATTAAATGTAAGAAAGGGTAAAGGAAGTTAAAAATTGATGTCGTTAATAATACCGATAATAAGAAGAGAGTAATTAAAATAGAAGGGGATTGTAAGAATAATAATAATGTTAGCAATAATTGCAAATAAAATAATATAAAGGAAGTGATAAAATAATGATGATAATAATATTGATCATAATAATAATAGTATCATGATTTCTTTTTGGAGGAAATTAAACCTTGCTTAGGTGGGAATTCTTTTCCTAATAACCTTACTTGCTAGCTTAGTACTTTAGGAGGCTTTTGCTAATCTTTTCCTAATCAAACCCCCACCTTTTTCCCCACTTAAAACCAGCCAAAAATGCCCCCAACATGTCGAGCAACTTGCAGCCCATGCAGCCATGCATCCCGTCACCTTTCCCCTCTCCTCCCCATGCATATGTCTCTTCTTGTCCAGCACTATCCTCCTCTTTTTGCATCTTTCCCTCTTCCCCAAACGTATCCCTTCTCCTCCCTGCATTACCACCTCCCTCACGCCACCCCTAGCCCTGCATATTGCAGCCATCAACCAGCCCATCTCCCCCACGTCACACCCACATGTAGCCTCACACCCTTCGACAAATAGCCCTTCCCCCTCCAATTTGCAGCCTCATCTTTCTTTTCCCCAACCTGCACCCTACTCTACCTTTCCCTCATCTACCCACCCATTTCTCCTCCTTTCCCACGCCACTTCAACCTGCAACAACAACTCCAACACCATCCACACTCCCTCACGTCACTCACCAACCTGCAGCCATACCCTTCGACACCCAACCCCTTCCCCTCCAACTTGCAGCCTCAACTCTCTTTTACCCAACCTACACCCCTACTCTATATTCTCATCTTTACCCACCTATTTTCCCTCCTTCCCCATTCCTCTCCACCTGCAAAAACGCAACCCTTAACCCCCAGCCAACCTCCATCACATCTTCCAGCATCTTGTAGCCACAAGTCACGTAACCCCAACCATACCTCAACTTGCAGCCCCTATCTCCCCCTCCTCTCAACCTACACACCTACCCCACCTTTCTAGCCATCTACCCCTCCATTTTCTTCCCTTCGCCATGCCCCAACCTGCCCTTGCAGCCCCCCATTCCCATACAGACCTGTCGACACCCTTCCCCCAAAAAAATCAACCCACCTACAGCCCCTTAACTCTAACCCACGTAGCAGCATCTTTCCCCCTTCTTTCCCCTCTTTTCTATTAATTCCTAACCTGCAGAAAACACCTCCTTCCCTCTCCCTTTAAGCCCTCTAAAATTTCCCCTTGCAGCCCCTCTTTCCCTTCCCTTAATTCTAGCAACAAAAGAAAAGAAAGTGCAGCCCCAAACTCCCCTCCCCTCCACCGAATTTAGCTTCAAAAATATTCCAGCTTTTGCCTTGTGTTCCACCTCCCCCAAGCAACCATTTTATTCCCCAAGTAAGTACTCTATCTTTGGTGGGTTCGGTGCTTAAATTCATGCACCGACTGCCTCATTTATTTTTCCTAATCATTTTCAAGTATTAGCTTATGTAGGTTGCATTTTGATTATTTTATTTTGCATAAGTAGTTTGGATGGTGTATTCACTTCTAGGTAACCTCGACCTCGCTTAGAGTATTTGTGGATGAAGCTTGTGGTGTTAATATTTCTTAGCTCAAGGTAAATCCAATTAATCCGTAGATGGTAGAATTTTTATGTCAAAATGATAGGCTAGTTTTCTAGGATTAAATCATGATAGGATGAAGTTATCAAATTATTGTATGTTTGTGGGAAATGGGAGCATGATGTATTTCTTTTCTACATGAATATCATGATGTGTAAATTTACGTGTGTTATCATGCAATCTTTTCATATGCCTAAGTAATATTCTAAAGATTTGACGAAGTATATGTTAACGATAACGAACTTGAATTATGCTAGTAAAATGAGATGAATATGTCTAAGGTAAAATGTAGTTTATATGGGATCATGTTTTAGTTCATTCATACATGAATATAATGAAGTGTAAATTAATATGTGTTATCATGTAATCTTTTTATATGCCGAAGTGATATTCTTTAATGTGAAAAAGTGTATGCTAATGGTAACGAACTTGGAGTTATGCTAGTAAAATGAGACGGGTATGTTTAAGGTAAAATGTAATCTTATATACCATGATTGTGTTGAGATTTATTTGTGAAAATTGTATAAGCCTATGAAATATTAAAAATGCATGCTAATAGTGTTTACATGTACTATGTATGATAAATGGTTAGGGATAATATGGTCCTTTATAGTACCGAAGAGATTGTTGGATGTAAAGTATCAATAATTATTTTATGCTAGCGTTTCATGACAAATGGATTATGTAAGAAAACTCGGTAATAAAAGTGAAGGAAAATGTGGTAGTTATAGGTTGAGGGGTATTTTGGTCATTAAGGCAAAAAGGTGTTCCAAAGTAGAGAAATGGATTAATTAAATTAAGTGTTGGCCTTAAAATAAATGTTGGGAATAATTGGATAATTGGTTTGAACATTGAATCGAATAACTATTCGGGCTATGGCGTAATGTCTAACCCTAGGCCGTGTTGGCTTGAAATGGTTTTGAACTCGTGGTCTTTGAATGTGATGTTGTTTGTTGATGGTTGACTAAGTTGAACGTTGTGAATCTCGATATTCTAAAAGGAAATAATAACCCAGAATTTCATAAGACAATAATTACTTAAAGAGAAAGACTCGAG
This sequence comes from Tamarix austromongolica, assembly GCA_039764185.1. Taxonomy (NCBI): domain Eukaryota; kingdom Viridiplantae; phylum Streptophyta; class Magnoliopsida; order Caryophyllales; family Tamaricaceae; genus Tamarix; species Tamarix austromongolica. The sequence continues at coordinate 37,800,451 of CM077816.1, read as the reverse complement.
TTGGAAAGGAATCTCGTGCCTCGGACTTGGCCGTCGAGTGCATAGTTTTGGGCCTTCGGGTCAAGGGGCTCACTTCTGCTCTATAGGTATTCCATACACCCTATAGGGGAGCATTGCGGTCTTGAGTTCTGAGGTTTAGTATGGGCAACTGTTATGTCGTGTGGCTTCCTTGGTGAGCATTGCCCTGGAATCGAGTGATTTATTTTGGTACCACCCTCCTTGACGATCTTTGTCATGGATATGGGATTGTATTCCACTTGAGAATTGCTATGAATTTTATAACCGAATAGACACCCACCATAATACTTCTATAATAATTGGAATAGGAATGACTTGACCTTGGTGAGATTGCTTGGAATATCACTAATTCTTCCTATTAGGCCATAATGTATGGTCATTGGTAAGTTAAATTGATTATGAAATTGTAAGCGTGCCTTAAATGCCTTTGATAGAGATTTTGACCTAGCTCGTAATGTTAAATGTGATGTGGTTGTGTGTTTCCAAATCGTGGCCTTGCATGTGAGCATATGTTCTCTTTGAATTCCGTACTTGTATGATGTTTGCTACGTGGGTATACTACCTCTCCGGAGGTGTTGTGCTTTACTCAGTACGAGGAAGTCGTACTGATGCTATCATTTTTTAGAGGAGTACGTCTAGGGCATGCGTTGGCTAAAGGACTACGAGGAGCGTCACCTCGGCAAATAGGTAGATTTAGGGAGCGAGTGGACCCCACCCCTTTTTTCCCTTTTCCTTCTAATTTGTTGGGCTGCAAGAGTGTAAGGCAGATCATTAATGACTTTTGCGTACTCTGTTGTTATTTTCTAAATGGTTAGTTATTTAATTTCCTAAACAATCATTTGTCATGGATAATATGTCTTTTGCAAAACTCTTGATTTCATATTATACTTCTCTTATCTTTGGATGGGTTGATTTGTTTTAAGCCTTAGCACTTGACGTAAGGATGGTGAGGAGACCAGACTTATGTCAAGTGTGGCGGTAACACCCACCGTTCTTTAATTTTCGCTTCTGCAAAGCAAAATTTAAACGAAATTTTCAAGCCGTGATTTTGGGGTGTTATAGGTAGCCAACTAGTTCCCCTTTTCATTAATAAGGGTTCTAGTATTTGTAGGAAAATAATAATTAGAAATCAACCATTACAACTGAATATGGGCCCCTTAAGGTTATAATTTTGACTATGTGGGTTCCCATACTCTTATAACCTGATTATGTGGCATCTTGTAAGTTACATAACATACCAACTACCTAAACATTATTATCTATTTATAGCTCAACTAGAATTAACTAAACTATGCTAACTCAATTAGCATGTAGACTAACTAGTTGCCACAAAGGGTCAAATTTGTTAGTTTAAATCTATCCAACAAAATATCTAGCCATTTACTTCAGCTTACCCCCCAAGAAAACATGCACTACAACCCCTCTCATGTCATGTTTTCTGAATTTGAGATTTCTTGCAAGATAAAGCCTAATCTAACTAGCTAATTCTAGTACAAAATAACATAAAAGTTAGAAAAGTTGTTGCTAAACTCTTCCCAATTCGAGATTGCCCAACAAAAAATAACTAGTTGGAGAGGTTAGGTATTATCGGTGGCTGCTTAATGATGTGAAAATGGTTAGCCATTTTTTCCATTCAAACTAACTTAATAAGCCATTTTTTAGAGCCAATACTAAGCCATGTAAATTATCAAAAGGTGGTGGCTGGAAGAGTGTTGTTGTATGGCTTAGCTATTTAGTGTTTTTTAATCTAGCCCAAAATGAAAATTTTTTGTCGCCAAAAAGCTTGGTATGTTTATTGCAATGCTCATGCTTAGTTCTTTAATTGAGATACTTAATTTTGATCTCTTATAATACTCTCTAGTTGTTAATATATGCCCCAATTCTTACAACATTGAATTCAAACCTAAAGGACTTAAAAAATGTGCACAAATAAACTATAGGTGGTTGTTGTTGTTGTTTTTGCAATACTCACCCAAAAATATGGTTTTCGATGAATCATTTTAAATGGCTTGAGGTTAGATTGCTTGGTTGAGTGGAGATGAAGTGTTGTCTTGGTCTTCACACATAACAACGTACATGCCTCCCTTCCCAGCGATACTTGATGATTTATATTCATTTGTTGGGATGGAAGTTCAGGGCCAACCCTTAGGATAGATTTAGAGTTATTATGATGCCAAAAACCACCCTTGATAAAAAAGATGTTGTGTTTTTCAAAATAGGACTCTTTTTTAATGAATTTGACCATGGATATGATCACTTGACATGCTCTTAAAGTCATTACCCAATCATCATAATTTTGATAATAAAAACTAAAAATAATGGTTAATGATCCCACATAAAAATCCTAGGTTGTTGAGGATTCAACTTGTTGAATCTAATATTAGGAAATAAATGATTTTTTTACTTCCTTAGAAATTTTTAGTACATGTGGAATAAGATAAAGGCGAGTCTCAACATAAAAGGAAAAATGGTCCATGATATTCATCAAATAAAAGGATCATAACCCATGGTGAAAAATAAGAAGAGATCTAAAATAATGGAGCCAAAAAACAAAGAGTGCTCACCTAAGTGTGAGGATTCTTATAAATAACTTGAGATTTAAGTTTAGAGACACTCAACTTCTCACCAAAGCTCATATGTTCATGCCTAAAAGATGGCAGCTGATGAGCAACATAGAATGAGACATCTCACATTATCATTATTCTCAAAAAATTATAATGAATGGGTGTTTTGTAGGTTACTTCAAGGGTATATGTTTCAGTCCCATTATCAACCATTATGGGTTCAACCTCTAGCCAAGGTAACATAGAAGGAATAACAACACGTCTAGGGGTATAACAAGGAACAACTCACTAGTACTTATTATGGATAAAGAAGTAAAATTTTCAACATGTACCTCAACCGTGGATTTGGAAATGTTTTGGTAGGCTTTAAATGGACTAAAAATTGTTGTTTTTGGAAGATTAATTGTCTCCATGGAAATAGCAACCATGTTATCATCAACATCATATTCAATGGTAAAAAATTATTCTTGGGCGATTACCTTTACTTTTCCATTCTTAATGTCATCCAATGATACAAGATTGTAATCTTCTTGAATAACTCCAATGAGGTCTTCAACTTTTTTTTCTTTTTTTGCTTGGATGGAGTAAGAAAGGATTTCAACATTAGAAGGATAAATAACCTTCTTAGGCTTGCTTGGTTCCATGGGGATGGATAGTTTAAACTCTCTTCTTCATGGATAGACTCCTTTTGCTTCATCTCTTGATTAATCTCTTTTTATATCTTGAGTGTCACTTCTAAATTATTAGGACAGATGGCTTTGGAGTGGCCAATGCCTTGACATTTGAAGCACCAAGAAATTTTTATTTATTGTCTCCTTGCATATGCTTCCATTTGCCTTTAACATTAAAGGATTTAGCAAGAATTTCAGATTTTGTAGAGTTATTCCTTTCTTGATAAGTATCCACCTTGAAATAGAAGTTATATTACTAAGATGGGGGTCATAATGCATCTCTCATAAGCTTCGTTAACTTTCTCTATAACCTTACTTTTGATTTTCCTTTAATATTTTTTGATTGCATATGTTCTTCCACCAAAATGAAGCATATCCTTCAAATCTCATGACAACAACTTTAAAGGCTTTCTCATCAAAGTATCCTTTATTTTCAAACTCCCTTGAATATTTATTTTTCCAACAACCATAATATATGCTAGCTTGTATTGGGTAACTAGATTGGTTAAAATGTAACTAAGTAAAGAGGAAGGATAGAATAGAATTTTTGTAACTATAGCTACCATTATAACTATGGGTAGCCCTCAAGACTTTGGGAAATCACCCCCTTGAATTACAAAATTAGATTTTTGACTTGTCCCCTTAATACAGTTCTCTCCTGTTACCCATGATTTGAGTTGGTTTTATCTTCAATCATGTTTGAACATGTAGAGTTTGATTCTTTGATTCAAACGGGAGTAAGGTTTAATGATATGTGTGGATATTCCACCAATATTAAACATTAAGGGTTTTAAGTAGGATTTACTCCATGTAATTGCTAAGAAGAAAATTATCTCACAAAAGAGAGAATTTGACAAGCCAAGTGCTTAAAAATTATGATTAGCATTATTCTTCTATGCACAAATTCTCTAATGAGTATATATAATATTCATAGGAAGTAATTACAATTAATTACCAGTTAATTAACAACTAACCTAGCTATTACCCCCATTTGCACACTAGTAACAACTTCCACAATCGTAAAGTTTGAGTTATATAACCAACTCAACTCATGGTTAGTTTAGTTGTGTAATTAATTAGAATTAGATCTAATACTCATAACAAAAATAATTAAACACTTGATTAAAGGATATTAGCTAAAAAATTACAAATATTTAAATTGGCTAATATATACATAAAATAACAAGCTACAAAACCCTAAATTATACATGATATCCTAGGGTTTACAATAAGTGCTACAAATAATGAGGTCTTTGCATGCTTGTTGTCTTGCCCTTCATATATACCATATATTTGAATATTTGTATGTCTTGTAAGTATCTTTCTCTTGTAAATATATAATATGCCGGTAAAAACATCTGCAAATCTTTAGAATTAATAGTAGAAGTATTACGAAAAACATCTAAGATAATTGGCTATTAAGAATGCTAATTACTCATTATTAAGAGGATCATGATATGTGTCTGCATCATTATCCCATGGTTGAGAAGAATTTATTCTTAAATATGAATCATCATAATATGGAGATAAATCACCTCCATTTAAAGTTCTTGATATTCCACCATAAGAAGCAGGTAAATCAAGTTCATAAGTGTTATCTCCAAATATTCTAAGTATTTTAAAAGGACCATTTACTCTAAGAATTAATTTGTTTTTAAATAATTTATAAAATCTTTCTTTGTGTAAATGTAACCATACCTGATCACTTGGAGAAAATACCTTTTGAACTCAATGTTTATTAGGTTGACTTGGATAAATTGCATTTCACTTTTCAATGTTAGCTCTAATATGTTGGTGAAGCTTTCATAAACACTCAACTCGATCCTTGGCTTTATAACTTTTTAATTAACTTTTCTTCAAGGGAACCATATTGATTGACATATAAAGATTTACGCCATACATCAACTCAAATGGACCAAATTGAATTGTAATGGAAGAACTTTGATTGTAGAAAAACTAAGCATAAGCTAGCCTCATACCCTAGTCCTTAGTACTTTAACTTACCAAACCTGTTAACAATGTGTGAAGAGTTTGCTTTGTAACCTCACTTTAACCATCGGTTTGTGGTTGATGTGAATTACTAAATATCAACTTAGTACCGAACATGTACCATACAATCTTCCAAAAGTAACTCAAAAATTTAACATCTCTATTGAATGCATTACTTTTAGGAATATCCAGAATTCTTACAACCTCTTTAAAATATAAATCATTAACATGTGTGCCAGCATCAATTTTATGACATGGTATGAAATGAGCCATTTTAGAAAATATACTGACTACTACCATTATAGAGTCCTTACCGTATTGAGTTCTAGGCAACCCTAATATGAAGTCTATACTAACTCCTTCCCATAGTTGATTTGGTATGGAAAATAGACTGTACAAACCCTTATGAAAGAAGCTTTTATTTGCATCATGCATGGATAATAGAATACTTCTTTTAACATTTCCAAGGTATTATGGGTACCAAAATGTGTAGCTATTCCTCTTTCATGCACCTCTTTTATTAGTAATTCTCCTACACTCAATTAAGGCACATAAAATTTATTAAGCTTTAATAAAAATCCATCATGCAAGATGTAGTTATTATGAGATCCATTTTTCTTACGTGCTTTATAAATATCATAGAAATCATCATATTTTAGATACAAGTCTTTCAACATTTTAAATCCACGTAACTTAGCATCTATCATGACTAATAGTGTAGATTTTATAAATAAAGCCTCAGCTACAACATTTTCTTTACCATCTAAATGTTTGGTAATGAACATAAAGAATTATAAGAAACTTATCTACTTTTCATGTATTAGACTAATTTACTTTTGTCTATGTAAGTATTTTACACTTTCATGATCTAAATTTAAAACAAAGGGTTTAAGTATCAAATAATGACGCCATGTCTCTAGGCTACATATGATGGCATAGAATTCCTTATTATTAGTACTCGTCCATTTAATTTTTCTTGTGAAAGTACTTCATTTAATTTTATTATAAGTTCAACTTGGCCCCATTTAATTTTTCACTGAAATATGTGATAGGCCTTTATCTTATGAAATTAATCCTCCAATTCCTACCTTGCTAGCATCACAATTTACTTCAAGTAGTAAATCAAAATTAGGTAAATATCAGATTGTAGCATTACACAAATTAGCTTTAAGAGTCTTAAAGGCTTTAATTGCTACATCTCTCCATTTAAACTCTTTTTTCTTTCATAACTTGAGTTATAGGTGTTGTTAATGTTGAGAAGTTTTAATAAATTGTCTATAAAAACTAGATAATATGTGAGAACTTCTAACTTCATGATAGTTGTTAGGAATAAACCATTCTTGAATAGCTTTACTTTTAGATGGATCAACCTTAATACATTTTCCACTCATAATATAACCTAAAAAGATAACACTAGGAAGCATGAGATCACACTTCTATAATTTCCTATAAAGTTTTTATCCCTTAACCTTTCAAATAATTTCCTTAAGTGTATTAGATAATCATGTTCATTTCCACTATGCATAAGAATATCATCCAAGTAGACTACAATAAATTTGCCAAGAAAAGGATGAAGAACCTCATTCATTAATCTCATGAAGGAGCTAGGTACATTATACAATCTAAGTGGCATGAACATCCATTTATAGAGACCATATTTAATTTTAAATGTTGTTTTCCATTTTTCCCCTTCTCTAACGAGCATTTGATGATATCCACTATGTAAGTCTATCTTAGATAATACTTGTGAACCGCATAGCTTATATAGCATGTCATCTAGTGAACCACTTAGTTCGTATAGCATGTCATCTAACCTAGGCATAGGAAAATGATATTTTATGGTTATGTTGTTGATAAATTTTGAATCTATACACATGCGTCAAGTTCCATCCTTTTTAGGGACACATAGGGTGGGAGCACAACAGGGACTCATACTTTCTCTAACATACCCCTTATCTGCAAACAATTGTATTGTTTTTAAGTTCCTTAGATTACTCCAAATTAATTTGATAGAATGGTTTATTAGGCAAAGGCATTCCAAGGATTAAATTAATTGCATGCTCAATACCTATTATAGTTGGTAATATAGGTGGAAGATTATTTTTGAACACATTATTAAATTTATCAAGCAGTCTGGTAAGCTTAGTTTATCATTTTTAATCTCCTCTAATTGAGTTATTTCACTACTAGAGCATAACATATACCTTCTTCTTCTATACAAGTAATCAAGACCATGTTCTTTATGAAGGTGGATCATTCATGCTAAGATCAACACATTTTGAAGGCTTAAGTTTATGTTAGTTTTTCCACATAAAAAATAGTCATTAGTAACACCATTATGACTAACTTTTCTATCATATTACCATGGTCTACCATAAGCGTCCATAGGTAAAATATCATATAGCACATCATTATAGTAATTACTGATAGAAAATGAGATAATAGCTTGCTTGGTTACCTTGACTCTTTGTTTTTACTTAGCTAATCAAGAGAATAAGGCTTGAGATGAATTGTAATAAATAATCTAAGATCCCTAATTACTCTTTCACTAGTTACATTTGTACATGAGCCACTATCAATAATGATTCGGACAACTTTTTCAATACATCCTCTTATTTGAATATTTTGTCATGTTTTGTAGCTTGTTCTTGTGGTTGAACTTGAAGTATATGTTATAACACTAAGAAACCATCTAGGGTGTCATTAGTTTTGCTTGCATAGTGTCCAAATCATTCGCACTTGAAGTATTTCTTGTTGTAGATATCAATCACTTTGTTTTTTTTCCCTTTTTCTTCTCTTGCAATAACTTTTTTCTTTTCCAAATTGATATGGCTTGAATTGGGATTATACTTTGAAGTAGAAGCACTTGAGGATTTCTTTGGTAGGAGCATTCTATTTGTGACTTGGGTAGAGTTTACTTGCTTTTCACACTTTAAAGACAACACAAGAAAATCATAAGCATACATTTCAACCTTATCATAGATCAAATTATTAAGGCCACTTAAGGATCTAGCATATTTTTTCTCTTTTTGCACTTGTATATCACATATTAGTGATAGCCTCTTGAATTCCCTAGTGTACTCTTCTACACTAAGAAGTCTTTATCTAAGGGTAGTAAACTTAACATACATATCTTGTTCATACTCCCTAGGTAAAAATTTATTTCTTAGGTGTTTCTTAATTTTTTCCCATAACTTAATCTTAGCCTTATATTATCTTTCTTCTGTCATTTCTCAATTATCATACCAAACTCTATTAAACCTTTTAAATTTTAGAGTGTAAGTTTATGTTTTTATTCATCACCATACTCTTTGAATTAAAATATTGTTTCTATCTCATATAATAATTCAAAGTATAATTCAATATTTAAATCACTAGAAAATTCAAGATGGCCTAGCCTTATACCTTTATCCTCATTATGTTTATGCCGTAGTTAGAAATTATTTGTCCTTAAACTTCAATTTGATTCATTTGATGTGTATTCATGGCCTCCATCATACTCCAATTTTGAATTCATGTGCCCTCCTCTTACTTGAACTACACGTCTAACCATGTCTTCCACTCTGTTGATCAGCTACACGTGCCTCCATGCGTTGGGAGTTGATTTTGCATTGTTGGAATTTGTTGAATTTGGACGTTTTGTGCAATTATGTTAGCGTTGAGTGCTTGGATTGTAACAAATATGGAATCCATTCTATCTTCATTAGCCATGGTGTTTTGTAGACTCTAAACACACGATATGTATGGAAAATAACAAAACAAATGTGTAGGGGTGCTGAAATAAGGAAATCGAGATGCATAGTTGGTTTCTTGATAGGGGTTTTGGGGTTCTTGCTAAGTCCTTGGATGGAAGCTTACTAAGAAATGAGGTATGGTGGTAACTAAGAATGGTTAGTCGAATTTAGGTTAGGGAGAAGTTGGTTCTTGGATAAAATATAAAGGAAATATCCATCTTATCTTCATTAGACATCTTGCACCTTCAAATTGTTCTTGAATCTTCAAGATCAATCTTGATTTAAGATCTTGAATTCTTGCAACAATCTTGTTGCATTTTCTCACAGCCAGCCAGCACAAATCATCACCCATTCAACCATCGCCCAATATTTCCTTGTCTGCTGAGCACTACACCTGTTGGTTTGCTTGGTTCACTTTGAGCCTTGCTTCCATTTTTCCACCGTCCCTTCCTCTTTGTTTATTTAATTTTGTGTGGTGAAAAAAGAAAAGCAATTGTATAGATTGACACCTTCTTTGTGTGATCATATGCCTTTGAGTGATGACAAATAGAGATTATTTTTACATGAAAAGGCTATGGAGAAATGCATAGAAGAAGAAGGAATTTGTTATACTTTAGTTTCTAAAGATTCTAACCCAACAAATTGAAAATCCTAATCTAATTAAGTTTCTTGATGAATATAATGATAAATTTCCTAATGATTTACCTCCTGGATTACCACCTAAAAGAGGTGTAGAACATGCCATTGATCTTGTTCTTGGTATGCCTATTCCAAATAAACCAGCTTATAGATGTAACCCAAAGGATGCTAAGGAATTATTGAAACAAATCCAAGAGCTTATAGATAAAGGATTTGTGAGAGAAAGTATGAATCCTTATAGTGTTCCTGCTTTACTAGTGCTTAAAAAAGATGGTACTTGGCGTATATGTATAGATTCTAGGGCAGTGAATAACATTACTATCAAATATCGTTTTCCTATGCCTAGGTTAGATGATATGCTTGATGAACTTTGTGGTGCACAAGTATTTTCCAAAATTGATTTGAGAAGTGGATATCATCAATTAAGGATTAGAAATGGAGACGAATGGAAAATTGCTTTTAAAACTAAATATGGTCTCTATGAATGGATGGTTATGCCTTTTGGGTTATGTAATGCACATAGGTCATTTATGAGACTTATAAATGAAGTTCTTCGACCTTTCCTTGGTGATTTAATTGTAGTATATTTGGATGATGTTCTTGTGTATAGAAAACATGGTTATGATCACCTAGTGCATTTTAGGAAATCATTTTATAAGCTAAGGAAAGCTAAACTATATGGAAAACTTGAGAAATGTGATTTTATGCTTCCAAGTGTAGTTTTCCTAGGCTATATTATTAGTGGAGAAGGTATTAAAGTAGATCCTAATATTAAAGCTATTAAATAATGGCCTATCCCTAAAAATGTTCATGATGTGAGAAGTTTTCATGAATTAGCTAGTTTCTATAGAAGATTCATTAAGGATTTTTCTACTATAGCTATACCTATTACTTAATTCATGAAAAATGGTGAATTTTATTGGGGACAAGAAGCTACTCAAGCCTTTGAAACCCTCAAAACTAAACTTTGTAATGCCCCTGTTCTATCCTTACCCAACTTTAATCTTCTTTTTGAAGTAACTTGTGATGCTAGTGGAGTTGGAATAGGAGGAATACTTTCCCCAAAAAAGAAACCTATAGCATTCTTCTCTGAAAAGTTGAATGGAACCAAACTTAACTATTCAACTTATGACAAGGAATTATTTTCCATCATATGGAGTCTAGAGACATGGAGTCGTTATCTGAGACCAAAACCCTTTGTATTACATTCGGATCATGAAAGTTTAAAATACTTACATAGTCAAAAGAAAGTTAATTCGAGACATGCAAAATGGGTAAATTTCTTTCAATCCTTTGTATTCTTTGTTAAACATTTAGATGAAAAATAAAATGTAGTCGCCGATGCTCTTTCTTGTAGATCTACATTACTTGTTATGTTGGATGCAAAAATCTTAGGTTTTGAAATGATAAAAGACTTATATCCTAAAGATGAAGATTTTAAGGACATGTTTAGTTCAAGTAAAGAAAGTGGATACCATGGAAATTATGTCATACAAGATGGATTTTTGTTTAGACTAAATAAACTTTGTATTCCTAGATATAGTATTCGAGACATGCTATTCAAAGAAATACATGAAGGTAGCATTGTGGGACATTTTGGTATACATAAGACTATGGAATTATTGCAAGAAAATTTCTATTGGCCACGAATGGTTAAACATGTACAAGCCATGGTAAGTTGATGTTCTACATGTCAAAAAAGTAAGAGTTACTTTCATAAAGGCTTATACATAGCTTTACCCATTCCTGATAAACCATAGGAAGGAGTTAGTATGGACTTCATCCTAGGGTTACCAAGAACACAACATGGTAAAGATTCTATTCTTGTGGTAGTAGATAGATTTTCTAAAATGGCTCATTTTATTCCATGTAATAAAACCGATGATGCTACACATGTTGCTGACTTGTATTTTAGAGAGGTTAAACTTCATGGTGTGCCTAAAAGCATAGTTTCAGATTGGGATGTCAAGTTTATGAGTTATTTTTGGAAAACTTTATGGCATATGCTTGGTACTAAATTGTTATTTAGCACTTCGCATCATCCACAAACCGACGGTCAAACTGAGGTAACTAATAGAACTCTTGGTACATTATTAAGAGGCTTAGTTAATAAAAGTACTAAAGATTGGGATGTTAAGTTAGCTCATGCAGGGTTTGCTTATAATTTTAGTCCGTCTAGTACTACTCAAACTAGTCTGTTTGAGGTGGTGTATGGAGTGAATCCACACATGCCTATTAATATGATTCCTTTGAAAAAAGGTGAATTACAAAATTATGAAGCCAAAGATAGAGTAAAATTTTTCAATAGCTTCACGAGAAATAAAAAAATAACATTGAAAAAGCTAATGCCAAGTATAAAGCTCAAGTGAATAAGCATAGAAACACTCATGCATTTTCTCCCAGTGACTTAGTTTGGTTACATTTGCGTAAAGAAAGATTTCCTAATTTACGTAAAAATAAACTAATGCCAAGAGTTGATGGACCATTTAAAATACTAAGAAAGTTTGAGGATAATGCTTGTGTACTTGAACTTCCAGATCATTATGGTGGAATTTCAAGAACTTTTAATGTTGGTGATTTGTCTCCTTATTATTCTGATGAGAATTTGAGGGCAAATTCTTCTCAACTTGGGGAGAATGATGCAAGAGCATCTAATGATTCTCATATTCCTATTGATTCTCAAGGTAAGGAAGAATTATTTTTCTTAATATTGGAGCCTGTCATATTAAATATTCTTGATAATATGTCCATGCTTGGTGTTGAAAACAATTCAAGTTATTCTTGCAGGTATGTTACATATTTGCAAGAAGAAGATGTTAGTACACCTTAAAGTGTACAAGCATTCGAAGCATGCAAGACTATGGCATACATGGGTTGATACTTTGCAACAAGAAGATATAATGATGATTATCATTAGTTGTATTAACCTGTTGTAACTCCTAAGTGTATTTTATGTAAGCTAGGGTTTGATGTAATTTCATGTATGTATCATAGTTAATTATATGGCTTTGTAATGATTAGTCATTAGTATCATTTAAAAGATGATATTATGATTAAGCTTAGATGTTATATGGGCTTGATTCAAGTGATTAAATGGGCTTGAATTAAGGGGGAAACTCGGCTGATTTGAGCATGTGTTCGAGCCTTCCTTTCCAATATGTATATACTTGTACCGTCAAGCATAAGAAGAAATAATAGAATTTTTTGAGCTAGAATCTATCCAGAATTTGCTTCTTGTGTTCTACCTTCCAAGACTCATTTGATTAAGGAAAAACCTAGGGTTTATCCTTCCTCCTTTGAGCCTTTGAATGATTGATATCTTTTAAAGTCATTCGGTGACAAAATGAAACTTTCATTCGAAGCAACCTGCGTCCAAACTTTGTTTTCCTCTTCGAAATTCAAGTGGCTGGATTCATAAATCATGGAATGATTGATCCAAATCTTCCCTCCACTTTGATTACACATCAGGATGAAGATGGTTGAATATTTATTTATGATATTTGCGGATCTTGGTTGAAGAATAAAAGATTTTTGAACTTTGAATTGAAGATTCAAAGGGAGGATGATGATGTAATAGAAGGTGATTGAAGATATACTAATAAAACTCAATCAAGATTTAATATTGGTTGTATATATACTAACAATATGTGATCAAGATTGGATATTAGGGTTGAAGATCAACGTTACTAATGGTGTTATGCATAGATGTGCATTAAAATAACATTTTTACATGGCTAACTAATGAGAAAAGGTTGGAAAATAATGCTGTGATACCAAAATGATGCGATTCTTTTTTGATACCCATATTTTGAGTTGGTTTCATGAAGCTTCATCAAGTTTGAAGATGTAGAGGTCAATTCTTTGGTTTGAAAAGGAGGTAAAATTAAAATTATGTGTAAATATTCCACCAACATTGAACACTAAGGGTTCTGCATAGAATTAACTCTGAGTTATTCCTAAGAAGAAAACTATTTCACAAAAGAGAGAATTTGACAAGTCAATTTCTCAAAAATTATGATTCAAATAAGTATTAGTCTCTCATGTACAAAGTCCTTAATGAAACTTATAGGAATTAATTGTAACTAACTATTAACTACTTAACAACCTACTTATTACCCCTATTTACATGTCGACAACAACTTCCACAACTGTGAGGCTTGCGTTATATTAGAAACTCAACTCATGTCTAGTTTAGGTGTGCAATTAATTGGAATTAGCTATAATACTCTAACAAATATAATTAAAAACATAATAAAAGGATATTAAATACAACATTATAAACATTTAAACCGAATAATACATACATGAAATAACAAGCTATAAAACCCTAACATATATATGATATCCTAGGGTTTACATCAAGTGCTACTGATGCAGATGCATCCTTATTCTTACATCTAAAAATTGTTTTGGATATGTTTTATATGTTTCACAATGTTTTTGGAGGTGATTTTCAAGTTGCAAATACTTTCTTAAAGATTTAGGTATAAATTAAAAAATCTTGCAAAATAGGCAATTTTGTGCAATCAAATAAAGACTTATTGCTATTCAAAGATGAAAAGGTGACAACTTGGATGTGGATAAACATCCATAAAACACGGGGTTTACAACTAGCTTAGTTTGAAACTAATTAGCTATGGTTTCCTAATTAGTTAAGATTTTTTCTTAACTAATCTGCTCCTTATCCCAACGTATAATACTATTGGTTGGATGGATATTTCATGGGTTATGACTATATATATGACATACATATGAATATTGTAAGGAATTTAATATTGAGTTGAGTAATAGAATTCTCTTTCTAAGTTTCATTCGATTTTATCTTCTTTATGAATTGAAGTTGTGCATGTCCATTCATCTTAATTAGTTTGGGTTTGTGTCTTTGAAGATATACTTTGTGAATTTCTTCAAAGTTGTTCCTTCCTTTGGAAGTCTAATTTGTGTTTTTTTCTTAAGGGATCCCAAATGAGGAAATATTTGTAAATTTTTGGTTGGTAGTTTGGTAATGTTTACTTCTTGAAATCATTTTCATTTAAATCCATTTCCTATACTTTTGTGTTTAAATTTAATCATTTGAGTTAGAGTTGATGTATGATTATGGTTGCATGTTAGAGTGGGCATGTAAATGCACATTAGCTATAAATAATTAGGTCTTTACACGCTTGTTATCTTATCCTCCACATATGTCATAGCTTTGAATGTTTGTATGTCTTGTGCACGAACATGACTTAAATGGCTTGACATCTTAAGAATCTTTCTCTTACAAATATGTGACATACTTGTAAGAACATCTTAAAGTGCCTTTAAAATTAGTAGTAGAAATATCATAAAAAACTATAATATAACGAGCTCCATTATCAATAATACTAATTTCTCATTACCAAGAGAATCATGATATGCCCTTGCATCAACCCTTGAAAACTTTATTTTGAGATTAAAATCTTACAACTTTTATTTCAAGTGCTGAAATCTTGAGTGTTAGGTGTGAGTGTTTGATGTTGGATCCTACCTTAGATCAAATATTATCCTAATTGTCATATATTTTCTCCATTATAACTTTCATTGGTAAATTATCCCATAAGCCACCATATTCCATTAAGCATGCATCAAATTGTTAAGCATATGCATCACCTAAACACATTAACTAGTTTGGCCAAACTTATCAACTATTTCTTATAAACAATCAATCATTTGTGTAATACTCTAAAATTTAACCTAATCTCATTCTTAGGTAAAAAATTTTTATTTTATTTTATCTTGATTCTCTAATCTTATGTTTAAACCTAATTCTAACCTACCTAATTCTAATCCTTATCTTAAATTCCTTTTTCCTTTCACTTTTCTTCTCCCTTTTTCTTTTTCCTTGTTCCTTATCCTTATGTCCTAATCATCTTTCTCCTCCTTCCTCTTCAGGCCATCCATTCCCCTCTCGCTGACTTCCTTTCCTTACATTTGTTGTTCAATGCCCTATAAATACCTCAGCCTTTAGTAGCTGAGCATGCCCCATCCCTTTTCTTCCCAATTTATGTTGTATGGGATGACTAGACTATGACTCATTCACTTTTCATCTTTAAGAATTTTCCTATTTGCATCCTCACCTCCTCCCACTATAAATACCCCATTTTCTTCACTCCTTACTTCACTTGGCACTTGGCTTAAACTCACTCTGGACACCCTTTATTTCCTACAACTCCTTTATGCTTCATTCATCATTGTTGGTAGTTTTTGTCCAATATATCTATACATAGTTTATACAATCTTATAAAACCCTAACTTTGCAATATCAAAGCCTCACACAACTCTGTCTTTATTGTGTAAAAAACCTATGCATAACACCCCATAGTTGTGTTAATATTTTATGTAGTAAATACCTTAGTTATGCCAAATCGTCATACAACATTCATCCTTCCACATCTATACCTTAGCTGCATGACATTCCTATATACATCAACCTAATTTACACCATAAAACTTATGCAACTACCACCCCTTATGTTACTTTTTCATATAACACCCACCCTAACTACCCCACCAACTCACGCTTCACCACCCTAATCAATGCCCTTATTCACACCATCCCAACCACCAATGTGAGGATCTCATGCATCACCCTACCTTGTTACACCAAATCTTCACCCAACTAGTTCAAACCTTACCAAACTTTTCTTGTAACTTGGTTTTGCTTAAGCTTTGCTCCTTTCCCCCCTTTTTTGCCTTAGATTTCCTTGATTGTTTTCTTAAGTTCTAATGATGTGTTATTATAATACCCCAAAAATTTACTTAGCCAAATTCCACATCATTAATGCCCTAATTTAATTCTAATACCAATAAATCTTATGTTAGCCTTAACCTAACTCCTTAATCCCAAAATTGTAACCTATTCCGAAACCTTAACTTTGATAAGACATAATTCATAAACCAAAATCAAAACCCGCTGAAATTTTCACAAATCCTAATTACCTTTGACTAATCTAAAATCACCCTAAAATAATCCCCCAACCCTTCTCTTTTTCTTTTTCTTTTTCTTTTCTTTCTTTCTTCTCTTCCTCTAGCCAACCTCAAGCTGCAACTTTTGATTTGGTTGCAACTTGCACTTACAACTTGCACCACCCACTTGCACCATCACCCATCACCTTTCTACACCCTCATCCATCACCCATCACCTTTCTCTTCTTCTTCTCCTTCTCCCACCTTTGCAGACCTACACACGCCCATGCGCACCAACCTATCTCCATGCATCCTTCTTATCATTTTTCATCTTTACGCAAAACCTCCATCAACCATCACCACCCTCACCTTGCAGCAACTATCTTACCCTAGCCATCCCTGATAACCATCACCATCACCTTGCAGCTGCACAACACCATCATCATCGTCGCACACCAGTCCTTGTCCTTGTCTTCATTCCTGAATCACACCATACATGCACACATGTATGTATCTATATATATATATATATACAATACTCTCCTTCTTTCTCTTTGTTTGGCCTCCAATCTATCCTTTCTGTGTTAAAAATCAATTACCTGAGCTCCCCAACCTTTTTCTCTTCTTCCTTCTCCTTCCTCTTTCTTCTTCCTCTTTATTTCTCTATTTTTGGCATTCATACCACCATTTCCACCACCATGCACCACCTCGACCACCACTCGCTATCCTTTGGCCGATGGACCAACTACCAAGGTTACCCCAACCTTCCCCCTTGCCATCACCAGCCATCGCTACCGACCACTACCTCTTTTCCCTTCCCTTTATTCTTGTGTGTTGCAGCATTGTAGAGTGCACGACTGGTGCACCACCTACTGCGCAGTCGTGCAACGCTTAGATCCCCTACTGCACAGCTATGCAACCCCTGCACCGTCTAACCATGCATAATTTTTTCTCTTGGCCTATTTTTGTATGGCTGTAAAAATTTTGCAACACCTGGCCATGTACCTTGTTTTCTCTTAACCAGAAGCTGCACCGCCTACTATATAGCCATGCAACCTCATTTCTTTGGTCGTGTAATCCTATTTCCCCCCCAAACCTTGTCCAAACACCACCAAAATTTAACCATAGCTCTACCACACATCCCTCTACACATCCACACATCTCAAGCTCCTATTTAAGTATGGTTATATCTATTTTTTCCCTCTTTACCTTGATTTCTCCTTCGATTTAACTCTTCGAGCCTAATCGCAAATTATATTATTTTTTGTAGGTAGTATTCTAATAGCTTTGGAGGAGGAAGTCTAGGATTTTTATGCTTAGAGCCCGGTGTCCTAGTCGGTAAGGATACTATTTGATGTTTAGGATTTTTGATGTTATTTGCTTATATGGCTATATTTATTTTTCATGATATTGCTGATATATGATGTAACATATCTTGATAGTGATATTTTGTGATGATAATGTCATATTTGTGGAAATATATCTTATGATATGAAATATGGGTTGAATGATGATAATACGATATTTGTGGAAATATATCTTATGGTATGAAACATGGGTTAAATGATGATAATGTCATATTAGTGGAAATATATCTTATGGTATGAAATATGGGTTGAATAATGATAATGTCATATTTATGGAAATATATCTTATGGTATGAAATATGGGTTGAATGAGTTTTGATAAATAGACTTAAGGATTCTCATGAGGTATGATGATAAATGGGGGACTTGGAAAAATAATATGTGTGAAAGGTATAAGATTTTATAAAATAAAGGTTTTATTTGTGCTTAAGGGTAACTCGGTCATTATGGAATAATCTTGGTATTTTAAGTGTTAGGAACTTTAAAACATGATATTAATAGCATGAGGAGTTCATGGATGTATTATTGCTAGTTGGGATCATTAAATTATTTAATGACTAATTTGGGGCAAACTATCTTGTAACGATAATATCATTATTCCATGTTTAAGATTTAGAGGTTATCTATTGGAATTAGTAATCATAAAAATTTCATGGGAAGTGTTATGACAATTCTATGGAATTTAGGTCTTGGATAATTTTGTGATTAACATATTGGAATGAGATTAATAAAGCATACTTATAGGAATTTGGTTGTGCATATTAGGTATAACAAAAATGAGGGGATTTGGAGATGAGATAATATAAGTTTTGTGGATTAATCAATATGGGAGAATGAGTAATAAAGGGAGTGTAATTAGGGTTTTAAAGGACTTAAGGACTTGGACCTATGTTATACGTATATCTGTTTTGACTATATCCTATGCTTGAGAATCAATCTTGTATAAGATACTCATCACTTAAAGTGAAAGAGCACGTGAGTAGGGGCAAGGTGATCTATTTTTCTATATATATATATATGTATCCAAGTCCATCGGGGGGAATAGTAGCTTAGGAGTGTTTTGCCCTAAGAAGATATTTTTAATCTCCATTCAATTGGAAAGAATAGTGGCTTAGGTGTGTTATCCCTAAGAGTTTCAGACCGTTTCATCAGTTTAAGAATAGTGGGGTTGAAATACCCCAAAACCCTAATTTAGAGAATTATGGCAAATTTAGGGATTCATTGGGAAATTAATTAAATAAATTATTTTTATTTAAATAATAGGAATTAATTAAGGAAAAATCAAAAAGGAAATTAATAAATAATTTAATTGGAAAAAATTAGGGTGTTTTGCTAATTAAATAGGAAAAATCTTTTAAAAATTCTAAATTAGCTTAAAAAGAAAATTTAATTATTATTTTATTAAAATATTATTATTTTTAAATATCCTAAAATACCAAAATATTTTAAATACCCCAACTCCTATTTTTCTTTTTCCCTTTTTCCT
Organism: Tamarix austromongolica; assembly: GCA_039764185.1. Taxonomy (NCBI): domain Eukaryota; kingdom Viridiplantae; phylum Streptophyta; class Magnoliopsida; order Caryophyllales; family Tamaricaceae; genus Tamarix; species Tamarix austromongolica. The sequence goes on along the minus strand of CM077816.1, from coordinate 37,781,057 downwards.
TTTCCCTCTCTTTTCTTTTCTTTTCTTCTTTTTCCCCTTCTTTCTTCTTTTCTTTTTCCCTTCCCTCCTCCGACCGGGGCCAGTCCACCCCTACGACCCAAACTCTCTCCCCTCTCCCCTCTCCCTTCCTCCTACACGACCCAAGGCCCGCATGCGATTCCTTCTTCCTCCCTCGTCACCCAGCCCCAGTCACCTTTTTTTTCCTTTCTTTCCTTCCTAGACCGCCCAATCCAACCTTTCCCCTTCCCCTTCCTTCTCCCTCGACCCTCTCTCTCCCCAATGCCCAACCCTTCCACTTCCCAATGCAGGTAGGCGGCCTCTACACCGTCACACGTTAGCCTGCCGCCCCTATCCCCTTCCCTGTCACTCCCTCTCTCTCCTCTACCTAATCGTAGCCTCTCACTCTCCTCATGTATGCCCTTTTCTCCCATCCTTTTCCCCTTCTCGAGCATGCTAGCCCCTGTAAAAATGCAAGCCTACTCTGGCCATATGTTGTTGGCCGACAAACTTCACGCGTGCCATTGACCTTCCCTCTTCCCCCTCATCCATAGCCTATAAATACCTTTCATCCACCCTATTCAATCTTTTTCTCTCAACCTAGAAATCTACACACTTGTGCGCTGTCACCTGTTCAACTGCCTATTATGCCGTCACTATCCAACACCATCACCCAAACTACTCCCTGCACCACCCTCCATCGAGCTACACCCCTCACCACCCTCAATACTCCCTGCACAAGCCGCCTTGGCTGTGCAAAGTTGGCCATTAGACCAACCTTAACCTAGCCACCGCCGCCCTTTGTTCCACCGTCCATTGCCACTCTCGCCGCAACCACCAACCATTATACCCTCCAAAATCACCAGCATACCTTCCCCTACCTCCCTCTCCTCCGCCCTTTCTCCCGCTCCACCACTCTTGGCCACCACACTGCCGTCGCCTACGCCACCGCCTTTTGGCAGTGCCACCACTACCACTCCAAACCTCTCCACCTAGGCATCCTCCACCACCTCAAATCCCCCTCTCATTCCCCCTCTCCTACACTAAACACATAACTTTCCACTTTTTTCCTCTTTCCCCGCCACCACCGCCGCCGCTGCGAGTGTTGCAGGTTACCACAAACTCTAAGTGGTACTCTAACCCTTAAAACCATAGTTGTGATACCTTCACCTCTTTTATTTGTATTATGATATTATCCTTATTATTATTATTATTATTAATGTGGATATTATTATTGTTATTATATCATTATTATTATTAAATATAGCTTCAAAAATATTAATAATACTATTATTATTAATGGTCAAACCTTATTTTTATTATTTTGATCATCATTATTTTAATTATCTTTATTATCATTATTGATATTATTATTATTATTATTATTATTATTATTATTATCATTATTTTAATTATCTTTATTATCATTATTGATATTATTATTATTATCATTATTATTATTAATGCTAACTTTGGCACATTATCACTTTTGTTTCTATTATAAAAAAAATATAAACCCTATTATTATTATTATATTATTATTTACTATTCAACTATTACCATAATTAGTATTGTTCTTAACACTTTTATTATTATTATTATTGTTACTTTAGTTATTATTATTAGTGTTGTTATTATTATTATGATATCATGACTATTATTTTTACCGTTATTATTACTAAATGCAGCCTTGGGATATTTATCCCATTATTATTTGAAGAAGTCGAACCCCATTTTAATAAATATTATGACTATCCTTATTTTTATCACCATTAATATCATTACTACTTTTATTATTATTATTATTATTATTATTATGAGTGCTAGCCTTATTATATTATTGCTATTATTACTTTTGTAAATATTCGAACCCTTACCCATATAAATATCATCATCATCATTATCATCATCATCATCATCATCATTATTATTATTATTATTATTATTATTATTATTATTATTATTATTATCCTTAGATATATTATTATTTTTGCTAATATTACTATTATTATATTATTATTTTTATTACTAACCCCACTATTAGTCTTAACCTTAATAATACTAGGGTTTCAATTACTATGAGTATTAGTGTTATTATTATTATTATTATCACTATTTTTGCTACAACTAGTATTAGTACTATTATTAGAAAAAAAATAAAGCTAATAGCTTTAATAATATAAATATGTCTATAAATATTAACATAAACCTCTTTTGACTAGTAATACCCTAGTAGGCTAACTTGAGAATAATTTTTTTTTTAATTTTTACTTGTAATTTTTTTTTAAAATAATAGTAACCCTAATATTAGAGTAAAGTAGGAAATCATAGTATTTTTGGTAGGAGGGAAATTAATCCTTGGTTTTTCCCTCTTATAGGTGAATCCAGTCAAAACCTTAAGGAGGCATAGGAGCATGCTCCAATACCGGTGACGTGTTAGTTAAGGATGTAGCTAAGGCCCTATGTGTGTTATGTGCCCTATATGCCTTGTATGCCATGTACCATGATAGGTTATGTATCTTATGATTATCATTATAACTATTTTATATGTAGCATAGCTTGATGTTGAGGTATGCTTATGTGTTTTCTTATGGCATGTGTATAATATGTATATGTTGTGATTATGATGTGATGTGATGTGGCCCTTTAGGACATGCATGCTAGGATACTTAATGTAATGACATGGGGTGAAAGGATGAAAAAGGAAAATGGGGAAGTGAGTGGACCAAGGGGAAGTGAGTTGACCATAGGATATGGGGTTGGCCTAAATATCTCATGATCCATGAAAGGGAAAATAAGAGGGGACTATAAATAAAATAAAAGAGTGGGTAAACTTTGCATATGAGAATCTAGGATTTGCATGGGAATTCTAGGGTCTTGCATGAAAACTTTGAGGGTTTATATAGGGTGGATAAAGTTTCCATGGGAATGAACCTTATGTGTTAAAAGTTACCTTAGGATGTAAGAAAGGTAAAGGAAGAGTTGTTTGGGTGATTGGAGGCTTTTGGTGAAAAATAGTGCATGGGTTAGTAAAAGGGTGTACAGGAGACCTGGCTAGGGTTTGGGAGAAAAACCCTAATTTGAGATGGTGGTAAAAGTACAAATAATTGAGGGTGAGTGGAGTATGAGATGAGGGTGGAGTAATATCATGTGTAGGGTGAGTATAGGTGTCATGGGAAAGCAAGAGTGGAAGGTGAGAAATGGAGGGGTTACAGGTGGAAAGAAGGATGCTAGGGTTTGGTGTGGCCAGCTAGGGTTTGGTGTGGTGACCTAGGGTTTTGTGGTCACACATGTATTTGGGGGAGTAAAGTGAAATGATGAGGGTTGAATCCAAGGGATGTGATGTGTGGGGTGTTAAACGACCTCAGTTGTGGGAGGTAGAGAAAGATGGGCCATATAGGCCCACATTAGGGTTTTTGGAGAAAACCTTAGGGTAAGGCAGTGAGTGGACTTGGAGACGTAAGGTAGTGGGCCTTAAACCACACATTTAGGGGTTGGGCCTCCAGTGTGAGTAAGTGGAATAAGGAAAGGGTGTTGGGGCATGTCAGGAGGTGAAGAAGTTCAAGATATGGGGCAGGCCCTCTTGGGAGGATAAGTATAGATGGAGTTGGTCATGCATGTCTAGGGTGGAACTTGTTGAATAAGACACAGTAAAACACTAATCATTTAAAGTGGAAGATTATTGAGCTGGGTCTAGACCGATCTACGGGCATAATAGTGGCTAAGTGCTGGGGTGCCTTGGAGACTGATCTACTGGCATATAATAGTGGTTAGGTACGTTTTGTCCTATAATAGTGGGGGATATCGAGCTCAATAAACCAAACCCTAAGTTTGATAACACATGTAAAAGACACTAAGTACTTATAGTGGAACACACTGAGAGTTGGGGCCAGACTGGTCCACCGACGAATAATAATGGCCAGGAGCATTTTTCCCTAGAGACAGATCCACCAGTGTATAATAGTGGTCAGGTGCATTCTTCCCTATAAATTTTCGATCCGCTAGCTAAAATAGCGGGGTTCCCATACTCGCATGGATTGATAAAGAGCATGGTGTAATATAAGTATTGATCATGCTATAGCTTGGCCTTTATTATTTGTAAAGATTGTATGCTATTATATGATCATGCTTGTATTACATGCCTTTGTGTGTTGGCCTTAGTTGCATGGTTACCTTACTCAGTAGGTAGCGTAGTGATCACCTATTTCATGGGTGTTGCTCATTCCCATGAGCAGAAAGCACCTGTAAGTTTGTGGAGGTTAGTGATACTATTTTCGATGCCTTTGATGCTTACGAGGCATTGAGTAGGGTTGAGTGTTGAGCATGAACTTGGTCTGGGATAGAAAGTGACGTGGCCGGACTTACTTCCTATGTTCTCTTATTTTGTATCTGTTTATTCATATCATTTTATTGTACTGTAGCTTTATTTTACTTTGAGGAATTTTACTTATTTACCTTTGGATTGTAAACCCTTTTCACATACTCTCATTTCTATCTTATGAATGTTTTAATGCTTTTATGAAGCCTTGCTTTGAGTTTGGATCATGATAGTTTTTAATTCTTCTTTAGCCTTATGGTTGGTATGAAACAGGCCGGGGGGTTGGGCTTTTAGTGATCATGGTGGTAATATCCCCGAAATTCATAAGTTTTGATTTACTTGCTTCCATGAAACTCTTTATTAAAACAAAAATTTTCAGCAGTGAATTTTGGGAGTGTTACAGGGGTTCTTACACTCAACGTATAATAAAAAATGAAAATGGATTATACTTAATAAGGGATTTGGATCGTAATATGCCTTATGAGATATTTCATTTACTTGGTTATTTCCCTTATTATCTAATGTGAAAGAATGTGCTATTTATATCCCTATTTCAATAGTATTGTTCCCTTACTCAATACATAGCGTACAGACCACCCATTTTATAGGTGCTTCTCATTCCCACGAGCTGATCTACCCTATTTTGCAGGTGATCGATGAGTATTATCTTGATGGGCTTGCCTTAGGTGAGTGCTAAACAAGATGGTAAAGGGTATGGTTATCAAGGTATCTCTATCTCTCTCTATGGACTCCTAGTCCTCTATTTTCACTATTTATTCCCTTCTCTCTTTTTCCTATCCTGTATCATGATGGAATCAAGTGCTCCCCACAACTGATGCCTAGGTATAAGGTTACTTTTTCCTTGTACCTGACATGAACTGGGCATAGGGAGTACCTCTTCTATATTGGATGTGACGTGACATCCCTATATTTTGTGTTTTAGCTTTCACTATTAACTTTTTTTAAAAAAATTTTAAGTTCCAAAATTTAGGGGTGTTACAGTTATCCTTGATTCTTAGGTGGTTTTTTTAGTGGTCTTGGAGGATGAGTTTTAGAGCTATACGTCCTTAAAGACTATAGATGTTTTTGGTAAAGATACATACCATAGTTATGGTTTTTGAATGTTATTTGTATTTTGTGTGAAACCTTATGGTTAATATTATTATGATGATCATATCACATTTATAATGTTTTTGTATGATGATGTGGTATTGAATATATGGAAAGTGAGTAATATGTGAAGAACATGAGCATATTTGTTATTGTTGTGATAAGTCTTGTTTTGAAACCCTATGTGTGTAGTATGACCTATGGCATTTTAATATGGTTTAACCGATTATGGAAAGTGATAAATGAATGTGGTCTAGTTGTGTCATGATGATATTTATTATAAGTTTGGAATCGATAATATCAAACTCGTAAGGTTTTTGTGAGAATATGGGTGTATTTGCTACTTAGGGGTATTTTGGTTATTATGGGTTAAATATGGAATTGTTGGCATATTAATGTGACAATTGGTTCAAATTATGCTAAATGTGATAAATATATTATGTTTGATACTTGGATTAATTACAAGTGAATTAAGTCTAATAAAATGAGAAAACGACCTGAATTTGAAATGATCACCCGAGAGGCCGGGTCATTATTGCATGTGTAAAATATTTGAGTTAGACCTTCATTATTATTTTAATAATGATATTTTAGTGATTTTTATTAAATTTGGTGTTCATACAAGTCTTATGGGAAAATTTATGCCTAACTTGTGAACTTAGGAATTTGTAAATAACTAGAAATAGTAATCCTAGAGAAAGGTTGTTATTGCATGTGTAAGGCATTAGAGTTAGAACTTAATCTTTGGATATCTTACGAATAATAATATTTTAGGGGTGTGTACTAAAGTTGATGTTAAATTGATTATTATGGAAGGAGTTATGCTTAACTTATGAAATTAAGGTTTCTTTAGGGAATAATGGCTTTTTTCATTACAATCATCATGTGGTAGTATCTTATGTATATTTTAAGATTATGTCAATATTTATTACGTGTATTGAATATCTATGTGTTTCTACATGATGATATTGAGATAAAATTATGAATAATATATTAACTACTTAAAGAGAAAAATCACATAAATTAGGATTGAGGTATTGTGTCTGTTCGACCAAACACTAATAGTGTCTTAGGAGTGTTTAGCCCTAAAAGGTGCTTCAAACTATTACACTTAATATAAGAATAGTGGTCAAGAGCATATTTACTTGGTAATTATTGTGTTCGTTTAACAGAATAATAATAGTACCTCAAGAGCATTTTACCCTAAGAGGTACTTTAGATTGTTCCATCGAATTAAGAATAGTAAGATATGTAAATGAGAAATGGATTATGATTATACCTAATGGAACTCTGATTCAATTATCCATTTGCATCTTATCATATTTAATCATTATGCATGATTATTCTTCTAAGTGGCCTTATATATTCTATGTAACCCTACTATGATTATATTATTTCCTTACTTAGTATGTAACATACTGATCATCTTTCTCATGGGTGTTGCTCATTCCCTGTAGTAGATATCATCTTATTTTGTAAGTGATTGTTGATTACTACATTTAATGTGCCTACATTTGGTGAATGCTTATTTGATTTGGCATAAGGTATGGTTATTTGGATATCTATATCTCTCTATAGACTCTTAGCCCTCTATTTTTTTTTAAAGGAAGAGAACTTTTATAATCATAAAGAAATATTACAACCAATTCTATAGAATTAATCTATATACCCTAGATACCCACCAAACTTTGCTATCCTATATGGATGATTACAAATAGAGGATAAAGCATGAGAAATGGCAGTGATAATCTTCTAACAATTCCACTAAAAAATTGAAAATAGATCAGCATTCTTGGATTTCTATATCTCATAAAGGCCAATGGCATAAAGAGCATGAGTCATTTGAAGTTTTACACCACTTATTCTTTTTGGATGGGACAAATCTTTTAGAATGCCACACCAATTGTACCAAACCTTCTACCACCCATAGTCTTCTTGATAGAATTCCAAACATGGCTCATAATATGGCATTAGACAATCAAGTGAAATATGTTCTCTTCCTAATCACAGAAGCAGCACCGCATATTAAGAGAAGGAGTAAACTTAGCTAGGTTATCCTTAGTGGGAAAACGAGAATGAGCTACAAGCCAAAAAATAATCTTGTGTCTCAGTGCAGTAGGACAGCACCAAATTGTTCTCCACCACTGAATTGTTGGAGCCTTGAATCTTACAAACTCATATAAATCAGCAAGTCTGAATTGATAACCATCCCATTGTAGACGAATCCATGGCAAGATAGTAGATCTTAGGGAAAAAATTCTCTGAAAAATCTAGGAAGAAGTGCTAGGAAAATGGCATAGAGCAAAAGCTTGTTGTTTAATATAATAAGCATGAACCCATTTAATCCAAAGAGAATCGTTCTTTTGACTGATATTCCAAAGATGCTTCCTCATAGCTGTTATGTTCCAACTTTGGAGATCCACAAGGCCTAATCCCCTTTCCTTATTAGGCAAACAAATAGATTTCCATGCAATAAGGGACCTTTTGCAGGGCAGGGCCTTACCAATCCAAAGAAAACTTCTACAAAGAGAAATAATCTACACTAACAACTTCTTAAGAAGAATGAAAATCTGACTCCAGTACATAATTATCCCAAAAATAATAGATTTCAGAAGTTGAATCCTCATTGCATAAGAAAGCAACCTGGTAAACTAATGTTGAATTCTACTAGTGATCTTTTGAACCAAAGCAATCATATCGGTAGACTTTAATTTAGAATAATCTAATGGCACACCCAAATATTTGAAAGGAAACCTACCTTCATTAAACTGTAGACCAAATAAATTTAAAGCTTTCAATTCCTGACTAACACCACCAAAAAAATATGAAACACTTTTCAGGGCTGATATATAAACCTGATAATGCACTGAATTCATCAATTTTTTGCTTAATTAAATGGATAGAAGTAGTATTAGCCCTATAGAATCTGCAAAAGCCAAATTTATAATCTTCAATCTCTTACATTTTGGATGACCATGAAAATCAAAATTAAGCCATAAGGATTGCATCATTATGCTCAAATATTCCACAACAATGACAAAGAGGTAAGGAGACAAAGGGTTACCTTGTCATAACCCTCTTCACCCTTGGAAAGGTTCCTTGACACCATTATTTAGTGCTAAGAAATACTTAACAGTGGAGACACATGACATAATAAGCATGGCAATATGAAGAGGAAAATGCCGCCCTAACAACACTTGCTCTAAGAAAATCTAACTTACTAAATCATAAGCCTTCCTAATGTCCACCTTAAGCATACATCTTGGTGAAATACTCCTTCTTTTACACATAATAATTAGTTCATGAGCAAGTAAAATATTATCATCAATGACTCTTCCCTTGATAAAACCTACTTGAGAAGCATGTACCAAATAGGGTAATACAACCTATAAACGAGCAAATAGAATTCTTGCCAAAATCTTGTATAGAACTGAGCAACATGCAATAGGTCTAAAATCTGTGATACATTGTGCTCCATCAGATTTAGGGATAAGATCAAGCATAGTGTGACCCAAGAGAGGGGGCATCATAGCAGATTAGAAAATACCTTTGACTAGAAGCCCGATTTCATCACCCAAAATACTCTAAGAAGCTTTGAAAAATCTAGCAGTAAACCCATCTGGACCATAGGACTTATAGTTACCAATAGACCAAAGGGCCTCCTTTACATCTTGCTTAGATATCGGCTGTAACAAAAGGTGCTAATGCTCAACAAACATAGAAAGACCCAAGCCTAGAATAGCCTCCAATATGCATCCTAAAGAAGGAGTATCAGAACCTAAGATACCTTTATAATAATCTAAAAAGGACTTCTTCACATGCTCAAAATTTTGAAACCGTTGTCCATCAACAGACTGAATTTTGTGAACCATCCTCTTCAGCTACCTTGCTTTCATAGAGGCAAAAAAGAACTGAGAGTTAGAATCACCAAGGTTAAGCCATTTGATTCCAGATTTCTATTTGAAAAAGCTCTCTTTACATAAATCTGGATGTTCATAAAGTTTTAAACATTGATTTTCCTCTTCTTGCAACCTGTTATTCTCAGGATCTTGATCAATAGCTGCTTGAATTACTTTCAGCTTGGCCCTTTGGTCCTACACCTTTGAAGAGATACCACAAAAATTGGCCCAATTAAATTATTTCAGCCTAAATTTTAATTCCCATAGGTTATTCTTGAACTTGTTGACTAGAGAACCTATAGAAGGTCTACACCACAAAGAGGAAACCAAAGGAAGAAAATCTACATCCAAAGTCCACATATCAAAAACTTTAAAATGCTTTCTAAGTTAATATACCATAGAATGAACATTTATAATTCTAGTAATGTGGTAAGAGAAGAGAAGAGTTTGAGATTCAGCTTTAGAATGAGGAAAGGAGGAGATCCAATGAATATTCACCATAATTCTATCTAATTTAGCCATGATTCTGTTTTCACCCAAACTTTTGTTACTCCAAGTAAACTTTAGCCTTGAGAACCCTTAATCTTGAACTAGGAGAGAATCAATACACACACTCTAGCATCATTAACATCATTCATATTCATAACATTCCCTTAGAATTTTTCATCTGCATACAGAACAACATTGAAATCCCCCAATAGAAGCCAGGGATCATTATCCACCTTATGCCATCTTAACCAGTTCCAAAGACCCTTTCTAGCTTCTCCAACATTAATAACATAAATAAAAGTAACAAAAAACTTTAGGTCAGTGCCTAACTCAACCACTAATAAATGCATAGCCTGCTCATAAACAGCAATAAGCTAAAGATCCCTCATATTATTGTCCCAAATACACCAAATTCTGCCATTATGATAATGGTCATAGTTTCTTAACATATTCCATTTATTGCCTAATCTACCATAGACATTAGCAGCATTATGCTGTTTTATTCTAGTCTCTACCAATCCCATTAGGGACACTTTATTCACTATTAGCCAGTGTTTCAACTCCTTTTGTTTGTAAGGCTTATTCAAGCCTTGAACATTCCAGACCTATATCATTAATATGATCAATTATAGAATTTATCATCATAGTATCATTTGTTAAACTCTTACCTTTGCACCTCTCATGATCAGATTTCTAAGCCATCAAAGCATCACACCTTTGTAATGATGCAAATCTATTCTCAGATTCCACCAAGTGATCCTGACTTGCTGTAGAGGTAGAGGGTTGATCAGATAGCCCTCTATTAGAATCAGGTGCTCCATTGTTATTATCCCGATTAGAAGACCCCCTATGAACCACTCTCCACTAATTTTGATTAGGGACATTTGCTGAGTCAGAAGTTTTGGAGTCCTGATGATGCTAAGATGGAGCCTGCTACATAGATGCCTTAGATTTCAAACAATTAGCATTTAAATGGCTTGAAACATCACATGCATTGGAATAAGTAGGCCTCCATTCATAAACCAATTTCTGGTTAACAATCTCTCCATTAGGGTCCAAGATCTTAATGGATTCTACTAGTCGTTTAGAAACATCAACCTCCACCAACAATTGAGCATAAGAAATTCTATCACCATTATAAGTAATACCATCTATTTACATTAGTGTGCTCACCGCACTAGCAATCCTGCTAAGAGAATCAATATCCCAATAGTCTAGAGTATGATTTGGAAGCTTTATCTAAAGAGGAAAAAACTGTAACCTCTCCTTAGAGAATTGGAATTTCCTCTTGAGCAAGTACCCAATCCCGATCCTCTTGACAATAAAATTTAAACACAACAAAACCTTGATCATGCAATAAAACCTTTGATTCCTTAATGCCCCGCCAATTCCTTCTCACAAAGCCAAGCATTTGTCCCAAATTAGGCCGATACCCTATGATATAACCAAAAATTTCCCATTGCTAATCAGCACATCTACTCTCCACCCTATCCTTCTGAAGTGAAACACAAACCTTCTGACCTGTAAGAGACGGAGGTACATAGTGCAGTTGGGTGGCCATAGATGGAAACCTGTTACCAATCAGTCAATCACCTTATCTTTCCAGGAAGATAAAATGCTAGGAACCTGCCCTTGATCATCCGATACGTTACATAACAGACCGTGATCATGGCCATGCAACAAAGGTTCATCAGTCCGAGAGATGTTATCATCCACACTCATCTTTGATATCAGATCATCAACACTTTTATTTGGAGAAGGATTACCCGCTAATAATGTATGCATATCGCATGCACTAGGGTTAGAATAAAAATTCTAAACCGCCTCTAACACATCAACACCAACCTCACCAACATCCCATATATTTTTACTAGATGAATCCAAAGCCTTAGGGGATGAAGAACTACCTTTACCAGTCTTCTTCCTTGCCGTGGAGGTAGCTCTCCTTGTGCGTGCCATCTTAGCCCTCTATTTTCGTTATACATGCTTCCTTTTCTCTACTTTGTATCCTGTATTATGGTGGAATCAAGTACTTTCTACATCTGATTCCTAGGTAAGAGGTTACTTTTTTCTTACAGCCGATATGAAACAGGTATAGGGAGTGCCTCTTCTATGTTGGTTGCAGCGTAGTACCCTTGTGTTTTATATTTTAGCTTCTATAATTAACTCTTTAGAATAAAAGTGTTAAAAAAAGGGGAGTTAAAATTTGGACCAACCATTTATTGGTTCCTCCGTGCTATTTATTTCTTATTGGGTTGCTACACCTAGATTTGTCAAATGCTCTTAGGGACTTACTGATTTATTCCTCCTGTTTTTGCCATGCTTGTTTAATTTATATTGATTACTCCTTGAGGGTTTCCCTTATAACTTTCCACTATGTTGTGACATTAAATATTGACCTACATGCATAATTGAAACTAATGAAAGATTAAAATATGACTTATTTGGTGTTGATTGGAAGCCTTATTTTATTTGAGTTTGGCGTTATCACTTGCAAACATCCAATTGGCTAATAATGGAATTGAGTTCTGATTTGTGATATCACCTAATAAATAGTATGGGTTACCTTTATGTTAATTACTTTTCACTTAATACCTATTTCCTTCACTACCAGGTTGTGATCATTAGAGGTATGCAAATATTTATAAGGGGTATGATTAATACTTTGTTAGGTTAGTATGGCATTGATATCTAGTTTTGGTGGGTGTGTTATCCTATATAAGCCTCCTATTTCTTTGTATATCCATAACTTAGGCATATTTATTTTCCCATTTGTGTTAGCTCTCACTATAGATGAACTCAAGTTGTGATGGGTGTGATATCCTCTAAGAAATACCCCTCAGTGTATTTTGACCACATTTGGTGGGTGTGATATCCCATTTGTGTTAGCCTTCGTTGAAGATGCAATCAAGATGTGGTATTCCTTAAGAAAGCTCTATTGATGTATTTTGACCACATACGGTGGTTGTAGTATCACATTGATGTGTGTTGTGTTGCCATAGCTTTTGTTCATGGTGGAAAATTGGGTGTGTTAACTTGAATATATTAATATCTAGAAAATATGTGATCACTAGATGAAAGAATAATAATGCAATTCATCTTATTATGTGTTGTTTATTACCTTCTGCTATGATTCGTATATGAGAATGGCTTATAATATGTTAATGTAATAATTCTACTATTATTTGGGATTTGTAATCCATAGAAATAAATTCATCTTATGGGGATGATTTATTACATTGTTCAAGAAATTCAAAAACCTAGTTTCATTTTTAAAATATTTCATTTAATGCTCCTTAGCCGTTCTTATAGTTTTGACTCTCGATTCCAAATAACTTTTTGGCTCCTAAACTTTTTGATACTATTTTATAATTCATATATTTGAAATCCTCATATTTTTTTATAGCAAAAAAGCCTCTTAATCCTTTTCAAAATATCAAACTAAGTTAATAGTAAAAAAGCCATTATTCATGTTCTAATTGATATTTTTTATAGAATTTTAAGCCTTATTAAGCCCTTTATAATTATCTAAATTTTATGAAACTTTTGGGATAGTATTATTATATATTATCAAGCTACATATGATCTAAAAACATTTCAATAACATTCATATCATTTTTGGAACTTTATAGATAGTTTTATTTTATAAAAGTCACCAAATCAATATTTTCTTCCTTTTCTTATCTAAAACTTCTAAGAATGTATATGAGCTTTTCATTAGTGATAAGAAAAACATGAAAAAAAAAATCAATTTTGTATATATGAATTTTGTGCCCTCGGTGGTTGCAACTATTGAACATAAGTCAAACAATGTCCTTATCCTTATTTTGATGATAACAAACAGTTTTAAAGTACTAATGTGTTTGCTTGAGTGCGCATGAACTATGATTTACAACAAAGACATAAAACGTCACTTAAATAGTTTCTCAATGTTTAAATTTAAAAGAGAATTCAAGTTTCAAATCATGAGCAAATATTGCATGAAGATCACTATGATTTAAGGTTTAAGGGATATATTTTTTAAACTTAGGTTGTCTTGTAAAGAGTTAAGTTGAGTAATTTCACATTTTGATTTTAACTATTATTTTTAAATACATGAATTAAAATGACTTTATGTGAATTCATGGTTGATCTTGATTTCTAAATCTTTCTAATTATTTAAAACTATGCTTTTTTTTTTGTTCTAGTTGGAACCCATTGGCTAGAATCAAGATCGATAAACTAGTTTGGTTCAAACTTGAAGCATTAAACATGTAAACACTTCGATAGATCAACTAGTTTAGAAATCTATCAATCGGTTTGATTAACCAGTCCATGGATTTTGCTCCTATAGAAACCCATTTGTTTCTACTTAAATACATCGATTGATTTTGCTAAATGAATCGACTAGTTTGAGCAATCAAACTAAGGGTTGAGAAAAATTGTAAAATAGTTTTTCTCAGAGAGTAAAGTGAATGCCTCTTTTGAGTAAATTGATTGATTGGTATGAAGGAAACCTTAGTTGGTTTACTAAATCATGGTGCTATTCAAATATGTTCATAGAACCAACTATGCATAAAACGAAATTGATTGACTTGTTTTAGCAACTGATCGACTAATTTGTGTAACAGTAACATTTTCATCTTAGGTATGAGCATATTCAATTGTTAGGTTTGAGCAATTAATCAATTAATTGATATATGATATTCCATAAGCACACAGATACATTGTAGCATGTTAAGGTCATATCTGTAGGGACTTAGCAATTAATTACCAAATTTTATTATTTTAGCTATCTAGATTTGCTATAAAAGGAAACATGGAAGCAAATCGTAATCTGTCTAATAAATTATAGCTAATTAGACTATAGATGTGAACCTAGGATTGAACTTCAATCTCATTTTTTGTAATAATAAAAAATAATTATTAATGTGTTGTAGTATAGTACAAGATTGCTGTGAACAATCAAAATTTTTTAATTCACTAACCTCTTTCAATGTCCAGGAATGTATCTAATCTAATCTATTAACTACCTTTGTGACTAATATATTGGATTAAACCCATTAATCACTATTGATTTAATATGTCCCTAAGAATCAATTATCTACTCTCGTAATCAATTGGTTTCCTGTTCGTATATTAATTTTCTGATATTAAATTCAACCTTCCATTTATAATCAACATATATATATATATATATATATATATATATATAGATAGATAGATAGATAGATAGATTATTTCAAATCCGACCTATATATCTTATTTAAACCAAATAGAGCCTAATTTAATCCTACAGAAAGGTGATTAGTCATTCATAATTTGAATAAATTGTAGATAATGAATGTAATTGATATATATATATATATATGATAGAATTAATAAATAATTAGAGAGAAGAAAAAATGAAAAGATCAAACCATAGATTGAAGAGAAAATTAATGATATGTAGCGTTGAAATAGACCCTCTGAAATCTTGATTAAAGAACATAGATTATATATAAATTAAATATAAATTACAATAGATTGTTTTTTCTTGAGAATCATACAAAAGAATAAGTCTTCCTCCTTCAAATCTGTCATGCTTCCCCTTATTATACCCCCTCATATATGCGTATCAAATAGTGGGAGGTCATGTGAAAGAAATCATGCGAAATGGCAATAACTGTCTATTGCATGGCTGGCCATGCACTTTTCATCTCTCGGCGTATTACTATACGAATTTTTTCAATAGTTGTATGGCTATGCAAAGCTACACCACCTAGCCATGAAACTTTTGTCTTCTCGGTAGTTAAGGTATTTGGGTTGGAACAGGTGTGCAAGGTTGCACTGGCTGGTTGTGCAGCACCCAAATCTTCTCTCTCTTGCTTCCTTTGCTTCTCTTTGACCCTCTTTACTTCTCTAATTATATGTAAGGTTGATTTTCTTCTCTCAAGGCCCTCTATAATTGATTATTCTCTGAACTCCATGCATTATTCCATTGAATCCTTGTGTTTATGCAAGAATTTCATGAAATCCCCTATCATGAAAACAATAATGCCAACAAGAGGCCAAACAAGACAACAAAGTGTAGGGAAAGTAAGATAAAGGTATGGCAAAAAATTGAGTTTATCAAATCCCCTATGCTTGCTCTTTGCTTGTCCTCAAGCAAAACACCAAACATCAAAAGTTGAAGGGAAGATAGAAGGGAATGGGATCAAAGCCTCAGATGATATAAGTTACTACACGGGTAAAATAAACAAAAGTAGATCGACCCATATTTCGAGAGTTAATAGTAATAAAATGAAAATACTGTTGTGAACACTAATCAAATCCCAACTCCCAAATAAGTATTAGTATGGCACTCTAAAAAGGTTTAGGATCACATAGATGCTCATCCTTACGAGACAATGATTAATAGAGAAGTAGAATTTCTTACTTTAGGTAAGTATAAACTCTCTATGCTCATATGTGGGTTTCTCTCAAAATTATCTCGGCTAATCATGATCAACCATAGGCTTACATGTACTCTCATTCTATGCCACTCAAAAATATTTCTATGCAATACAAAAATCATAAGGTCTTATAAAAGGTATGATGATGCTAGGGTAAAAGGTAGGTTAAGTTTAGGATTATAGCTAAAGACCCAAAAAAAAATGGAGTGATAGTAGGAAAAATATATCCCAAACTTTGAGATTAGCGATTTGTCACTATACCCTAAAGTAAACCAACCAAGACCTTTGTCATCAATTCATCCCTTCCCACATAAATCATATAATTAAATTGCCTATAACATAAATGTGAATTCTTTTATTCTTTTCTTAATCTTCTTTGCCTCTCTCTCTTGCTTTCTCTTATTCACTCACTCTTTTTTTTTTTTGAAAAAGAGAGAAAGATGAGAGGAAGGGGGCTACATTTCTGGTCATTTTCTAACAATGAAAATCTACCAACTTCTTCTCTATTACCCTTACATGTTTATACTTGGTTATCCAACATTCAAATACATCAATGAATTATTACTCCTTGGTTTTAGGATAATGATAAGGTAATAACTCAGAAATAAGGTCATCAATGTAGGTTTTTAATTGAGTAATTAGGCTACAAGCTCCAAAAGATTAAATGCCATTTGGTAGGTTGTTTGGCTAATGTAGCTAAGAAAAGAAAAGTTCCTTAATCATCTTAATGTATGTATAGATCACATGTGAACTTGAAGAGAGTTCATGCAAGTTTTAGTTTCACCCATCAGGGGAGAATACACACAATAAAGGATCAGTAAGATCGTAAAAGTGATAGACGGTCTATAAGGCCTAAGATCTCACTGGTTCTTTTGCTACTAACTCTAATTCCTACATCTTAGTCTAGATAGGCAAATTGACAAAGATGAACCTCTAGAGTGATGAAGTAATAAATGATTTGAGAGCCTATTCATTAGAGAGTTCACTCTTAAAAACAGTTCAAAACATTTTTCTTTATACTTGCTCACAATTTATAGGTATCACTAGTGTATGATTAAGCTATGTAGAAAGTTTTATCAAATTTCCATCATCACCTTATCATTTTCCAAATCTCTCTTTTTTTATGGGAACACCAAACAAATAGATAAAAAGAGAAAATCAATGATAACGATAAGCACTAAGCTAACAAGAATCCCCTCCCCTTGCTTAGACAATACATTGTCCTTAATGTGAGGCTAAAAAGGGGAAGGGGAGAGAAGGGCATTCACTATGGGGGTTGTGAGGGATGGAAACTATGCTCAAAATTCCATTGATACATTTTTTGTATCATGGAGTTCATTTAGTCTATAGGAGCAATGGATTCCCTAAGACTATTAATTTGGGCCTCTAGCATATCAAAGTATGCATCGATATGCTGAAACTAGGCATCATAAGATGTGCTATAAGTAGTGAAAGGGCTTGGATCTGTGCCAAAGGATAGAGGTGGAAGAATAGGAAGAGGAATTAAGGGAGATGTAGGTGCTTCATTGGTGGGATTTGGTTGCTCTTCCTGAGGAGGGGGGACATGTTGACTTGGGCAAGGTGTGGCTGAAGAAGGTAACCAATTGGAGTCTCTATTATCAATTAGAGTGGTAAAGGCTCTATTTGGTAATGGACACCATGTATCCAAGTTATAGTAAAGGTAATATTGAAGCCCTTCTTCCACAATGAGCTTCATGTTTATGCTTTGGGAGGTTAACTAGGATACGCTTGATGTCGTATCCAAGCCTTCGGACGATGTATGGCACGATGCCTTCGATAATGATATCATCGATAATGTTAGTGATTAGATTACTGATGTTACTTGCCAGATAATACCCTCCATGGATGGAACCATTTTGGAGTATACAATTGAGCGCATAACCTGAGCTTTTATACATTCACTTAGCTTTCACCCCATCCAAAAAGCGTCCCAGGCAACAACCATTGGACATACCTTAGGTTATAGATTAAAGAGGCCTTAGCGTAATGTCCGTTGTAAGGCTCAGTAGCACAACCCCGCATTAGCATGGATATTTGGGCCCAAAATGCCTAAGGATCATAGAATTATCAAACCTTGGAATAAAGTCTCAACCATACATAGGAAAATGAAGTAATTTAGAGAATTGTGTTATTGACATAGCGTGAGACTTATTGAAGTGTCTAAAAGACATAGATTCCCCAATTTTCTTGAAAGTAAAGGAGCTAAGGAACTCAAGGACAACTCCCTTGCTTTTATTTTTAGAATGAGAAAAGAAGTGTATGAGATCACCTCTAGTAATCAAATACTCAACATCATCTTGAATCCCTAACTTCTCAAGACAGGTCCAATCAATATATCGAGTGGACATTATGTTTTGAGAAGATATGGCCTTGTAATGCTCTTGGTGGATCGAGCAGACAAATACAATGCCATAGGGATTCGATGGTTGAGTATTTAAGGATCTACCTCATCATCAATATTGTTGACAATTCTCCTTTGGTTCCTATAGCGGTAGACTTGGTACACTTTTTTAAGGCCATATGCAAGCAAAACCTACAAATTTGAGATTAAAAGACCAAAGATCAAAAGGAATGCAAGAAAAATGGGCCTTATAAGTATCAAATATGTAATAAAGATAAATATAACTGGATTTATCCAAGTAATTAGGGGAGAATGGAAATTAAACCACAATTAAACTAAATTCATATAATGCACGGGTGAATGGTGAGGATGCTACGATGGTGGTGATAGTGGTGCATGGTGGAAGTTGTGCACGGTTTTGCAGTGGTGAGGGTGTGCAATGGTCATGTAGTGTTGTTGTAGGTGTGTAGTGGTGTAGTGGGGGTGTGTTGAGTGGTCTTGTATAAGTCATTAAAGGTGTGTAGTAGTCGTGCAATGTTGTAGTGATCGTGAGGGTGTGCAGTGCTGTGGGCAAACGGTGGTGTAGTGGGGTAGTCTAGAGTGGTCGTGGTGTACAATGGTGCAAATGGTGGCAGAGATGGAGGATAGTATTAGTGGTGGTTGAATTGGGGTGGTTAGGGTTTAGAAATGTTAATATAATGAATTAGAGGCAGAGGAAGGCATGCATAAGGCAGATCGGGGCCTACATATGTATATATAGCATAGTTGTGAGAAATTACACGGCTCGACCATGCTTGATTTTTAGTGTTGCATATTTGTGGAAATGGAGTGGCATGGGTGTGCTAATTAAGCACGTCTAGGTCATGCAAGATTTTTTCTCTCACAAAAAAATTTTGGGCACAGAAGCACAATTGTGCTTCATTGGCACTCCCCAACCATGTGTGATTCCTAATCTCACAAAAATTGGAGGAGAATGTCGCACGACCATGTGTCAGGCCGTGCCTAAGTTTTGCGATAATCATTTCTAAGATTTTCCTTCCCCCGAGGTTGAATGGCCATGCGTTAGGTGGTGCCTAGGCTGTGCAACCCCAATTTTAGCTTATTATTCCTTGAACTTGTTACTTCTTCCCAAACTTTCATCTCCCTAACTTGTAGCATAAAAAGTCCTGCCAAAACATTATGAAAGGAAGGAAAAAGAATTAAAAGAAAAAGAAAAAAGAAAAAAAGAAATATAAAGGCCGAAATGAAAGAGAAAGCACAAAAAAACTTAGGTTACTTCCTAAAGAGCATTTGTTTAAGGTCTTTAGCTTGATCATGTTTTCTTTAAATGGAAGGTGGGTCAGGAAGAGCGAGTGTGCTTATTTTTTCTAACAGAGAATCAGTAATTTAAGTCTTAAATCTTTAGCTATTAACTTTGAATATGCCAATGGGCTCACTCCAAATATCCATAACCTAAAACGGATATACCTTTCGAACATAGAATGGCCCCGACCATCTAGACCGATGCTTTTCGAGGAAAAGCTTGAGGCAAGAATTAAAAAGGAGTACTGAATCTACTTAGTGAAATTCCCTTCAAATAATATGCCTATCATGCTACCTCTTGGTCCTCTCCTTATATATTCGTGTATTGTCATAGGCATCCAATCGCAGCTCATCAATATCATTTAGTTCAGGCTTTCTCCTTTCTTAGGTGCTTTCAAATCATAAATGGTTGATTTTATTGCTTAAAATGCCTTTTTCTCAACTTCAACAGGTAGATGAAAGGATTTTCCATATACTAACCGGAAAGGTGTCATTCCAATTGGTGTCTTACGGGTAATTCAATAAGCCCATAGAGCATCATTCAACTTTACTGCCCAATCTTTTCGTGTGTGGGCCACTATTTTCTCAAGGATCCCCTTTATCTCACAGGTGGTGAATTCCACTTATCCACTCGTTTGAGGATGGTATGGTGTGGCCATTTTATGAGTAACACCATATTTCTTCATAAGGATGCTAAGAAGCTAATTGGTGAAATGGGAACCTCCATCACTAACAATTGCCCTGGGAACACCAAAACTTAGAAATATCACTTTCTAGAATAGTTGGACTACAACCTTAATATCATTGGTAGGAGATGCCACTACTTCCGCCCATTTTGACACATAATCCATAGCAACTAGAATAAACTTCTTATTACAGGAGGATGGAAAGGGTCCCATAAAGTTGATTCCCCAAACATCAAATAGCTCAACCTTAAAGATATTGAGAGGCATTTCACTTCGTCTTGATATGTTACTAGTCTTTTGGCATCGATTGCATGAAGTAACATATTGTTGAACATATTTTAAAAGGTTGGGACAATATAAACCTACTTGGAGAACCTTTGAAGCCATTTTAGAAGTGCTCGCATGACCCCCCATATAGTGAAGATTGACAATGAGCAATGATGCTTCCAACTTCCTCTTCAGGCAGTTGTCGTATATATACCTTATCTGTGCATTTCTTACAAAGATAAGGATCATTCCAATAATAATGCTTGATATTTGAGAGGAATTTCTTCTTTTACTGATAGGACAGGTCAGGTGGTATTACCTATAACACTCTCAAAATTCATTACTAAAAAATTTCAATTTAAATAAGAATTAGCGAAAGCAAAACTCATAAAAGTGTGAATTTTAGGGATATTACCGCCACACTTAGTACCGGACCAGTTTACTCCTACCGTTCTAGTACCAAGTGCTAAGGCTCATTGAAACAGAATACTATTTATACAAATTCAATTTAAAATGGAGTAGCGCATCGAATTTATTACAAAAGATATTAAACGCACAACTAATAGTTATAAGAGTAAAATCACTTACCAAGGTATTAAAAGGTGGAAGAGAAACCCTAAGAATTTTTGGATAATCCTTACGCTTGTACCCCTTGAGTAGCACTTGCAATAGACCTATAAGGGACATTACCCATTCAATAGGCAGGAGCCCACAAATAGAACCTTTTAGTACTATAGTACTGAGTAACCCCTTTAAACTAAACTAAAAGGTAGACTCGCATGCAACATGTCATGCATAAATAGTATAAAATGATAACATATGGACTAATACACCATTCAACACCACACATACAATAAGAGATGCATAACATAACATCCATGTACTTAGCATGCCATCATACACCAAGAGGGATAGGCATCAAAACTTATATTATAATAATAGATCATGATGATGATAGTAACTCTTTTAGTCTCAAGCCATTAATAAATATCATTATTCCATCATCATCTCTTGAATTATATACATGTGAGTGAGGGAACTCTACTATTATAACCTGTGGATCGGAATACACTTTAGGGTAGATTGCACCTAACCACTATTATTTGCTGGTGGACCAGTCTCTAGGGTAGAAGGCTCTTAGCCACTATTATTGCTAGTGGATCAGTTTGGCCTTGACTCACATGGTGTTCCACTATAAGTGATTAATATTTTTTCATGATTTATTCACATCTAAGATTTTTTTTATTGAGTTCGGGACCCCCACAATTATAATCGGTGGACTAGAATACACATATATATCTTCTCGGGCAAAGCACTCCTGGGCCACTATTATAACCAGGTACACATATACATCTTCCAGGGCAAAACACTCCTAGGCCATTATTATAATCGGTGGACCAACACATATGATATAGTCCATCTGGGCCTAGCTCAATCGTCTTTCACTCTACATGATTAGTGTTTTTCCTTTTAATTAGCATAATAGTTCCATTTATTTGAGTTGAGGGGGAGATCAAGAACCCAAAGAAGCAAAGGTACAATGGCCATACTGGTGCATGCAAGCAACTCAGTACCCTTCAACCATCAACCGAATGACACAGATACCCTAGTTGCACTGGTGCATACAAGCTATACAATACCTTACTAACAAAGACACTTAATCCATAAGTATGCATACCCCTTAAATAGGTCTATAGAGATAGATAAAATAAGATGTAAGGCCTAGTTGGGGTACTAAGGCATACTAGCAAATACCAGAATAATCGTGGGCTAAACCACGTCTTTAGGGTAGTGACCTCTAAAGAGCCACCATTCTTGATCTCTAGGTCTTCCACATTAATTATTAGTGTCTTAATTAAGGTGACCATGAGAAGCACAAAAACCGCATACTTATTCACTTCCATTTGTTTATGATATTATTAAGTAATCCTTATTCATACAATTTGATAGCCTAAAGAAATCACTAAGGCCATCCTTCTCTCATCCAATTCCAATTCAGGATTCATTTCCATTTGTTCATATGCCATAAAGGATTTATCACATCATGATCACAATATGGTCTTAGGGTCTAGTTAGTTCATATCAAAGGATCATAGCACGTATAACCCTAACATACCCTTACTTCATACCCACACAATACCATGTGTGATTAATGATTAAGACACCTCCTTCATGAATATGAGATAAACACCATGCTACACCATTAATTATCCATCCAATCCTAGGTTTTGTTGTTTTCTTGTGATACTTATTGATTTGTCAAATCCCCTCATTTCATTATTCAACGTTACTTATATCTGATTAAAGAAACCTATTTAATCCCTTAGCAGGTTATAAGCAAGTTATCGATTTACCCTATCATCCTTACAAGATTACCAGAATACCCCTTGTTTATAAAAATTATCGAGCCATTTCTTTTTAATTTCCAAATTTCCAAATTACCCTTCATGTTTGTATAATTACCAAAATACCCCTTGCGTTGGTTAGATTACCAAATTATCCTTCTATACTTATTAAGTCACCAACTTTACCCCTCATATTTGTTAAGTTACCAATTTACCCTTTCAATTGGTTAAATTACCATATTACCCCTTATACTTATTTAAATTACTAAATGGTCACTTAGGCTTATTAAGTTATCAAATTACCCTTTATACTTGTTGTATTTACCAGATTTCCATCAAATTACCAAGTTGTCTTTCCTACTTATCATAATTACCCATTTACCCTTTAGGTGGATTAAATTACCACATTACCCTTCTTAATTGTTACCATTACCATTTTACCCCTTTTACAAAATTACCATAATACCATTTTCTTTATGCCAAATTACCAAATTACCCTTCTCCTTTATTAAATTACCATTTTATTACATGATTTCCATTTTACCCCTTTACTTACAAAATTACTATTTTACCCCTTTACTTATGAAATTACCAATTTACCCCTTTACTTACACCATTTTTACCAAAATAACCTCACTACAAAAATAATGATATATATACCCCAAACATTTCATCCAACGCCACCAACTATTATTATTATTATTATTATTATTATTATTATTAGTTGTCATTAATACATATTAGAACCTACCACCAACATTGCACGAGGATGGGGATGGAGAAAAACGTAGAAATATCATTTCTTAAAAATTTAGGAAATGGAGACAGTAGAAAACATAAAAAAAAATTATATATATATATATATCAAATCTATTAAAATTAAGAGAGAAAACTAAAAAAATTTCTAAAATTACCTATGTTAGTTAATTTTAATATAAATTCCAATATAAAAAAATTTCGGAAGAGGTGGGACATTTTCGAAAGAGGAAACGTCCCTGGGACATTTTGGGGATGGGGGACGACACCCAACTGCCATCCTTGTGCATCATAGCCTACTACACCCACATATTTAGGATACACATTTTGCACATGCAAAATTACCAAAACACCCCTAGGGCTCATATTTACATTACCTATGCACCAAATGGCCACTTTAGCATATTATATCATACATATAGACTTAACATTGTTATTAACAACAAAGCTCTATCCCTAAGCATTATTTCTACACACGACACATAAATTAACATGCTTTCCTTTTTACCAATCAACATATGCCAGTAAATACATTATACTCAACAACATATATCATACATATAAACATATTAAAAAACCTAATGTGCTAGCATCCGTATATCCATACATTTTAGTAGGGTATAATGGTTACCTTATTTCCAGCAAAATAAGACCTTATCGGTACCCCGGTTAAAGATTCAAGCTTTGATTAATAAAAATCAATCCCTAAAGACAATAAAAAATTAGCATAATAGAATTAAAAAATTAAAAGAATAATTTTGATATCAACAACTTAATTAATATATACTAATACTAACTATTTTTATACCTTGAAATTAACTAAATTTGGGCTAAAATAAAGGAAAGTCTCATGCTGCTCATGCAGCGTGAGTTGCATACAAGGATGGAAGGGTTTAAGGGTCAAAGAGGGAGAGGTGGGGATAAGGGGGGAGGTTGGTTCGGATGGGATATTGGGAGTTAAGAAGGGGGATTATGGAGGGGAGTTAGGGTGGAAGCTAGGTTCTGGGTAGAGTGGGGATGTAGGTGGTGGTCGGGGGTCAGTGATTAGAGGCTCAGGTGGCATAGGCCGCTGCTGCAGGGCTGTAAAGTTGGATGCAAGGGTGGTGGAGGAGAAGAAGAAGGAAGTGAAAAGAAGAAGGAAAAGGAAGGGTTGTAGGAATGAGTTTCGGACAAGGGAGGCAAGGTTGTGATAGGGGAGATTCCAAGGAGTAGATTGATGGCTGTGGTGGTGGAGGAAGAGGCAGATTAGCAGTGGACGTAGGTGGTGCAGAGTGGAGGCCGAGAAGGGGGAAAGAAAAATAAGAAGAAGGAGGGTGGCTGCAAGTGGCATGTGGGGGTGACTTGGTGGCACAAGGAGGTAGTAGGGGTGGTAGGGAGATGGTGCAGATGGTTGTTTGAGCGGTGGTAGTGGAGGTTGAGGGTGGCGAAGCAAAAATAGGGGAGGAGAAGGTAAGGAAAGGAAGGAAAAGAGAGATGTTTCTGCAGGGGTGAGGGGGCTTGAGGCAAGTCAAAAATGAGCAAAAGGGAAACTGAGAAGGAGAAGAAAAGGAAGAGGGAAAGGAGAGGAGATAGGCACTGGCTGGGAGACTATGGTGGCAGGTTGTAGGAAGAGGGAAGGAAGAAAAGGGAAGGAAGGGGCATGCGGTATAGGGCATGTATGGCCTAAAAATAGAAGGAAAGGGATGAGGGAAAGAGAGGGAGAGGGAGTAGGGTCACAGGGGCAGTGACAAGTGGTGGTAAGTGGCTATGCAGGCTGCCATGACATGCGAGGCTTGGTTGGAGATTAAAGAAGAAGAGAAGATGAAGAAGGAAAGAAAGAAAGTAGGTCGATTAATTGGGGAGAAAAGAAAGGACAGGTAGGCTCATGCGTGAGGGGGAGGGGAGAAAGAAAAGAAAGACTGGCTGGCCCAGCCGGGGGGAAGGAAGGAAAGAAAAGAAAGAAGAGCGATGGGTTAGGGTGGATGTTGCGTGGGAGAGGGAGGTGAAGGGAAGGGTGGGAGTGGGTCAGCCAGCAGCCCAATGCCTGGGGGGGGGGGTTGTAGGCTTGGCGGCCTGAAGGGAAAGAAAAAGGGAAAAAGGAGAAAAAGGATAAAGGAAAATTGAGAGAAATAAAATAAAATAATTTTTAGAATAATAAATTTAATATATTGGTTTAAAAATATTAATTTTAGTAAAATATTGGTTTGGAAGATTATTTAAATAAAATGATATGATAAAATAACAAAATATTTAATTTAAATAATTAAATATTCATATCCATTTTTATATACTCAAAAATCCATAAAATAATTAAATTAAATAAATTTAAGAGTTAATTTATCCCAAATAAAGGTTATTTATTAAATTCTAGGTTTTAAAAATTTAGGGTATTACATTACCCCACATGCTTTATAATTAACAAAGTCGGCAAACCATGGGGTTGTCAAGCTAATGATGGCCAAAAGGTTATTATCTGGAAATGAATCGTCAAAGGGGTGGAATAATCCTCTTCACTTCCCTCTATGTCTTGCCTTAGTCTAGAGAGGTGATCAACTACTACATTCTCAATTCCCTTTTTATCCCAAATTTTGAGATCAAACTATTGGAGTAGAAGGATCCATCTTATCAAACATGGTTTCATGTCCTTCTTAGTCATCAAATACTTAAGTGCCACATGATCCATGAAGATGATAATCTTTGATCCCACAAGGTATGATCAAAATTTATCCAATACAAACATCACAGCCAAGAATTATTTCTCAGTTGTAGCATAGTTAACTTGGGCATCATAAAGGGTTGGATTGACATAGAAATATTTCTCAAACAATTATTAGAAGTAGTACTATAGATTGAAAAATCATCCATAAAATCTTCTATTATGTTTTCTATAAAGTTAGAAAAGATAGACATCATGCATCATTGAAAAGTGGTAGGAGTTTTACATAGGCCAAAAGGCATCCTTTGATATGTAAAGGTTTCATAGGGACATGTAAAAGTGGTCTTTTTCTAAGCAGCCAAATGAATGGGAATTTGAAAAAATCCCGAATACCCATCTAAATAACAAATGTAAGAATGATAAGCGAACCTTTCTAACAATCGATCAATAAATGGCAGAGGAAAATAACCCTTATGAGTAGCCTTATTTAATTTTCTATAGTCTATGCACATTTGCAAACTCATAATGATTCTTGCTAGGATTAATTCATTTTTCTCATTCTTAAGGACCATTATTCCTCCATTTTTAGGTATTACCTACACTAGGCTCACCCATTCACTATAAAAAATTAGGATAGATGACTCCTATGCTAGGTAGCTTGAGGACCTTTTTCCACACCACTTCTTTCATATTAGGGTACAATCTTCGTTAATGTTTAATAGAGTACTTGTACCCTTATTCTAAAAGAATTTGGTGCTTGCAAATGGAAGGATTTATACATTTAAGATCATTTATGGTGTAACCAATGGCTTCTCCATGCAGCCTAAGAATTCTAAGAATTTTTTCAATTTCGATTATACTTATGCTTGCATTAACAATGATAGGGTATTTATAATAAGAGTCAAGAAATTCATACCTTAGTGAAGAAGGGAGGGGTTTTAATTCCACCTTATGTATTACCTCTATCTTTAGGACAAGAATGCTTGATCTCACTTTAAGAGTTTTTGTATTTTTCTTTCTTGAGGAAAAAAAGGGACATTCCTCTAACAACTTGGCAAAACTAGCAATTTCAAAATTTTCATCACTAGGCAATCTCCTTCTCATCAACCACTACTTAAGAGGGTTACTTGAGAAGTGTTCAACAAGATCCTCATTCACCTCCTTGTTGATTGAATTGATTTTGCATCAAGAGTCATTGATTAGAGAGGATTTCATAAAATTAGATAAATCAAGTTCCACTTTCTCACTCCTAACATGCAAAGAAAGCCTCTAATTTTTTACATCGATAATGGCTCCAACAGTAGTTAGAAATGGCCTACCTGTAATGACAAGAATTTTAAAATATTCTTCAATTTCCAGAATAACAAAGTCAACCAGTATGAAGAACTTACCAACTTAAATATGTACATCCTCCAAAATACCTATCGGATATCTTACTAATTGATAGATCAATTATAGGGAGATGGTGGTGGTCTTTAAATCTCACATTTTCAACTTGTCATAGATCGACAATGGAATCAGACTTACACAGGAACCGAAATCATATAATGCTTCATTAATGGAAATATTACAAATGATGCATGAAATGGAAAAATAAAACAAGGTCTTTTAATTTATGAGGTAGCTTATCGTGGATAATGGCACTACACTCCTTTGTTAGAGAAGCCATTTCATATTCCTCTAAATCCCTCTTGTTAGACAAAATCTCCTTAAAAAACTTTACATATAAGGGCATCTGAGAAATTGCTTCAACAAAAGGAATGCTTATGTAACTTTTTTAATATTTCCAAAAACTTACCAAATTGCTTTTCAAGTTTGGCTTTTGCTAACCATTGAAGGAAGGGTAGGGGAGGCTTATAAGGTGCAGGTGGAACATATTTTTCAACATTTTCTCTTTGATTGTTAGTTATGTTCTCATCAATTATTAGGTCCTCCACATCATTATCTACGCTCTCATCACTCTCCTTCACCCTAAGTCCTTATACCTCCTTCCCGATCCTCAGGGTGATGGAATTTACTTGATTTTTAGGGTTTGTTTTAGGTTGCCTTAGAAATTTCCCATAAGCTCTAGAAGATGAGCTAGCTTGTTGTGCTATTTACGTGTGTAGCTAATGAATCAACCTTCAAAGCTAGATTTTTAATGGCATCACTCATGGTTCTATTATGGTGTCTAAGCTCATCTTTTTTTTTTCTCTTAAACTCTTCCTTCTGTTTGGTTTGTGACATCAACAAGTTCCCCATCAATGTTCCTAAGTTAGACTTTTAAGGAGGAGGTTAGGGAGGCCTTTGATTCTAAAAACCCAGAGGGACATAATTAGATTGAAGCACAAGATTCTACGGAGAATTTCTATAGGATAGATTTGAATGATTCCTCCACCTAGGATTATATGTGTTGGAAAATGGGTCCTCCTTTTTGATTAAAGTTGTTCATGTAATTAACATGCTCATTAACACTTAACTCAAGGGATACTGATGTTCTAACTTGACACTCTATGGCAGTATGACTAGTAATTCCTCATATTTCACACGATGTTTAGTTAGGATGAGATGATAAGGTACTGGCATTTAATTTATTGAATCATTGAAATAAAGTGTCTACCTTTGATGTAAGATGATCTAGTGCATCTACATCATCACTCTTGCGCTTTTGGGGTAACGATCGCTCACCCAACCCTTGGAAATGGTTTTGGGCCATATCTTTAATGAGTTATTGTGCCTCTCGAACACTTTTGTCCATTAATTTGCCTATGTCTACAAAATCAGTAGTCATCCTTGTGTTATAAATAAGACCGTTGTAGAATGTACGAACAATTAGCCAGTCCTCCAGTCTATGATGTGGGCACATCCTCAAGAGGTCATTGTACCTCTCCTAAGTGTCATATAGTGATTCCCTTTCTTTTTGTGTAAAGATTGTTATTTGTTTCTACAACTAAGCTCTTTCGCTTGGAGGGAAATACTTAGCAAGGAAAGCTTACGAGAGTGATCCTAAGAAATGACGGATCCAGGAGGGTATGATTGTAACCAAGACCTTACCTTGTACCGTAATGAGAAAAGGAATAACCTTATCTTGATAGCATCATCTAAGACTCCATTCATCTTCAATGTATTACAGTATTCTGGAAAGATTGAAATGTGCAGATTTGGATTTTCCGTCAGGATACCCCAAATTAATTTTGCTGAACCCTATTAAGGAGTGGAAGCTTCAACTCAAAATTTTTGGCTGCAACATTTGGCTTCCTAATACTCGACTGCATTCCTAGGCATTAGGAGATGCAAACTCCCTTAGAGAGCGATCTTGCTCATCTCCTCCATCTGTGTCAGCCATCTCTATGGAACTTATGCTTGCTTTTGTCTCACGTTTCTAAGTTCTTAATTAACTCAAGGTTATCTTAATTTCAAGATTCAATGCAAATAGAGGTCCTAAGTGGAGAGTTTGTTGCATATAAGGCACCTAAAGAAGAAAATAAATCAAGGTGAAAAAGAAATGCATGAAATAAGGAAATAAGTAAAGAAAAATATAGTCTAGCCTAATAACAAAGGAATCAATAATAATTTTCCCAAGTCCCTAAAAACAACGCCAAAAACTTGATAGACGCTATTGTGCAAGCACAAGATTGCATTGTAGCATATCAAGGTCGTATCCATAAGGAATTTGCAATTAATTACCAAATTTCCTTATTTTAGCTATCTAATTTTCTATAAAAGGAAAGATGGAAGTAAATAGTAAACTAAATAATTAATTATTAATGATTGGACTATAGATGTGAACCTGGGATTGAATTTTGGTCTCATTTTTGGTAATAAGAAAAATGAAATATTAATGTGCCGTAGTATAGTTCAAGAGTGTTGTGAACAATTAATTAATTTTAATTCACTAGTCTCTTTCATGGTCCAGGAATGTATCTAATCTAATCCATTGACTACCTTCATGACTAATAGATTAGGTTAAACACTTTAAAAACCATTAATTTAAGTCGTCCCTAAGAATCAATTGTCTACTCTCATGATCAATTGGATTCCCATTCATATATTAAATTTTCGGTATGAAATTCAACCTTTTCACCATAATCAACATATATATATTCAGATTCTTTCAAATTCGACCTATGTCATTAATTTCTAATATATGAAATAATTGTTATTAACCATACATATGACATAAAATTTAAGTCATCTTATTCATACCAAATGGAGCCTAATTCAATCCTTAAGAAAGATGATTTCTCACTTATGATTTGAATAACATAGAGATAATGAATGTAATTGATATACATATGACATAGTTAATAAATAATGGGAGAGAAGGAAAAAAAATTAAAAGATCAAACTGTAGATTGAAGAAAAAAATTAATGATCTGTAGATTCAAAATACACCCTCCGAAATCTTAATTGAAGAACATAGATTACATATAAATTAAATATAGATTACAATATATTGTTTTTCCTTGAGAATCACACAAAGGAATCAGCCATCCTACTTCAAATATGTCATGCTTCACCCTTTCTATACTTCCTTGTGTATGCATATCAAATAGTGGGAGGTCATGTGTATGAAATCATGCAAAATGTCAATAATTGTCTACTGCACGGCCGTGCAAGGCTAAATCGGTTAGTTTTGTGGCTTTTTGTCTCTTGGCATATTGTTGTGCGACTTTTTTCGATAGTTGCACTGCTGTGCAAAGTTGTACCACCTGGTAGTGCAAGTTTTGTCTTCTTAGCGGTTATGGTGTCTGGGTTGGTAGGGGTATGCAAGGTTACACTAGCTAGCTATGCAACATCCAAATCTTCTTTCTCTTGCTTCCTTTTCTTCTCTTTTCAACTCTTTGACCCTTTTTTCTTCTCCAATGATACGTAAAGTTGAGTTTCTTCACTCAAATCCCTCTCCAATTGATTATTCTCTTAACTCCTTGCATTGTTCCATTGAATCCTTGTGTTTGTGCAAAAATTTCCTGAAATCCACTATCAAGAAAAAATAACATAAAAAAGAGGCCAAAAAAGACAACAAAAGTGTAGGAACAATGAGATAAAAATATGGGGAAAATTCAGTTTATCATTTATCCGTACAACTAATCAACTGTTTTACCCATGTTACTCAACTAGTGGGCATTAAATGGTGATTTTTTATGTGTCGGGAGATATAGAGTTTTTGGCCATTTGCGCCTACTGTCTACCTGAAGAGAGTGAGTTTTATAAACAAGCCCCTAAGCATTTAATATACTTTTTTTAGCTATAATTACTATGTAATTAATCACTTATTTTCTCTATCATTTAATAGCTCATTTAAAACTCTTATAACTTTCAAATCTTGAGCTATTTATGCAAATATATTCATTGATCACATCTCTTTGCTAGAATTGCTCTACAGTTGTAATATATCTTTATAAAATTCTTTACAAAGGAGTTAGTGAGTATTTTGCCTATTATTATTGAGATATTCTTGTTAAGATTACAGAGAAGATAAATAGGTTAAATTGTAAATCATATCTTTGAGCGTCATTGAGATTATAAGGCTCATAAATCAGGAGAAGAGTGATTTTTCATAAAAACATGTCACTTATCAAAATAAAAAAAGGGAGAACCTTTTAGTAATGGATGCATAGAGTAATTTGTTATTTAACCACTATAAGTTGTGTGTGAATTTTTTATTTGCCATTTCCATTACATTAAACCCTATTCACCCCCTCTAAGGTTTCTTTTTATTGGTATCAAACCTTGAGAATCTCTTAAAGGATTCAACAATCTGAGGTGAAAATTGATTTAATTGGTTGGAAAGAAGGTATCTCCACCACAAAACCACTATTGTTGAATGGTGTGATTCATTTAATAGAAGAATATAATGACATTCATCAAGTTACAAGACTATGATATGTGGATAATCATCATAGAAGAGCCTATCAAGATTACAAAAGAGGTTATTGATGAACAAGTTGAAAATGTAAGGGATGAGCTCATGGATGAAGAAAAAAGAAAGATGATTTTCAATGACAAAGCTATCATGATCCTAATGTGGTCTTTGTGGAAGAGTAATCCACATCCAAACCATGCCATAAAAGAGATATGGGATAAGCTCATGCTCATGCTCACTCATGAAGGGATATAGCAAGTGAAAGATCAAATAATCACTCTTCACACTAGAAACTATGAACTCTTTAGTATGAAGCAAGGTGAAAACATCAACAAATTAAGCAACCGATTCACTTCCATGATCAACAACTTCAAGGCCTTAAGGAATGAAGTTTTAGAAGAAGAATAAATGAGAAAGATCTTTTAATGTCTCACAAAAGGAGTAGAGTCCCAAAGTCATTGCCATAGAAGAGGTAAGATATTTGACAAAGATGATGATTGAAAAACTCTTTGAAAATCTCATAGTTCATCAATTAAAATATGAGAAATCTTAACGATCTTAGTTTTCTCCTATTGGAAACCATGTTCCTGGGAGGAAGTTTAGTTATGCTTCTTTTTCTCTTATTCTATTTTTTTTAATTTAATTTATTTTAAAAATAAGTTTTTTTTATTGATTTTGATTCTTGATACTCTTAAAATAGTCAAGGGTATTGGTAGAAGCCATCAAGGTTGGAGTACTCTATTCTTGTAACACCCCCAAATTTACTACTGAAAAATTTCGTTTTAATAAAAGGTTTTACGAACGTGAAATGATAAAACTGTAAACTCGGGGGCATTACCGCCACACTTAGTAACAGATTGGTTCACTCCTACCATTTCAGTACTAAGTGCTAAGGCTAACAAGGTTAACATCAATCACAAGTCATTAATAAAACACAAGTCATACAGAAATCAGAGTGCGGTTTAGGATTACAACCAAAAGAGTAGTTAAATAAGTTTTTCAAATACATCAACACAGTACGACAGGGTAAAATGATAAATCGCAAAAGTAAGATAGAGTCCGTCCAATCACTTTTGACCCCAAGCCAAGTTTAGGTTCAACTCTCAGCCCCGCCCGATGCCTCGTAGGTGTCATAGGCATCAAAGACGTCGTCCCCTACCTGCACAAACTCAGACGGGTCTTTTACTCGTGGGAATGAGCAGCACCCATGAAACGGGTAATCAGTACGCTGCGTACTAAGTAAGGTAACAGATGCACTAAGGCCATGCATACAAACATACAACATAGAACACATAGCACAACCACATAGGCAACATGTAATAATATAGATGATGAAGGCCGGCTATGGTCTAATCAGACTTACTTTCTTGTAGATCTCTGTTAATTATAGTTATTTCACACCATAATCTTTATTAATCCATGCAAGTGCGGAAACCCTACTATTATAGCCGGTGGATCGGTCCCTTATAGGGAAAAACACACCTAACCACTATTATATGCCGGTGGATTGGTCTCCCGGGCAGATCACTCCTGGCCACTATTATGCCGGTGGATCGGTCTGGCCCCGACTCTCATGGTGTTTCACTATAAGTATATAGTAGCTTTCCCATAATTCATTGGCAACATAATTTTTGGTTTGTTGAGCTCGGGATCCCCCACTATTATAGCCAGTGGATCGGTCACTTATAGGGCAGAACACACCTAACCACTATTATATGCCGGTGGATTGGTCTCCAGGGCACCCCGGCACTTGGCCACTATTATGCCGGTGGATCGGTCTGGGCTCGGCTCAACAATCTTACTCTTTAAGTAATTAGTATCTTATTTGTGTCTTATTAGAATAAGCTTTTCACCCTTGACATGCATGTCTAGGGATGGAAATGGGTCTCGGACCCGACCTAGACCCGCTAGACCCGCCTCATTTTTAGCGGGTCTGGGTCCATAATTTTTGGACCCGACAGGTCTGGATCGGGTCTGGATCCACATATACCTTAAAGCGTCTGGGTCTGGGTCCAGGTCTAGATCCAGACCCGTTTAATATACATATGTGTGTGTGTATCTATATATATATATTTGTATGTATGTATCTATACATATATAAATACATATTAATATTATGTTTGTCATTATTGTTTTAATCTTATATAAGCTCCTTATTCATTTTTTTTAAATTTTATTTTTGTATGCTTACTTTATAAACTTGTATTCTAAAAGTTAGGGATATAAACGGGGTGGATTTTACCCGAAACCCGACAGATTTTGTCCAACGGATATGGATAAACGAATATGGATACGGATATGGATGATGGAAAAAAATACCCGTCGGGTTCGAGTACGGATACGGGTATGGGATATCCATACCCGTACCCGTAACCATACCCATATCCATATTCGTACTCGTTTACCCGATATATAATTATCTTTTTACCCTTAATTTTAAAATAATTATAGTATAAATTAAAGTTAAAATTATCATTTAGCTTAACTCTAAATGGGTTTATCTGTCGGGTAATAGATTTATCCATCGGATAATATCCATTAACGGGTAAACGGATAATCCATCGAGTAACGGATATCCAACAGATATGGATATAGATATGTTAGTAGATATAAATTTGGGTACGGATACAGATTTTATTATCGGATACGGATATAGGTATACCCGCCTCGAACCCGCCCCATTTACATCCCTACTAAAAGCATTAAAACACCATTTGAAAAGTTAATATAACTATTTTAATATATTTATTTTTTCACTTAGATGATTTTTTTAACAAAAAAAAAATACATATTAAGTTATACAAAACATAAATGTATTTGTATTAGCATAGATTATTAATTATTTTTAAAAAAATAACCGGACCCATTTAGGACCTGTTTACCCGCTAGACTTGATGGATCTAGATCTGGGTCTAAACTTTTAAGACCCGACGGGTCTAAGTTGGGTCTGGGTCTAGGGTATGGCTAGACCCGGTCCAGACCCAAGGGGGCCCGTCCCATATCTTGAGACTCCTGCGCCCCTTATCACACCCCGACGCCCATCTCCCTTTACACATGCACATAATGAAAAACCCAACTCCTATGGGTGTGGGTTAGGCCCAACACCTTATAACATCAACTCTACCTACTATCACCCTCTAGGGTTTTCCCTTGAAAACCCTAATTGGACTTATATGGCCCAACTTCCTCTCACTTACGCTAGCATACTCCATTTATCGCCTCACACCTTATCTCATTTAGATCCAATCCCAAATCATATCACCTTACCCCTCGATTAAACAAGTGACCGGAAAAACCCTAGTTGGCCACTTCAAACCCTAGTACTTTTCTTCTCCCACAAGTAACCTCTCTCTTTTCACCCAATATCTCTCCTCTCCCATGGCACCCATAATCACCCCTTATAAAATAAATTCCCACTCTTAACCTGTACTCCACTCTCCCTTAATCATTTTTACTTCCACATTTTCCAAATTAGTGCTTTATCCCCAAAACCCTAATTGGGTCCCTTATACACCCTTACACCAACCTACGTACTATTTCTCATCCCAAGTCTCCAATCACTCCACAATTCTCCCCTTAGTTTATTTACACCCTAATACAACTTTTATCACATAAAGATCTTCCCCATGCAAGATTTATCCATCCCATGCAAACACCCAAAGTCCCCATACAAATTTTAAGATTCCCATACATGGTTCCCATCTCTCATTCATTTTGGTCATTCCTTCCTCTTTAATTTCCTCTCATGGTTCATGAGGTATTTTGGTCAACCTCATATCCCTCTTAATGAACTCACTTCCCATTTCTTTCTTTTTGCCCTTTCATTCCCATATCACATTATCAATGGTCCTAACATGCATGTCCTAGAGGGCCATAACATATCACATCATCATCACCATATTACTAACAAAGTACTAATGTTATTAAAGATAATAATGATATTAGTTATACTCAGAATAATAATAATATATGGGTTCAAATGTTTTTATCATAATAATATTAACAAAATAATAGCAATAGTACTAGTAATAACTAATAATGATACCATAGTAATAATGTTAGTAACAAAGGCATTAGGAACAATTTTAGCAAGGTTTGAATAATAATAATAGTAATAATACTAAGGTTGGGTATTCTTATTCTATAGTAACAAAAGGGAAACATGCGAATTTCGGTTTCAATAACATTAATAATAATAAAAATAATAGTAATATTATTAACAATGCCAACAACAACAACAATAATGATAATAATAATAATAATAATAATAATAATAACAACAACAACAACAACAACAAGAACAACAATAATAATAATAGTAATAATAATAAAAATAATAATGATAATAATAATAATGTTAAGCATAGTAATAATAATGATAATAACCATAATAGAGTAACCAAAATGATATTAATAATATAAGGGTCCAAATATTTATTTTAATAACAAAAGTGATATTAGATAGTAGTAGTAGTAGTAAGGCAGTGGTGGCAGCAGTGGCGGTGGCGGCGGTTGTGGAAGTTTGAGGTGGTGGAAGAAGGAGAAAGGAGGGAGGAGTATAAAGGAGGGAGGAGGAAGAAAGGGAGGTGTGGGGAGGTACAGGAGGCTCCCCTGGTTATTTTGGAGGGTAGAGGTGGCGTTGGTGGTGGCAGAATTGATAGCGGGTGGCAGTGCGAAGGGCAGCAAGGCTAAAATTGGTCATTTGGGGAGGGCGACTTTGCACGGCCGGGGTGGCTCGTGTAGGGGATATGAAGAGACGAGGAGGGCTTGGTTAGGTAGAGGGTGGTGCAAGGAGTAGCTTTGGGGGTGGTTTGGCTAGTGGCGATGGGCGGTGGCTGTGGTTTGCTAGTCTAAAGAGGAGGCGGCGAGAAGGGCTGATTCTGGATTTTCGAGATCAAAATTCGAATTGAGGCAGGCTATGGGGTATATATATAGATTGATTGGCTGGGCAAAGACAAGGGGAAGAAGACAAGGGGGTGCAGATGCCAGGCATGCCGCCCGGTGGTAGCAGTCGAGGCAGTTCTGCCATGGTAGGGGCAGCATAGTCGAGGGAAGAGGGAAAGGGAAAAGGCCAGGGTGCTCAGGAGAGGGGAGTAGGTTGGTTGGGGCCGAAATTGTGAAAGAAAGCGATGGGAGAGGGAGGGGAGGATGGTGGCAGCAATAGCGGCCGGCGGAGTGCTGGGTTGCAGCTCCTCGGTCGCCGCCATGCCTCGGGGAAGAAGAAGGGCTCGAGACCGGGCGGCTCAGGGAGAAAAAGAAGAAAAGAAAAAGGAACCGGACCGGCCGGGGAAGGAAGAAAAAAAAGAAAGGAGAAGGCAGTGTGGGCCTGGGCTGCGCAGGAGGGCTGGGTCGCGCGACGCTTTCCTTGGTCGAGGGGGGAGGAGAAAAGAAAAAGGAAAAAGAGAAAGAAAAAGAAAGAAAAAAAAAAGAAAAGAAAGGGAAAAAATATGTGGGTTGGGTATTTTGGTGTTTTTGGGTTATTTAGGATAATAATATTTATAACATAATAATTAACTCCTTTTTGGCTTAATTTAAGCTATTTTGAATAAATTTTCTTTTAATCCCATATAAATTAGAATTACTCCCTAATTCTTCCTAATCCACCTATTTATCATTTTTTTTCTTGATTGTGCCTAAATAGCTCCCTATATTTTAATAAAATAATTAATTTAATTAATCTTCCTAATAAATCCTTATTATGCCATAATTTCCAGAATTAGAGTTTAGGGGTATTTCAATTATTGCTTGAAGTTATTATATTATTAATTTTTAATATGACTAAGAGATGATGTTATTAATTGTGGCTCTATAATATTGGCATGCCCTAGGATATGTATGTAATATTTTTGGTAACATCTCTATTTTTATAATCATATATTTGTTTTTATTTTATGAGGCATTTTGTGGAAACTAAATAAAAAATGCAAGATGTTACCATCACATCAAACATAGGAGTGGTATGACCAATATCCTACTTATGTCAGGTGCAAGGATAAAAAGTGATATCATATTTACAAAGTCATGTGTGGTCGTTACCTAACCCGAGTCTAATATAAGACACATAAATTTTTTATGGAAAATAAATGTAAGATCATTAAAATCTAACAAAGCTTCACAAGAGCTAAACAAAATAAAATATGAGATCCCAATGACCCAGGCTGAAATGCTTAAAGATCTAACCAAGGACTTGATGGTCCGGACCCCACATAAGCAAAGGTTGGGAAACCCTCATAAACCTAAATTATGAGGTTTCAATACAGTGAACATACTATGTAGGACATAATTAATACCTATAGGCATGTTTTAAATATAATACGTTATCACATTATATCATGTTGGCATTGCATATTTAATCATGCATAAGAAAATATAAGAAATCCCTCAAAATAAAGTTTACATGATACATGCTGACAATTAACCATGTAAGGAAAATTCAAGTGACAAACATAAGGAATAATCTAATGTAAAATCTATTATATAATGAATGTATACAAGGTAAAATATGGAATCATAGAGTATATAAGAAGCATATAGGAATTAGGCAAAGATTGTATCATCTATAGCATGCATTTCAACAAGTAGAATGTAAGGATTTAATTTGTAACCATCTTGGTCATGAATTAATAATATGGTCCCGACTCTACTACTTATGAACGTATAGCTTGAGGGATTTTTCATAGATGACACATTTACCTTATATTAGTCACCAAATGCCAAGATAGCTTCAATATCCAATGCACAACACTGATGTTCTCTTGCTATGGTATCCTCACCACTCATATCCTTATCCTTAAATGTGAGAAACTCATATAGGGTTCATAGGGGCCTCAAGAAAAAAAAAACCATCAACCTACTATATGGCTAGTAGCTTATGCATATTGGAAACAAATTGGCTCATACTAAGATTTGATGATGTGATTTTGGTTAAATTCCAACAAAAAGAAAAATTCATAAATTAGATGAAGAAGATGAGGATACTTGAAGAGACCACCTAAGGTAATAAAAAATAGGATAAAATTAGCAATATTTTGGAAGATAAAAATTCAAAACTCATGCATTAGAGTTTGAAGGAAGAAATACAAGGTTTCATGGTTGAATAAATGACATCCAAGCTTATTTTTTCATTCCATGCCTTGTCTCACATTTATAGAAGTATTTAAGACACTTAGTTACAATATTATCATCCATTAAAATTAACTAGCAATCTTAACTCATCTATTTAGTTATGAATTCACTAAACATGACCTTAAAGGTCATAAAAATTGAAAAACAACCATGTGGGGACTTGAGCTCCTAAAACTAAATAAAATACATGAAAGAATAAATAAAAATATTACAAGAAATTCTAATAATACTAAATCATCCATCAGTAAAAATTAGAAACAAACAAACACTGGTTGAAAACTAGAAACAAACAAACACACATTTTGTTGTAAAAATCCAAAGAGGTGCAAAAAATGATTTTTTTCCAACCTTCCACCATCTTTTAATGGCTTATTTGGTCAGCCAAAAAATTCTTGAAAATGTAACACCCCCACTTTTAGTCTTAAAAATTTCATTTTGCAGAAGCACTAATTACCAAAGATAATAGGTCTTACCGCCTTATTTAGCATATGTCCGGTTTCCTCACCTTTCTTATGCCAAGTGCTAAGGCCAAAACTAACCAAACCAAAAACAAATTAGTGGAAATAAGAGAGATTACATAAATAAAGGTTATAGGTAAATATATTTTGTACATCAACATTAATCAAAATATAGCTAGGGACATAAGAGTCTAAAGAAAAATTGATAGAACAAAAACTAGTACCTTTAGGTACAACACCAGTGTGCCCTAACTCTTAGACCTGTATGCCCAATATGAGAATAACTTATCCTAGCCACTCTTATAAGCTTCATGCCACTCCATGGCCTTCATATAGTCATCTACAAATTTAGTATCAGTATGACTTTCTCGTATTGAGTAAATCACAAAACCTGACAAGTAGTTACACATAATCACGCAATGATCTAAACATACTCAAACACAAGCACATGCCATAACAATATATAATAAATCATGGATTAATACATACATATAAATAATTGTCATTAGAATCTTATGCTCAACCATCAAGCATACTTAACCAAGTCACGTCATTTCAAGATATACAATAACCATATCAAAATCCATGGCCAAAATTGATTAATCAAATCAATTCCAATTAACATAGTAGGACATTGAGGCAACTACCGAAACATCAATCTAATATTTACTAAAAACTTAAGTAGGGCACTAAGGCAACTACCGAACCATCAATCTAATATATACCAAAAATGAGGTAGGGCATTGAGGCAACTACCGAACCCAACAATACATACCAAGGCCATCAACAAGTATTCCTTTATTATTTATATTACTTGAGGGGATACAATTAACCTAAGGATATTGAGGTACATCCGATCATATTAGTACACCAAGGAAACACTATACCCATACTTTGGAAACTAAGGACACAACGATATGCTTGGTCATATTGGTGTACATAGGCAACACAATATTCTCCAACCTTGGTCACCTAATCCTTAAGTATCGATATCCCCTATAGGGTCTGTAGGACACCTATTGAGTATATAAGGGCCTCGTTAGGGCACAGAGGCAAACCAGTGAACCAACTCAAACAAGGGCTAACATCTCATCTCCTGGGTAGCTAACCCTAGAGAGAAACCATTCCCAAGATTAAGGTCTTCCACTTTAAGTATTAATATTTTATGAGGTGATCATAAACATTTCATATCGTACAATCATTTTCATTTCCATAACCATTTTTCATTATTTATAATTATTCAGGTAAACCCTAAAGTCGTCATTCTATGTCAAAGTTATCACTGAGGTCAACTTATAAAAAGTCTAAGGCCATCCTATGTCCAGTTATTCACATTAGGTGTATTAGGTCGAAAATAACCAAAATGCCCTTGAAACCCTAATTTCATCATTTTTATCCAATTTCATACCAAAAATTATTATTATGAGAAATTTTTCATAAAAAGGCTAAAAGATAATTATTCACAATATTTCAGCATGTAGGTAATTTTTACAATTTAGCGATTGACTATACTTTCTACTTTTCTTTTATTTATTAAGTTACGCCCTCAAAACCCTATTCATGCATTCTTCGCCTATCACATACTCCATGCAATGTTTATGTATATGTTCTAAGAATAATATGACATTTAATAGGGTATTTTTCATCATAGTACATGTAGGGAAAACCTCTAACCCTAGAACATGCGAATAACAATTATCATATTCTAACATTAATTGTGCATATATGTTTTTATGCTTTTTATATCAACCTTAAATACCATGAAATGATAATCATGGAGTAATTATCATGGAATTTAAATCATAACTTTAAAAGCATACAACCCAATTAAAATCCTAGGCATGCATAAGTAAGCCAGACAACATGCTACTTATACATATACTCCACTTTTGACAATCACAGTTTTCATTTATATAATATGTTATCATTTTATCATGCATGCCATAATACTTGAAGAATATAAAACCCTAGCATAATGATAGGTATAAAAAATCCTAGCATGCTCGCACATAAATTCTACCACCTTATGAGTGATTAGATTTACCTAAATCCAAGCTTACACAAAACACCAAAAATTGTCTTTTCCGAGATCCTCAAATATTACCTAACAAATTAATATCCAATAATAAATATTAGTATTTAATATAACATAAAATTAACTAAAAATTAATTAAAATAAATCAAGAACAACTAAACAGATAAAATAAGGTAGCAAGGAAGCTAACAAAAACTCATAAAACAAGGAACGAGGAACCAGCCAAAGTTGCGGAGAAGGAGAGGAGGGGCAACGGTGGTGTTGTGTGTTGCTAGGGGGTAGGAGTAGTATGAAATGCTATAGTAAAGGTAGCCGATGCAAAAAGCGAAGGTGTATCAAGGAGTGGAGTTTTGGCACAAATTGCCAAAGGGGAAAGAGGGGATCGATAAGCTTAGATGAAGGTGGGGGCATGGGATCGGCAAAAATTGTCGTAGCTTGGCGTGGTTTTGGTTGATTTTTCTACAGCTTGGAGGTGGGGAATGGAAGCTCTTGCTTCAAAAAAGGGAAAGTAGGAACAGAGGAATTTGGTGGTGGTGTGGAAGGGGTTTTGATGGGGAGTTGCCGATGGGGTAAAAATGGTGGAAAACAATAGTTAATAATGGTTTTTTTTCCTAGGTTGAGGGAGCTCGGGTAAAGAGAGAAAGTGTGTGCTATTTAGGGGTTTAGTTTATGACAAAAAATTAAGGGGTGTAGGGGTTAAGAAGAGCATGGCGTGTAGGGAAAGGAGGAGTAAAACAAGGAGAGCAAAACAAGGGGAAGGGAATCATGCATGGTAGAAGAGTGGCGTGAGGGATGATTGTACTAAGGAGGAAGGGTAGGGTGAGTTTAGTAAATTTAGTATATGGTAGGGGTAAATTATTTAGGTAAAGATTTAGGATAAAATATCATGGTAAAAATTATCCTATTAACGGAATAGGTTTATTTAACGAAATGGATACCTGTTACGATTCAAACCTAGGTTTAAATTTTAATACGCACCCTTAAACATATTTTAACCTAATTAAATTTTATAACTAATAGGTCATATTAATATTACACATATTAACAATATATTTAATATCAAATATCCTTAAATAATTATTATAACTAATTTAAATTATTATCGGCTATAATTAGGGTTTCTAAAAATGGGGTATTATAGAAAATGACCTAACCATGGCCTAAAAATCAAATATAAATGATGCCAATTCTTTCTCAAAAATGGCTTATGTCCACACTTTTTTCGTTTTCCTTCATTTCTTATTGCTAATACCATGAATAAATGTTGGAAAGTGTCCTAAATTTGCTGAGAACAACCTAACATCCATCCCCTCCTTGGTTAGTTACTATGCCTTGATTTGTTGATTGCTCTTTGAAAATAAAATGATAAAAATATGTCTTTCAACTTCTAAAATTAGTGGGCCCCACCATGGCTAGTCCTAAGCATTTATTGAGCCAAAATATGTTGAAGGATGCTCCAATCAACTCCTAAAAACATGTATCTCATAGTCACATTCCAACTTATAAATATAAGTTGGAAAGGTTAAAGAGCTAATTTTCATGGTTATCCTTTAGCTTAATGAATTTGAGTTTGAATGAAGGCCTTCTATATGCACTTAAGTTAAAATTTGAATCATTTTTATTTTGATAACATAATTTAAAAAATGATGGCGAGTGCTCTTGCATTAAACTCCTCGAGTTGTTGAAAATTCACCTTGTTGAATTCAATACTTGATGCATATGATAAACAAATTGGCACATGCTTAATGTAAGATGGTATCTTACGATATAGTTGACCATCGAAAGTTAAAATGGTGAAAAAAGATGAAAAGTAGGATAATATTTGATCTGATGTAGGTCTAACGATCAAACATTCATAACTACCTCTTTATGTTTCAACACTTGAGATAAAATTTGCAATATTTTGATCTCAAAACCAAGTTTTCACTCAACTTTATAGAGGGCTACCCATATTATAATTCAATGGGGTGATGTCCCAAAGTGTTGAGGGCTACTTATATTTATAATGGCAACCATGGTTACAAAAATACTATTACACCTTTCCC
Organism: Tamarix austromongolica; assembly: GCA_039764185.1. NCBI lineage: Eukaryota > Viridiplantae > Streptophyta > Magnoliopsida > Caryophyllales > Tamaricaceae > Tamarix > Tamarix austromongolica. The sequence continues at coordinate 37,736,970 of CM077816.1, read as the reverse complement.
CATTACTTAATTAGTTACATTTTGACCAATCTAGTTACCTAATACAAGCTAACTAGTAATTTGATGCATACAGGGAAAATTTAGGTTATGCAAAGGAAAATGGTAGATTAGGATAATTACCACCAAAATTAGAAATAGAAATGGATGTTGAATAAGATAAAAATATGAACTTAAGTACCCCTTAAACTTATATACCCACAATCACCATCAAATGTATTTAACTATTGGAATAAAGAAAGTAAGATTTTGAGGATAAATTCAATCAAGCTCTTCACTCAAGTTTGAAAGTTCATCTCACCAAAAGGGAGAAAAACATGAGGCAGCCAAATATCCTCTTTATCCATATATGATTCTAATATTTATAAGGAAATTTTAGCACCTTTAAGTTATAAAAAGATGATAATGACATTCTATGAATTGATTTAACTACACACTAACTATAATAAAAAGCAAAAGGGTTGATTTGGTTAGAATAAAACTAGTATTTACCTAATGATGGCTAACTCAACTAATTTAAATCTAACAAAAAGCAAACAAGACATTGGGTTTCTTTAGCTCAAAATTTTGTGTATTAGCATCCCTCCTATGTCAAGTAGGCTGACTTTGAGGTTTCTTAGTTAAGGGTGAATCAAGCTAGCTTAGGGCATCATTTCAATCAGCTAATGTAAGACTAAGAGGTAGCTTTTTACAACTCTAAGTACAATAATCACTTAAAAAGTCATAAAAGTTCTCCAAACACACTTTCCTAATCATACATAATATTGTACCTGCTTTTCCTACCTTTTTGTGCCTAAAAAGTGTTGCAAATCTAGCCAATAATTTTGCTACTATAGTATCTATGAAATGGCTTGATTATGTTATCATTCTTCCGTAATTAGTAGTAGGTTGTACTTGTTTCTTTTTTTCTTTTTCCCTCCATTTTTGTGCCAAACTAACTTGCCAAACACATTACTGAGGGTAGCTGCTACTGATTGTGGAAGAAAGACAACATAAAATGGAAGGAAAGAGCTAAACGAGCAACAAGTACAATCTGCTACTGATTATGGAAGAAATATAACAAAAAATCAAGCCGTTTTATACCTATTGTAGCAACAAAATCATTGGCTAGATTTGGAACACTTTTTGGGCACAAAAAATGGAGGAAAAGAAAGTATAATAGTAGGCATGATTGGGAAAGTGTGTTTGTAGCACTTTTATGACTTTCTAGATGATTATTGTATTTATAATCAGCTCTAGTAGGTAGCTACCCATTTGTATTACTTCAGGTAATTGAAATGATAGCCTAAGTTATCTAGATTATCCCTTAACTTGTATGGAACCTAAAATTTAGTGTAATTGGAGTGGGAGGGCTACTAATGCACGAAATTTTGAGCTAAAGAAACGCAATGGCCTGTTTGATTTTTTTTAGACTTAAACACGTCAAAGTATCCCTCATTAGGTAACTAAGATTTTGATTCTTATCAAATTAGCCCTTTTTCTTTTTATTCTAGTTAGTGTGTAGCTAAATAATTCCATAGAAGGCAATTATGGTATTTTTGTAACTCAAAGAGCCTAACATTTATTTATAAATCTTAGATTCATATATGAATGAACATCAGACTTGGTTGCCTCATGTTTTCCTCCCTTTGGGTGAGATGAACATTCAAACATGAGTGAAGAGTTTGATTGAATTTATCCTCAAAATCTTAGCTTATTTATTCCAAGAGTTGAATGCATTGGATGGTCATTGTGAGTATATGAATTTAATGGGTACTTAAGTTCATAGTTTCCACTTCTTCAACCTCTATTTTTTTTTTAGTTTTGGTGGTAATTATCCTAATCCACCATCTTCCTTAGCATGACCCAAATTGTATTTCATATGCATCATATTATGAGTAATTGAATTTAAGGGTGTACTTGAGTTCATATTTTCCTCTTCTTCAACCTCCATTTATGTTTATAATTTCAGTGGTATTTATCCTAACCCACCATCTTCCTTTGCATGACCCAATTTGTATTTCATATTCATCAAATTGGTATCAAAGCTCAAGGTTGATAAATTGGGTCTTATCTTTTATTCTCCACATTTTCATTCACTCTTGGCCACCATTTTATACCATCATCTTTACTTTTCACTCTTTTGTTCATCCACCTAACCTTCTACATCATGATAACTTTTTTTAAAATTTTTTTATTTTCTATTTTTGTCTATCTCACCTACCTCCACCTAAACATCAGCCCCTAACCTTCATTTTACCCCATTTTCACTTACACTCTTCTATAGAAATGAAGTTTCATAAAAAATACAATAAAATTGAACCATTATAATTTAATGGTAGACTTAAAGATTATTCTTGTTGGAAAAATAAATGTTCATGGTAGTTTGAAAATAAAGGATACTCTGAGGAGAAAGCTTTCAAAGTTGCCATCTTAAGATTTGAAGGCTATGCTTCATTTTGGTGGAAGAACATATGCCATCAAAGAAATATAAAGGGAAAGTCAAAAGTAAGTCACGGAGAAAGTTACAGAAGATTATGAGAAAGGATTTCTTACCCTCATATCACAAGTATAACTTCTATGGCAAGTTGGCTACATATCAAGAAAGGAAGAACTCTCTAAAACCTAAAATTCTTGTTGAGTCCTTTAATATTAAAGGCAAAGGGAAGATTATGCAAGAAGATGATAAAAAAAAATAATTTCTAAGTGCTCCAAATGTCAAGGCGTTGGCCACTCCAAAGCCATGTATCCTAACAAGTGGGAAGTCACACTTAGAATATGAAGAGATCAATCAAGAGATGAAGTAAAAGGAGTCTAGCAATGAAATGAGAGTTCTACACTGGTCATCCCTATAGAATTGAGCCAGCCTAAGAAGGTCATTTATCCTTCTAATTTAAAATCCTTACAAACTAAATCCAAGCACAAAAAAGAAAAAGAAGTTGAAGACCTCATTGGTGTTATTCATGAAGATTATAATCTTATATCATAGAACAATAGTTTTTAGCATTGAATTTGATGTTTATGATAACATGGATGCTATTTTCATGGAGAAAATTAAGCTTTGCACCATAGCAATTTTTAGTCCATTTGAAGCCCACTAAATTTTTTTCAAGTCCATAGTTGAGGTACATGTCAAAAATTTTACTTCTTTGTCCATAAGAAGTACTAGTGAGTTATTCCTTTTTATACCCCTAGATGTGTTGTTTATTCCTTCTATGCTACCTTGGTAAGAGGTTTAACCCATTAAGATTGAGAATGGGCTTGAAACATATGCCCTTGAAGTATCCCCACAAAACACTCATTCCTCACCATTTGTTGAGTAGAATAACAATTTGAGTGTCTCAATATTTGTAGCCCATTAATCCCAACCTTTAAACCATGAGTATATGACTTTTGGTGAAAATTTAAGTGTCTATAAACTTAACTTCCATATCTTTGATAATAGTCCATAAATAAGGGTTAGTGCTCATATTTTTGGCTTCACCACTACCATTCGCTTATAATATTCACTAACGTTCACTACCATTCACTTTACCACTACTATCATTTATCATTCAATTTATGTTGGGAATTGACCTGCTTTAGATCTTATATCCAAAAGAGTTTTGAAGGAATTTTTTTTAGTACCACATCAATGTCATATTAAACAAGTTGAATCTTCAGCAACCTAAGGAGTTTGATGAGGGAGCATCTACCATTTTTTATTATTATTTTAGTATCAATAATTATGGTGGACACATTTGTACCTTGAGAAAAATTTAAGAGGCCAAATACATGTCTTTCTCACCACAAAACCTTCTCCTCATGTGCTGAATTAAGCAATTTAACTTGCAAGTGATGTAAGCTATGCAAACTAGTCCAAGCCACCGCTTTTTTTTATTCCCTTGTTTAGCTTAATATATTAACCCATGTTTGGCTTCCCAATCAGCTAGGAAAGACAAAGGGAGGCACTAGCCCAACCAATCAGCAACACCTACCAGCACCACTTGCCAATGCCAAAAGGTGGGGCCCTTTTAGGAATTTGTTTATATATATATAATAATCATAATAAAAATAATATCAAATTTAATACTTTACGTAATTTTGGGATTTTATTTTAATTATTTAGTCTATAATAATTTATAGGAAAATTATAACAATTTTATTTATTTTTATAATTACCATTAATCATTCCCAAAATACAACCTAAAATCCCACAACTTTCTTTTTTTCTTTTTCCTTTTCTCTTTCTTCATTTTATTTTTTTCCTCTTTTTCTTCTTTTCTCCCTTTTTCCTTTTCTTCCTTATTTTTTTCCCTTATCCTTCTAGACTAAGCCATTTCTAGCCTAGCCCCTCCTTCTTTCTCTCTTCCTTTTCTCCTTAGGCAATCCAATCTTTCTCCCCAGGCAACTGGCCAATTTCTCCCCCTTTTTTCTTTCTTTCCCTTTTCTCCTTTTCTCCTCTCTTCTTTTCTCCTTTCCTTTTTTCTCCTCGTCTTCTTCCTCATACATGTCTCCCCCATGTGCCATCCTTCCTCCTTTTATTTTGTCCCTAGAGCACCTCCTGCACCCATCCAGGCTTTCCCCCTTTCCCTTCTCGGCCATGCAAAGTCATGCACACTTAAATGACACTATACAACCCCCTACACACTCCTTTGCACCCCTTGCACCTGGCCACCATACCCTGCATCTAACCCTACCCTACTATCACCTGTACCATCCTTCACCCTATAACCTAGTGCATAGATTATCCTCTATCGTCTTCCCCACACCTTCACCCCCTTCATTGCCTATAAATACCCTCTTTGACTCCTCCCCTCTCTTATCCCCCCTTAGATAAGCCTCCTCTATTCTATGCAACCACCCCTTTCTAGCCACTTCAACCTTCCGTCATGGCCAGGCTATGCCCTTAGCACCTCCCTTCTTCCCTATTCACACCCACCTATGCTTATAGAGCTCCCTTTTACCCCTCATTCTCTCCTTCTCATTTTTTCCCAAGCTTACAGCCATTGCAGGCTGCATCTCCCAACACCATCATCATCGACCAACTCCTCCCCTCCTCACCACCACCGCACCTTAGCCACCTTACACAAGTGCCCCAGCCAATATAGCCACCTCGAGCCGCCCCTTTCTCTTCCTCCTTTCTTCTCCACCCTCTCGGCTGCATGTCTATATACCATCACTGGCCACCAGTCTTGCTGCCATAACCATTTCTCTCCCAACTCGCCTATCTCAGTTCCAACACCATCCATGACCCCAAGCTACTAACCACCACCTTTTTCACTAAAAATTGGCTGCCACCACTACGCCGCCTCCACATCTATAACCATTATTACACCGCTACACCATTTTTGTTCCCCATTCTGGACACCACCACTTCCTTTCCTCACTATGAGTTTTCATTTGATTAGATTCACTCTTATTATTATTCTTTTATTAAGAAAAAAAAGAAAAAGGAAAAGATAGCCTAAGTTTGGATATTTTTATTTTTCTAGGTACTGTTTTGGTGGCAGAAGGAGAGGAGGCATATGTTATTCGTGTTTAGAGACAAGAGCCATTTCGGTATGGATACGGTCATTGATAGGGCCTTACTTTGTTAAAATATGACCTTATTATGTGCTAATAGATGACATGAATAACATGTTAGATGGTCTAGGGTTGTATGTGTAGCTTAGCTTGGTGATGAATAAAGTTAAGAAGATGTATGGACATGATTGTGTTGGTTCAAGTGTTGAAGTGTATTTCTATTATATAATACTGCTTGTTTAAAAAGTTGGTAATTCCTTGTGTTCGATGCCATGTAACTTAGGTAGGGACATTTTGGTTAACACTGTGAATAGAGACATATGGGGAAACTCTAGGGTGAAAATTGTCCTAATATCAATTAAAGGTGCTAACAAAAGTAACTATGGTAAAAATAAAGAGAATTAGGGTAAATAGTGCATGGGGAGGGTTACCCATGCAAGGGTGAGTCAAACCTAATGTGAGCTATGACCAGGGGTGATTAAAGTAAGGGTTGGCTGCTAAGAGTGGATATGGGGGTTAATGGTGTCATTTTTGTTTGGCTTTGCACATTTAAGGGAATATTTAGAGTGTTAAAGGATGAGAGATTACTAAAAGGATTGAATTAGGGTTTTGGTAGGTTAAAGCACGAAACCCTACGGGTAGGTTATTATCATAGGTAAGAAATGGGGAAGTTGGCCTGTAAACCTAGATTATGATGTTAACTATGATATTTAGGGATTATGTACTAAATCTAATAGCCATGTAGGATAAGTGAGAGTATATATAACTACCATGAGGAAATAGGGTTTAGAAAGGGGTCCATTTTAGGAGGTTATTATCACATGTGCGAAATGGGGGAGTTAAGCTACAAAAATTTAGGGGATGGATAATCATAGTAAAATATGCTTGGTTGTGGATAATTAGGGCTAAATAAGTCATAGAGGAAGGGCTAGGTTAACTAGGGTTTTGGGGAGTATCACTAGAAGCCATTGGTTATCATATGTGAGAAACGAGGGTAATAGGACATGATTCATGATAAAAGGGGATTCTAATAACAAGTTTGGGTTTGTTCGGTAAATTGAGGACTCAAAGGAACATTATGGGGTATGGATGTACTAGAGATTATGAATGTAAAACCCTAAAATTTAATAATTAATCGTCATTTGGGATAATTTAATTTTTAAATTAATTAATTTAATTATTTGTGGAATTTTGATTTTAAAAATAGATATGATTATGTAATAAATTAAAATAAATATTTTATTATTTTATCATGCTGATTTTATTTACATAAATTTTCAAACCCATATTTTACTAAAATTGCACTCTTAAATTAATATCTCAAATTTTAGATAAATTTATTTATTAAATTAATTTATCCATCTAAATAATTAGATCCCTTATTCTAAAAATTTATTTCTATTTTCCTCTTTTCCCTTTCTTGTCTTTCTTTCTTTCTTCTTTCTTTTTTCCTTCTTTTTTTCCTCCTTTGGGTCACCCAGCCTGTCTCTTCCCCCATTGGGTTGTGGTCCCTCCTCTTCCTTCCTTTCTCCCTATGTTACCTAGCCCGCCTCCCCTCTTCTTCTTTTTTCTTTCTATTCCCCCCAGTTGGGCTATCCCAACCCCTCCTTTCTTTCTCTAGTCTCCCTTGCATGCATGAGCGGACCTATCTCCTCCTTTCTCCCACGCTTGGCCGGCCTGCCTTCTTTCCTTTCTTCCTCTTCTTCTTCTTCTTCTTTTACCATGCACTTATATTCCATGCTTGCCTGGGCTCGCATGCCTACCAGCTAGGCCCTACAGCTTGCCATTGTAGCCTGCCTTCTCCCTCTTTCCCCCATCCCTTTCCCTTCCATTTTGAGCCAAACACAACCTCCTCACATTCCCTTTCATTTCTATTTTCTTCCTTCTCTTCCTTGCCACTCTACACCCCGACCCCTATAGCTTGCACCACCTACTCGAGCCATGCCTGCCCTCATTCCCTCTTCCATATCTTCTCCTTATCTCCTCCTTGTCTACCCATTTTCAATCTCCCTTGAGCTCCCTCATTTCCATGTAGGACCCCCATTTTTCTCCCTTTTTCCCTTCTTCTTCTCCTCCCCTATTTTTGCTTCACCACCATCAACCGCTGCCTCTACTGCCCAACCGACGACCACACCAACCCCTGACATCCCCTACTACCTCCCTGCACCACCCAACAACCACCACTCTCCCTTGCAGTCACCCTTCCCCTCCTTTCTCCTTTATTTCCCCTTCTCAAGCTCCACCCTACACCACCACCTTACGCCACCCACTCCCCCTCTTCCGCTACAGCCACAACCACCCATCAACTCTTTGGCACCTCCTCTACTAATGCTTCCCCACCTTAGTTGAAATTCCCCTGCGGCCCCTCCCTTCTTCTCCTCTTTTCCCTTCATTCTTCTTCTCCCTTCCTAGCACCCATTTTCCTAGCCCTACACCACCGTATCTACTGCCTTGAGCTGCCGACCACCACCTATACCCCTACTCCCTCCCTGCACCTAGCCACCACCTTCACTCCCCTCCACAAGCCGTCAACCAAACCCCCCAAACCCTCTCCCCCTTTGTACCATCCCCTCTTCGACCCTTATTCCCTTCCCTTTTGTGCATGCAGCTCACGCTGCCATACATCATGAGTTCTTTTGCGTATATTGAGCAAGTATTATTAATTTTTGAGGTATAAAATAATTAGTATTAATATGTATTAATTAAGCTTTTTGATAAAAAATTATTCTTTTAATTTTCTACTACTAATATCCTAGTTTTAATATTATTTTTGGGTATAAATTTTTATAATCAAAGCTTAAACTCTTAACTGGAGTAGCGGTAAGGTTTAATTATTGTGGGAAGTAAGGTAACCATTATACCCTACTAAATTGTGTGGATATACGTATGCTAACATATTATGGTTTTTTATTATGTTATGTGCATATTATGTGATGTTAATTATATCATGATTTGTAGCACATGATAGTAGATGAAATGAAAAGCATGTTATATTATGTGTCATGTGTAGAAATTATTGTTAATAATAATGTTAAATGCATGTATATGATATGATAGGCTAATATGGCCATTTGTAGTATAGATAATGTTAATATGAACCCTAGGGGCATTTTAGTAATTTTTCTTGTACAAAAGGTGTGGCCTAAATAAGTATGTATGGTAGGTGATAATGGGTATTAATACTAAATAATAATAGTTGCTGGTGTTAGATGATGCGTATGGAACACGGGTGTTAATGTTTCATGTGGTAAGAGTATTTTAGTAAATTTGGCATAATAAGGGAAAATTGGTAATTTATATAAATAAAAGGGTTAATATGATAATTTAATAAGTAAGGAGGGCATTTTAGTAAATTTTCATGGAAAAGGGGATAATTTAGTAATTTTTTGAGTAAAAAGGTATTCGGTAAATTAAATAAATAAGAAGGATATTTTGGTAATTTTGGTATAAAAAGGGATGACTTGGTAATTTTATTAACATAGGATTAAAATGGTAAATTAAGAAGTAAGAAAGGTATTTTGGTAATTTGACATAAAAGAAGGGTAATTTGGTAATTTTATGAATAAAAAGGGAAAATAGTAAATTAATGAGTAAGAGGGGGTAAAATGGTAATTTAGTAGGAAGGGGGATATTTTGGTATTTTGGCACCAAAAGGGCAATTTGGTAATTTTAATAATTATGAGGGCTAATTTGGTAATTTAACTAACCAAAAGGATAATTTGGCAATTTTAATAAGTATGAAGGGCAACTTGGTAATTTAACTAACTAAAAGGGCAATTTGGTAATTTTAACAAGTATGAGGGGCTGTTTTGGAAATTGAACAAACCAGAAGGGTAATTTGGTAATTTAATAAGTATGAGGGGTAAATTTGGTAATTTAATAAGCATGGAGGGTAGTTTGCTAGCTTAACAAATTTAAATGGTATTTGGTAATTATATAAGTTTGAAGGGTAATTTGGTAAATTAGCAAGTAAAAAGGGGTAACTTAGTAACTTTACAAAAAAAAAGAAGGGGTATTTTAGTAATTTTGTAAGTATGAAGAGGTAAATCGGTAAATTATATATAACTGGTCAATGGATTAAATTAGCATCCTTAATAAGACATAAGTAATGTTGAATAACAGGATAAAGGTTTATAGCTTTAGTATTACATATTTAAGTATAACCTTGATAGATGAGATTTATTGATTATTTTCATGTCTAAAAATATCATTTATCCCTCATAATTTCTACTAGATTTAATCTTTTCGTCGAGTTTTCCTCCTTTGAATAAGTGTTACAGGAAAGAAAAGAATTGAAGAAATTCAAGGAGAAAGCAATGAGAAGAAGAAATCAAGTAGAAAACACATCAAGAAATGACGAATCAAGGAGAGCAAAGTTGGAAAAGAAACAAATATATCAAGAGAAGTGAAGCTCAAACTTTCAAAGGAATTGAGTGGAAGAGAAGAAAACACGGGGGTCCCGTGTTTCCATAACACGGACCGTGTTATTAGTCCCGAATGGCGGTCGGTAAAGCTTTGTCAGCAGAACGGTTGGAAGAAAACACGGGGGTCCCGTGTTTCATAAACACGGACCGTGTTTTCAGTTAAAAATGTATAACTGCCACGCAACTTGTTTCTGATAAAAAATGGGATATAAAACAGAGTTCGGGATATCGAGAAAAAGGGATCGAATGTATTTTTCTTCCTTTATTCCTTTAGAACATACATGTAATGCACAATTCCAATCTTTGATCTTCTTGAATTCTATTGATGATTTGACATTCTACACTTCAATTGATAAGTTTCTCTATTCCTTTGTTAATTTTTGTATTTCCATTTTGCAGAATTTAAGTAGTTTTTATGCAATTTTACTTGTGATCCTTTCATTGTTATCTAATTGTTGAAATAATAGAATTTGTGAATGTGTTATTGTCATTAATTTTTAATATTTCTGCATAATTGTATGAATTGTGAATATGTAGAAATTTGAGTAAGTAGAACAGGGTAGGATGAATTGAAGATGGAACCATAACTTACTTATCATTTCATAATTTAAATGTTTGATTCTACATGATGTTTAATTGAATTAATGGTCTGAATTGAATGATTCCATATCATAGATTAAGATTCTTGAACTGATTAGATTGATCACCTATTTGGTTTAGAATTTAGTCTTTGCTAAGACAATGAAATTAATCCGTAATTGTTAATTAATTTGTCTATAGTAGCAAAAAGACCATTAATTCGTGCAATTGCATGATCCGAGCTTTTGTGATTATGATTGTAGTTGGCTACTTCCCGTTCATAATGCTACCATTAATTGAATCTAGTGTTCGTAACCTAGGTTATTAATTGGATGCAAAAATAAATTGAGAGCATATTCAATTTATTAAGGTCGAGAGGAAGTATAGAAATTATTATTCTGAATTTCTTAAGTCAACATTAAACTATTTAGAATCATTCTTTTATGTGAATGTATGACATTTTAATTCCATCATCAATTCAATCCTCCCCTAATTGTAAAGTCGTGGTTAAAGCTTTAGTATAATTGAATTTAGTTAGGAATCAATGAAATTGTACAAACGGGTTTATAACATCAATAGCAAAATTAGTGATTAAAACGTCATTCCTTGTGGGTTCGACTCCTTCTTGCCATATACTACGTATTTGGGGATTAGGATTTATTTGTTAAATTTGTTGTGCATACGACAGTGCATCAAACCTCGTATATTATAAGAATAAGGGTATTTCGGTAAACTAATAAATATCATAAGATTAATGCATGGTATAGAGTTGAATGGGAAATTAATGGTGTGATATGATGTTTATCTCATATTCACGCAAGAGGTACCTTAATTATTAATTATGCATGGAAATGTGTGTTGGATGTGTTAGAAGTACATGTTAGGGTTTAAGTGCTCTATGATCCTTCGACGTAGACTACTTAATTCTATGACCGGTATTATGATTATGACAAGATAACCTATTATGGCATATGAATAAATAGGAAATAATTCTAAAATAGAAATGGATGATAAAAGGCTGGCCTTAGTGGCTTATTTATGTTAACATAGATAACAATATGAATAAGGATTACTTAATAATAACAAAAACAAATGGAAATGATTAAGTATGTGATTGACGTATTTTTCTTTTTCACCTTAATTAAGACACTAATAATTAAAGTTGAAGACCTCGAGATCAGGAATGGTGGCTCTTTAGGGGTCACTACCCTAAAGACGTGGTTTGGCCCATGATTGTTCTGGATTTTGTTGGTGTAACTTAGTACCCCAGCTAGGCCCTACATCTTACTCTATCTAGCTCTACTGACCTATTTAGGGGGTATGCATACCTATGGATTAGGTGTTCTTATCGATAGAGTACTATGTGTCCTCATGGACTAATGTGACCAGGGTACCTTTGCGTCCCTAGGTTGATGGTTAGAGGGTACTATGTTGCTTGTATCCTCCATTATGATTGATATACCTTTGTATCTCCAAGTTTGTGATCTCCCCCTTAAGTTAAATAAATGGACCTATTGTGTTAATTAAATGGAAAATACTAATCATGTAAAGTGAAAGATTATTGAGCCCAGCTTAGACCAATCCACTAGCGAGAATAGTGGCTTGGTGACTTTTGCTCAGGAGACCAATCTACCAGTGAATAATAGTGGCTAGGTGCATTCTGTTCTAGGTGTTTCTGTTCCATTCGCTATAATAGTGGGGGATCCCAAGTTTAGTAAACCAAACCTTGGATGTTAATAAATCATGGGAAGATACTAATCTCTTATAGTGAAACACCATGTGAGTCAAGGCCATACTGATCCATCGGCGAGAATAGTGGCCAGGAGCCTTTTTCCTTTGATATCGATCCATCGGTAAATAGTAGTGGCTAGGTGTGTTTTGTCCTGGGTGTTTTTAATCCACCTACTATAGTAGTAGGTTCCTATACTCACATGGAAACAATTTGAAAGATGATGTTGTATAATGATTGATTAATGGCTTAAGACCATAAGTATTGATTTCACCATTATGAGCTATTGATATAGTTTAAGTATGGCCTTGGTGCCTGTTGCTCTTTTAAGTGCTTGAGATGCTAAGCAAATGGACTTCATACTGTACAATTCTTATTGGTTGTTGTGTGTAAATGCTCTTATGTGGCTGTGATTATTTATACGCTCATGTATGATATTGTCTTTCCATTAGTTTGAGTATGTTGTGTTGCATGCAGGCCCTGCCTTCCGTTTGGTATAAAGGGTTACTTAGTAACATAGTACTAAAGGGTTCCATTTCTGGGCCCCTACCTATTCAATGGGTAGTGTCCCTTACAAGTTAGTTGTAGGTTCTATTCAAGCTATTATCGGGTAAGAGCGTAAGGATTCTCCAGGAAGCTTTTTAGGGTTTTCCTTTTAACCTAACTATTTCATTATTTAATGATTTCTCTCTTGTAATAACTAATAGGGAGTTTTATTTTTGTAACGTCATTAATGCGCTATTCTAATTTAAATGAAAGTTTGAATTTATGTAAATCGTATTACATTTCTTTTAAGCCTTGGTACTTGGTTCTGGAATGATAGGAAAAAGCAGGTTTGGTATTAAGTGTGGTAATAACATCCCCAAAATTTATGGTTTTTTCTTCCATTAATTTTTAATTTAAATGAAATTTTTCATTAGTAAATTTTGCGGGTGTTATAATGAAATTAGGGTTTCTAAGGGGTTAAGGTTAGTCCTGGGGTGGTATTAAGGTTGGAGCCATACTTATGTTGTGCATGTTTATGTGTGGTATCTGGAATAAATCAGACGCATATAAGACACTAATCACGTAAAGTGGAATATCACTTAAGTTGGGCCTAGTTGTATCTATCGGTCCACCGGTGAGAATAGTAGCTAGAAGTGTGTTTTCCTAGGTTTGTAATTTAATTACCTTCCCATCTACAAGAATTGTGGGGTCTTAACTCAAGTAAATGAAACCATTGGATGATAAAAACTTTTGGGAAGGCACTAATTATGTATAGTGGAACACCATATGGATCAGGACTGGATGTAATTTATTTGCTGGTCCACTAGTGAGAATAGTAGTTAGGAGCGTGTTATCCTAGGTTTATACTTTATTTACCAGTCCATCAGTGAGAACAGTGGCTAAGAGTGTGCTACCTTGGATTGGTAATTTATTTACCAATTCATCGGTGAGAATAGTGGTTAGGAGTGTATTGCCCTAGGTGTGTACTTTGATTACCATTCCATAGGTAAGAATAGTGGGGTCACTGAACCCATGTGAATGGAAAAAAATTATGAGTTGAACTATATATCACATTAATATCTTAACCACATAATAATGAATGAACCGATATAATCTATCTATGCACATTTAATTTCTTATTATGGTGTATTAATATATCTAACTAGCTTGATTGTATCGTTACCTTACTCAATGTGTAGCGTACTGATCACCACTATCATGATGCTACTCATTTCCATGAATAGTGAACCCTTCTATGCTTGTGTAGGTGAATGAGGATTCTCTAAATGACTTTGCCGCATATGATGATATGATTGGGGGTAGAGTGATGCTATTGTGTCTTAGGTTGGGGACCAAAGAGAGTGACATCCGACTATTGCCTTATTCTTTTTTTCTCGCATTAGTGCATTACTTTTTTTGAACAATGTTTATATATTTCAGCATATCTTTTGGAGACAAACATTTAACCCTATTTATGTTATAAATCGCTACCTTGCTATGCTTATCATAATTTGTGTACAATCTTTATTTTGCCTTATAGTTGGTACAAGGATGGCTTGGGACCAGACTTATACCAATTACGGCTGTAACACCCCCTTATGGTTGGATAACCTATGTTAAAAAAAATGAAAATTTTCAATGGTAATTTCTGGGGGTGTTATAAGTTGGCATCAAAGCCCTGGTTCTAACAAGCACGCTTTGTTTTTAGAAAAATTGGTTACAAACAATGTTTTCCTTGAGTTTTAAAATGGTTTTGTATTTTGTAAACTTAATTTTGCCAAAAACCTAAATCCACTGGTGAGGAAATAAAAGGGGTAGCTTAGGTGACCTCAAACAGGGGGAAAGTGTGATTAGTGTTATGTAAACTAGAAGGTTCAAACCTATCGTGCCTTTTGTTTTGCAGCCATCTAATTGAGATGAACAAACGATTGGGTGCTTAGAAGAGGACTTTGAGGCCATCATGGAGTTTGTGTAGTATCAGCCCTAGCTTCAACCACTACCCCCACCCTCGCTTGATCCTAAGGAGGGCGTTAGGAGGATTGGCTCCAGAGGGTCACTAGATACCACCCTCCATTGTATTTTGGCAAGGATGACCCCATGATTCTAGAGGGGGTGATATGAGATATGAAATGCACTTTTGAGGAAGTTAATTGTCCCTTAGGTTGACAACTAAGAATCGTGATATTCTTTTTTTGATAAGTTGTAGATGCTTGGTGGGTAAGATGCCATACCTGTGACGAACCACATATGCCTTGGGAGGATTTTAATATAGCAACTCACGCCAAGTTCTATCCAGAGAGCCTCTAAAGGGACAAACTAAAGTAATTCATGTAGCTCACCAAGGAGGCATGATAGTGATGTAGTATTATGGATGGTTCACTGAGCTTTTGAGATTCACCCCAGGTGTATTGGCTGGCAAGCCAACAACAATCTACCAGTTTGAGCAAGGGCTCCATTTCAGTATCAGCTGGATGATGGGTGTAATGGTGTTCCCTAATTTGGCCACCATGTATGAGCAGGCATGCATCACGACCACCATGGTTTAGGAGCAAGCATCTAATTTGGGAGAGAAAAAGGCCAGAGGAACAAGGCTCCAGAGGTAGGACACAACCTTGAGGAGGCGGACCTTTATGACATCATCAGAGGGAACCCATAAGAAATCGGGAGCCACTAAAGGGTTTTCCTATTGATGTTATGGAAGGAACCATCCATAACGTGATTGTAGATGCAAACCATTGGAATACAAAATCTATATCAAGCTAGGCCACCAACCTTTTGAGTGCTAGAAACTGAGAAGCTTCTGTTACCCCCAAGGAAGTCAGTTCTAATAGAGGAGACCTTTAGTGTCACAACAGCAAGCCTACCAGCATCATACTTATGATACTTCAACTTAGCAATTTCAGCAAAGGACACCTACCTTAGCTGATGCACAAAGCCGAGAAACTAAGGGTAGATTGTAAAGGTTCTACCCTTTTCCTCAAAGAGTTAGACATGCCTATGGTACCGAACGATACCGAGGGGGTTATTAGGGAGGTTAGTTAGGTAGATGTTCGAATTTCATCATCTAGGTAGAGGTTGATATACAGCTAGACGTAGTCACAAGTATGTTCACCATCCTTTCTCTACTAATGCATGTAGTGTTCTATCCGGGTGCCTCTTTGTCATTCGTGTCTATTGCTTTTGTCACTAGGGTTGCATTCTCACCATTTACTAGTGTATCTATATCTATGATCTTACCCTGGGGAACATATTGGATTGCTTTAGACTCTACTTGGAGGTGGCCTTAATAGGTGGGGTAGACTTCCTAATGGACTTGGTCGAGATAGATCTATAGGACTTTGATATCATACTAGGGATGGATATGTTTGGGAGATATAGTACAGTGATAGACTCCACATAGGTTTGTGTGGTGTTACGAGATCCAAAGGGTGCTAGGGTTTCATATAGGAAATACAAGTCTAGGCTCACAACCAATGAGGTGTCTGCAGTTACACTATACACATTGATGTGAAAGGGGTACCTAATGTACCTGTGTAGTGTATAGGAGCTAAATAAATATCTAGTGGCCCTAAGTTATATACCTATGGTTCAGGATTTCCTAGATGTGGTTTTGGAGGAGATCCTAAGTATGCCACTAGTGCGCGAGATCAACTTTACCATTGACTTAGTGCTAGGGGCTAAACTTGTGTTGAGGGCCCCTTATAGAATGACACCGGTAGAGTTGAAGAAGTTGAAAGCTCAGTTGGAAGAGTTATTGGTGCATAGAATCATCCGCCTAGGAGTGTCTTCATAAGGAGCACCCATCCTATTCGTGAAAAAGAAAGATGGGAGCCACCGTATATGCATTGACTACTAAGGGCTAAATTAGTTGACGGTTAAGAAATGATATCCACTTATGAGAATTGATGAACTTTTTAACCAGCTTCGAGGTGTGACTTTATTCTCAAAGGTCAACCTGAGATAAGACTACCACTAGTTATGCATTGTGGATGCTGGCATTATGAAAATGAATTTTTAGATAGAGTATCAGAATTATGAGTTCACGATGATGCCTTTTGGGTACCAATGCACCTATTGTCTTTATAGATCCGAAGACAAAAATTTCCTGAGGAAATCTTGGTTTACTCCTAAGGAAATGAGGAGCACAAATAACACCTTCGCACTATTCCGTCTCTCCTTTTGGAGCACCACTTATATGCTAAGCTCTCCAAGTGTGGTTTTTGTCTTCTTGAGGTTGCCTTTTTAGGATATATAGTAGTAGTTGGGGGAGTTGTCATGGACGTGACAAAGATTGTGGTAGTCATAGAATGGAAGGCACCCATAATGTATTAGAGGTTTGTAGCTTCTTAGGTCTAGCTGAGCATTACTGACGCTTTGTTTAGAAATTTTGAGGGTTGATCGTCCTCTAATAAAGCTATTGAAGAAGACTACTAGGTTCCACTGGGATGATTCTTGCGAAGGGAAATTCCAAGAGGAAATGCTAACTATGATGAATTTTTTGACTTTCTTAGCTAGATTTGAGGGATTTGGGGTTTATAGTAATGTGTCCAAGCATGGGTTGGGGTATGTACTAATATAGAATGGTAGGTTTGTCATTATGCCTCCTACTAGTTGAAGCGGCACAAATAGAACTACCCAACTCATGATCTAGAACTGGCCATGGTTGTTTTTGCACTAAAGATTTGAAGGCACTACCTAGACATGACAAGATTTAGATTTTCCTTCGATCACAGAGTGTCAAACATATATTCACTTAGAAGGAGTTAAATATGATGCAGAGAAGGTAGCTAGAGTTATTAAAGGACTACGACATTGAGGTGACCTATCACAAGGGTAAAGCTAATGTCGTTACAGATGCCTTAAGCCGAAAGACCTCTCACTCTATGAATTATCATGTGGTAGCTAATCATTTGCTAGAGGAATTTATTGAGATGGGAGAAGAACCAATCGAGTAAAGTGATCTTGAGGTTCATACAAGTGCCTTAACAATTACCCCTAAGAAGAAATAGGAGGGTCGTTTCAAATGATTTTGGATATATAAGGATGGTAGAATTTTCTACAAGGGTCTTTAGTGTGTATCGTAGTGTTGTGGTGACCTAAAGTACTGGATTTTGGAAGAATGACACTGCACCCCCTACTTCATCCACCCAGGTGGAGACAAGTTGTATAAGAGTATCTATTGGTGGCCTTACATGAAATAAGAGGTAGCAGAGTTAGTGGTGTGATGTTTGACTTGTTATAAGGTAAATTTTGAACACCTCAAGTCGGTCAGGTTATTCCAACACTTGGAAATGCCAGGTTGGAAATGGAAATCAATCTCTATGGATTTTGTAAGTATAACACCCCCAAAATTCACTACTGAAAAATTTTGTTAATTAAAAGGAAATTAGCATAAGCAAATTAATAAAACGTGAAATTTGGGAGTATTACTGCCACACTTAGTACCAGACCGGTTCACTCATACCGTTCTAGTACCAAGTGCTAAGGTTAAGAACAATGAAATACAATTTGAAAGAAATTCAACATACATAAATCAGAGTAGCGCATCAAATCGTTTACAATAATAACAATGGTGGTTACTTTCACAACGTTAACATTAAAAACCACGAATTTAAAAGAGAAAGAGAAAACCACAACAATACCGGATAACTCCTTACTCTCTTCCCGTAGCCCACTTGAGTAGCACATGAAAGACCTGCAAGGGCACTGCCCATTGAATAGGCAGGGGCCCCACAAAGGGAATCCCTTCAGTACTACGGTACTGAGTAACCCTTTAAGACCACAATTAAAGACAGGCCCGCAATGCAACACATAGTGTAACTATATACATATGTAATAAGAGGTGCACACATAACAATCACATATATAACAAGTCATAAGTCACGATCGATACCTCTGGGCCTTAAGCCATGTCATAGCGTAGAATCAATACATTCAGACCTTAAGCCATTATTCCATCATCATTCAATCAATATCATATTTTATGTCCATGTGAGTGCGGGAACCCCACTTTTATAGCCGGTGGACCGGAAAGTATACACTCAAGGCAGAACGCTCTTGACAACTATTATTTGTCGGTGGACCGGTCTCCAGGGCAAGACGCTTCTGGCCACTATTATTTACCGGTGGACCGGTCTGGGCCCAACTCATATGGTGTTCCACTATAAGTGATCAGTATTTTTCCATAACTTTATTCACATGCATATCAGGTTTTATTGAGCTCGGGACCCCCACTATTATTGCCGGTGGACTGGAATGTATATATATATATATATATATATATATATATATATATATATCATTCAGGGCACAACGCTCCTGGCCACTATTATATCCAGTGGACTGGTACTCAATATCACTTGCCAGGGCAACACGCTCCTGGGCCATTATTATAACCGGTGGACTGGTACTCAATATCATAAACCATCTGGGCCCGGCTCATTAATATTCCACTTTCAATAATAGTATCTTTCCTTCCTTTAATCAATCATATTTATTTGCCTCGAACGGAAGATCAATAACCCGGGACGCAAAGGTACACCGGTCGTACCGGTGCATACAAGCTACTCAGTACCCTTCAACCACGAACCCAAGGACACAAAGGTACCCTGGTTGTACTGGTGCATAAAGCTAACTTAGTACCCTACCAACAAGGACACCTAATCCATAAGTATGCATACCCCCTAACTAGGTCCGTAGAGCTAGAAAGAGTAAGATATAGGGCCTGGGTGGGGCACAAAGGCACACCAGCAAATACCAGAATAATCGTGGACTAAACCACGTCCTTAGGGTAGTGACCCCTAAGGAGTCACCATTCCCGATCTCGAGGTCTTTCACTTTAAGTATGAGTGTCTTAATTAAAGTGATCACGAAAAGCACGATAACCCGATACTTATTCACTTTCAGTCGTTCTGATATCGTTAGTCATTTCTTATTCAGATGATTATCCAGGATATCACAGAGAAACCATTAAGGCCATAATAATTATCAGATACTCTTACTTGGCTAATCAGCATTATTTAAATCATATTATAATGGTCCACGATCACAGCGACATGTTGGATACAAATTACTTATTTACCCCTTACTTATATAATTGCTAAGTATTCCTTCTTTACTTGACAATTTACTCCATTACCCTTTAGGTTGCATAATTACCAAATTACCCCTTGTCCAATTTAGATTACCTCCTACACTTTTTAGATCACCATTCACTCCTCATAATTGCTACACTTATCATATTTCCCATTTGGTTAGTTAGATTACCAAATCGCCCTTCTCCTTTGTTATAATTACTAAATTGCCCTTGAGTTGGATAAATTACTAAATTACCCTCCTTCATTATCATGATTACTATTTTTCCCCTTTAGTTGGTTAAATAATTATCACTTTACCCTTTAATCGGCTTAATTACCAAATTGCCCCTTTAGTTGGATAAATTACCAAATTCCCCTTCTCCTTTATCATAATTACGATTTTACCCCTCTCAATATTTATAATTATTAATTTACCCTTCTCCATATTTATAATTATTATATTGCCCTTCTCCATTATTAAAATTACCATACTGCCCTTTAATTGGTTAATTTACCAAATTACCCTTCTCTATTATAATTATCCAATTGCCCTTCTATAATCATAATTTAATTACCAAAATATCTTTAGTCGTTATCATAATTACCAAGTTACCCCTTACCTCCAAGGCTACCATAATATCCTTTTATTTACAAAATTACCCTTCTACCCCTTACTTCCAAATTACCATAATATCATTTTATTTACAAAATTACTTCCATACCCTTTTACTTATAAAAATTCCCATAACACTCCTTTTACTTTACAAATTACTAATTTACCCTTTTACATCCAAAATTACCATTTTTATCTTTCCTTACAAAATTACCATTTTGCCCCTCTTTTCCAAAATTACCATATTACCCTTTACTCCCGAAATTACCATAATACCCCTTACTCATAAAATTACTATATTGCCCTTTTCCTTCAAAATTACCCAAATACCCTTCTTTCTCACAACTTACAATTTTTATCCTTTTACTTATAAAATTATCATTCCACCCCTTTCTTTTGAAAATTACCAAAATACCCTTTTGCTTACAAAATTACCAAAATACCCCTCTCACTTATAAAATTACCACTTAACCTTTTATTACACCACTTTTATGAATTTACCACCAATACATAAAATACCAATATTAGCACTTCATTCTTATCATTTAAGTCCACCAACTTGTCATTATTCATTAGCAACTACATACATTAGATCACATACTTCATAAGCATAATTACTAAAATACCCTTAGACAATAATATTATTCATGCATTAGCAACATAATACATCATAAACAAGCATTTAACATTTACATCAATAATCAACCTCATCCTTAATTATCATACCTACACATGGCACAAAGGCTATCATGCATTTCCTTTTTCTTTCAATCAATGTAAACAACCATTTATATATCATGCTAGGCACACAAAACATGCATAAAATCATACCAAAATCCCTAAGGTGCTACCATACGTTTTTCCATGTATTTAAGGGAGGATTAACGGTTACCTTAATCCCGCAAAATATCAAATCTTATCGGTATCCCGGTTAAAGATTCGAGCTTTATTAGCAACTCAACACCTAAAAATAATATCCATCATATTTATGTTAGAAATAATAATCCAAGCATAAAACTTTATAAGATTTAATTAATAAAACACTTAACATAAAATACTATTATACCTTTAAAATTAGCCAAATAAATTCCAAAAATAAAGGGGGAGCTCACGCTGCATGAACAACATGAGTCTCATGCAAAATGAGCAGAGAAGGGTTCGAAGGGGAGGGTGAAGGAAGCAAAGTTTGTTATTTTCGGGTTAGGGTCTTTAGGCTAGAAAAGAAGGTGGATGGGGAAGGTTTCAAGGCAAGGGAATGGTGCAGGAGTGGAGAGGGGGTGTAGGTGGAGGCTAAGGGTGGTTTCACGGCGGCATAGGGCGGCGGAGACGGCGGCGGCAAGGCGGCGAAGTTGGCTGTCGAGATGGGTCGAGGTGGAGGGGCTGAGAAGGAAGGAAAAGGGGAGGGAAAAATGAAGGGGTTCAAGGGTTGTTTTCGGGAAAGTAAAGTATGGGGGTGGTAGAGGGAGTTTCAGGGTGTCGAACGGTGGGTTGGGTGGTGGCAGAGGTGGCCGGAAGGCGGCGGACGTGGCGGTTGCAGGTGGCTCGGCGGTAAGGGGAAAATGGGGAGAAAAAGGAAGAGGTGGAGAAGGGAGGAAGTGTAGGGGCTCGAGGGTGGCTTGGGGGGTCTCGTGGTGGCGCAGGGTGGTAGTAGGTGGTGGCAGAAGGTGGCTCAGGGGCTAGGTGTGTGGTGCAAGCGGCGGTGATAAAAAACCGGGGAAAAGAATGGAGGGAGAAGGAAGGAGAGAAGAGGGAGCTCGGGGAAGGAGAATAGGCTCAAAAATGGGGCAGCAGGAAGCTGGAGAGATGAAGAAAAAGGAGAGGGAGAAGAGAGGGGACAGGTGGCTAGCCGGCGAGAGGAAGAAGGGTGGCAGGGCTGTCGGTTGGCAGGGGGAAGGGAGGGAATAAGAAGGAAAGAATTCAGGCGGGAATGGAGGGTGTAGGGGGTAGTTTGGCTCGAAATAGGAAAGAAAAGGAATGGGTATAGAGAGGGAGTAGCAGGGGGCAAGTACGGTGGCAGGCGGCGGCAGTTGCAGGCAGTGGTCGGGCGTGCATGGAGGACGGGAGCAGATCAGGGTAGTAGAAGAAAAGAGAAGAAGAAGGGCTGGCAGGCGGCTGGACGTGCGTGGGAGAAGGAGGGACGAGCCGCGCGAGAGAGGGAGGAAGGAAGGGAGAGATGGGCCGAGGCCCAATGCGCAGGGGAGGGCTGGCCTAGTGAGGCAGCCCAAGGGGAGAAAAAAGGAAAAAGAAAAGAAGAAAGAGGAAAAAGGGCAAAAGGGGGATGGAAAATAGGGAAAAATAAAATAAATTAATTTATAAAATCATAAAATATAGTATTCTTGATAAATTATTTAGTTTAATAATTTAATTCATTATAATCTAATATATTAATTTAAAAAAAAGATAAGGTTAGTAAAATATTAATTTGGAAATTTATTTAAATAAAATAACAAAATAAATAGCAAAATATTTATTTTTAATTTATTAAATACTCTTATCCAAATTTACATACTCTAAAATCCATCAAATAATTAAAATAAATAATTTTAAAAGAAAATTTTATTCCAAATAAAAGTTATTTATTAAAATATAGGTTTTCGAATTTTTTTGGGGGATTACAGTAAGTGGGCTGCCAAGGACTCCTAGCAGTATTACACCATCTAGGTCATCATGGATAAAGGAACTAAGTCGATAGTTTTTGTGCTGATGAAGTCGACCTAGAGTGTGTAACAGTTATCCAAAACATATATGAACTTTTTGGTTAGTAGGCATAGCATACCAGCAGATATTATCTCTGACAGGAATTTGAGGTTTCTATCCCACTTTTTGGGAATTTGCAAGAGGTTCTGGGAATAAAGTTGAAAATGGGTATTGCCTTTCACCAAGGTATGGATGGGTAGACCAAGTTGACCATTTAGACACTCGAGGATATGTTTCGGGCTTGCGATATATATTTTCAAGGCCATTGGGAGGACCATCTGCATTTACTAGAATTTTCAAGGCTATGGAATATTTGGTAACATAAGGACGACACTTTTTGAGGCATTATATGGATGAAAATGCCTAACACCCTTGTGCTGGAGCGATATCTTCGAGATAGTTGTACTAGGGCCTGAGATGATTGTGGAGATGACCCAACATGTTTGCTTGATCCTGGATAAGATAAAAGTAGCTCAAAGTTGTTAGAAAAGTTATGCTAATTGGAAACGTCATGGTGATAAATTTGAGCTCAAGGAAAAGGTGTTGTTGAGGGTTTCCCTCATTAAGGGAGTTCAAAGGTTTGGCACCAGGGGTAAATTGAGCCCAAGGTATATTAGACCCTAGGAGATCCTGGATAGAGTGGGTGATGTTGCTTATCGGTTGGCGCTCCCACAAAAGTTAGTACATGTCAACAATTTCTTCCACATCTCATAATAACGGAAGTACATTGCAGATCCTTTCTATGTGAACCAACCTAATGAGATTGAGCTTGATTACTCTCTAACCTACAAAGAGAGGCCCATGTAGATCCTCAATCCCATGAATTGGCTAATCTGAAAAAGTTCAGTTTCACTTGTAAAGGTTCTTTAGAGCCCCTAGGGAATAGAAGAAGCCACCTAGGAATCAAAAAAAGACATGGGTGAGTTATACCCTAAACTCTTCATTTTAGGTAAGTTAAATTTTAGAAACTTTTTTCCTTTAAGGAGATAGTACTTAGTAGCGTATGTCCTCACCATTAGGGTTGATCATCGAAATCACCTTTCCCTCCACTCCCTTAGACCTATTACCGAACCTTGATCTGTGACTTTAGGGATGAAGTCTTTCTTTAAGAGGGTAGTGATATAATACCCCAATTTTTTTTAAATAATAATAAAAGATAATAATAATCTTAATAAAAAAAATATAAACATTTAAAATTTATTACTTAGCCTTATTTAAAGGTTTTATTTTAATTATTTAGTCTAGAATAATTTATAGGTGAATTATAACAATTTTATTTATTTATATAATTACCATTAATCCAACCTAAAAAAAAATTCTTTTTTTTCCTTTTTTCTTTATTTTTCCTTTTTTCTTTCTTCCTTCATTTTTCTTATTTGTTTCCTTCTTTATTTTCCCTTTTCCTTTTGAGCTCTGCCGTTCCCGGCCCAACCCTTCCTTTTTTTTCTCTTCCTTTTCTCCATGGGTAACCCAATCCTTCTCCCCCTCTCTTTTCTTTCTCCTTGGGAAACTAGCCATTTCTCCCCCTTTTTTGCTTTCCCTTTTTCTCCCTCTCTTCTTTTCTCCTTTCCTATTTTATTCCCTTCTTCTTCCTCGCATTGGTCTCCCTCGCGTATCATCCTTCCTCCTTCCATTTTTATCTCCTACAACACCTCCTATACTCAACCAGGTCTTCCCTCTTTCTCTTCTCAACCATATCAAGCCATGTACGTCCCTACAATCCCTCTACACACCCTACACCTAGCCATCATAACCTGCACCTGCCCCTACCCTACTACTGCTTGCACCATCCTTCCTCCTATAAATTATACATAATTTCTTATTTTTGAAGAGGAATCCATCTTGAATTACAAAAGAGCCTCAGACCTTGCCTTGATCTTCAAAGTAGCTTGTAAAGTATTTATATTCTTTATAGAATTGTCTCAAACAACAAACCATAGGGCTCTTTCCTTTAATAATGATAACATACAATACTATCTAGAGAGAGCATCTACTACAAGATTGGTTTTGCCACTCTTGTTTTTAGCTACAAATGAAAAGGATTGTAAGAATTCTATCCATTTAGCATGCCTATAATTAAGCTTATGTTACCCATTTATGTATGTTAGGGAGTCATCATTTGTATGAAAAACAAATTAAGATGGTATAAAACAACGTAACCAATGATCTAATGCCCTAATATTAGCATAAAATTGTTCATCATCATACTATAGTTGGAACTTGAACCATTGAGCTTCTCACTAAATAAGGTAATTGGTTTTCCTTCTTGTAGTAGAACCATTCCTATACCTACTCCACTTGCATCACACTCCACTTCAAACACCTAGTCAAAGTTTGGTGATGCAAACACCAGGGCCTCACTATGCTTGGTTTTTATCATCTCAAAAGCTTCTTGTGTTGTGTTAGTCCATTTATAGTCATATTTCCTTAACATTTAGCTATGGGGGCTAGTAGTGTGGTAAATCCCTTTATCAACCTCTTATAAAATGAGGCAATTTCATGAAAGGATTGAATGGCTGACATGGATATGGGTTTAAGCCATGTTCTTATTACCTCTAACTTTGACTCATCCATGGCAATTCCACCTTTGAAAATAACAAACCCTAAAAATGTGACCTTAGGTTTAAAAAAGTCACACTTTTCTAGCTTTCCATCTAACTTGTGTTGCCTAAGTGCTAATAATACAAGTTTTAGATGCTTTACATGATCAATACCACTAGAGGAGTATACAAGTATGTCATTAAAGTTTAATACTGTAAACTTAGAAAGGAAAGTTCTATGAACACCATTCACGAGTCTCATGAATCTTCTTAGGGCATTGGATAACCTAAATGCCATTACCAATAATTCATATAGGCCTCCTTAGGTCTTGAACACAACCTTCCATTCATTCCCTTCATTCAAATTTGGTAGTATCCACTCCTCAAGTATATTTTAGAGAACACATGCTCCATGCAAGCAATCTAGAATATCATCAGGTATAGGTATAGGTATAGGATACCTATACTTGATGGTAATGTTGTCGATAGACTACTATCAATACACATTATCAATAATCCACCCTTCTTAGGCACTAGAAGGGTAGGTATGACACAAGAGCTAATGGATTCTTCAATCAATTCCTTATTTAACAAATCATCCACTTGCCTCTGTATTTCCATTGTATCTTTTGGGTTACATCTATAGGTTGCCTTTTTTGGTAGAGTTGTATCGGGTACAAAGTTTATTTGGTTATCTATGCTTCTAAGGGGGTAATACATGGGTTATATCATTAAGGAATACATCATCAAAATCATCTAATAATACCCTAATTCAAGGATCACTAGGTACCCTCCCCACATTAATTTCAAGAAGAAACAAAAAATATAAAGGTTTTACCTTGACAATAGCTTTATCTAAACCCTTCCTATCAATAAACAAAGTATTCTTACAATGCATGGCCGCATTATCGCTCGGAGAATTCATATGCATGAGGATGATGTTTATGTTAGCAAATTCAAGGTAATATGTGTTCCTCTTCCCATCATTATTGACATGCCTATCAAATTGCCAAGGTCTTCCCAATAAGAGATGACATGAATTGATGAGATCGATAACACAAAGGACATGGTCTTGGTAGGTTTTTCAAATGGAAAACAACACCATAACTTGTTTTGTAACTTCAACCATGTTGCCATTGTTTAACCATTGCAACTTGTATTTTTTTTCTTGTGCTCTGGTGGTATATTAAGTTTATCAATGAGTGTGCTGGATGCGACACTGGCATAACTACCTCCTACTATAATAAGGGAATAAACTTTGTTAAGGATAGTGCACCTTGCTTGAAAAATACACTCCCTATGAGTGTCATTACTGTTAGCCTCTTTGGTGTGTAATACCCTCCTAACCATGAGTGCTTCTTCAACATCTTATGGCACTTTCTCCTAATTTTTTCCATAGGATGAAGGCTTTTCTCTTCCTCCTTCTTCATGCTCTTCATCTTCGTAGTGAAAAACCCTTTTTTTTGGGAAGTCATTTTGATAGTGTCCTATGCCTTAACACTTAAAACATATAACTGCTCTTCCATTGTTATGATCAAAAATACCCTCTTTACCCTTAACATCAACTGTCTTATGTGTAAGGGATGGCTTTAATGGTTGTGGGGCCTCCTTGGGAGAGAGTGTGGAGGATATGTTGAAACAAAATCTCATAAACCTCTTCTCCCTTTTATGCTTCTTTACCTTGATAGTCAAATGGAAAAGCTCATCCAAGGTGCAGTACCTATGTAACTAAACTTTTCTAGCAATATCATATCAAAAACTACTAATTAATATTGAAATAGTATGCTCTTCCAACTCTCTAATGTCATCTTTAACTTTTCAAACTTCTTAATATAGTTTTTGACACTCAATGAACCTTACCTCAAAGAGGAAATATTGTTATATAGATCTTGAGTGTAATATGGAGGAAGAAATCTCTCCCTTATTAGCTTGTTCATCTTGTACCAACTTCTTACTTTTGACTTCCCATTTTTTTTTTATAATTTGATGTTCAAGACTCTACCTCCATATTTATGTGTGGCCCTTGAGCTTAAACACCGCCACTTTGAAAGCCTTAACATCATCAAATGAATTAGCCCCAAACATTTTAAAGCATCTTAGCTCCCACTCTAGATATTCTTCTGGATTATGAGAACCTTTAAACTCTAGGACCTTGGCCTTGATGTCATGGAAAGAGTCACTATTTTCATACCTTCTCCTTCTTAGTTATTGAGAGGACTCGTTCTAAGAAGAGTAAAAATCACTAACTTCACCATTTGAACTAGGATCTAAGAAGAGTCGCTGTTTTCATACCTTTGATGAATGTGCACTCTTCTTCTCAGCATGGTTGGTTCATGAGAATTTGAAGGGATATGAATAGAATAAAAGGATGAGTTAGCATTTGTGACAAGGTTTTCCAAGGTGCTAAGGACCTTATTCATATTTTCTTTCAAGGTCTTGATGGCTTGGTCCCTTTCTAGATTTTGAGCCTTTAAACTTTGTGCTTTATCAAGGTTCAAATCTCGTAGAAAATGAGAATCATCTATAGATGTTTAAATTTGAATAAATGAATGTAAATGATGAACAAAGGGTGAGGGGGTTTTGGTTTTTGGGTAGGCCATAGTGTTTTCCTTAGACAAACGTAATGTGATAGAAAAAATTCAAGGACACAACTTTTTACCAACCTTGAGCTTTGATACCGATTTAACGTATAAGCTAAACAAATTAGGTCAAGCTTGATGATTGGCGGTGGGATTATGGAAGAATTACTACCAAAAGGAAAAATGAAATGGAGATGATAGAGATGAAGGGATAATAGAAATTCAAGGTTCTTGATTTCAGATGCTTACAAATACCACTCAAGGTATGAACAACTTGAGATAAAATTTAAAACAACTTGAGATAAAATTTACAAGATTTTAAAGGAGTGTTAGAAAATTTTCTTTACTTAAAAATTGAATGATAAGATGAGTTTGAACTCTCTAAAAATGCAGCAAGATAAGTTTTTTCTTTTCATTCTAAGTTAGCCACAACTCATATAATGAGCATGTGAGGCTTTAGGGTGAATATAATATGAGTACAACACCTTACAAGCTAGTATACAATTTGGGAGGAGGGTGAGAATGCGTTTTCCTCTTCATAAGTTGTCCTTGCACCTAGAAAAATAAAAAAAATTGGTCACATGACCAATATTGCAACTTGCAACCAATTGCTAGCTAAAAGAAGTAGGAGACAAGCATTCTTTTCACTTAGTGACTAACCAAAAGGGTGTAAGTTTTATACCCAAAAATTTGGTCCCCTAGGCTACTCCTAATCCCCAAAATGTCTTGATAATAACACTTTTCAGATGATTAGGAGTTGATGAAGTCAACCCTTCTCCCTTGATCTTCGAGCTCCCATATGCCAAAAATATCACCAAAAAGTGATGTTATAACTCTCGTCTTCTTACCTTATCTTTTGATCTCTATTTACATAAAATAATCATTGAGAATAAACCCTACATCTATAAATAAATAAATAAAAAAGCGTTTCTCATGTGGTTGGTGTAAGATAAATGTTGAGCCATTTTTGAGCCACCTTATAACAAGGTTTATGGCTTGGAAAATTTTATCTCGGTAATTTAGCCCAAATTAGATGAGTTTTGAATTCTTCAAACTTAGGGAAATTCATTAGTGTATTAGAAATGCTTGAGGGGAATGCTCCTGCATCAACAAAGGTTAGCCCTAAAGCTTATAGACACCATTACCTCTATTTTGGATTGGCTTGAGATAGCCTTACTAGTTCCATATTACACTAGCCTCTTATACAATAATGATCAATTAACTATGCTCGAGCACACAATATGTTCTCATCTTTCTTCTCTCCCATTCTACCCCTATATATATGAAATCTTGTGCCCATTTAATGGGAACCAAAATTCATAATAAAAATCTCTTACTTTTGGACCCTCATATCTCCTTTGAATTTCCCTGTCGACATTATTTAGTTACTTAAATCCCCCTTAATTCCTTAAGAACCCATCGATTAATAAATAATTAATAACAACATATGCTATATGTGTGGATCATTATGGAAACCTTTAACTCTATTATGAATTTACGATTGATTTGATTCTAATAATAGTGATCCTTCTAGGGAGGAGAATATCATTATCATATCTTAGCTTGAAGTTGCTAATACTTAGATCCAAGCATCCATTCAAGAAATGGTCTCAAATATGCTAGATCCTCTAACATAAACCCTTATCCAACAACCACACCTCATGGATCAAAACCACTGTAATATGCCTTTCTAGCTTACTCCACAAGAAAATCTAGTGGATGATCCAGACCTTCTAGAGAGGGATCCAAGGACTAGGCGGAGTAATGTTGTCATCTCAGAAGAGGAAGTAGAGTCGATGGAAGACACTTGAGTTAAGATGTAAAACCCCCATCTTAACAACCAAAATATTTCATTTTAAAAATTTTTGAAAGTGGAAATGCAAAGGTAATATATTGAAAATGGAGTGCTACCATCATATCAAACACAAGATAGATGTCTCATAGGCTACCTTACATTAGAGTGTGCAAGAAATTTTTTTTAATGATATGAAAGTCTAGGTTTACAAACAAATGATCTTTAAGTAGAAGAAAAGAACAAAATATGCTAGAAGTAAATGTCAAATGTGAAATCAATTGTCAAGGAATATGGGGTTCACTGAATGACCACAAAAGAATCTCTCCATAAATTCCTACACTCAAATAACCTGATTGTACTAGAAAAGAGGTCACACCACTCATTAGCCGTCTATGAAAACTTCCATAAGACCACCAATCTATGGGATTGAGTAGGGCATTGTAATAATAACCCCATTAGTATACATACATAATAATTAAACCAATCTACCACTGTTATGCATATCATGGTATACGTGTGACACAATATACTCATGATATGACAAACTAGAAATTACATGCAATACTTCTACTATATCATTCTAGTACTATCACAGAAGGTTATACTAGGTATTTAGGGATATATCAAAACATGCTTGATCCTAATCATATAGGCCTACATGGATATTAATGTTATACTATACATTTCATATTGATAATAAAACCTGGATCACTTAGATGATCCACACAGTAGTGCATAAAGTTTATCTCATTGAGCAATGTGGGAGCATTTTTTTCACAACACTATTCCTTCATTATTTATCCTCCTAAATTTAAAGGACACAAAACCCTTATAAATTAGGAAGCATCATTCTAACTAATAAAAATTTCCAACCCTATTCATGTAGACATGTAAGCTATGCAAAGTTACCAACCACACTTGACCTTATTTCTTCTTTTTGAGTAAAAACACAGCCATCCACACTCTACCACATGGATTTTTTTGAGTAAAAATGTTGTTTGCAAGCCTCCAAAATCAAGTATACAGCTGGCCACCACATCCATTAACAACTCCTTACCCACACAGCCAGTGAGGACCACCTAGTTGGTGATGAAATGCATAAAAAAGGAGAATGGATGGTAGAGGGAAGTTATAATTTGTGAATATTATGATAATAATTTTTAAGATAATTCCACTCACTTTCATGTACTTTTGTCTGCCATAATGTAGGCTATGTTTTCAAGCTTATCTTTTGTCAACTAAATGATATAATAGATAGATTAGTACCTAACTAACTTGTACATTATCCTAAGATCACCAAAGAAGCAAGGAGTGGTAAAGGATGCACGTTTAAGGATGATGGGAGGTTTTAGTTGGCTTTTTCGGCCAGTTATAATTAAACTAAGTTATTTTATATTATTAACTAACTAGTTAGTTTAACTTGTAACCGTTTATACCTACTTAGTTAAGGCTTGGTTAGGAATGGAGACTAAGGGGTATGAGTAAAATATTTTTTTTTTGGAGAACTTCAAACAATAAGTGTTCCCCTACCATTATGTTGGACATTCCTATCATATTACCAAGGTCTTCCTAGCAATAGATGGCAAGCATTCATAGGAAATACATCATATACTGTCGCGTTTAACATGTCTAGTGGAAAGCAATTGAAGTTTCTTCACAAGTGTTCAAGAGGTTGCGTATGCAAATCTACCTCTATCAATAATAACGGAATAAACCATACCAAGGATTAAGAACTTGGTTTCAAATGTGTTTTCCTATTGTTTCTCCTTTATAGGTTGATATTATATGGAATTATTTGACATATCTTGACCCTACTTTCTATAATTTTTTATGATAATTAAACCATTTTCCTCAAGTTTTCTCAATTGGCTTAGTTTTATAGAAAAAGATAAAATAAAGGTGATTTGGGTTGCTAACTAAGGAATTGAAGCAAGATATAAGAAACAAGCTTTGAGTCATGTAAAATTAGATGTACCATCACGCAAGATCCTAAAAGAGAACTCATGCGAAGAAAAATCAAGTTAAGACAATCAATAGATAGGATATACGAGTACCCTATATTTATATAAATACGACTTATAATTCCCTGGTTCTCCTCCCATGTGCTCCAATAATTATAACCACATATATAGTGTTAGTGCAAACATACAAGTGATTCGTATTTATGAATACAAAGCATATTGTCAAAATATTTTAGATCTGATTCATACAGCCTTCTATCTATATATACAACTTATATTAGGTTGAATAGAATATCAAAGAGCACTACCGTTAGAACTTTAACCTTATTTTTCATTATTTCTAAACCATTCAAATTCTTATGTTAGATTTTGTTAGTTAATTGGTGTAGTTGAAGGATTAAAGATCATACGGTGTTTTTGGTTCTATAATCTCCTAAGTTCTTTTTTCCTTTATTACATTTATTTGTATCGTAATTATTATTATGTTTAATATAATTCTTGTTATTCATTTATTCAATTGAGTTTGTGATTTTATATAGTTTAATTTAATATTTGTTATTTTATTTCTCTATATTTATAAAAGTTATGATTAGATTTTACATTTTCTAGTTTTATTAATATTTTAGGCTAGATTATTATAGGTTAGGAGGATAATTTAATGTTACAAGATAATTAATTATGAGATTTGAATTAGACTTAATAGTTATGCATATTTTTGGTTAGATTAATAAATCAAGTTTAACGATCAACGATCCAAGATTATGACTTTATTATCTAGATTGGCCACTTGGGGAATTTAAGGATTAATTATATGCTAGGATAGCATAGTTAACTCATAATTGTTAACATATACATCCACAAGTGGAAAATAGTTTATTGATTTATTCTATGTTTATTAATCTTTAGAAATATATAATTCGAGCAAACTATGATTATGGTTCTAGTCAGCTACTCCCTAATCATTAATTCTAACATTAATTTAATCTAGAGATCTTATCCTAGGTTATTAATCGGTTTGAAAATAAATCATAAGCATATCTTAATTTATTTGCATAAGGAGATTCTAGGAAGCGAACACTTGTGGGCTTCTATAGTATAACATTTTATTTAATGATCTATTGTTATCCCTCTACTGCATATATCCTCTGACCCTTATTATCCCATTCTAGTTATTCAATTAATTTCTTAATTTTTACTTTATTCTTTTCATTATTAGTAATTATGTGAGTGTTGACTAAGTATTTGAAGCATAACATAATATTGTGTTGGTTCGTGCATGTATTGGAAAATTTTATATGTAGAATGTGAATTATATGAGAAATATAGGGGTCGTATGTTTATTAATACATACCATGTTTTGCACTAAAAAGTTTGATTTCTTTTTTTTAGTAAAAGTATAGGGTAAGGAAATAAACACGAGAGTTCTATGTTTATTTATTTATTTATGAAACACTTTGTTTTATCCCATAGGGTTTTATCTTATATGAAAGGAGACATGATGGAACCCTAGCCATAAAGTCATGTGACCCAACTTTTTTCTTCTTATCCATATAATTCTCCATTAAAAGAGAATTTTAGATTGGTGCAATTGTTTGATTTATTAGTTTAACCACCTTGTAATTCACAAGAGTACAAATAAAGATCTCTACTTTTCCCTCAATTGTTCATTTTTGTGATTCAATCCTCAATTGTTTTGAATCTTGTTAATTCTAATTTGGTTAGAATCCTTTTCAATCAATGCTATTTTGTAATAATTTGGTATTAAAGCTGCATTATTGAATAGATATGGCTATTGGGATGGGTATAAGATTCGATATTGAGAAGTTCAAACAATTCGTCAATTTTGGATCATGGAAATTGAAGATGTGGGTGAATCTAATTTAGAATGGATTGGAGACAACATTATTTGTTCATTTGAACAATATAGGGTTGATAATGGATGAGAGATTTGAAGAAGTAGTTCTAAAAGCCCTCTCTGCCATACAACTTTGTTTGTCAAATGAGGTATTACGGGAAGTGTCAAAGGAACTAATGACTATTTCCTTGTGGTTAAAGCTTGAGTTATCGTATATGATAAAATCAATAGCAAATTTATTACTGTTGAAGAGTCAACTTCATGACTTGAATTCAGGTGAGGGTTAATATTTGGAAACTCATTTAGATGAATTTGACTCTATAGTTATGATTTTGCATGGTATATATATGTTAAATTAGTTGATTAGTTGATGAAGATTTAGCTATTATATTTTTATGTTCATTACCTGCAAGCTTTAAGCATTTTTGTGAGACTACATTGTATGGGAAGGATTCATTAGTCTTTGAGGAAGTGAAAGCTGCCTTGCTACGATAGGAGTTGATTAACAATTAGTTAACTAGTAACGGTACTTCTGGGGACTCACATAGTGAGGTATTGGTAGCTAGGGGAGAACATAGGAGCGGTGGTTTAGTGATCATAAGAAGTCAAGATCTAATTCAAAGACTTAGCAAAAAAAAAATGAAATGCTATGGGTGTCACAAGAAAGGGAATGTTAGGAAGTTTTGTCTTAATAGGAAGCTTCATGCTACGTTTGGTGTAACACCCCCAAAAATCATAGTTGAAAATTTTAATTTAATTAAAATAAACACAAGCACAGGAGTGCTACCACCATGATCAGCACAAGCCTGGCCTCCGACTAGTCTCGCACCAACCACAAGGTTAAGAAATAATTTTCACAAATCATTTAACTATTTAAGACATAGAACTGTAGAAATATGAAATATTCATAATGAAGAGAAGTTAGAGTGCAAAATTAAAGCATTAATACAAAATTAAAAATGGGTACAAAGGCAAGCCCCTGAGGGGAAAAAGTGATATAGTGGTAAAGTAATACTGGAAAATGTAAAGAGTCCAGTCGGTACTCACTTTTGGCCCCAAGCAAAGTCCAACGGTCATCACACAACCCCTCCCGATGCATCAAGTGCATTATAGGCATCGAATATCGTATCTTCTACGTGCACAAACTTGGAAGGTACCTTTGCTTGTGAGAGTGAGTAGAACCCATGAAATGGGTGATCAGTATGCTACATATTGAGCAAGGTAACCATATAGGTAAGGCCATATAAGATAATAGACAAGTAAGGCATACGATGCATAACTCAGGTTCATATCATCAATCTAGATTTAGACTAATATTTCTATCTTACATATTTCTCATATTAATTCCTCATGAGTACAGGGACCCCACTATTATAGCTGGTAGATCTAAAGCACTCCACAAAACAAAACGCACCTGACCACTATTATAGCCTGTGGACTAGAAAATTATCCTCATTGGTCCCAACCCACGTGATGTTCCATACTAAGTAATTAGTATCTTTCCATAACTTATTACCATGCAGATTTTGGTGTATCGAGCCCAGAATCCCCCAATATTATAACAAGTGGACCAAAAACACTCCGTAAGGCAGAATACACCTAACCACCATTATAGCCGATGGACTGGATATCACTCCACAGGGTAAAGCACACCTGATCACTATTATAACCGGTGGACCGGAGAAATATCCTTACTGGGCCAGAATCGATAATCTTTTACTTTAAATATTTAGTGTTTTATTCGTATATTATTCCACACACAACCCAGGCTAGACATGCATGACCGACTATACTTCCCATATTCACCTTTTTATTCTCAGTTCTCCCAAAAACCTTGTCCCATATCTTGGGACCTTTACACAACCTATGACCCCAATATTTCCTCCCTATCTTTTCCAACTCACCATGAGAACCCAAAACTCTTTTGCATGTGGTTCAAGGCTCACTCCCCATAACTCTAGTTCAACTCCTCTTTCCTCTATAGGGTTTCCCTCTAAAACCCTAATCTGGCCTATATGGCCTCACTTCCCCTCGTCCTACACAACCTATACTCTTCTTTACTACCAAAACCATCACTTCCTTGAACCACAACTAACATCACAACCTCGCAACCTAACTCCCATACATGATCATAAAAACCCTATTTTTCTCCTTGAAACCCTTGTACTTTTCCTTTCTTTTATATCACCCCCTCAACACCCAAACACCTTTTCTCACTTGGCTCACCTTTCATCCATGTGACACCTGTTTCATTATTTATTCCCCATTCTAAACATTGCTATTATTTTTCCCTTCCTTGCACAGTTTTCTCACTAAGGCATTCCTCCCAACCCTAGTCAAGTCCCCCATACATCCTTACACCAACCCACGTACTATTTTTCATATATGGGCTCCAATTACCCTAACAACTCTTCCCTTACCTTACTTAACCCTCAAGTTAATTTTTCCCATGTAAAGGTCATTCCCATATAAAGGTTAACCATCCCATGCAACCCTACACTCCTCATGCATGTTTTAGTATATTCCTTTAATTTCTCCCCATTATTCCTCCTTTTATCCACCCATAGATCATCAGATATTTAGTCCATCCTTACCACCCTTTAGTCGACTCACTTTCCTTACTCTTTTTCATTTCTCTTACAACTACATCACACTACTTAAGGCTTCCTATCATGCATGTCATGAAGGGCAATATTATATAAGCACATTCCAAGTGCAAGTAACAATACCACATTATACATGTCATAAAACACATGCAAATTAGCTTAGCTCCATGCTTAGCAAGCTGCACTACAAGAGAATAATCCATGACATATAAGGTACACACATATAATCAACACACATAACATATATTACACACATTAGGCCTTAACCATATCCTTACCTAAAATGACATCAGACTTAGAGCACACTCCTATGCCTCTTTAGGGGTTAGACTTAATTCACCTAGAAGAAGGGAAATACTAGGGTTAACTTACCTCTTGTTAACAATTTAATTATTTTTTACTCACCTCTATTATAACCTAGTATTAGGGATAATAATAGTAATAATAACTTTAGTAGTAAAAAAGAGGATATTACCCTTAAAATGGTTAATCATGATATTATTAGCCAAAATAGGTTTAGGTAGTTATATTTGTCAATGATAAGATATTATTAACAATATTAGCAATAATAATGATAATAACTTTAGTAATAATAATAATAATAATAATAATAATAATAATAATAATAATAATAATAATAATAATGATGATGATGATGATGATGATGATGATGATGATGATAAGAATAGTAATAATAGCAGTAGTAGTAGTAGTAGTAATAAGAATAGAATAATAAATACACTAAATAAATTATATACTTAAGGGCTAGGAAGGGTTAGGACACAACCTAGTGAGGGTGGCAGCTAGGTGACGGCGACAACCGGTGGTGGTGGTGGTGGAAGTGGTGACTTGGAGAAGGTAATTCATTGGGGGTGGAAGAGAGAGTGTGAGATGGTGGTTGTAGTGGTGGTGGACTCTTTGGGTGGAGAGGGTTGGAGTGGTGGTGGTGTATCAACAAGGGTAGCAGTGCAGGTGGTGGTGGTTGTGGTGGCTGAGGGTGGTGGAGAAGGAGGGAGTAGGAATGAGAGGTAGAAAGGAAGAAATAAAGGTAGGGGAAGGTGGAGAAGGTTTTTCTTGGTTGATTTGCTAGTAAGGTAGGTGGTGATTGCGGTGGAGGAGGTGGTACACGACAACAAGAAGGGTGACGATGGGGTGTAAATGGCAAGTTGGGCAGCCAAATTTGCACAATCAAGGTGGTTTATGTAGGGGGATTCAAGGATAGGGAGTGGCTTAGTTTGGTGGAGGGTAATGTGGGGAAGGTTTTGGGTGGTTTTTCGGGTGGTGGAGTTGCACGACAACGGATATGACAGTGTCTGAAGTGGCGGTGGTGAAAATGGTGGGAATTCCTAGGTAGAGCAAAGGAGGCTAAATGGGGGGGGGGGTCGGTATGACTAAGCTCTCTAAGAGGGGGATTGTGGATGGATATAGAAAGTACTATGAACTTATATGAGCACTGTATGTTTCACAAGCAGAAGAGGTTAGCTTTTCAATAGCTAATCATAATATGAGAGGGCCTCTTAAGTATATCTATTCAGATTTGTGGGGTCTAATAAGAGTGGTTTCCAAAGGAGGTTCACGGTAATTGCTCACATTCATTAATGACTTATCTTGAAAGGTATGGGTTTATTTCTTAAAGCATAAGAATGATGTGTTTTGTGTTTTCAAATGCTGGAAGACCTTGCTAGAGAGGCAGATTAGGAAGCACGTTAAGTTTCTTAGGAAAGATAATGGTCTTGAGTTTGTTAAGTAAAGTTTTATTGATTTCTACTAAGACTATAGGATAACGAGACATTGCACTTGTGTTGGAAGACCATAGTAGAGTGGATGAATAGATTCCTATTAGGTAAGGCTTGATGTATGTTATCATAAGGAGGGCTAGGTAGAGATTTTTGGGCTAAGGTGGTTCACATGACAGCATACCTTGTGAATTGGTCACCAAATCATCCCATTTAGTTGAAAACACCTAAGGATTTGTGATTTGGTAAGCCAAGTTATTACTTTGATTTACATTTCTCTGATTACCTTGCTTATAATTATATGAATGATGGTAAAATTGAGCCTAGAACTAAGAACTGTATCTTTGTTGGCTTTAAATCTGGAGTGAAGGGGTATAGGTTATGAGACCCAGCTACATCTAAGTTCTTAATTAGTAGGGATGCTACCTTTAATGATCCCATGTTCCTCTAGAATATAGAGTCTTATGATGCTATTTTTTAAGAAGGTGGAGTAGGATAGTGCTTTGAGCTAGGTGGTGGTTAAGGTTGAGTTGGATGGCAGAGACCCTTCTAATAAACCCATTGTTCCTTAAGTAGGTGGAGAAAAGTTGCATTGCTCCAAGTAGAGCATGGAGGATTGTCAAGCCTTTGATGAGGTATGGTTATGAGGAATTAGATGGTTATGCTTTATCTTGTGCAGAGAATGTTGTTGATGTTCATGAGCTAACATCATTCTTGGAGGCTATTGAGAGTACTAATTCTGCTAAGTTGTGTATTTCTATAGAGGAAGAGATGGAGTCCTTATTGAATAATTAAACATAGAAACTTGTGAAAGCACCTAGTAAGAAAACGATTGCTGATTGCAAGTGGGTGTACAAGTTCAAATAGTGATCTCTAGGGGTCGAGAAACCAATTTTAAGGCTCATTTAGCTACATGTGGATTCATTTAGATTCCAGCCATGGACTATAATGAGGTATTTTCTCTTGTGATTAGACATACTTTTATTTATACCTTACTTGTGCTTGTGGCTATGCATGATTTTAAGTTGGAGCATTTGAATGTTAAAACTACTTTTTTACATGGTGAGCTTAAGGAGGAGATTTACATGCAACAATTTGATGGGTTTGTGGTTGAAGGGATGCGTGATCATGTGTGCCTATTAAAGATGTCACTATATGGGGACTAAAAAAATTTAATTCTTATTTCTATTATCATTTTTATTTATTTATTTATCTCTTCTTATAATTACATATTACTTTTCTCTTTTTGTGCATGTCCATTAGGAATCCACATCTGAAAACATTTACTAGCAAAAAGAGACATTAACTCATTCAATTGGTGGATCCTAATTTTTCATCTTTAATAGTGAACCAAATTCGAAGGTGACTAGAATATGTTTGTATTATTCCCTTGACTTTAAGTGATATCTCATCATCATTTGAAGAGAATAGAGAAGATAATTTGGAGGACATCTTTGAAGAACAGATGACAAATCAAACTTTGAAGGAGCTTGTAGCTCTTACTTTTAATCCTGATCTCCTTTAATTAATTATGTTGATGAACATGATGAGTGTGAGATTAAACCTAGATTGATAAGTGTGCTTCCTATTTTTATAGGTTTTTTGAGATACCAGCTCTTTGGATCAAGTGGCATTAATGATTCAAACAAATTAAAAGCATGTTTTGGTATGAAACTAGGGGGAAGAAAGTGTGGATCAACTCAAATTAAAAGCTTTTCCTTTTGCTTTAACTGATATTGCTAATGAATGGTTATGTGATTGACTTATTGTATCTATTAATACTTGGGTTGATATGGAAAAATTATTTCTAGAAAAGTACTTTCCAATATCTAAGGCTACGAATATTTGAAAGGAAATGTGTTATTAGGTTAGATGGGGGAGAGTCTTTACATGAATAATGGGAAATATTTAAGAAACTATGTGGTAGTTGTCCTAACCATCAAATTTGTGTACAATTATTAATACAGCAATTTTATGAAGGATTAATGCCCATGAATCGTAATATGATAGATGCTCCTAGTGGAGGAGCATTAGTAGATAAGACCCCAATAGAGGCCAGAAGGCTATTATCTAATATGGCGTCTAATTCCCAATATTTTGGTACTAGAAATAATACCTATTCTTATCACCATGTAAAGGAGATAAACATAATAGAACTTAATGAAAAATTAAATTTGAATTCATTAGTTGAAAAGGTAGTGAAAGGAGGAGTTTCATCCCAAGAATGTGGACTTTTTTTGTATGTGTGCCATGCTATCGATGCATGTCCAACTTTATAAGAAGTGCAACAAGTTGATACGATAGATGGACCTCAAGAAAACCCAAAGTATGATCCCTATTCTCTAACATATAACCTAGGATGGAGGAATCAACCAACATAAGGTATGGGAATAATTGAGATCACCATCGTACCAAAATCAACAAGGATATAACCAACCCTTAGGATTTTATCCTATTCCACAAAACAAACCAAATCCATCATTTGTGCAACCTCCTTAACCATTGGTACCACAATAGTTTGGAGGAATGTCATTAGAGGATATAGTTAAATCTTTATCCCCCTAACAATCTTCAATATCAACAAGAAATAAGAAATGGGCTAAAGAACTTAGAAAGTCAGGTGAGTCAATTGGCAAATTCTCTAGGTAAACTACAAGAACATATTTCTTTAAAGTTACGCAAACAAATAGAAAGGAATCCAAGTGAAAAAAGAGTGCTATCACCACTTGGAGTATAATACAATTAGAAAATCTAAAGAAATATAAGTATGACTAAGGGACGAAGCAAGAAAAGGAAGAATAAACTAATGTAGAAGAGGAGTTCAAAGAAAAACATTCCAAGGTAACTAAAATAAGTTATCCTAATCCTTATAAACCTGTTGCTTCTTTTCCTAGCTGAATGACTAAGGTTAAGAAAAAAGATCATGAAAAGGAGACACTATAAATTTTTAAGAAGGTGGAGGTAAACGTCCCCTTGATAGATGCAATAAAGCAACTACCTAGGCATACAAAAATTTTTAACATATTTGTGCACTAATAAGAAAACAATGAGAGGGGATGAAAAAGATAGTGTGGAGGAGAATGTGCCTACAAATTTATAAAGGAAACTCCCACCTAAGTGCAAGGATCCTGACATTTTTACCATTCCTTATAAAATTAGAAACATGAGGTATGAAAAATGTATGCTAAAATTAGGAGCCTCTATAAATGGCATTCCTATATCTATTTTTAATGCCCTAAGTCTGGGAACCCTTAAAAAGACCCATGTTGTGATTTAATTAGCTGATAGATCAACCATATATCCTAATAGGGTGGTAGAGGGTGTTCTAGTTTAAGTAAATGAACTTATTTTTCCTACTGATTATATGTTCTAGAAAGAGAAGATGATGAATCCCCTAACCTTTGTCCTAGTCTATTAGGAAGACCATTTCTAAAAATCTCTTGAACTAAAATTGATATTTATAATTGGGTTCTTACTATGAAACTTGATGAGGAAACAATTCATTTTAATATTGATGACTCCATAGGATATTATAATAACCCATATTTTTGTAAATGGTTGAATGAGAATTATGCCAAATTTTAGGCCGTTAATTTTTATTTAATGTTATGATTTGGTGTGGGGAAAAGTTGATTTGAAACCATTTTGAAAATGGAGTTTATTGAGTTTTCAGGCAAAGCGATCGACTGGTTTGTCATTTCAGCAAATTTGGTTTTCTTGACAAAACTGGTCAAATGGTTGGGGGAAACCAATCAACCAGTTTGTAAGACAATTGATTGGCCAAACCCATCGACTAGTTTGTGGAGATAGTCATATTTTTCAGTTTGATTTTCTTAAAAATCTCTTACACTGAAACAGAACTTTATCAACCCATATTAGTTGTCCCTAAGAGATTCCTAACCATTTTTATGATTCATTTAACCTTAAATATGACCTTGAATCAATATAGAGGTCGAAAAAATAAGGGGGAGAGATGACCTCAACATTATCTTCTTTCTCCTTTCTCCTCTGCACATTTTTGAGATCAATGCTTCCACACTTCCTTCCACACCAACCTTCCAATACTTTGCTTGTGCATGTTAATTTTGGCCTAAATGACCTGCATTCTCTAGAGATACCATTTGAGCTCTAGAGAATAGGTCAACAAATCCTAGATAAAAAATCTCCATTTAGATCAAATTCAAACAATCAATTGTAGTGTTTTGATTTGGTTCTTGAACCCTAATTATTTCCCTTCGATTGGTTGGCTATAAATAACCCTAACCATCCCTTATATGCACCTTTCTTTTAGCTACTGAATTATCTAAGTCTTACATTCACTCTCTTTATTCTACACTTCGAGCCTTGCCAAATAAATTTGTTATAGTCTTCTGATCCTATCTCTATCTCTCTCTTTTATCAATCGTTAAGTAAGGAGGAGTTAGATTTTTAAAAAAAGGTTGAGTGGTGCAGTTGTGCTCTTCCCTGTTTTTGCCTCAAATTAGGATGTTCTTATTTCTTTCTATTTCAAAGTTTGAAAATTTAATAATTTTTTGGTGTAATTTTAGAGTTGATATTTTAGTTTTTAAGGTTTTCAAAGTTAAGAATTTTCACAATTGGAATTTATGGCTTTAAAGGGATTTTTGCTTGCATCAAGTAAGTGATTCTTGCTTTTAAAATATTTAATAAGTATTCTTACATGTTGTGTGTTACCTTAAGTTGATTTCTACTTGTTAGCATTAATGAATATAGCCTACATAAGTGGTTTGGATGGTTGTATGGCATGATTTGGGTAAAAAGCATGAAATTTGGTTAAAATAAGATATGAGGTTTCCATGAATTGAAATGTAATTTAATCCGATTAAAAATATGTTAGAATATGTTAATAGATGTTTTAATGTGGTTCAAGATGATTTATATGTAAGAATTAACATGAAATTAATTATTTGGTGCCATATTAGGGCACATTGATCAATTTGTTAGGTTAAATTGATCAATCGGTTCCTAGAACAGTTGACTGGTTAACCCAACCCATCAATTGGTAAGCTTGTAGAGACCTAGGTCTTGCTATTTACATAAACCCATCAATTGGTTTGGTAAAACCCATCAACTAGTTGGGCAAAACCGATCAACTGGTCTATAAATAGTCAACTGATTTGCCTAATCGGATATACTAGTTTAAGGAAAGCATAGTCTAGTTGAGTAAAACCGATTGACTAGTCAACCTAAACCGATTGATGGATTGGTGTAATTGATCAACTAGTGGCGTTAGACCGATCATCTGGTTCAACTAGTTTGCATAATTTATTTCTTTTTGATTTGGTTATGCTTTGAGGCTATGTTTGGAACTATATTATGACAATTAATGGGATAAAACATAGATTTTATCATGGATCATTAGCCTAATGAAAGGATTAAAATTTATCACTACTTATGATATACTCTATGAGTAAGGTAAAGGCTAAATGTGTATTTCACTTATGATAAGTGATTATGTTGAGAGAGAGTAATAAAACTCAGCATGGACTTGAATTGAATAATATGGTGGATATGAATAATATTGGCCAAGGATAAATGAAAAACTCACATGGTTTGGAAAAGGAAAAAAAGATTGATATTGAATAATATGAAAAATTATCTTGATTGCTTTTTATGGGCCTTATATGATCACCCATCCTTAGGAACAAAATACTAATGATGTGAAGTAAAATACAATCAAGTTGAATATGGGTCTAGATTATCCGATCCTCGATTAGCTAATAGGGGTTAGTGTGCCTTCTAAAA
The DNA here is from genome assembly GCA_039764185.1 of Tamarix austromongolica. Lineage (NCBI taxonomy): Eukaryota > Viridiplantae > Streptophyta > Magnoliopsida > Caryophyllales > Tamaricaceae > Tamarix > Tamarix austromongolica. The sequence continues at coordinate 37,693,050 of CM077816.1, read as the reverse complement.
TTTTTAGTACCTTCAAATGGGATCTTGAGAGGTCTTAGTGCCTTACCTACTTTAGACATTGATGATGTACTAGGCGTATCAATACTAAAGAGTTTGGCTACCTAGATGGTTGGCTTTAGCCTGGACTTATGTCCATTCTAGTGATTGGCTTTAGCCTTGACTTATATCCACTTGGTGATTCACTTTGGCCTGAACTTTATGTCGCTTACTTGGATAGGCTTCCATGATATGTGATACCATAGAGTGGTGCATAGTCTATTACTTGATAATAACAAAATATGGATGATAAGTGATTGGTTGATGAAATATGAATGATGACCAAGTAAATGGTTAAAAATTAGATGAGATTGGGAGTAATGGTATGATTGACCAAAATGGACAATAGATGGTTTATGCCACTTAGTGAATGACTGAGATAACCTATTGGTTATTAAATGAAATATGAGCTAGATGTTTTACCTGACTCATATATGGCTAAGGGAATGGTGCATCCTAAAGGGTTGAATAATTGAAAATAAACCCTATAAGTTGCTTGGATTCTCTTTGCTATTACTTGTGTGAGTGCTTATATAATGAAAATGTGAAATCAAGCATGATATATTCTACCTTATTGGAGTTGTGCATGATAGCATCTCCTTATGCACTTTTACCATTATATATGGCTTTATCATGATGCATATTGTATTTCATATCCATGTATGATAGATTACCATACTTGTGTTTATATTAAGGGAGCAACTTAGCTTATTCAGTACATAACATACTAATGTGCCCATTTGCTTGGTCACCTGCTCAATCCCACAAGAAGAAGGCAATGTGTAGGTGTTTGGGGATGGCTAGTAACGGGCCTATTTTTTTTGGCTTGGGGCTTGAAAGAAAGGACATTAGGAGGTTTTTGGTGGGGTTCGTGGCTGACTGAGATTTTAAGTTGGGTGTTATACCATAAACTTATTTTATTGTGGCCCTATATTTCTAACTCCATCTATTTTGTGATGATTTCGTAGGAACTTGTTAGGGTCCTCCGATGTGAACACTCTTTGAATTTGTCTAATTAATTTATTATTTTGCTCACTTTGTTGTTTTTAGTGTTTTGGTTGGTTTAGCCTTGTATTGGATATGGTGTAGGTGGTAGACGTCTATCCTATGTTAAGTGCAGCGATAATGTCCCGTTTTTCCTACATGTGTTTTCAGCTTTCACAAATGTTTGAACAAAATTTTTTAGTAGTGAAAAATGGGGGGGGGGTGTTATAGATATCCTATTGATTATGAATCTATTTCTAAGGTGGATGTAATTGACACTCTATCTGAATAAGTTGTTCTAATAGATGTAATAGAAATAGACTCTTATGAAGAGTTAATAAGTAAATTTTAAATTGGATAAAGGAATAGAGAAATGTGCTTTTTACTTTTAGAGCTTATCATACTAATATAGGGATCATTCGGAATTACTTGTTATGAAGGAGAAACCCTATCCTCTATAGAAAAGGCTCTAGAAAGGGAGTTGAAACCCTTACCCAATAATCTAAAATATGTTTTCTTAGGGGATGATCAAACTCTTCCTATCATCATTTCTAGTGACCTTACTTCTTTGCAGTAAGAGAAGCTTATTAGAATTCTAAAATAATATACAATTGCACCACATCATTACATTATTATCTCAAAATTGTTAAGGCATATCAAATATAGAAAATTAATGGGTATCAACTCAAAGCACTTTACGAAAAATATCAAGTTGAGGATTTTGAAGTATAATGTTGAATTTAACCCTTGTGGTCCGCTTCATCCTCATCACTACTAATTCCTACCCCTTCCCTTCTTTGTCTTTCTATCGTCTAGTCATTGAAAACAATGGCTACTCTAAGCATGGGTAATGTAATATCTTTAGTTTGTTTATTTTTGTCAATTTTTTTTATCATTTTATTATCTTTTATTATGTTTTTTTTATTTTTTTTATTTTTAAGTGTACCTTTTAGTTTGTTATTTATTTAGTGAGATTCTTTTATTTTTGTAAAAAAATAAAGAATTAAAAAATCCTAGTGATGAAACCTTGAGAATAGATAATGAAAGAAATCTCTAATTGATAGCCTCCATGTAAACAAGTAGTCAGGACTATGTTTCATTTTACAACATGCTTGTAGAAAAGAAAAAAAAAATAATGTTTTGGTTTCATTTCATTAGCAAAGAACTTGAACATAAAAATTTGATAGTCATCATGGAAATGAAAAGGAGATTAGGCCTAATAGAAATAAAAATTGGTGAGCCTTTGAGCCTTAATGATGGATATACTTTTTATCCAATATACTTTCATTCCCGTGTGTTATTCTTTGATGGTGTGTGAAATTAAAACTTGTCATTATTCTTTTCAAGGCTTGATGAAACTGTTACATATAATAAGATGATAGAGGACAAAATTTCTTCTTATTAACTACTTAGCTAAATAGCCTACCTATTACAAATTTTCCTTTTCATAACCCTATTGAGGTTTTAAGCCTATTTTCTTAATATTTAACCTACATAAATAGCTGATTATCTATGGTTAATGGAGCATAATTTGGTAATGAGTTGTTGATGTAGTTGAAACTCTAAGCAGGGGAGTATGTTAGTGTTGTTTGGCGAGAAAGGATTTGAAAAATAAAAATAATAAAATAAAAATACTTGAGGTACCAATGTGGGTAGTAAAATAGTGGATGGTTAGTCATTAAATCCTTGTGTTGGGTAAGATATAGCATAAAACACACTTACCCAGTATAACATGGCTCATGTTTAAAAAGATATATATATATATATATATATATATAGTATTCTAGTAGATGCTGTTAGTATACGAGGTGATGATTGGAGATATAAAATTCATTGAAGAAAAGGTGAAGTTGAAATTAATAAAGGATTGAAATTGTGAAAGTTTTGTGCTTCACTAGTAATAGACATTGCAACAAAATCCTAGAATTTATCCTACCTTCAACCCTAGTCCCATTACAGCTAAATAAAAGACCTTTTAATTTTTGCATATGTCAGATTATAACTAGTGGAAAATAGAGAAAAGTGACAAGCCTATGGTCAATCATTACCATTGGTAGAATTTTTGAGAGTAAATACAGACCCGAGACACATGAGATTAGAGTGTCCCCACATGCCTAAAGTGAGAATCTATTGGTCTCATTCTCTGTATCATGTTGATGACTTAAAAATTAGATTGGGATGGTGACTTGGTTGTGATGTATGTATCCTCAAATGAGTTTGAAAATGATTTTCTACATGTTTAATTTTTATTATTTTGAGTACCGATGAAACATTTGTATTTTGTATGTCAATTATTGATATATCTTGTTAACTATTGGAATAAGGGATCATATATGATTTCATGTCTGTGAATTCTCATAATTTTTATAGTTGTGTTACTTGAAGGCAAACAATGGTTCAAATATGGGGGTATTTGATAGGTGCATATTTTATGGAATTATTTGACACATCTTAACCCAACTTTCTATAATTTTTATGATAATTTAAACATTTTTCTTTAGTTTTCTTTATTGGTCTAATTTTGTAGAAAAAGATAAAATCAAGGTAATTTGAGTTGATAACTAAAGAATTGAAGCACAATATGGGAATCAAGCTTGGATTCATGGAAAATTTGATGTACCATCATACAAGACCCTAAAATAGAAATCATGTGAAGGAAAATCAAGTCAAGACAATAAATAGATATTAAATACCGGTGCCCCATATATATGTAAATAGACCCATATTTCCTTGGCTCTCCTTTCACGTGCTCGATCAATTACAATAATATGCATAGTGTTAGGGAAAAATTATGGTGCCCCATGTTTATGAATATGGACCATATTTTGACATATTTTGGATTTAATTTGTACTACCTTCTATCTATATATGCAACTTATATTAGGTCAAATAGAATATCAAAGAGCAACGCCGTCAGAACTCAAACTTCGTTTTTCATTATTTCTAAACTATTTGGATTCTTTTTTTCAATTTATTTACTTAATTGATGTAATTGAAGGATTAAATATGAAACATTGTTTGCGGCCTTCTATCTAATGGCATTTTTCATTTAAAGGATTTCCTTTGTTTCATTTATTCATTTCGTACTTATTATTGTGTTTAATGTAATTCCCTCAATTCATTTATTCAATTGATTTTGTGATTTTGTGTAGTTTAATTTATTATTTGTTATTTTTTTCTCTATGTTTATTAAAGTTATGATTTTTATGTGTTTAAATTTTGTGTTTTCTGGTTTTATTAGTATGCTAGGCTAGATTTGCATGGGGTAGGAGGGTAATTAAAGGTTGCGAGATAATTAATATTGAGATGTGAATTATACTTAATTGTTGTGTGTATTTTTTATTAGATTAATAAACTAAGTTTAATGATCATTGATCCAAGATTAAAACATTATTAACTAGATTGGCCGCCTTGCGAATTTCATGTTAATCAGATGCTAGGATAGTATAGTTAATCAATAATTGTTAACATATACATCCACAAGTGGTAAATATGTTATTGATTGAATATATGTTTATTAATCTTTAGACTTACATAACTCGAGCAGACAGTAATTATAGTTCTAGTTAGCTACTCCCTAATTGTTAATGCTGCCATTAATTAAATTTAGAGATCATATCCTAGGTTATTACTTAGTTAGACAATAAATCATAAGTATGCCTTATTTGCATAAGAGGATACTTGGAAGAGAACACGTAGGAGCTTCTATAGGTTAACATTAGAAATACTACATAACCATTTTATTTGATGATAAGTTGTTATCCTTGTATTGAATATATCCTCTGATCCCTATTATTCCATTATTTTTATTTTATTATTTTATTATTTTTATTTTATTATTTTCATTATTAGTAATTAGTTTTTTATCAATTAAAAACTGGAAGAATATATGTGATAATAGGAATTTACAAATTGAATTATAGCCTTTGTCGGATTGACTTATACTCACTACTTACTACGTTTTTGTGTGATTAGGGTTTAATTAGGAGTGTATACGACAACACAACACTCCTTCACGAAATCATTGGTGTGCAACACTCTTCTGACCATTAGGGTTTCTCCTACATCCAGGGTGTCTCTTCTTGCTCTTCCTCCTCCTCATGGACCAATTTGGTCTCTTCTATTTCCTCCTCATGAGATGCGTCCACCAAGTCCAAAAGAGTCATAAATCTTTTGTTAGGACACTCATTTTGATATTGCTCTAGGCCTTGACATTTGAAGTATCTCATAGCCTTTGGTTTGTTAGGTTCAAACCTAACACCTTTCCCCTTTTCCTTTTCTTCAACATTTAGAATAGGAGAAGATAGCTTGGATGATTAGGGGGCCTCTTTAGAAGTGTTAGCCGTGAACCTTCCTTGAGAAATCTTCGGTCATCTCTTCTTCTTCCTATGTTTCTCTAGTGGATAGATGTAAAAGTTCATCTAAATCCATCTTGCGTGTAGTGTCACTCTTTAATCCTCTAAGGAAGCATGAAATTGTGTGATCCTCTACTTCGTCCAACTCTAAACTCATCTTAAACCACTCAAAATCCTTGATTAATTCTTCAATAGTCATTGGCCCTTTCCTCAAGGAGGCCATATTGTTGTATAGTTCTTGAGTGTAGGATGAGGGTAAAAACCTTTCCCTCAAAGGCTACTTCATCTTTGACCAAGATTTCACCTTATAGTTCCCCTTGTCACTCCTTTGGTGAGTAAGGCTTTCCCATAAAAAGGAGGCATGTCCCTTGTGCTTAAGGATTGAAATCCTAAAGCTCTTCCTATCATTATAGCCTTTCACTTCAAATATCCTAGAGCACCTCAACTCCCACTCTAGGAAATATTTTGGATTAAGTGATCCATATAACTTGGGAACTTTTTATGGCATGAAAAGAATCTCTCCTTTCATGTGTCTGTCTTCTATTACATGTGGAATCACTAGATGAGTATTTGGAATCACTAGCACAATCACTTATGCCAGATTCAATAACCTCATGTTGGTGAAAATGGGGTCTCCTTCTTGGTTGGGGGGAAACGTATGGGTGTGGAATGTTAGGGGATGGCATGAGATTCTTTAAAATTCCAAGAGCTCTTCTCATGTCATTTTTTAGGTTTTAATTGGCATGATCTGTTTTCAAGTTTTGCACTCTTCAAGGCTTAAGACTATTAGGATTTGCTCATCGCCTAGAGTTGCTTGAATATGAAGAATTAAACAATAGAGGAAGAGCATGTTTTTGGTTAGGAGAGGTAAAGTTAGGTTCACAAATTATGGTGACTAGAATTTGTTTTGTGAAGTATTTGGGATTAGATCGGGTAAATAAGGAAAAGAGGAGATGAAAATTATCCCAAATTCTCAACCTTAAGCTCTGATACCAATTTGATGCATATGTTAAATGAGTTGGCACATGTTTAATGGAAGATGGTGGCTTATGGAATAATTGACCACCAAAATTTAAAATGGAGAAAGGAGATGAGAATTAGGATAATATCTAATCTAAGGTAGGTCCAAAGATCAAAAACTCACAACATCACTCAAGGTTTCAACACTAGACATAAATGTTGTGAGATTTTAATCTCAAAACAACATTTTCACTCAACTTTGTAGAGGGAAAATAATGAGCTCAAAAATATTATTTCTTATTCAAGGGGTAGTGTATCCCATTGTGTTGAGGCTAACCATATTTATAGTGGCAACTTCTTGTAAGAAAAAAAAAGCCCATTATATCCTTCCCTTTACCCATGTAGTTATATTCCAACCAATCTAGTTACTTAAAACAAGTTAACAAGGAGTTGAATGGTAACTATTTGGCTCAACACATGGATGGTGTTATGGGTTGATTTTAGACTCCCATACCTCCATATAGTTAGTCATACAAGTTGATTTATCAAAGTACAATCAATCACTTAATCCCTATACTTAATCAATTACTCCTCATGCTTTAGTCAATCAAAACAACATGATTTATGGGGTTAAACCTTTTATCCAGCAGATAGGGTTGAACTAGGTTGGTAATAAATCTTGAGATGGTTATCATATAAAGGTGACTTGGTTGAATTTCCTCACATACTCCACCATCCACTTGTCTTTTTTTTTTTGAAAATGGCATGGTAATAAGGCTTATTTGTCTTCTTAGGTGGCATAACACTTGGCATTAAATAATAAAAATAACTTATTGGACTTGGGCTTGATTTACCACCATAGTTGGCTAGGCTTAGGTTGAACATGCTACTATAATTGGTTGTGCTTCGGCTGGATGTGCCACCATGCATAGATGTTTGGTGCATGAGCCGGTATGTCCACTTATTTTCTCATATTTAGCTTATTAATTTTATCTAAGTTAAAAGAGTTTTGCAATCCCCTAACTTAGAAAAATTAATTAGTGAAGTATTATTATGGGATTCTCCTACATCAAATCATGCACAACTAACCCGAGGAGCTTTTTTATATCAGGCAACAAATGCCATAACAACTTTAACAACTAATATGCACCACTAATATTCTCTTTCCATGTGGCCTCACCAATGGTATCCTATTCCTTAAATATGGGTATGATGTAAGAGCATCCACATTTTGGTTATCAAAATTATAATGTTTTAGTTCATCATCCTAAACATATGCCTAGGCTCTTTTGAAGCTCAAATTCATTCAAAGAGAGCCATATTATGAAGAATGTGCTAACCTTACATCAAGAAGGCTCCTTTGGCATTAATTAATTTCTCTAAGCTATGAAGCTATAAGATGCTTCTAACTTGGACCAAATTAATTACCAAATGAGAGGAGCCATGAAAGGGCTAGCTAGAATTCCATACACAACTATACATGAGATAAATGTAGCCACCTACCTTTTGTGTCTTATTTAGCTCTTAAATGGTCCAAATTTGAACTCCCAAGATTAGTCGCTAACACAGTCAGCATTAGCCAGTTCTTGGACACCTTAGGTGATAAATAAGGGGAGGCAAAATGCCAAATTTAGGCTTAGGGCGTGGGAGATGATTAGAAGGCTATATAGTGATCAAAAAAATCCATAAGCACAAAGATTTGTTATAGTGTGTCAATATTGTATCCCATCAAAACTTCATTATTGAGTACTAAATATTTACTAATTTTGGTATCTAGATGAATCAAATTCAAGGGTTGGAGAATGACCAACAAAATAAAATCAATCGGTAATGTTAATGATAGTAAGAAAAATATATGTAAAAGGCTAGGATTGAATTATCACCATAAATCGGTAATTAATGAATAATATATTTAATTTCCAAAAAATTATTTAAATCCAAGATGGTGAAATAATATAAATTAACTAATAGCCTCTTTCAAGGTCTAAAAGCCATACCTAAATTAATAACCTAATTTCATGGTCATTTTTTCTAGCAAGGGTAACTTGTGTTGATGGGTTTTCAATTTGATTATTGTTCTTTCTCTTGTGGTTATGTTTCCATATATATTAAGGCCATGTTTGGAAAAGTTTTCATTACATAAAGTATGTATCATGTGTGGTTAGCATAATTAATGTGATTAAGACTTAGCCACAATAATCTTAATCATGGATAATCATGCATTTATTTATTTTCATGATCATATATAGATTGCATGATACTTATTGCATTGTATTACACGTATATATTGGGTGCAGTTCCATACTACCATTCATCAACATATGTGAAGTATATTGGATTAGAATATTAAATTAGTCTTCTCACGTTTTCTATAGGGACTGAGAGTTCTAGGATGACTTAATTATTTTAATATAGAAATACATGAGTCTATTTGAATGGAATACTTAGTCCACAAGCAATTTTAATGTCTTTTGATTCATGCTAGTTGCATTTTTACATGCTATACATTGGTAAAGCATATATATAAGTGTTTTGGCTTCACATTGATCATGAGATGATGGACTATAAGGTTTGGAAGGAGAAGATTCTCCTAAGGCTTAGCTGTTGTGGGGCTATTGACTATCTAAAGCTTGTGATAACCAAAGAAAACAATAATGAAGAAAATGATGCTCATGAGTGATGGGTAAAAGACAATTACGTAAATTGGACACAGTTAATGATTAAAATATCTTCTCTTGTCAAAGGCTCTATTGATCATCATCAAAATATTAATGACTTGCTAAAAGCCATCAATGAACAATTTATCCATTCAGAAAAAGCCTTAACACATCATTAAGCTACTATTAAGTACCTCAATAATGAAATTTTCATCCATGAAGCTCACTACTATCAAGGGTATGTTTGAGCACATCATAAATATAAGAGACATAGTGGCACAACTCAAGTTTATAGCTTGTGATCATATCCATGGTTCCTTAATCTTTTGGTAGTCTTGTTTCCTATTCTTAATTATTTTAATTATTGCTATATTATGAGAAAATATACTTTACTAAAACATAAATAATAAGCAATAGAATTAAAAAAAATAAACATAAAAAATGTATAAGTTAATTATTAGCAAATATAAAAAGTAAGAAACTTAAAATAGCAATTGAAAATGTTATCAGATATAAATAAGTAAAAAAAACAGTATGTAAGATTTGAAAAACAAAGAACATAAAACAATAATATATTAGATTAATTTATATTTAAGTAGGGTATCTATTAGATAAAAATTAGCAGTTTTGATTATATGTGTGTGTGTGTGTAATATAATGTATAAAATACAGTACTTATATGAATATTAATATAAAAATAATGACTAACTTCATCAGATGAAACCAATCTAAAATATTAAGTTCTGTATCAAACATTTCCCTAACTGGAACCAACCGCCAAAGGTTTCTTGGTTATTATGTCATTTGTTTAAAGCTTAAAAATGCTCTAGTGGGTTGCTGTAGGTGACTTTATCTTGTTGAGACGTTGGGGTTTAAATGTTAGTTACTGTTCTTAAAGGCACAGAGCGAGTTTGCAGAGTATTGTATTTTCGGCATCATTTTGATGTACCAAAATTGATCTTATACGCATATTAGTTGTGTAGGTTTTGACCTCCAGCGTTCTTGTGATCAGGCATCACTGTATTACTTGGCTCTTTGAATTTCCTCTTTTTGGAGGGCGTTTAAACTGTACCAAAATAAATAAATAAATAAATAATGTAAGATTCAAAGTTTGAATCACGGTTCTCGGAGTGTGGAAAACGGATTTGGATTAATGGAGCCAACTGCCCTGAAGAAACACCTTTTTAGGCCAGAAGCCAAAAACTCTTGTGACGCTTTGTAGTAATTAAGTAGCCGCCGAGCTTCTTGCTCTTTCTTCTGACAGCAATGGTCATGCATTCAGCATACTGAATACAATAATCCACAACCTGGATACTGCTCCGTTTGCTAGTCCATCTCATAAGAAGTCTCCATGTAACTGATCTCCTTTTATGACCAAGTACGAGCAACGATACCTTCTGTTGTTTTGCTGCTTCAACTATGAGCAGACCTTTATCATTCCCCTCTAGTGCTACTATCTCAACTTGCACCTGATCATTTGAAACAGTGCGAAAGCTAAATATTTCAGTTAATTATATCATCTATTATGTAGATAGTATCATATATATAATTACGATAAGTTTATTCGGATCGATCGAGAATCATTCTCGCTTACCCCAGGTCTTTTTCTTTGACATTCGCTCTTCATGGAGTAAAGAAGACCATAAGCTTTAGGGTTGACAGTAGTACTGCCAGAACCAGAGCCTGCATTTGCAAGGGTTTTGTTTTCATGTATATATAAGGAACAGAACACACACAGAGTACATATTCTTTACTCTCTTTCGTGCTAGCAAACGTAGAAGCCACTGGACATACATATTGTTCAAACTAACCTCTTTTTGATGGCGTACTAGTGTGAAGAAGAATGATGGTATCTTCTTTTTGCACAGTATGAGAGACAGCCCACTGAAATGCTCCTGTAGCTTCTTGACTAGAATCAACAACTATCATAATCCTATTGCCATTTTTAGACTCAGTGGTACTCTTCGCCTCAATTGCATCCTCCTCATCTTCATGACCAATACTTTTTGGCTTGTCATCATTGAAGCTTAAGTTGCATTCAAAATAATCACTCTTTTGGTAGGCCCCTTTGATAGAGTTATATGCTGGGTTGTTTTGTACCGGCGGCGAGCGGAATCTAATCCTAGCTTTGCTTATCCTGAAGCATCGGGACATATCGGTACGTACTCTAACTACCATCTTTTCAATATGGTGATGACTACTTTACTTTCTGGTGAAACCGTATACATATTTGTGGCTGGTTAGATGAAAAAGGGAGAGAAAACATGGGCAACCTCAACGTTTTATATGTGGTTAGAGAAGAAGAGAGAGTCTAGATTACCTTTGAACGTGACCAACACTACGAGAGGATTCAGTTTTCCTGTTGACTTTGCTCGTTACATGCTCTTTGTCTACGAAATGACATGTTTGTTCGTTTGTCTAGTCTCAGAATAGTGGACCGGCAGAATAAGACGACGTGCTTACCATGAGTTTCTCACCGTGTATTTTGAGGATGAGAAAAGCAGCACAAATGTATAATTAACCAAGAAGTCATTTATAACGCAGCTTTTAAAATATCAACACACCGAGCACATAATTTTTTGGTTAGAATAATCAGTGAATGAAATGGTTATCAACGCGGCATGTAATACATGATTATTTTTCTATGTTAGGACAATCACTTGTATAGATAAAATAATTATTAGCACTACACGTAACATAATTTTTATTATTATATAATAATCATTTAAGGAACACGAAATTTTAAATAATGAAAAGTGGTTTATAACATAGTGCCTAGAACTAGAAGACCAAGACATAAAGCACAATTACTTTTTAGCAAGGATAATCACTTATCCGAACGAGATCAATCACCATGCTACATATTGATGTAGGAGTATTCCCTAAGCTAATTGACTTTTCTAAGTTATTAGACCACAAAATACTCTTATCTTAGATAAAATTAATTAGCAAAAATTAGGAATAAATGGATGTATATATTGTCCCATGCACAACCTTGCAGCCGCATGGTGCATGTAAATCATCTACCAAGCAACCCCTTTTTGTTACACAAGTATAATTAGCTTTGTACCGCGTAAAAACAAGTGTAAACACCTAGGAATCAACCCCAAAATTTCAAAAAAAAATGAAAAAGAAGAAAAGACATCACCATATAATGGGAGTTGGTGAGATTCATCAGCTTTTTTTGATCAACCAACTATAAAGCCAATGTCCAAGAAAGGTCAATCCACTTGCATACACATTTTAACCCCTCCAGATTAGATTATTTTGATTGAATAAGCATAGGAGATGATTGATTAGATATGAGGATGATTGAGTGATATGTACTTTGTTTTATTACCTACCATTTCAACATGTAAGAGGTTATATGTTGTGGTATGGTTGTTAAATACCACACATGGGCTAACCTAATTTTAGTTATCATCTAACTAGTTATAAACTTGTATTAGATACTAGATAGCAAAGAATGGTTAAAATGTAACTAGGTATTTAAGGGGAAGGGTATAATGGGCTTTTTGTAACAATTGATGCCATTATAAAAATGGATAGCTTCAACATAATAGAACACACTACCCCTTGAATCAAAATCAAAATTTTTGAGCTCCCCTATTCCTTCTCCTCAAAGTTGAGTGAAAACTTTATTTTGAGTGTGAAATCTTATAATTTTTATCTCAATTGCTTGAAACCATAAGTGGTAGTTGTGAGTGTTTGATCTTGGGCTCTACCCTATATCAAATACTATCCTACTTATCATCCCTTCTCTCTTTTTGACTTTTGGTGGTCAATCATTCCATAAGCCAACATCGTCCATTATATAGACATATGCATCGACATGTACATAGACATTTGAAGAAGCATACTATAAGTACAATGACATCATGAGTAAAAAAAACCAAACTCATAGAAATAGCATACACACAGACAATACTTGATTGTGACATAAGAAAATGACATGTCGACAAACATATAATAAGGCAAACAATAGCAATTGCAAGCTCTTATATTGTCAAATACAAGGAATGTCTTCCAAAGTATGGATACTATAATAATGGCATTTGAAAGAAAACATGTTTATCCGTAATTACATGGTATTATTCACATTAAACATATTATTTAATATTATTCCTACTACTCACTTATTTCCATTTAACTTTTCCACTTATGTTCATATAGCTACTTCTTAGCCAACTCCACTAAAAGACAATACGTCACAACTTTGATTTCACGTTCTTACTCATTTACTTATATATAATATTATAATCCATTATTCTACATATTCCTTATATTTCACATGCTAGTCAATCATAAAGAAATATGTGTATATGTGCATTTATACATACATACATACATACATATACATAAGGGTTCATACAAAATGGAGTTGAAGTGTAGGCATTGTAACCTTCATCAAAAGATTTGAGGTTTGGAGAGGAAGCACATGAGCTTTCACTAAATATTAGGCTATCATCACCACTAATGATGGACGATGGTGGAAGAAAATAAGGTTTGGGGTGAGAGTGTTAGGTTTTGAGATACAAAAATGCACCCACAAATACATAGTAATCTATAAATATTTAGAGAGCATTTTCTTGAGAGACATATCAAAAATCACATGGCCATTATTGCTAGGTTGAGAAGGGATAAGATCATCAACATAACTCTCAACTATGGTTTCAAAATTTTTTGGTTGATATTCAAAGATGTTGGAAGGTGATATATTAGGTGGGTCAAATTCTAATAAAGGCTAGTGGTTGGGTTTGGTTTAAGTAACTTCAAAAACTAAAGGGACATCTTCATCACATGAAGACATCTTCTTATGAACATTTTGATCGGTGTCTTCAATTCTATCTTCTCTTCCACCGAAATCAAGTTTTTTTCTCCTCCTCTTCCACAGTGGAATATTCAAATTTTTTTCTCCTTGACCAAACCTTAATATTACTTCTCCCCCCATGTCATCCAACAATCGAATATTGTTGTCCTCTTGGAATTTAATATTCAAAGTGGATGACACCTCTACTTGAATAAGAGTGTCAAGTTTTCCATTTTCCTCATTTTTCTCCACCTCTTGGTTGTTCCTCCTACATTCCATGTGCATCACTTCCCACTTGTTAGGACATACAAATTTGGAGTGTCCAATGCCTTGACACTTTTAACAATTATCAACTCTTGATTTACCTTGTTCAAGTTTAGATTTCTCCTGTTTCTCTAACACGTGGATGATGGCATCAAGTTCTACATTGGTTACCTTTTAGTTAGGAAACCTGAATTTGTAAGGAAAAAAATTGAGGCATTTTATACATCTAGATTGGTAGTTGTAATCAAAGATTAATGCCTTCATTTTTTTTCTTTTTTGTAGTGTGTGTTTCAAATGGGATATGGTGAGGTGAGTGATGGTAAAATGGTGGTTGTGTGGTGGTGGTCAAATGTAGGGCTAAATGGTGGGAATTTTTTGTGTTGTTTTATGGTGGTTAGAATGGTGTTATAGCGGTCGAATGGTGTTGGTGTGGTGGTGGTCGAATGTAGGGCTGAAAGGTGGGAAATTTTTTTGTTGTATTTAATGGTGATTCGAATGGTTGTAGGGTGGTCAAATGGTGGCTGAATGGTGGAAATTTTTCTTTAGGTGCTTGATGGCGATTCAAATGGTGGTAAGGTGACATTATGGTGTTTGTGTTGTGGTGTTTGAATGTAAGGTTAAAAGTTGTGAATTACCATGTAGAAATATTGAGAGAAAAAAAAGAGACCCAACTTATCAACCATGGGCTTTGATACCAATTTGATGCATAATGCTAAATAAATTGGGTCTTTCTAAGAGTTGATGATAGAGCTTGGGTTGAGCTCCATCAAAAGAGAAATCAAGAATGGGGATGAGGGAATAGTCTTGAAAGCCCACCATAACTAAGCTCTCACATAAACCATTCAAGGTTTCAAACCCTAACATAAACTATGTATGATTTTTAGAAGATAAAACAAAGCTATGCACTAAGCTTTGAGTTATTTGAATTCCAACATTCATGATTTAATTCCAAGGTGGTATGCACGTCTCGGGCAGGAACTAACACATCTATAGGATTTGTTAGGTTTCTTAATTACAAAATGACCTTCCTACCCCCTAAGCGTTGATTTCATTGCATAAACTATCTAGTTTTAATATAACTTAACTAAAAGGGAACAATAGTTTCTAACATTATTCCTAGGATATTTTTCATCAAAAATTACAATAAAAGAAAGGGAAACACAAATCCCTAATTTGAGGGCCTGACTTGGGAGCCTTACACAAAATCATGACAGGTGCAAGTTCTCACAAGACTACCTACTAAACATGCAAACTCCAGCTCTTATTCAAACACTATATAGGGATGTACCTCCATAAATTGGGGCTTGGACTTGGAGACTCTTGCATGACACCCATCTGATCATTTAGCCTCATTAGCCTACCTTCTTGACATAAAAAAGGACCAGCTATAATTATACTCGTAGGTAATTGAATAGATAACCCAAAGTAAATGCATTGGTGGATAATACCCGTAGGTAATTGAATAGATAACCCAAAGTTAATGCATTGGTGGATGAACAAAACTTTCATGTTAGGCCATTTTTTTGATGCCTTGTTCACCTTAATTCGTGGTCAAATTATCCACGAAATGGGGATTGTAGCTGGCTGCTTGGCGGCTAGAAAAGCTACGAACACAAAGGGGAAACGTAGAGCTTATTACATCCAGTAATTGAGGTTACCATGGGTTGTTGTTTTACTTGAGACTTGCATGTGTGTGCATGGAAATTTATTCACCATAAAAGGGGCTACATACCTCGTTCTTTTCATGACCCAAAACACCCCATAAGGTGGTAACTATAGGCTGTTTTTTTATGGCCGGAAGATGAGCTTTGAAAATGAGGAGTTAGGGGGTTGAATAGCTTACCTTAGAGCTCCAAAGTAGGTAGTTTTGTGGCTCATACATGCCTTTTTATGGCTAGCCAGTTGACACCTGCATGGATTCCCATTTTTATGATTATTATTGCTTTAATTTAGAAGTATAATGTAGCTTCTTAACTTAGAGAAAATAATTAGTACCAAAGGACCTCCTTGATGTAATATTATCTCAACATTCGTAATGTGGCCTTTGCTTGACAAAAATTTAAGCTCAAAACACCTTAAGATTTAGGCTTAAATAAGACCTTAGGAATATGTTTAGTAATTCAACCAATGTCATTATAGTTTTGTTCACCAAAATTAAAATGAGGTGGATGCTCCTACATCACAAGGTAAGTAGAAATGAAAGAAACTTTTATTGATAAAAATACGAGTTTAGATATTAACTTCGAATGACAATAATAGGATACAAACTAAGGAATGCCATGGAACAAAGAGTCCAAAAGATATCCGGCTAAAAATACTATTCGAATAACATAATTGTTCACCCAAACACCTAGTAGATAAAAAATCACTCCTCCCATACATTTCATTAAAAGTAGTAAAATCATCTAGCTGGTCCTTAAAGACCTACACAAAAGCATTAGGGTCCCTTGCTTGTAGGAATGAGCAAAATCTGTAAAAAAGGTGGTCAGTACGCTATGTATTGACTAAGGTAATAATACTATCAAAGCAAGGGATACAAATAAAAACATGCATTTATAGTTGATGATAAGTACACATATAATTTATAAAAAGTCTTTTAAGTTATAACAATATAACCAAATTATAGTATGGTATATAAGAGTCCAAAGAAAAATTGATTATAACAAAAAACCAATACTTGAAGGTACAACTCTAGTTTTCCCTATTTCTTAGACCCAAAGGCCCATTCTAAAAATGGAACATCTTCCCAAAGACTCTAATTGTCTTGCCTGTGCTTATAACCTTCATGCCATTCATGGCCCTCATATAGTCATCTAACAAAGTAGTATCAGTACGACTTCCTCGTACTGAATAAATCATAATGCCTCATAAGAGGCAACATACCTACCTTCCACATAGCCATAGAAAAATCGAATAGCATACATAAGCCCAAAGAATAAATTATATAACAATACTTATGGAGAAACATATATCATGGTCCAAGTCTCAACTCAATAGCAAAACATACCAATCCTATGAGTTATTAGATTTACCTAAATCCAAGCTTATACAAAATAGGACTTCTCTAAAGATCTCAAGCATTTCCTAGGAATTTAACATCCAAACATATGCATATATTAGCATATAATATAACAAAATAATAATTAACAATTACTAAAATAATTTAGGGCTACTAAATGGCTAAATAAGCAAGAGGAAAGTTAAGCAATCAAGAGAGGGAATTTGCGAAGGATAAAGGTGCAGTAAAGGCGGAGGCTTCGGCAAACATAGCCAAAGGTAAGGAGGGGGATAACAATAGCAATGGTGCAGAAAAATCAGCAAGATAAGTTCAACATAAAGGGTTGAAAGATGGGGATGAATCTCAATATAAATGGGTGTAGGTAGAAGAGGGGAGCTTCAACCAAAATGGGCCAATATGGGTGTGTGTAGCTACAGTTGTTATGGCCAAAAGGAAAAGGGAGGGAAAAATTTGTTTGGAATGTGGAGATGGCATAGGAAAGGTAGTTTTTTTCAGTGGCAGGGAGGAGGAAATGGTTAGGGGTGCCAAAAAAGGAAGGAAAATGTGTGCATGGAAGGGTAAGTTATAGGGGTTTTTTGTATGGTTGATGGGGGAGCTACCATATGGATGGACGATGGAGGGGATGGGGATTTGATTTAGGTGGCCAATGGCGAGGTAAGGAGGCCAGTGGGGGTTGGTGTTGTTGTATATAAAAATGGAGGATAGGAGTAGTGATAGGGAGAAAGTAAGAGTTTGGTGTGTGAGGGAGCTTGGGAGAGGTAGGGTTTTCTACAGAAGGGGTCGAGATTTTTTAGCACACACATAGGAGGATAGGAAGTGTATAAGAAGGGGCTTACATGTTGTCAAAAAAGGAGTAAAACTAAGAGAGCAAAATAAGGAGAGAGGGGAGGTATAGTGTAGAGTGATGGATTTTAAGACTCACAAGTAAGCTTTAGGAGTAAGGAGGGTAGGGTGATGGTAAGGGAAAAACTAGCATAGGTTAGATAGTTTAAAGTAAAATCTAGGTAAATATTTAGGATAAAATGTCTGATAGAATTTAATTACCAGTTAGGTTTATTTAACGAAATAGATACCTGTTATAACCCAACCTAGGTTTAAATTTTATAATGCAATCTCTAGTATGTTTTAACCTAATTAAATTTTATAACTAAAAAGGTGTAATGATATTACACATATTAACAAATATATTTATTATCAAGTATCCTAAAATAATTATTCTAATTAAAACACATAATTATCGATTATAATTAGGGTTTCTACAAATGGTGTATTGCATATACCATCTACATGCAAGAGTAATATACACATCTGTCTTCCTTTTCTGATGCAAAACCTACACACAAGAATCGAATTTGAACCTTTTGAAAGCAAACTTATTAACATATCTATAAAATCTCTCATTCCATTTCCTAAGTGATTGTTTCAACCCATATAATTAATTTGTTTAAAAAACAAACCCAATATCCCTTGCCTTGAATTGAGAATCCATGTGGCTACCTCATGAGAATTATCTCCTTGAGATATTTATGAAGAAAAATTATTTTCACATCAAGTTATGCAAGCTCTACCTCATAAATAGCTAATAAAGTTAACAATACTCTAATTGAGGTGTGCTTCATAATAGGTGAAAATATCTTCTTATAATCAATACCTTCTTATTATGAAAATCCCTAAGCAACTAACATAACTTTATACCTAGGTTTTTCCTCTGCTTTAATTTCCTATTTCAATTAAACTACCTATTTACACCCCAAAAAATCTCTTATTCACAATCCTAGGTATTAACTCCCAAGTATTGTTCATCCTTAATGACTCTAATTCATCCTCTATAGCTCAAATCCAATCTGAAATGTGAATGCTTGCAATGGAATATTTAAATGTTACTAGTTTTTCTTCAATAATACTCGTTGTAGTGGCCTCATAACCCTTACCTCTCTCCCTTTCTAGCAAATAACCCACTAATCCAACCTGATCTGCAACTGCTTGCTCTTCAACATCAAAATCTATATCATTATCATCTTATCTAATCAAACCTTTTTTATCTTAACCATCATGCTCCACCTCAAGCTAGAAACTATCAGCTTGATCAGCAACCTTATTTCCCAATGAATACATATAACCCCTATACAACTCTATTTCTTTTAACTTTACATCTCTAATCACAAAGGTGCCATTATCCCCATTTTCTAAAGTCAACAATTTATAACCCTTCACAATAGTAGGGTAACCTAGCAAAACACACATTATTTCCCTATGATCAACAAAATTCCCTAAGATGCTTACAATTTGAAGCCTTTCCTGTCCATCTTTAATAGGGAGTGCTTAGTTCAATTGCTAAAGAATGACACATGTTTATTAAGTATTCTATAGTTTTAGGAAACTCTACCCAATATGAATTAGGAATTCATAATGTAAAAAATATATATCTAACCCTTTTGAGTATTGTTCGGTTCATTCTCTCCATAAGCCCAATTTGTTGAGTATTTCTAGCTATCAAATGCCTCACTATGCCATGATACTTATGGAAGGCATCAAACTCTCAAGATAAAATTCAAGCCCATGATAAATCCTTAACTTCTTTAAATTTCTTTTTGAATGAGTTTCCACCATCACCTTCCATTATTTGAAGTGAACCAATGCCTCATTATTTATTTTAAGAAAGTAAATACAAACTGATCTTGAGTAGTCATCATTGAGAGTCATGAAGTACCTTGCAACCCCTTTGGATAGTGTCCTGGGTAGCCCCTAAAGATCTTTATGAACATAATCAAGTACCCCTTGATTTATGTACAATAGTATGAAAATTCAACCTGCAAGCCTTCTACAAAGCACACTGCTCGTAGAAGTCGGGCTCTTTAATTTTATATTGAATAATTTACCTCCTTTTAGACAACCCTTTCAACCCCTTTTTGCTAACATTCCTAAGACTATAGAAACACAACATGGTAATAGAAAAAAGCCTTCCTTCAATAACTTGTGATATATTTGCACATCTTATTTTACTATATTGAAGTATATAAAAGCCATTAACAAGACTTTCTTTAGTAACAACCGTCAAAAATTAACACACTTGAAGAGTTCCTTATTGAATATGTAACACCCCCAAATTTACTACTGAAAAATTTCGTTTAAGACAAAGGTTTTAGCGGAAGCGAAAGAATTAAAACCATAAACTTGGGGGTATTACCGCCACACTTAGTACCAGACTGGTTCACTCCTACCGTTCTGATACTAAGTGCTAAGGCTAACTAAACAATCATTAAGTAAGAGTCACCAAAACATAGGTCCATTCACGAAAACCACGTGTCAACAACAGTTAAAATATCGTTAAGATTGCAACTTAAAAGTATGGTTTCAAAGCAAGAAGCGTAGTACAAAATATGGTTAATAAGATGGGTCCCAAGGGACCAATATCCGGATCGCCTACTCACTCAAGCCAAGCCTTCCACCCCACAATTAGTAACCGATCAAACCTGCATAGGAGGTCTGCTCCCCACCATCGGTGGATCATCACAGGACCCATTCAATCAAGGTAGTATCAGTACGGGTCCAATACTGAGTAAGGGCGCTGGTGCGCTAAGGCCAAGCATACAATCATACAACATAACATACGTAGCACAATCATATAGACAACATGCGATAACCAGCAAGATAAGGCCTGAATACTTTTCTGTGACCTATTCCTCATTTCTCATTAATAATACGTTCATTCCCCACAGATTCTTTAATAGTCCGTGTGAGTGCGGGAACCCCACTATTATAGCCGGTGGAACGGTCACGAAGGCCATGCCCTGCCACTATTATAGCCGGTGGACCGATCACGAGGGTAACATACCCTGCCACAATTATTTGCCAGTGGACCGGTCTGGCCCCGACTCACAAGGTATTCCACTGTAAATGTTTGTATCTTTCCTAGGTCTTATCATCATTTTGATTAGTTTGTTGAGCACGGAATCCCCCACTATTATAGCCGGTTGAACGGTCATGAGGGCCATGCCTTGCCACTATTATAGCCGGTGGACCGGTCACAAGGGTAACATACCCTGCCACTATTATTTGCCGGTGGGCTGGTCTGGGTCCGGCTCAACATCTTTCGCTATAAGTAGTTAATGTCTTAACATATCTTATTCAAAAGGTTTTCACCAAGGATACGCATAAATCATTCTCTCTATGCTTTACACATCGCAACCAATAAAATTCCGCATTCATAACTACCCTTTAATCGATAATACACATGATAACGCCAAACAACTCTAAGCAGTCATAACCAACCCTAATTGTCCACACCAACCCGTGGTTAACCACTCTCATCCCTATTTTACCATAACCACCGTACTTAGCCATCCCAAACCTTAATTATCCTCAATAGTCACAATTATTTACTCCATCCCTTCTTAATCACAACGCCCCAGAGTTAATCACTCCAAACCCTGATTCCATACGATCATTAACTCCCATGCAAAACCCTAATACCGCCATATCAACATTAATACCACCATACAACCCATAACACCACCATAAGTCATTAATACCACTATACAATCATTAATACCACCATACGAACATTAATACCACCATACAAACCCTAATACCACCATGCAAACCCTAATACCACCATACAAACCCTAATACCACCGTACAACATTAATACCTTCATAAAATCACAAATACCACCATACAACATTAATACCTCCATAAAATCACAAATACCCCCATACAACATTAATACCTCCATAAAATCACAATACCACCATACAAACCCGAATACCACCATAAGCCATTAATACCACTATGAAATCATCAGTACCACCATACGAACATTTATGCCACCATACAAACCCTAATACCACCATACAAACTTCAAGACTCCCATGATGGTTCCCAACTCATATTACCATTTATCCTAACATGCATGTCCTAGTGGGCCATAACATATTACATCATAAACATCATACATATAACTGTCATGCTCATGTCACGGAAGCACATACAACATACCTCAATCTCCAAGCTACGCTACACATAAGACAAGTTATACACAAATCATATAATACATGGCATAGCATGGCATACACAACATTCAACACATCCATGTCACACATAGCACAAGGCCATTAGCTTCGTCCTTACCTAAGGTGACGCCGGGCTTGGAGCACGCTCCTCTAACTCCTTAGGGCTTTGGTCGGGATTACCTATAAAAGGGGGGAAATGCTAAGTATTAGTTTCCCTTACAAGTACCATCAACCCTTATTCTAGTTTAGGATTAGGGTTTTTATTACTAAAGAGGGTATTATACAAAAACTAGGGTTTTTACCTTATAATTAGTATACTAAATATTAGCAGTCAAAATATAGTTATTTATGATACTTATTGTTACACTTATTTTATTAAGCCCATTAGCTCCATTCTTATAATACTAGTGTTCACTAGTCATAGTAAAATAGTGATAATAATAATAATAATAATAATAATAATAATAATAATACTAATAGTGACATTTATGTTTCAAGTAATAGAACTCTAGCGTTTTTAAGATTAAGTCTAACAATGGTGTTAGGTTTGAAATAATAATATTATAAGGTCAAAATATTACAAGTAAACTACTCCTAAGGGTGATAATGATAATAGTAATAATACTAATAATGATGATAATAATAGTAATACTCCTAGTAGTAATGATAATAACAATAATACAACCAAGTAAGGTTTAGCAACCACAATAATAACCGTAGTAAGGATAATAGAAGTAATAATAGTAATATCATTAATAATGTTAATACCAATAATTATAAAAATTAAGATTAAAGTTAAGTATAATAAAAGTTAGGGTTCAAAAGGGATGTTAGTATTAGTAAGAAAATAAGACATTAATAATAGAGACCATAATAATGATAATAATGATAATAATAATAATAGTAATAGTAATGAAAGAAATAATCATAATAATAATAATAATAATAATAATAATATTAATATTAATATTAATATTGGTAGAAAGTAGTAGTAGTTATATAAAAGGGATATTAGGGTTTGGATGAGTGGAGAACCACCTAGGGTCGGTGGTGGTCCGGCGACGGCGCGTGGCGGCGACGGCGGCGCCGGTGGAGGAGGAGAAGAGGGGGAAAGATGGAGGTGGCGGTTAGATGGGAGGGGAAAAAGACGAGTTTGAGGTGGGGAAAGAAACAACAGGTGAAGGGGAGTGGAGTGAGGGTGGTGGCGTGAGAAAGGCGCGGCGCGCGGTGGTGGACGCGGCGGCCGAAGGTGGAAGAAGGCGGTGGGAGATGGTGGAGGTTGGTGGAGAAGGAGGTAGGGGGTAAGGATGGTATGGGTAGGTAGGGGAGGACCTGCCGGTTATTGTGGGAGGTGGCAGGGTGGCTGGTCGCGGCGGAGGAGGCGGCAGAAGGTGGCGCAAGGCGGCGACGGGCTGGAAGGGGCTACTCGGGGTGGCGATTTTGCACGGCCTGGGGTGGCTCGTGCAAGGCAAATTGAGGGCTGAGGAGGGCTTGGTTAGGTGGAGGGTGGTGCAAAGTGGGATTCTAGGCGGCGTTCGACCGGCAGCGTTGGGGGACGGCGGCGGTCGACGCGTCTGATGGGGCGGCGGCGAGAGGGAGCAAACCCAGGGTTTCGGGGTTCCAAATCCCGAACCCAGGTGATCAATGGGGGTATTTATAGGTAGGGTGGTCGGGCAAGGCCAGGGGAAGAAGACAAAGGGGGGGTGCAGGCACTAGGCTGGCCGGCAGGCGGCAGGTCCTGCCATGGCAGGTTGGGTCGGGGAGGGGGAGAAGAAAAGGGAAAGAGATGGGCACGCGGGAAGGGGAGAGAGGGACTTGGTCGGGGTCAAAAAGAGGAAGGAAAATGACAGGGAAGGGAAGGGGAGGACGGTCGGCGCTGAGCTGGTGGCTGCCGGCGAGATTCGGGGCTGCAAGTCGAGTTGTAGGTCAGCGTGCAGGTCGGGGAAGAAGAAGACAGGCAGGGTGGACCGGCGGTCCAGGGAAGAAAAGAAAGGGGAGAAACCGGCCGGTCGACAACAGTTATAACTTCCGTAAGTCAAACGCGGCGTATTGAGGGTTGTGGGAGGAAAACAACTATCTCTTTACTTAGCGCGACGCGGCGTCTCAGCAAATTGAGCGGCGAAACACTGCGTCGCGATTATGGGAAGGGGGCCGAACGGCGCTGGGCCGCGGGCGAGGGAAAGAGGAGAGGAGGGGAATTCGGGCCGCGCGTAGGGAGAGGGGAGGCGAGGGGTCTGGGCTGCGCAGGCCGGCCCAGTCGGGGGTGGAGAGAAAGAAAAGAAAAAAAGAAATAGGAGGGAGAAAAAGGAAGAAAAGGGAAAATAAGAAAATAAATAGGATGGGAAAATAATTAAAATAACTTATGGGGAAATTGGGGTATTTTTGGGTTATTTAGAATATTAATATTTATAAAATATTAAATAAATTCCTTTTTGCTTATTTTAGACTATTTTAGATAAATTCCCTTAACCTCCATGCTAATTAGGAAAAATACCCAAATTTTCTTCCAATTAAATTCTTTATTATTTTCCTCTTAATCTACCTTAATTAAATCTCTACATTTAAATAAATGAATTTATATAATTAACTTTCCTAATAATTCCTTATTTGGCCATAATTTCGAAAATTAGGATTTTGGGATATTACATCACTACCCCCTTAAAAACAGACTTCGCCCCCGAAGTCTCTTGGGCTCTCTAGGATTAGGGTTAGGGTATTCTAAACTTCCATAATGACACGTCATTAATTATACGTACATCAACTACCCCCCCCCCTTAGTGACGAACTAGGGGTTATCATACCTAGGGTATAGGTTCAAGTTAAATACTAATTGTCAAAAATTAATGGTCAGAAATTAATGTTAGGAGGGTTAAATCAAGAACTTATCTATCGAAGATCTATTTCAAAATTATCCGAAGGCTCAAAATAATAAAAGAGTTATATAAAGAAATTTGGAAAAATTTTCAAATGAGATTTACCCGTGAACATAAAAATTGTATTATTTACGGGAATATACTATAAGACTCCGAAAACTTATCTAAGGCATAACATATTTAAGTCAAGTTCAAATAATTCGAGACCAGTTTTAGTCCTTTCTGAAATCAGTTTCCTATAATTCAAAGCATAAAACCAAAGGAGGTTGATTTTGGAAAGGGATTCTTGAACACACAATTTAAATTTGAGACATCTCAAAAGATCAACGATTTTTGCATGAATAGATTTAGAGCTGGAAATATTTTATACGGATAAAATCATTAAAATCAATTTAACTATTTAACTAAAGTTGTATAATTTAAATAATATCTTTTGTTGACGAACTAAATCCCGAAATAAAGTCGTAGTTATATGACGAAGCTATAATCAGATACAAGTCTAAAATATAAACGGGATGGGTCGCATCTTTTTAACCGAAAATCGTCGATGAATCTATTAAGCGAATTAGAATGATAACTATTTGCATCAAGTTATGCTAATACAATCGTTAAGTTTAATAAAACTGGCTTTTCAGAAATATGGGGTATTACAGAATATTTGTGAAATACCCTTCATCCTACAAAGTTCCCATAGAAATCATATTTCTCTTTAAATTTGGAACATGCCTTGCATTACTTAGTTCAAAATTTATTCCACTATCAAGACTTATCTTGGCTATAACAACTCTAGCAATAAAATGACTATTTATGCATAATGGTAAAGGGGTAATCTATGATCAATCCTTACCATCTTTATCTTATTGGCCTCAACAAAAAACATGCATAAACCATTTTACGAAGAATGTGTTCAAAAAACCCATAATCTTGATAATTAACTCTCGAACTGGTAAAAAACAATATCGATGAAGATGTGTACATATACTATTAAGTTGTAAAGATTGTAAATTTCCATGAATTTCCCATTAATCACTTGATGATGGAACTCTGCTTATTTCATTCTTTGAGGATTGCTAAATTAAATGATATTTATGTTTTGACTTTTTTCCCTTCTTCTTTATATGAATCAAACTTTTCCTTGCCATAGTGGTTATTGCAAGATTTATTATTTCCCATAAGAGTATGTTTTCAAGAAATAGTATGGCAATCAATAAACTTTAATATGTCAGGAATCATATGAAAAGTGTACCTAATGATAATTACCTAGTCTAGATCAATTTTAGTTGAAGAAATCAAAAAAACATTAGCATTGTCATATCCATCCACCACCAAATATGTATTCCCATTTTCAAATGCCTTTAACTTCGTATTATTCCTAGTTTAACTTATTCTCTCAAGGAATTCCTTTTTAAAATGTCCTTTCTCATGGAAATAAAAAAATACTTCTTGGAACTCTTAAACTGAGATTAAGATCTTGAATGGCTTTTGCCTCCTTTCGTATTTTTATTCTCTAGTCTACCATGACTTAACAAACCTTCCCAACTTCCTTAATCCTTACTATATGATATTTTCTGTAACTCTTTCAATGTAAAGGTAGCAATAACATCATTTAATGTCAAATCATAATGCATATACATCATAGTATCAACAAAATGTTTATATAGATCTATGGGTGATGAGTTCATCAGGATTATAGACTTGTCTTTATCCTCCACTTTAACTTTGATATCCTCAATATGTTAAACAACTATCAAAATCATCAACTTGATCATCAATTGACTTACAAGGCAAAATCTTGAAATAATAGATCATATGCTTAAAGTTTGCTCATTTCAACGGTGAATTTTTCATGTGGAGTGACTCTAATTTCATCCATACTATTATAGTTGTCTTTTCATTCATTAACTCCTGAATAACTTTATTTCCTAAGTAAAACATTATTGCACTATGTGCCATTTCCAATTTTTCCACTTGAGTCATTTCTTACAGTGCTTCTAGTTCACATATTCATACTCCAAATGCTAAAGTTATTCTTTCTTGTAAATTTTTCCACTTTTATGGTCTTTATTGTGTATTAATCTACACGTCTGATGGTGATATGAGTGTTTTTTATCTTGTTTTAGAGTTTTGTTTAAGATTTGGATGGTTTTACCTGAGCTTGGTTTAGATTGTGAAAGATAAATGGTTTTATTAGAAAACCATTTGACTAGTTAGAGGTACCAATAGACTGGTTTCTTCATTAAAAAAGATTTTTTAAACCTAATAAATTGATCGACTAGTTTGGGGGTACCAATCAATTGGATCAACTAAAATAGTTTTTCTTCAAACTCACTTCTCATTGTGAATTTTTTCCCAAAAAAAAAATACTTTTTCCAACATCTTGATTATGTTTTGAACAACTTGTTTGCAATTTTTATGAAGCGTTTGGGAATGCCAAACCTATTTTATCAATTTTCAACAGATTCATAGAGGGGTAATTTATTAGAAGTAACTTTTATGACTTTAGTTCATTTTTCTTCTTCTTCATTCATTTATATCTCTTTTGTGAGATTCTTGAATGGATTATTTGCTTCTACAACCTTTTTATATTGGTGAACTTTGATTCCCTTCCCTTCTTGAAATTAATCATTTCTTATGCTTGAAATTTATAAGGCACATTACCCAAAACACAATAGTTTCACCAATTGAGCTCAAAGGTATAAATGCCAACTTTGAACCTTCAAAACCTATATTTTGAAGCTTAGATTTGGGCTAGGATTTGAGGTCTTAATTTTTAGACCCCCTTACCCTTCTTTTTTTTAGTAGAAACCCTTAGTAATTTGAACATAATGCTTCATTTTCTCATTTCTTCACTAACCACTGAACTATCACATTTTTCTATATATTTTCTTTGCTACATTACCTCTCCTTGACTTCCATTTCTAATCTTCCTCTAATCCTTTTTCTAACTCCTTCTTGTTTGATCTTAAGAAAGATGAGGTCAGACGTGGGTAAGGAGTGAGGGTTTAGCTTTCATATCTAGTTTTTTTTTTGTTTTTTCCTTGGGAAGGTAGGTTTTATCTTATTTCTTCTCCTAGGTCTCCAATTTAACTAGATATTCTTTGCATGATTTTAAAGGTTTTACTTAATTTTAATCTATTTCTTAAAAGGTTTTCTAGTGTTAGAAAGGGGTTTAGATTTTTCAAAGACTTTTGCTCTCTTTAGTGTGTTGCTCTACTCTTTTTATTATTAGAGGTGACAATGTGTCTAAACTTGTTATTATGGAATGAATAAAATAATTAATAGGAAGCTTAGCTTAAAGTCTTGTATGCATAAACCTCATAAATATGATTTTAGATTTGTACTTACCTTTGAAATTCGAAGTATCTAAAATGAGAGTAGTATATATGATATGATGGATAGATTATCGCATGATGACCTAGTAAGAAGAGAATATGATGTATGTTTTCTTATTTCTTATTAACTTATTAAAGTGTAAGCATGGTTTCATTGAGATTTCTAGTATGATTTTTGTATTTTGTATGTCGATTCATGAATTTTTCTTGTTAAGATCCTTGAATGACCTGATATTTACATTGAGATTGAAAGAAAACAGATTATCAAATTTAATTGTGTGTAAGTATATTTTTGTTGGCAGTTTTTTCTCCCTAACCGACTAGTCCCTAAAATTGATCAATTGGTTTGGTAGAGCCATCAAATTATGCACCAGTGACATTAATGGTCTTAGTCTCAAATTAAACACATCAACTAGTTTGACCAAACCCATCAACCAGTTCCTAGAACAGTCAACTGGTTGGGTCAATCGATTGACTTGTTGGTTTATAACCCTAATAGTCTTAACCTTAGGTTAGACACATTGTTTGATACCCTAAAATTTTTCTTAACATAATTCTATATCATTAATACCATAATTTGATTCTAATTTCAAGAAAACCTTATTTCAACCATAACTAAATTTCTTAATCCTAAAACCTTAACCAAATCCAAATTCTTTGACCCGAATAAACCATATTTTGTTACCCGACATCAAATCTACTAAAATTTACCACTAATCCTACCTAGTTTGGCTAATCAAAAATTACCTAAGTTAATCCACAACCTTCCCCCTTTTTTCTTTTCTTTCTCCTTTTATTTTTCATACTTTCTTATTTCTCCCATTAGCCTTGCTGTAATTTTTGACTAGCAATATATAACTTGCATCTTGCAACATGCACCTGCCTCAACCATCACACCTTTGTAGCCACTATCATCCATCACCCTCTTCTTCCCCTCGTGCTGCCTGATGTGCACATCACCCCTCCCCTACCATTTTTCATTTTCACACAATATACTCTCACAACCATAGCCATCTCTTGCCTACACCCTCTTTTTCACTTCTCCAACCTTATCCAAAAACCACCAAATTTTCACCATAGCTCCATTATAAATTCCACCACATATCCACACAACTCAAGCTTCCATTTAGCTCTGATTATTTTTATTTTAACCCTCATTTAAGTTAATTTTCCCTTCATTATACTCTTCAAACCTAACAGTGTATTATGCTATTTTCTATAGGTGATATTTCGGTGATCTCGAAGGAAGAGGTCTAGGATTTATGTGCTTAGAGCCCTATCTCCTAGTTGGTAAGGTACTAATTTATGTTTTAGGGTTTTGTATTATTCTCATGGATGTATATGTGAATTTCCATGATATTGTTGCTATATGATTTAATATATGTTGTTGATGATATATTGTAATTATGTGAAATATGTTTGAAAGAAAGTAAGAATGGGTAAGAGGTATGAATATGATTATATTATGATAATGAGGTATTTTTGAGGAATATATATTATGGCATGAAAGATAAGCTAAATAAGTTCTGATAAGTTGACATAAGCATATCAATGAGGTTTGATGATAAATGGTGTATTTGGAAAAATAATAGTCGTGGAAGATACAAGATTTCATAAAATAAAGGCCATTAGTTATCCATAAAGGCATTTTGGTCATTAGTGGATAATAAGGAAATTTGGGTATTGTAATATGTTAGGTAGATTAAAATATTATAATGATATCTTAAAAAATGTTTTGGAAGGATTATTATTTGTCTTGGGTCCTTTAAAATGAGATAATGATCTAATTAGGACATAGTGACCTTAAATGATAATCTTAGCATTCTATGTGTGAAACCCTAGAGTTAATCCATAATTCTATATATATTACTAATTTTGGCATTATAGGGATGTGTATTAAGTTTGCTATTCATATGAGTCTTATGGAAAGAATTCTGATTACTTGTAAAATTAGGGTTTTAGCAATTCTGTGAGTAGTACCTTGGGATAAGATTATTATTGTATGTGTATGATATGGGAGTTAGGCCATGAATTATGGGTATGATAAAAATGATGGTAAGTGAGAATGATATATTATAATTGGTGGTTGAATAATCAATATGACAGAATGATACTAGGAGTGTGGAATTAGGATTTGAGGAGATTAAGGATCTTGACCAGTGTGATGTGTTTATCTACCTCAATGTGTTCAATATCCATGAAACAATAAATGAATAAGATACTAATCATTTAAAGTGAAAGAGGAAATGAGTAGGGCCAAGGTGATGTTTTTATATCCATTCCATCAGAGATAATAATGACTCAAGAGCATTTTTCCCTGAGAAGATGATGTGTTGAAATATTCCTTCCACTGGAGATAATAGTGGCTCAGGACATTTTTCTCTAAGAAGGTGATTCAGTTTATTCTAATAGATTAAGAATAGTGGGTCTCTACGTATCGTGAATGAAAATATAACTATATAACCTATGGATAAGATACTAATGACTTAAAATGGAAGAGCACGTGAGTCAGGACTACGATATTTTTTTATATCCATTCCACTAGAGATAATAGTGGCTCGAGAGCATTATGCCTCGAGAAGGTGATATTTTCATATCTATTCCACAAGATGATAATAGTGGCTCAAATATGTTATCCCTAAGAAGGTGCTTCAGACCATTCAACCAGTTTAAGAATAGTGGGGTTCATATACTCAATGTGTATAAAAGAATGAAAATGGTTATATCTAATTAAAGAGACCTAGATCAATATTTACCTTATGAGATATTTCATTGGTTTGAATGTGTAATTATCATTAGTTATGAATGCATGTGTTATTTATATCCTTGAGTCATTAGTATTATTCCCTTACTTACTACGTGGTATACTAACCACCTTTTTTTATGGGTGCTTCTCCTTCCCACAAGTAAAAGACCCTGATTCTTATGTGTCGGTCTCAGAAGATCCTCTAGATGACTATGGTGTCTGTGATATTTTTTTGGGGATTAGTGATCTTATTTGTGTAGGGTGTTTTGGTGAAGAGAAATGTTATCCAGTAGATGTATTTACTTGGATACCCTTTTTAGACTCTTGACCCATGGTATTCCTTATCTTGTAGTTTGATATTGTAACTCGAAGTTAATCTCCAAACTTATATTATATTATAAATGTTTCTTTTGTTTCTAATGTCTTTGTGTTACTATAAATGATTTTAGTCTTATGATTGATGTAAGAGTCATTGAATAAATCAGACTTATGGCAATTACGGTGGTAACTCACAATATTTTACTTATATACTTCCACTGTAAAATAAAAAATTTTAGTAGTAAAAATTGGCGTGTTACAAATTGACCAATTTAACTAAACTAATTGAGTGGCTCTAAAATTAGTCAACTAGAGAGGTTGATCAATGAAATGGTTCATCACCACAATGAAGGTTTGATGACACCCTGACCAATTGACTATTCCATGAAATTGATTGGCTGGTCAGCAACACCCATTGACTGGTTTTTGGAAACCCATCGACTAGTCTTGGCCAGTTTTTTTTTCTTACCTATTTCTTACGAAATGTGATATTTTTAGGTTTTCCATGTTTAGATAATGACCTAAGATGCTAATAGCTATAAGTTTTCCTAGATTATTGGACTTTAATTAATGGATTAAACTTGTAAAGGGAAAATTTATCCTAGTTGACTAAGTTGACCTTAGCATCACATTTTAGCTTTTCTGTTGAACACAAAGAGGATTAGATGGCTAAAAATAGATTCTTCCATGGTATTGAGAGACTATGGGGTATAATCCCATGTATTGCTCAATAACTTGGGGTAAACAAACTCTAAGTTCACCTATTGCTCAATAACTTGGGGTAAAAGAATTATTTGTTCACCTATTGCCCAATAACTTAGGTTAAAATAATTCTATGTTCACCTATCACTCAATATTTTTGCAAAGGAATTTTATATTCACCAAACATAAAATAATAATAGGAATGAAACCAAAAAAGGTATTAATTTGCCTTGTCTTATTTTATTCTTGATCTTGATATGGTTATTTTATTGACATGATACTTATTTTTTCCCTATAAGTTATGAATATTTTGTGTAACTCACGTTTACCTTCCTTAAATTCTATGTTAACCATATGTTCCCCTTGAATTCCCAATTGTGGTAGGTTTCTATATTTCTGGTATTTTTCCTTGAATTATCACATGATCTATTGCTATTATGATCATGATCCACCTACTGTAAGAATCTATGGTTAGAAAGTTATATATGCAACTCTAATATGCGGATAATATAATTAATCCATGTGTTCCTTAGGAAGGTGATATATATGAAATAATCTATATATCTTTACATTCTAGTATAATTATGATTAAGCACATTTTGGTGGATCTAAATATGTCCAATCATGCACTTTTTGGTAGGTCATACCATACGCATATTGTGAGGATCTTACTTGTACTATGACCTAAATGATAGTGGTAAATTGTTTTGCTCTGTATTGATAGAGTTGTTGTTTCAATCCCTTACTCAATCCTATGAGCAAGAGATTTGGTACAAGTTCCCTAAGGATAGCCAGTGAGTGGTCCATCCACTTCTCAGCATAGTTGGGTTGTTGAGCATAGGCATTCCCGAAGAATTTCTTATATGGTCCTTAAGTGATCAAGGTGTTTCTCATTTGAAATTAATTTATTATAGTTAGAATTTTCTTATGATATATATTTATCTAGATTTCAAGCCTACTTAGCCTTAGGTTGTAAACCTTTATTTTCCCATATCCAAGTATTTTTCTTATGCAATCTAGTTTTTCCTTGTGTTTGATTCGTTGAATACTGAGCATTGTGTCTAATGTGGTGTTAAGGTGCCTATCTTGTGTTAGATGTGGAAATAGCACCTTTTTTTTCATAAATTTAACTTATATAATGTTTTAAAATGAAATTTTTTTGTAGTAAAAAATAGGGGTGTTACAACTTGTTAATATCGTACCAAATGGGACCCATCTCTTGAATCTAGGCTTTGATACCACAAGTTGAGTATTAAAAAAGGAACTAACAGTATTCTATTATTCAGAGGGAAGAATAGAGAATAAATGTGATAGTTGGAACTTACAGAAATCACAATTAATAATGCATTGGAAATAGATTAGAAGAAACTTCAAATTTTAATAAGGTATTTCATACACGTACAAAGACTACAAACACAAATTATATAGGTAAGCATAGACTTGAGTTGGTTAAGCTAACTAAATTAAACCCCAACATAAAATTCTTATAAAATAATATTTATAATAACACCCCTATTAAAACCTCACAATGTGTAATAATGAAAAGATTAGGTTAAGGAATCTTCCTTTTGAAGAAGTTTTCTCCCTCAATGAACGATAGAGCCTGTACCCTGAGGCATACATCGTCTTCCATAGCAAGAAAGAAATTGGTGATTATCAAAGGATCCACTACATCTAAGAGTTCCAAGAAAACTTTATATGAATGCAAAATCTCTAATTTCAATTTTGAAAATAAATGAATCAGAGATGAAGGATAGGTCGAAGGAAATGGTGATGATTCCAATTACCCTAATAAATCAAGAAAATAATACAAAAATCAAAATTGTGATGAATTATGAACACTCGGCTATGTTTTCTAAATTAATGACTAAAGTGGTAAAGGAAGATCAAAGATATAACCCTATGACATATGGATACAATACCGATCCATCGCCAATTATTGCTAAACCAAATACATATGATAAACTTGTAATTTCTTAAAGAGATCATGTAGCATCGAATAGATGCTTGGATCAATGCTTAAACCTCTCCCATAATCCACCTTGCATCAACAATGCCTAATTTGTTATCAAACCCAAATAGAATGATATAGACAAAGAGCTTGATGACCGGAAGTTTTCCATAACTGGATGTGTGTATGGGGATTGTCCTTTATACAATTAGATGTAAGGTTTCGTTAGATTCCATTAGAGTAGTGCTACTATGCCCAAGATTATATGACATGGAGATTGTTACTTTGTCTTCAAATTTTCAAATGAAGAAGATTGTAATAGCATACTCTCCCACCAATGGAAATACTATAGCAAACCACTCATACTTAAGAGATGGTTTATGAAAATGAAGTTCTCACAAGAGGAGC
Source organism: Tamarix austromongolica (assembly GCA_039764185.1). NCBI lineage: Eukaryota > Viridiplantae > Streptophyta > Magnoliopsida > Caryophyllales > Tamaricaceae > Tamarix > Tamarix austromongolica. Next base: position 37,658,623 of record CM077816.1, on the reverse strand, counting down.
ATCAATTTGTCCATTTATGGATCAAACTACCACATCTCCCTCTTGAATATTGGTTCCCAAGGTCTTTATGCATGATATGTAGCTTTGTGGGAAAACCTATATGTGTTGATGCAATCACTATGAGGAAGGAATGCATATCATTCCCTAGAATATTAGTGGAAGTGGACACAAAAAGACCTTTATGTGAGAGTATTACCATTAAGAATCCTAATGGCATAATGTTATAGCAAAAAGTGAAGTATGAATGGAAGCCCAAGTACATTCAAACCTATGCCAAATCAACTCATGATAGATCTTATTATCCTAAAAATTGAAAGTTAGCAACCACACTCGAGAAGAAGAAATAGGAGTGGATGGTGGTTAAGTGTAGAAGACAAAATACTATCCCTGAAATACTTATCAAAAATAATTCTAAAGGTTTACACAACCCAATTCCTATCATTTCTAATCATAACAAAGTTTAGATCTAAGATAGGAAAAACCTTTTATCTGCTACTAAGGGTGACAACAAAAATGCTAACGCATAAAAAAAATAGTTAAGATGATCTGGTGTTGATCCAAAGCCTAAAACTACATAGTAAAAAATATTCCATAAGATATGGCCTACGAAATGCAAAAAAATCATTCTCTGTAGCTAATGCATTCTAGATGTTGCAAGAGGAGAACAAGGACTGGGAAGAGTAAGAGGAAGAAGAGAGGTGGATTACCTTTAATCTGAGTGAAACATGCTAGTAACTTGGAATGTCAGAAGAATAAATGATTAGTCCAAAAAATAGTCAATAAAGTATAGGATTATTAGAAGGGGGATATGTATTTATAGGATTATTCTAAAATAGAGTGAAATAAGGTAATTTTGAACAAATAAGATAAAACATAACTGGATGTTGGTATAGCATGAATATGTACACCTACCATCATAATGGTTGAATATGGATTTTATGGTATCCCCTCTACTATAATATTCAACTCTTAAAAGCATGTGATCAATGTATTATCCGTGATGCACATAATATTACAGATAGGAAACAATTCACAGTGGGTTTCATTTATGCATTTAACACTTTAGAGGCCAAGAAAACCCTATGGTCTTGGCTACTAAAAAAGATTATGAAGGTCACTTCTCCACTATTACTTGTGGGGGATTTCAATGTAGTAATGAAGATGACTGAGAAGAGTGGAGGTGGCACCCCTTCTAAGAGATAAATGGATGAATTTTCTCAAATTGTGAATTCCCTAGGCCTTGTGGATCTCAAAGGATATGTCTCTCTTTTAACATGGTGTAATAAAATGATAGATGTAGAGGTTGTGGCGTGTAAACTGTATCAAGTAATGGTTAATGTAAGATGGATCAAAACCTTCACGTGATCTTATGCTGAGTTCCTGGTGCCTTTTATATCTGATCATAGCTCTATAAGTATCCATTTAAGTGACTATAATCAAGTAAAGAAACCATTCAGATTAAATAACTTCCTAGTGAATGATGAAAGTTTCTTAAAGATTGTCAATGGGCACTAGAAAAATCAAAATTATGGTAATTTACTACTAGCCATTATGAAGAATCTAAATCAGGTCAAGGTAGCTTTTAAAACCCTTAATCAAGCCAAATATGGGTCACTTGGTAGTAAGGTGGAATAAGAAAGATGCACAAAAATCAACTCATATATCTGCAAGATGTGTCTAACATAGCACAAAGATAGAAAACCCTAGAATATGAGAACACGTATCATTGACTTAGCCACTAAGAGACATTATTTCTCTAACATAAGGAAAAAATTCATTGGATGAATGTAGGGGATGCAAACAAAAAAAATTATTTTCCCATGTTAAGAGACATCAAAATACAAGCACCATATCCAAACTAAAGTTGGATAATGGACACATAGTGGCTGAGAATGAATATATTGGATAGGCTTTCCTTAAATTTTACAAGAAACTACTTAGCAATAAAGGTGAAGCCACTAGATGTGTTAAAGAACAAGTGATGTCCCATGGTCCTATACTATTAGAAGATAAAACAACATCATCTTTTGGCCTTAGTAACTTAACAAGAAGTGAAATAAGTTATCTTCTCAATTGGAGATAATAAGGTACTTGGGGTAGATGGTTTTTATGCTTTGTTCTTTAAGAAAGCTTAGAATACTATAGGAAATGATGTAGCTACCGCTCTCATGCAATTCTTTTCAACAAGATTCCTATCAATGAAAGTTAATATCACATCTCTTCACTCTTATCCCACAGAAAGATAATGCTATCAAAGTAATAGATTACATGTCAATAGCTTGTTGTATTATCTTATATAAGGTCATTTTGAAAATCCAAACTAATATGCTTAAATCTATCATGCCTTATTTGATTAAGAAGTCTTAAGTTAGCTTTGTTAGTAGAAGGAAGATTGGTGATAATATCCTATTAATAGCTAAGTCAGTGAAGAAATATAGTCAGAAAAATATCTCTCACAGGTGTATGCTAAAATTAGATATTAAGAATGCCTACGACACACTTAATTGGGAGTTCTTGCAAAAAACATTGCATACTCTTGGTTTCCCCCTTCATTTTCTTTGGCTGATTCCTGCATGGGTGGAATTGGTTTCTTTCTCTCTATTTATTACTGGAGAACTTACCATGCTATTTAGAGAAAGAGAGGTCTGAGACAAGGTGATCCACTCTCCCCCTATATTTTTGTCCTAGTCATAGAATATTTAACAAGGCAACTTAAACTTCTCTAGACTGATCATACATTTAAAGGCCACCCTTGAAGTAAAAAATTGAAGATCAAAAATTAACCTCTATTGATTATATGCTTCTACTCTATTGGGGTGACTTAATATTCATTCGGTAAGTAATGAAAATCATCAAGGATTTTCCAAATAGGTTTGGATTAAACATAAATATAAAAAAATGCTCTAAATACTTTAGAGGAGTTGAGAGAAAACTTAAGATCTATATCCTTCAAGTGTTTAATTTCCAAGAAGGGACCTTTCCTTTTACCTATGTAGGGGTTCCTCTCTCTACTACTCGTCTGAAATTCAAATGTAAGACCTAGTAGCAAAAGTAAACAAAAGAATCTAGCCCTAGCATACTCAGCTGCTATCTTATGCAAGTCAGGCACAATTAATCAAATCTGTAACATCAAGTATGCAATTATATTGGATTCAAGTGTTTATCCTCCCCCAGAAATTAATACACCAAACTGACAGCTTATGTAGGTGGTTCCTTTGCAAGATGTGACTGCGTTGTCCACTACTAAGGCTGAGTATATGGCTATGACTGAGGCTTTTCAAGAAGCTTCGTGGCTTGGTGGTTTCGTTCGTGAGCTTGGATTTGGTCATGGTGCTCCCGTTGTTCGTAGCGATAGCTAGAGTGCTATTTGTTTGGCAAAGAATCAGAATTCTTTCCATCGTCACACGAAGCACATTGATATCAGGTACCACTTCATCCGAGGTACTATTGCTGCAGGCAAGGTTGTGTTGGAGAAGGTGGCTACTCCTGAGAATCCAGCGGATATGCTAATGAAGCCATTGACGGTTAGCAAGTTCGAGCATTGCTCGGACTTGGTTGGTGTTTGTGTACCATGAGGGCCTTTTGGGGCCCAGGGTTTTTACAGATGGTCTTTTGTGTTCCTGGTGCTAGCTACTTTAAATACGTCGTCAAGGTGGAGAATTGTGAGCTTGTGACTCGTATTTGGTGTGTAGAATAGCTTGGATTGGTGTGTGAAGTGTTTCGGAGAAATTTGAAATAGAACTGTGAGTTATTCTGGAAATATGTGAATATTTTACATTGAATAAATTAGAATTTGGAAATGTCCTGAACATGAACGTTGTAGATCTTTCTGTTAGCTTTCCAATGCATCAAGAGTTAGATCGATCAAAGGTCAGATGAAGAAGTTGTGGCTGAAATACTGAAAAGTGTCAAAGCTGGAAATAAACACGAGGGGCCCGTGTTTTGGAAACACGATCCGTGTTTTTTCATCAGGAAAATATGTTCTGTTTTCGGGGAGAGGCCGAGAGATAGAAAATAAACACGGAGGTACCGTGTTTTTTAACATGGTCCGTGTTTTTGCGTTTTTCGCTCCGCCTCGGTTTTCGCTAATGACAGTTTTGTATAGTATAAATACCATGCGATTAGAACCCTATCGAAGAGCGAACGTCTTCTTCTTCTCCTATTGAGTTCTATTGTAATTCCTTGATGAATTGAGTCATTTATGTGAGAATTTCTTTGATTCTTTGTAATCACAATTACTTCACATCAATAAGATCATTTACTTCCCCAATCTGTGTTGTTGAGTGTTCTTCTCTTCTCAATTCTTGTGTGTTCTAATTGATTCTAATTAGATCTTATTTTTTCGAATTGGTATCAATCCACAATAGGATCAACATGGATTTTGGTCCTGTCATGTGCTCTAAAGGAGATGAAACACATGTTCATCTATTCTCTGAATGCCCTTACAACTATGAAATTGTGAACAAGATCAAGAGAGCTTTTGATCGAAGGGACCCAATTACAACTTGGTCTAGAGAGATGATGGCACTCGCAAAGAAGACATAACAATCAAAAGAAAAGAATATTTTGTTGTGTGCATGCTATTTTACTTATATTGTTGCTATTTGGTGTGAAAAAAATGCTAGGATCTTTAAGGATTGCTTGAGAACTACCCATACTCTGATGAAGGAAACTAGTTTTACCATTGCTAGTAAGTGTTTCTCATCTAGTAATGAGTATAAGTTTGCCCCCATGGAAATCTTATATTGATAACCTGTTAAAGGTTTAAAGCTTGATCTCTTGCTACTTTTAACCTTTATTTTTTGTTCTTATTGGTGGTTGTAACTTCTCTTTTAGTAACAAATAATACTTCATTACCTACCAAAGAAAACGCTTCACAATTTGGACAACACATGAGATTACCTAGGCTAACATCTACCGTAAGGACGACCCTTATACATTCAACTAAATCCATGTTTTTGAACTTTTTAGGTCAAAGGGCATATTTTGGAGCATCTTTTCAGGCATTTTTATCAAGTAAATACACTAAATAAGAAGGTAAACAAAGAAAATAAATCAGCACCCATTTTAGAGAGTTATGCATGGACCAAGGGAAAGGAAGAGTTAGTCATCAACCATTTATTTCCAAGTCCTATTCTTGGAGTCCTTTTTCCTACCCAAATTAGCCTTGGAGACCAGCCCTTATTAAGAAGACACTCCTTGCACTTTTTAGTTTTAGTGTTTTTTTCAAATTTAATTGCCTGTTGTATTTACTTATCAAATTCCATATGTTAGTTTGTTAATGAGTCTTATTTCTTGTTATATATAGCTTAGAGAAATTAAATAAGCTTTGTGACCTTCTAAGGGATGACACACACATAAGAGATTTAGGAGGTGTGTCTATTTTATTTCCTAACTAAACTAGATAGTTAGCATGTTAATGTCCAATCTAATGGATTGTTAAGTTGTAACTAAATCATCCTAGACACTCCTATCAGAGTAAGACAAAGCATAAAATGAGAAGAAGCTTGAATATAGTTTGTTACCCTTAAAACCCTATGTTTCTACCTTCTTCACTTTATCCTAAGAATTGAAACCATATATGGTAATTTTTAGCCTATGATTTTTAGGAGATATACGAATATCATACTCTATCTTCTTTTAACCCCATTTATAGTATTTAATTTAAGTTATCCAAACCCAAAGGACACCATAATCTAGCTAGGACCTAATTTATTTCCATATGTATACATATCTTTAATATAGTGAATCAATGTGAGTGTCAAATTACTAAATATAACCTTCATTATAAAGCAGGTCTTTGAAGTTTTTTTTCGTCGCCCAAATGATCCAAGTGAGAGCTCTTCTAAAACATCAAGAAGGAAGATTATTGCTAAAAATTTAATGTAAAATCATTTTTATTTTGTTATTTCGAGTTATTAATTATAATGTGAACTAATGGTGTAAGCATAATAGATTCGAGTGACAAATTGCCTATTTTGCCTTAGAATAACCACTAGGCTCTAGATTTATGTCATGTTGAGGTGCATTGAGCTTGATAATTGTTTGGTATATGCTTTTATTTGACCTTCTTTGTTGTCATAAATCCTTTAGCATTCAATTCCTTGGGTTTCTTTTCCTCGGATTTTATGACTTCCTCATTTAACAGATTTTGATAAAAATGCACTTCATCACACAAATTTATGCAAGTTGAAAGGGAGCTACTGTTGTCATGCCTAATAATTTGTAACTAAGGGAGCTACTAAAAATGGGTGTTAGATTAACCAACAACTTTGAATTTCTCAACCTTTAACTTGCTATACATGTTTGAAGAATCACGTTTGTTTCTCCTCTCCTTTCTTTTGCTATGTATGTTGAGGTATAACCATCTCATCATACATGCCCTTAATTTTCCAACCACCCAACTAGCATGGGGAATGCATGGGGGGAATTATATCCTAGGGTGAGATGAGTCCATTCAATAGTTTTTGAGGTAGGATTGATGATGCCAGACTCTCTTTCGCTTAAAGGTAATATTCATAGCATATAAAATAAGTGTGTTGATATTAACTAAGTTATGTGTTATGTAACATCTAAGTAAATGCAAAAGGAAAATCATAGTAGGTATTTACCATGAAAAAAATACAATCAATTAGAGTAAAAAACTGAGATAAGATCTTAGTATAGTATCATGTGGGACGTGGAGAATTATTTATAATCCAAACTAAATCCTTTACCCCATCCTTGAACCATTGAAACCATAAACCTCCTTGAGGATCATGAAAAGGAGCATAACTATTAGTTTTGTCAGTAATGACCAGAAATCTGACACTTGTTGTAACACCCCCAATTTACTACTTAAAAAGTTAATTTCATAGAAGCATTAATTACAAACACAATGGGTGTTACTGCTACATTTATCTTTAGTCTACCTCTCTCACCTTTCTTATGTCAAATGCTAAGGCTCAAAACAAGATAAATCCAAAACAAGCAGTAAAAATAAGAGGTAATACATAGATAAAAGTTACCACTAAATACCCTTCTTTCAACAAGAATAGTCAAAATACAAATAAGACATAAGAGTCTAAAGGAAAAATCAACTACAACATAAACTAGCAGTAAAAGCTAAAACAGCGATTTACTCTAACTTTTAAACCCGAAAGCCCATTCTGATAATGAACACTTTCCAAGGGCCCCATTACTCACTCCATGCCCTTTAGTCATCTGAAAAAGTATTATTAGTAAGATTTCCTCATATCAAGTAAATCATAATACATCACAATAGGTAACATGCTCACATTTAAAAAATCACACAACAATATGAAAACAAGCATAAATAAAGAAAACTTAGGCAATAACAATATACGAAAAATCATGTGAAATTATATACAACATCAAGGTCTCATGCTCAACAACTAGTATACTCAACCATTTCACATCAATCCCAAAACAAAAAATACACATATCAAAATCTATGATAAAAACCAACAAATTAAATCAATTCTAAATACCAAGATAAGGTACTAAGGAAACTATTTAAATAAAAACTTCCAAATACTAAAGATTGGGCATTGAGGCATATAACACACTAACCCACCAAAACCAAGTAGTGCATAAAGGAAGCTACCAAACCACATACCAAAACAAAGTAGCGCACAAAGGTAACATGCAAAAAAAACATGGAATAATCCATTTAAATTCTTACACACAATTGAGGGGATACAATCAACCTAGGGGCATGGAAGTACACCCACTCATATCGATGCACAAAGGTTGCACAATACCCCTACCCTAGAGACCAAAGACACTACAATACACATGGTATACTAGTGCACACAAGCAACACAATATCCTCCTACCTAGGTCACCAAATCCTTAAGGACCAACACCTCCAATAGTGCTCGTAGATCACCTATAGAATATACTAGCTCCTTAAAAGGACACAACAACAGACTAGCAATCCAAAACCAACAATGGGTTCTTACCTCGTCTATAGGGTAGCTAACCCTAGAGAGAAACCATTCACAAACTCAAGGTCCTCCACTTTAAGTATAAATTTTTGATAGAGTGTTCAAAAATATCACATATTGCACAAAGATTATCATTTCCATACTTAACCATTTATTCAAGTCAACCCTTAAGTCAATGGTCCATATCAGGGTCAAAGTCAACCGTAAGATTAACCTATCAATATACTAAGGTCATCCTATGTCCAATGATTCATATTAGGTACATTAGGTCAAAAATGACCAAAATGCCCTCAAAAGTCTAATTTAACCATTATTATCCAATTTCTTACAAAACATAATTAGTATGAGAATTTTTCATGGAAATGTTGAAAGATAATATTTTACGGTATTCTAGAACATAGGTAATTGTTAAGACTTATTGATTGAGTGTATTTTCCATTATGCATACAATTAGAAACTTATGTGTACAAACCCTAAGGATTTCTAACATATCATATATTCTATGCAACACATACGTATATAGATATTTATAGCATGTTATAACATTTATTTAACACTCCCATTTTTTACTACTGAAAAATTTTGTTTTAAAATATTTATGGAAGCAAAAAAATACTAAACACTTAGGAAAATGGGGTGTTACCACTACTGAAATACCCCAAAAATCCTAATTTAGGAATTATGGCAAAACGAAGATTTATAAGAGAAAATTTAGAAAATATATTACTTCATTAAATAAAGAGAAATTAATTGAGGAAAATAGGGAGAAAATAATAAATAAATTATTTATAAAATTTTGGACATTTTACTAATTAAAATGGAAGTTAAGGGCAATTTATCCAAAATAGCCTAACTAATTTAAAAATGGATTTAATTATTATAATTAAAATAATTATTATTAAAATTAAATATCTAAATTAATTATATAAATAAATAAAGACCAAATACCCCCAACCCAACTTACTTTATCATTTTCCATTTTCCTTCTTACCTTTCTTTTCTTTTTCTTTCTTCCTCCTTTATTTTTTTTCTTCTTCTTCTTCTTCTTCTCCCGGTTTGGGCCAGCCCGCGACCCAAACTCTCCTTCCTTCCCCCCCGTCTCGCGTGCCAGGCTTCGTCGCCCGTTGCCCCTAGCCGGCCGAACCGCCCTCTTCTTTCTTTTCTTTCTCCCCCTGGACCAACCGGTCCAGTCGCCGTCTTCCTCCCTCCCAAACCCCGATTTGCAACTACCAAACCCTGCAGCCCTACCGCCGACAGCAGCACACCATCCGGCCTCCCCTCTCTGCCCTCTCCCCGTCGTTGTCTTTCTCTTTTCAACCCCGACCAAGTCCCTCTCTCCCCTTCCCACGTGCCCACCTCTTTCCCTTTTCCTCTCCCCTTCCCCGACCCAACCTGCCATGGCAGGACCTACACCTCCTGCCACCGGCCGGCCACCTGCACACCTGCCCCGCATGCCTCCTTCTCCCCTTGTCGTTTTCCCCTTCCAATTGCCTATAAATACCTCCCATTGGCAGCCCCGATCAGCTCCCTTTTCGATTTTTGCCCCGAAACCTACCTCTCCGCCGCCTCAAAAAGACGGGCTTTTCGCCGTCACCGGAGACCGCCGCCACCACCTCTTCCCACCGTTATCATCCCTGCAACTCCCTCAATAAAACCAATCCACCGCCACCATCCGCCTTGCCCTGCACGTGCCGCCCTAGCCGTGCAAAGTTCCTATCCCGAAAACCACCACCCCCAGCCTTCGCTGCCCTTGCGCCACCTTCCACCGCCAACCTACCTGCCACCAACACCTCCTCCACCCCCCAAAACACCCAGGGAAGCTTCCTCTACCTTCCCCTGCCTTCAACTCCCCCTGCCTCCCTCTCCTCCTTCCTCCCTCATCTTCCACCTCTCTCCACCACCCTCGACCGCCTCGCCAACCACCGCGCGACGCCACCCCTTGCCACGCCACCACCCTCACTCCACACCCCTTCACCTACTGTTTCTTTCCCCACCTCAAACTCCTCCTTTTCCCCTCCCATCTAACCATCACCTCCATCTATTCCTCTCTTCTCCACCTCCACTGCCGCCGCCGTCGCCGCCACCGGACCACCACCAACCCTAGGTGGTTCTCCACTCATCCAAACCCTAATATCCCTTTTATATAACTGCTACTATTTTCTACTAATATTAATATTAATATACTTATTATTATTATTATCATCATTATTACTTTTATTATTATTATTATTATTATTGTTATTATTATTATTATTATTATTATTATTATTATTATTATTATTATTATTATTATCATTATTACCATTATTATTGTCTCTATTATTAATGTTCTTATTTTCTTACTAATACTAACATCCCTTTTAAACCCTAACTTGTATTATACTTAACTTTGGTCTTATTGTTATTAGTATTAACATTTTATCATTATTATTTCTATCATCCTCACTATGGTTATTATTATTATTGCTTACCCTTACTTGGTTGTATTATTATTATTATTATTACTATTATTATTATTATTATATTATTATTATTATTATTATTATTATTATTAATATACTTAACACATTTATCACTATTGTTAATAATAATACTACTTTTGTTCTTATCCATGTTACTTAACTCAAGCTAGTAAATATCATGTGGTTGTTAACTAAGAAGAGTACTTGAACCTTATTACCATACCACTTAACATTAACCCTAACCTCATTACTAGGACACTATTATTAGCTATTACTATTATTACTACTATCACTACCTTATTGTTGTAATCAAAAGCATTTGAACCCTTTTATTTTTCAAGAATATACAACTATTATCATTATCACCCTTAAGAATAGTTTACTTGTAATATTGTGACCTTATAATATTATCATTTTAAATATGACACGATTAATAGACTTGGCTTTAAAACGCTAGGGTTTCTATCACTAGACATTAGTGTCACTATTTTATTAATACTAACACTATTTTCCTAAAGCTATCATAAACCCTATTACTACAAGATTAGAACTAATGGGTTTAATAGAATAAGTGTAACAATAAGTATAAAAAATAAATGTATTTTGACTACTAATATTTAGTATACTAATTCTAAGGTAAAAACCCTAATTTTTGTATAACACCCTCTTTAGTAATAAAAACTCTAATCCTAAACTGGAATAAGGGATTATGGTACTTATAAGGGAAACTAATACTTAGCATTTCCCCCTTTTATAGGTAATCCCGACCAAATCCCTAAGGAGTTAGAGGAGCGTGCTCCAAGCCCGGCGTCACCTTAGGTAAGGACGAAGCTAATGGCCTTGTGCTATGTGTGACATGGATGTGTTGAATGTTGTGTATGCCATGCTATGCCATGTATTATATGATTTGTGTATAACTTGTCTTATGTGTAGCACAGCTTGGAGATTGAGGTATGTTGTATGTGCTTACATGACATGAGCATGACATGTATATGTATGATGTTTATGATGTATTATGTTATGGCCCTCTAGGACATGCATGTTAGGATAAATGGTAAAATGAGTTGGGAATATAAGGATGACCGGAAATAAATGGGAAGTGAGACCACTAAGGGGGATATGAGGTTGACCTAAGTACCTCATGATCTATGAGAGGAGATTTAAGTGGGAGGAATGTCCGAAATAAATGAGAGTTGGGAACCATGAATGGGAGCCTTGAAGTTGTATGGTGGTATTAATGTTCTATGGCGGTATTGATGGTTGCATGGTGGTGTTATGGTTTGGTGGTATTAATATTTGTTTGGTGGTATTAATATTTGTATGGTGGTATTAGTGATTTCATGGTGGTATTAATGGCTTATGGTGGTATTAGGGTTTGGATGGTGGTGTTATGGTTTGGCGGTATTAATATTTGTATGGTGGTATTAGTGATTTCATGGTGGTATTAGGGTTTGCATGGTGGTGTTATGGTTTGTATGGTGATATTAATGTTCTATGGCGGTATTAATGGTTGCATGGTGGTATTAATGGTTGCATGATGATATTAGGGTTTGCATGGTGGTATTAGGGTTATCATGGTGGTATTAGGGTCTGTATGGTGGTATTAGTGATTTCATGGTGGTATTAATGGCTTATGGTGGTATTAGGGTTTGTATGGTGGTGTTATGGTTTGGTGGTATTAATGTTTGTATGGTGGTATTAGGGTCTGCATGGTGGAGTTAGGGTTTTGCATGGGAGTTAATGATTGTATGGGATTTAGGGCTTGTATGAAAAGTTCGAGAGGTTGCATGGGATGTGTAACGTTTGCGTGGAAGCAAAATTTACGTATGAAAGGTTGATTTGGGATGTAAGAAAGGTAATGCAAGTATGATCTGGGTGTTTAACCTTTTTGGACGGAGAATAGTACATGGAGTATTATAAGGGTATGGAGGAGACAGAATTAGGGTTTGGAGTGATTAACTCTGGCTCGTCGTGATTAAGTAGGGTTGGAGTAGCTAATTGTGAATTGTTGAGGATAATTAAGGTTTAGGATGGCTAAGTATGGTTTTTATGGTAAAATAGGGTTAAGAGTGGGTAACCACGGTTTGGTGTTGACAATTAGGGTCGGTTATGGCTGCTTAGAGTTGTTGGCGTTATCATGTGTATTTATTGATTAAAGTGTAGTTATGAATGTGGGATTTTATTAGTTATGATGTGTACAGTATAAAGAGAATGATTTATGCATATCAAGAGTGTGATGTGACTCAATAAGACACGGATAAGATATTAATTACGTAAAGCGAAAGACTAATGAGCCTGATCCTGTAACACCCCCAAATTTACTACTGAAAAATTTCGTTTAAATCAAAAGGTTTAGCGGAAGCGAAAGAATTAAAACCGTAAACTTGGGGGTATTACCGCCACACTTAGTACCAGACCAGTTCATCCTACCATTCCGTCACTAAGTGCTAAGGCTAAAACCAATCATCAATAAGTACGAAGTATCATAAAATGCAAAACGAAATTTAGTATAAATCATTAATAAGATATAAGTCAAACAGAAGTTTGAATACGATTCAGGATTACAACCCCATAATACTTTTTTTTTCTTTAAAAATGGGAAACGTAATACAAAATATAGCTAACATAACAATCCCCAAAAAGGATCAGTATCCGGATCGCCTACTCACTCAAGTCAAGCCTTCCACCCCAAAATAGTAACCGATCAAACCTGCATAGGAGGTCTGCTCCCCACCATTGGTGGATCATCACAGGACCCATTCAATCAAGGTAGTATCAGTACGGGTCCAATACTGAGTAAGGGCGCTGGTGCGCTAAGGCCAAGCATACCATCATACCACATAGCACACATTGCACGATCATATAGACAACAAGCGATAACACACGAGATAAGGCTTGAGTACTTTCCGGTGACTTATTCTTATTTCTCATTAATAATAATATGTTCATTCCACACATATTCTTTAATAGTCCGTGTGAGTGCGGGAACCCCACTATTATAGCCGGTGGAACGGTCACGAGGGCCATGGCCTGCCACTATTATAGCCGGTGGACCGGTCACGAGGGTAACATACCCTGCCACTATTATTTGCCGGTGGACCGGTCTGGGTCCGGCTCAACATCTTTCTCTGTAAGTAGTTAATGTCTTAACATATCTTATTCAAAAGGTTTTCACCAAGGATACGCATAAATCATTCTCTTTATGCTTTACACATCGCAACCAATAAAATTCCGCATTCATAACTACCCTTTAATCGATAATACACATGATAACGCCAAACAACTCTAAGCAGTCATAACCAACCCGAATTGTCCACACCAACCCGTGGTTAACCACTCTCATCCCTATTTTACCATAACCACCGTACTTAGCCATCCCAACCTTAATCATCCTCAACAGTCACAATTAGTTACTCCATCCCTTCTTAATCACAACGCCCCAGAGTTAATCACTCCAAACCCTGATTCCATACGATCATTAACTCCCATGCAAAATCCTAGTGCCCCCTTACCAACATTAACACCACCATGTAAACCCTAATACCACCATAAGTCATTAATACCACTATACGATCATTAATACCACCATACGAACATTAATACCACCATGCAAACCCTAATACCACCATACAAACCCTAATACCACCATACAACATTAATACCTCCATAAAATCACAAATACCACCATACAACGTTAATACCTCCATAAAATCACAAATACCACCATACAACATTAATACCTCCATAAAATCACAATACCACCATACGAACCCGAATACCACCATAAGCCATTAATACCACTATGAAATCATTAGTACCACCATACGAACATTTATGCCACCATACATACCCTAATACCACCATACAACATTAATACCTCCAAAAATCACAAATACCACCATACAACATTAATACCTCCATAAAATCACAAATACCACCATACAACGTTAATACCTCCATAAAATCACAAATACCACCATACAACATTAATACATCCATAAAATCACAATACCACCATACGAACCCGAATACCACCATAAGCCATTAATACCACTATGAAATCATTAGTACCACCATACGAACATTTATGCCACCATACAAACCCTAATACCACCATGCAAACCCTAATACCACCATACAAACCCTAATACCACCATACAACATTAATACCTCCAAAAATCACAAATACCACCATACAACATTAATACCTCCATAAAATCACAAATACCACCATACAACGTTAATACCTCCATAAAATCACAAATACCACCATACAACATTAATACCTCCATAAAATCATAAATACCACCCTACAAACCCGAATACCACCATAAGCCATTAATACCACTATACAATCATTAGTACCACCATACGAACATTTATGCCACCATACAAACCCTAATCCCACCATACAAACTTCAAGACTCCCATGATGGTTCCCAACTCATATTACCATTTATCCTAACATGCATGTCCTAGTGGGCCATAACATATTACATCATAAACATCATACATATAATTGTCATGCTCATGTCACGGAAGCACATACAACACACCTCAATCTCCAAGCTGCGCTACACATAAGACAAGTTATACACAAATCATATAATACATGGCATAGCACGACATACACAACATTCAACACATCCACGTCACACCTAGCACAAGGCCATTAGCTTCGTCCTTACCTAAGGCGACGCCGGGCTTGGAGCACGCTCCTCTAACTCCTTAGGGCTTTGGTTGGGGTTACCTATAAAAGGGGAAAATGCTAAGTATTAGTTTCCCTTATAATTACTATCAATCCTCATTCCAGTTTAAGGTTAGGGTTTTTATTACTAAAAAGGGTTTTATACAAAAACTAGGGTTTTTACCTTAGAATTAGTATACTAAATATTAGTAGTCAAAATATAGTTATTTATGATACTTATTGTTACACTTATTTTATTAAGCCCATTAGTTCCATTCTTATAATACTAGTGTTCACTAGTCATAGTAAAATAGTGATAATAATAATAATAATAATAATAATAATAATAATAATAATAATAATAATAATAATAATAATAATAATAATAATAATAATAAGACTACTAATAGTGATACTTATGTTTTAAGTAATAGAACTCTAGCGTTTTTAAGATTAGGTCTAACAATGGTGTTAGGTTTGAAATAATAATATTATAAGGTCACAATATTACAAGTAAACTATTCTTAAGGGTGATAATGATAATAGTAATAATACTAATAATAATGATAATAATAGTAATACTCCTAGTAGTAATGATAATAACAATAATACAACCAAGTAAGGTTTAGCAACCACAATAATAATCGTAGTAAGGATAATAGAAGTAATAATAGTAATATTATTAATAATGTTAATACCAATAATTATAAAAATTAAGATTAAAGTTAAGTATAATAAAATTTAGGGTTCAAAAGGGATTTTAGTATTAGTAAGAAAATAAGACATTAATAATAGAGACCATAATAATGATAATAATGATAATAATAATAATAGTAATAGTAATGAAAGAAATAATCATAATAATAATAATAATAATAATAATAATAATAATAATAATAATAGTATTAATATTGGTAGAAAATAGTAGTAGTTATATAAAAGGGGCATTAGGGTTTGGATGAGTGGAAAACCACCTAGGGTCGGTGGTGGTCTGGCGGCGGCGCGTGGCGGCGACGGCGGCGGCGCGTGGAGGAGGAGAAGAGAGGGAAAGGTTAAGGTGGAGGTTAGATGGGGGAAAGGAAAGGAAAGTTAAGTGTGGGGGAGGAGACAGCAGGGAGAGGGGAGTGGAATGAGGGTGGTGGCGTGAGAAAGGAGGCGGCGCGCGGTGGTGGACGCGGCGGCCGAAGGTGGAAGAAGGTGGTGGGAGATGGTGGAGGTTGGTGGAGAAGGAGGTAGGGGGTAAGGATGGTATGGGTAGGTAGGGGAGGACCTGCCGGTTATTTTGGGAGGTGGCAGGGTGGCTGGTCGCGGCGGAGGAGGCGGCAGAAGGTGGCGCAAGGTGGGGCAATTTTACACGGCCTGGGGTGGCTCGTGCAAGGCAAATCGAGGGCTGAGGAGGGCTTGGTTAGGGGGAGGGTGGTGCAAGGTGGGGGTCTGGGCAGCGTTCGATCAGCAGCGTTGGGGGAGGGCGGCGGTCGACGCGTCTGATGGGGCGGCGGCGAGAGGGAGCAAACCCAGGGTTTCGGGGTTCCAAATCCCGAACCCAGGTGATCAATGGGGGTATTTATAGGTAGGGTGGTCGGGCAAGGCCAGGGGAAGAAGACAAAGGGGGGGTGCAGGCGCCAGGCTGGCCGACAGGCGGCAGGTCCTGCCATGGCAGGTTGGGTCAGGGAGGGGGAGAAGAAAGGGAAAGAGAAGGGCACGCGGGAAAGGGAGAGAGGGACTTGGTCGGGGTCGAAAAGAGGAAGGAAAATGACAGGGAAGGGCAGGGGAGGACGGTCGGCGCTGAGCTGGTGGCTGCCGGCGAGATTCGGGGCTGCAAGTCGAGTTGCAGGTCGGCGTGTAGGTCGGGGAAGAAGAAGACGGGCAGGGTGGACCGGTGGTCCAGGGGAAAAAGAAAAAGAAGGGGAACCGGCCGGTTAGGCGGCGTTTATTTAATCCGTAAGTCAAACGCGGCGTACTAAGGGTTGTGGGAGGAAAACACAGCGTCGCGCCGTAGGCTGGCAACGGTCATAAGGCCGTTAAGCGTGATGCGGCGTTTCGATGGCTCTAAGGGCAAAACGCAGCGCACGGGACGCACGATGGTTGGCGTCGCACGGCGCGGGCCGCGGGAAGGGAAAGAAGGAAGGGGTTCGGGCGGCCTGTACGCGAGACGGGGAGAGGAGAAGGGTTTGGGCCGGTGGGCTGGCCCAGCCGGGGGGGAGAGAAAGAAAAAAAAAGAAAGAGGAGGGAGAAAAAGGAAGAAAAAAAAGGGAAAATAAGAAAATAAATAGGATGGGAGAATAATTAAAATAACTTATGGCGAAATTGGGGTATTTTTGGGTTATTTAGAATATTAATATTTATAAAATATTAACTAAATTCCTTTTTGCTTATTTTAGACTATTTTAGATAAATTTCCTTAACCTCCAAGCTAATTAGGAAAAATACCCAAATTTTATTCCAATTAAATTCTTTATTATTTTCCTCTTAATATATCTTAATTAACTCTCTACATTTTAAGTAAATTAATTTAAATAATTAATTTTCCTAATAATTCCTTATTTGGCCATAATTTCAGAAATTAGGATTTTGGGATATTACAGACCCACTCCGGTCCACCGGTTAGAATAGTGGCCAGAGGCGTTATGCCCTGGGTGTTTATTTCCGGTCCACCGGCTATAATAGTGGTCAGAGGCGTTCTGCCCTGAGTGTTTATTCCGGTCCACCAGCTATAATAATGGGGGATTCGAGCTCGACACACCCAAACGAATAAGTTAATCCATAGGAAAGATACTAAGTACCTACAGTGAAACACCATGTGAGTCGGGGCCAGTCCGGTCCACCGTTAGAATAGTGGCCAGAGGCGTTCCGCTCTGGGTGTTGATTCCAGTTCACCGGCTATAATAGTGGTCAGAGGCGTTCTTCCCTGTGTGTTTATTTTCGGTCCACCGGCTATAATAGTGGGGCTCCCGTGCTCACATGGATTAATGAAGAATGCTTTGAATGAATATGAATGAAGTAATCCATGGGAAAATACTAAGTACTTACAGCGAAACACCATGTAAGTCGGGGCCAGTCCGGTCCACCGATTAGAATAGTGGCCAGAGGCGTTCCGCCCTGGGTGTTGATTCCGGTCCACCGGCTATAATAGTGGTCAGAGGTGTTCTACCCTAAGTGTTGATTTCCGATCCACCGGCTATAATAGTGGGGTTCCCGCACTTACATGGATTATTGAAGAATGTGTGAAATGGACTTATTATCATTAATGAGAATAAAGAATAAGTCACCAGAAACGTATTCAGACCTTATCTTACGGGTTATCGCATGTTGTCTATATGATTGTGCTATGTGTGCTATGTGGTATGATTGTATGTTTGGCCTTAGCGCACCAGCGCCCTTACTCAGTATTGGACCCGTACTGATACTACCTTGATTGAATGGGTCCTGTGATGATCCACCGATGGTGGGGAGCAGACCTCCTATGCAGGTTTGATCGGTTATTGAATTGGGGTGGAAGGCTTGGCTTGAGTGAGTAGGCGATCCGGATATTGGTCCCTTGGGATCCGTCTTATTAGCTATATTTTGTACTACGCTTATTGCTTTGAAACCGTACTTTTAAGTTGCAATCTTAACGATATTTTAACTGTTGTTGACTCGTGGTTTTCGTGAATAGTCTATGTTAACTATGGACCTATGTTTTGATGACTCTTACTTAATGATTGTTTAGTTTAGCCTTAGCACTTAGTATAGGAACGGTAGGAGTGAACTAGTCTAGTACTAAGTGTGGCGGTAATACCCCCAAGTTTATGGTTTTAATTCTTTCGCTTCCGCTAAAACCTTTGTCTTAAACGAAATTTTTCAGTAGTAAATTTGGGGGTGTTACAACTGCACCTAACATAAGATAGGCAATAGTTGTCCATCACATATTAGAAACAAGGCTAAGAAACCAAACCAATTAGAAGTAGAGTAGAGTGCATAAGAAATGATACATAGATATTAAAGAAAATGTTCATATGAATAAGACCTTGACAGTCTCCAAATATTTAAATACTAAAGGAAATTAAGCCATAGTATAGAACTTCAATTTACAGAAAACAAAAGTAGGGTGTAGCCCTAAACCCTAGTCCATCAAAGACCACATAGAAGTCTCTGAATGTCCACACTCTCAAAACCCATGGCTAACACGGGATTAGCTAACTACTAACCATCCCCCAAAAACCTGCATTCGGCCTTCTACTCATGGGAATGAGTATTTAACTAAGCAAACAGGCATATCAGTACGCTTCATACTAAGAAAGCTAACTTAACTCCTCAATGGGAGTCACACATACATATGGTACTAACATAATATGGAGATCATGCTAACATATTTTATGCTTAGATCATGTAATTAGATATACACACTCTATCATAGTCATATAATGCATTAAAAACTCATACCATACATGACTCATCATGGTTATCATCAAAATAGAACATCATAGATAGCAACATAAAATCTATTAGGAGGATTATTCACACTATTATTAGGGCTTCTATCATCCATTCACATAGTTTCTTATTGAGACAATTTCTCTGACTTACATAATCCATTAGGCCATTCATTTATAAGTCATTATCTCCATTCTCATTCTTTTCCTTTTTATTTTTCTCTTTATCTATATTCTTATTCCAAATTCTTATCGAGCGTTGGATTGTGCACCACCCCATGGTCTCATATACTATGGAAGTATATCCGACCAAATGACATAAAGTCTAACTGAATCCAACTAACCAACATTGGACATAAAGTCCGACCGAAGCTAAAAACCACCTAGGTGATGAGACATTTTAGTATCATTACCTCCTAATACATCATTGGTGCTAGAGTAGGTAATGCACCAAGATCTACTAGGATGATGCCAAAATTTAAAGTTCAAAAACCCTAATATTACCATTCAAATTTGAGTTGAACTATAGATTTATCAAAGATAGGTGATTTCCTTTCCAGAGCTAAAATAGTGATTTTCTGGAGAATACAAGTTAAATTCGCTTAGAAAATATCAAACATAAGAAGGGTAATGGAAGTTCAATGTGGGAAGGAATCTCCCATCTAAGTAGAGAAAGTTTGGAAATCAAAGAAATGATTCCAGAGGTGTGTAGAGGAGAGAGGTAAAAGAAGACAAGATTGAGATTATCATCTCCCTCAATTGTCCAAATCGAACCCTTAAATAAGTTTGTAGTACTTAGAACCGAATAAATGATAAAAAAAAGGCTAAGAATATCTAAATACTAACTTGGAGTGAGATTATCAAGGTTCCAATTTTGTATAAGAAATTTTCATATAAAAATTAAGATTAAAAAATATACTCAGTCTCACAACCTAGTTGATTGTTTTAGCCTACCAATCAATTTTTCTACCGACTAATCGATCAGTTTCCCAAGCTAAATGAGCGATTTAGTTGAACATAACCCCTTAGATAAAATAATAAACCATTTAAGTGGTTAATAGAACTAATCGATGGACTCGCCGAAAAACTTATTTTATTTAATTTTCCAAGGTTTATTCAACTATATCTTTACCTCAAACCCAATGATAGCTCTAAATCAAAATAAAAAATTATCAAATTTTAATAAACACCATAACTTTCCATTCAATAAATCTTATAAAAAAAATATGGGGTATCACAACACTACCCCCTTAAAGAGGCTATGTCCCTAAAGCTTACAATCCAAGCTCTAGAAATAGTACATAACACACACCAATTCACACAATACATTCAATAAGGCATAAAGGGTACTACCCCCTTAAAATAAAAACCACATCAACCAACATCTCACAAAGAACAACTCTAGGTACTTTGCTTGACTCTCCTCCTCAGCCTACCAAGTGGCATCCTTAGCATCTTGTCGTAACCAAAGGACCTTCACTAGTGGAACACTCTTCGTGAGCGTAGCTTGGGTCTTCGTGTCTAAATTTCTTATTGGTCATTCTTTATAAGTGAAAGACTCGTCAAGCTCTAATGACTCTAGCTGGATGAAATGTAACGGATCCACTACGTATTTCTTTAACTAGGATATGTGGTAGACATTGTGCACATATAAAAATTTTATCACGAGGGCTAAACAATAAGCAATTTCACTAACTGAATCCATAATCTCATATTGTCCAATGTACCTTGGATTGAGCTTACCCTTTCTACCAAACCTCATTCCTCTCTTAGAGGGACAAACCCTCAAAAGAACTCTATTACCCACCTCGTAACCATTGATTCATCTTCACAAATCTAGATAACTTTTATGCTAATCATGGGTTGCTCTCATCAAGTCCTGAATCAACTAGATGACATCACTCCAACACAAGGGACTATGACACTTTCTCCCATACATTGAATCAAAAGATGACATCTTGATACTAGCGTGAAAACTATTATTGTAGGAGAAATCAATCAAGTTGAGGTGGTCCTCCAAACTACCTCTAAAATCCAACACATATTCCTGAAGCATGTCATCTAAAATCCTAATTGTTCTCTCTATTTGTCCATTAATAGTTGTGTAAAAATTAGTACCCATATTTAATTAAATCCCAAAATTAGCTTGTAACTTTTGTAAAAAGTGTGACAAAAATCTAGAGTCTCGGTCTAACACGATGTCTCTAACGACCCCAAGTGTTAGTCAACTAGTCCATACTCCACATCATCTTCATTAGTATGAGCACTACCGACTCATTCATGTGATCTACAATAACCTAAATGGAATCAAATCCACTACGAGTCCTCAGAGGACCCACCATGAAG
This sequence comes from Tamarix austromongolica, assembly GCA_039764185.1. Lineage (NCBI taxonomy): Eukaryota > Viridiplantae > Streptophyta > Magnoliopsida > Caryophyllales > Tamaricaceae > Tamarix > Tamarix austromongolica. Next base: position 37,636,767 of record CM077816.1, on the reverse strand, counting down.
TCCATTGATATGTTGCTCCACTTCCTTTTTGGAATTTCTAGTGCTTGTGCCAACCCCATTGGTCTCTTGTGCTCAATCTTAACCTTCTTACTTAACCTAAAAAACTCTGCCACCTCTTGCTTCATACGAAGCCACCAATAAACCTTATTTAAATCCTTATAAATTTTATCCTTTAAAGTTGAATGGAATAAGGAGTACATTTGTAATACCCTAAAAAATTGCTTTGCTTAATCCTGCATTATTAGTACCCTAATTTGATTATAATCAAGAGAAAATATTATTTTAACCATAAACTAATTTTTTAATCCCAAAACCTTAACTAAATATAAAACCTTAACTTAGATAAATAGTAATTCACAAACCAAAATAAAAATCTGCTAGAATTTCCACTAATCCTAATTACTTTTGGTTAATCTAAAACAGCCTAAACTAACCCCTAAATCTTTTTCTTTTTTCCCTTTTCTTTTCTTTCTTCTCCTTTCTCCCGTCCACTTAAGCTATAATGCTTGAAATTGATGCGACATGCACCCTCCCCACTTGCACCATCACCTCCTATAGACATCCATCACCCATCACCCTACTTCATTTCTTCTTTTTCTTCTTCTCCTTCTACTTCTCTTAGCCCTAGCGACCTACACACCATGCGTGCACCCTACCACTTCTTATTACCATCCCTCACCTAATCCTTATGCTACATAGACAAACATCATCACCATCACCTACATTTCACCCCATCACTCCACCATCACTCCACCATCCCTCATTAACTTCCCTCTCTACTCTTCTATGCCACTCCTTGTGCCTCCTCCTACACCCATTGCATTCCCTTTCCCTAATTCACTTCATACACACACGCATGCCCATATATATATATATATATATATATATATATATATATATATATACACTACACACACTACTTTCTCCCTCTCTTTTTTGCCAACACTCTGCCATTTTGTATCCAAAACTACCACACAAGCTTCTCTTTCCTTTATTCTTCTTCTTCCCTTCTTCTTTTCTTCTTCTAGTGTAGTCGTGCCTTGTTTTATACAAACGAGCCACACTTTCCATCACCGTGCACCATCCCGTATCACCCAACACCGGCGGGTCAGCTACCAAGGTAAACCTAACCTTCCCTAGCACCGTTGTTAGCCATGGTCGTCAACTACAGCCTCTTTTTCCTCCTTCTTTCTCTCGTCTGACATATTTTCACCAAGCTCATAACCTGTGTATGACTCGAGCATAGTTTTTCAACACTAAAATTTCCTATCGCATGCCCATATAACCCAGAATTGCCTGTCCATGCACTCCTACACGCCCATGCATGGTCCAAACCCACACCTGTGCTCATCTATTCAACTTGTGACCTATTTGCCCAAAGATCAAGCATGGTCATGCCACTTCACACCACCTAGCCATGCATGATCCTTCCTCTTAGATTGGGTGTGACCACTTGCAGCATAGTCATGCAGCTTTCCATTTTCAGTCGTGTACCCCTATTTTCAACCCCAAACCTTATCTAAACATCACAAAATTTGTACCATAGCTCCACCACACATTTCTTTTCACATCCACACATCTCAAGCTTCCATTTGACTATGGTTATTTCTATTTTTACCCTCTTTACTTTAATTTCTCCTTCAATTAAACTCTTTGAACCTAACCATAAATTTTGTTGTTTTTTATTGGTGGCATTATAGTAGCTTTAGAGGTGAAAGTATAAGATTTACATGATTAAAGCCTGGTGTCCTAGTTGGTAAGGATATTATTTAATGTCTAGGGTTTGTGTGTTATTTTTTCTTTTTGGAAAGCTCAAAATTTTATACCATAATCATAAATTACAAATAAGATTGTAGAAATAATCTACCCTTCCTATCAATCTAACAAACTTTTCCTTACGACTAGAATGAATATAAATATGAGACATAGTCAATGCTATCTTAAAAGCTTCCCCTTTCAAATCCCATTTTCTATGAGAAAATATACATCCATTCCTAGCTTTCCAAACCTCATAAACTACAACAGTAGAAAAACTTGAATAGAATTGGGCAACTCCATCCTGCCTATGTCTACTTCTATCCATAGAATTAAACATTCTCTCCAACGAGCCAAATCTGAGTTTGAATCCACTTGTTTTGCTTATAGCAGTCCAAATCTTCTTCAATTCAGCACATTGACAAAAATATGCAGCACTGATTCATTCTGGTCACAAAAACAGCATCTCAGATTGATAGAAGGCAAGAAAGTGCTGATATAATCCTTAGTAGGAAGCTTTGACTGGGCTGCTAACCATAAAATAAACTTATGTTTGGGGGCTGCAATATTAGACCAAACAAACCTTCTCCAAGGCACCTTAGGTGCAGAAACTCTAATGGAATCATAAACCTCTGCTATAGAATACAACTGATCTCTTGGCCAACATTGAACAGCAGGAAAAATAACTGATCTGATTGAAAAATTTTCTACATTAGGCCTGAAGCAGTGCAAGGTAAAATGTAGGAAAAAAAACTCCTGCCTTTTGATATAATATGCATGCATCCATTTAATCCAGAGAGCATCCTTATCCTGATATAAATGCCAAAGCAATTTACCAACAGCAGCTTTGTTCCATGTAGATAACTCCAAAAGGCCTAAACCCCCTTCTTTTTTTGGCAAACAAACCACCCTCCATGCCACCAAAGGTTTTTTAGAAGTAGCACTCTTACCAGACCAGAGAAAAGCTCTACACATGGCCACCACTCTCTGAATAATCTTCTTGGGAAAGATAAAAATTGGCTCCAAAAATTAGTAATGCCAGAAATAACTAATTGCAAAAGCTAAAGTCTTCCAGCATAAGAAAGAAGTCTATTGGCCCAATGTTGCAAACGACCGGAAATTTTATGAACCAAACTCATCATATCAGCAACCTTAAGCTTGGAAGAATCAATAAGAACACCCAAATATGTAAAAGGGAAAGATCCATCTTGAAAAGGAAAAATAGATTTGATGTCCTGCTTTAAATGCTGAGAAATACCTCCCAAGAAAACCATACTTTTAGCATGACTAATGTGCAGGCCAGAAAATGAAGAAAAATTATCTAGAACCTCCTTAATATCTTTGACAGAACTAACATCAGCCTTACAAAAAACAAGTAGGTCATCAGCAAAACTCAAATTATGTTATTTTCTTCCAAGGTTATGTGTGTTTTTCATTATATTGTTGATATATGATGTAACATATATTGATCATGATATTTTGTGATGATATGAATATTATGTTGGAAGGAAGTGAGAATGGTGAGAGGTACCATTATGATTTTATTTTGATAATGTTATATTTGTGGAAATATATCTTATGATATGAAATATGGGCTAGATAAGGTTTGATAAGTGGACGTAAGTATTTCCATGAAGTATGATGGTAATTGATTGATTTAGAAAATAATGTTCGTAGAAGGTACGAGATTTTATAAAATAAAGGTTATTGTTTGTGCTTAAGGTTAAGTTGATCATTATGGGGTAATAAGAAAAGTTTAGTATTTTATGTGTAAGGTGGATTAGAATATGATAATGATATCATGAGGAAGGCTTGTAAGTATTATTGTTGTTTTGTGTCCTTAAATAAATTAATGGTTAATTTGGGGCATAATCTCTTATAATGATAATATCATTATCCCATGTGTAAATCTAGATGTTATTCGAATCCTAAATACATTGTTAATATTTGACCTTATAAGGTTATCTATTGAAATTGGTAGTATTGTAAATTTCATTCGAAATGTTATGACAAATCTATAGAATTAGGGTTTTGGAGATTTTTGTGCGTATCACATTAGGATATGATTATTAATGTATGTGCATGGGAATTAAATAGTGAATTATAGGTACAATAATAATGGCGATATTCGAGAGTGGCTTATTGCAAAAGATGGATGAATAATCAATATGGGAGAATGATTGCTAAAGGGAGTGTAGTTAGGGTTTAAAAAAGACTTAAGGACTTGGACCTATGCTATATGTATATCTATTTTAGTATGCTAGTTACCTGAGAATTAACCTTGACTAAGACACTAATCATTTAAAGTGAAAGATCACATGAGTAGGGTCAAGGTGATATATTTATATAAATATGTGTATGTATGTATTCCCATTCCACCAGAGGAAAATAGTGGTTCAGGAGCCTTTTTCCCTAAGAAGATTATGTTCTTAACCTCCACTCCACCAGAAAGAATAGTGGCTTGGGAGTATTTTTCCCTAAGAAGGTGTTTTAATCTGTTCCACCAGATTAAAAATACTTGGGCCCCTGCTCATCATGAAATGATAATATGACAGTATAACCTAAGGAAAAGATACAAATGATTTAAAGTGCAAGAATACGTGAGTCAAAACTAAGGTGTGTGTGTGTGTGTGTATATATATATATATGTCCTGTTCCACCAGGAAAAATAGTGGCTTGTGAGTGTTTTGCCCCCAAAAGGCGATGTTTTAAGATCCATTACACATGATAATAATAGTAGCTCAAGTATTGTCCTCAAGAAGGTATTTTAGACCATTCCACTGGTTTAAGAATAGTGGGGTTCATGCACTCAACATATCTAAAATAATGAAAATGGATTATACTTAATAAATAGATTTAGATCATTTTATATCTTATGAGATGTTTCATTTTTTTGTTTATTCACTTATTATCTAATGTGAAAGCATATGCTAATTATATCCTTGTTTGATAATATTGTTCCCTTACTCTGTACGTAGTGTATTGACCACTCGCTTTATGGGTGCTGCTCATTTCCACGAGCAAGAGATACTAATTCTTATGTGTAACTCTCAAAAGATCCCCTAGATAATTATTTTGCCTATGACGCCTTATGTGGGGATGAGTGATTTCACTTATATTAGGGGTTAGGTGAAGAATAATTATTATTTGGTAGATGTATTTAACCGAATACCTTTTTGGACTCTTAACCCATGGTATCCTTTCTTTTGTATTTTGTATTGTTAACTTAGAGTTTAGCTCCAAACTCATCACTATATTATAAATGTTTCTTTTATTTCTAATTTCCTTGTGTTACTTTAATTATTTTATCCTCATGATTGATGTAAAGATGGTTGAATAAGCCAAACATATGTTAATTATGGTGGTAACCCCTAATATTTTAATTATTTACTTCTGCTATAAAAATAAAATTTTCATTAGTAAAAATCAGGGTGTTATAAGTTGGTATCAAAGCTTTTGGTTTTCATTATCACGTTTTAGTTTTCAAAATTCTGTTTCCAATTATCTCTCATCTAATTTTTAATGGTTTGTTTCACATTTCAGAAAACCTAGATTAACTTGTGAGTTAATCGAGGACGAGTAGCCTAAGTGGCCTTGAAATGTAAATATGTGCATTATGTGGTAGTAAGCTAGGAAGGTTTTGCCCTAACAATTTTTTGTCTTGTAGCTAGTTAGTCATCACGACACTTAACAACCGTGTTGGTCATTTGGAGGAGACATTTGAGGCATTTATTGAGTTATTCCGATGTCTGCCTCAGCTACCACTACTACCTTAGCATCACCTATAAGAGGGTATCAGAAAAGATTGGCTTCATAGGGTATAGGACATCACCCAACTATTTAAGCTAGAGATAAGGACTCGGTCATCTTAGAGGGATAGAATCAGGATTTGGATTGCCCATCTAAGCTAACAGAGTTGTTGATACTGGTAGGTAGGTCATCATGCTCAAGATGGGTCGTAGATGTCCTAGGTGGACTTTCAGGTGGCAATTCATGATAAGACCTACCTTAAGAGTCATAAGAGGGATAAGATAAAAGAGTTCATGTAGATGAATTAAGGAAGCATCACGGTGAGGTAGTACCAATCCCAGTTTACAAAGTTGCTGATGTTCACACAAGGGATTACAGCTAATGAGTAGACTATGGTTTACCATTTTAAGCAGGGAATCCACTTTAGTATTCAGAAGTTGATAGGTGCCTTGACTTTTTTGGACTTGACTATGTTATATGAGAGGGCATCTATCACTACTATGTCAGTTCAAGAGAAGGCTTCCCTTTTAGGTAAGAGCAAGCAGAGTCATAGGGTTTTGGATTCAAGAACTAGTGACGAGGATGAGGATCTCCGGTGTTTCAACAGACAGGTCAGAATCAATCTCAGGGAGGTCAGTATCAATACCAAGGTTATTAAGGAGTCAGAATAGATCTTTGGGTTATTCGAGGCACTTTACATGTCGTTTTTATGGTCTATATCATCTAAGGCGGAGTTGTCGAGGTGCTCTGATTCGGTATAAGACATGTGGTTAGCTGGGCTACCGGTCTTTTGAGTTTCAACATCAGTAGGGTCACTATCAGTGATAGGAACCACCGATTCCATAGCAATAGGATTTTCAGTAGCGGACCTACTAGCCACCTCAGTGGTAGCTTCAATAGGGAGCACCTGCCCCACCTAGCGGATAGCATAGAGAGAGCCAGGGGAAACCATAAGGGTCTTATCCTTTCCCCTAAAAGGGGGGAGGCTGGTCTTAGAGTTATGGAGGGTATCATGGAGGAAAGGAGGGAGGACATTCAGGCAAGCGCCTGAATATCATTAACCAGATAGAGGTAGATAGATAGTTAGATGTGGGTACTAGTACGTTCTCAATCCTATTATTACAAGTGTATGTATTGTTTGATTCAAAAGCATCTCTATCTTTGTGTCTTCCTCATTTGTTGCTAAATTTGTGTTGACTTCATCTTCTTCTATATCTATATCTGTGTTTTTCCTTCTAAGGATAGAGTAGACCATACTAGGCTCTACTTAGATATAGTCTTAGAAATAGGCAAAATAGACTTACTATTAGATCAGGCTGAGATGGACCTTCAGGATTTTGACATTATCCTTGGGATGGATATGGTAGGGAGGTATAAGTTAATAATAGACTATTTGTGGGAGTGATTCATGTTGAGAGACCTTAGGGCACCAGGGTCTCTTACCGGATATGCAAGCCTAGGCCTACGACAAAGGTCATATATGCCCATATGTTATATTCTTTGGTGTAGAGGGATTACATTATATTTTGTGCCAAGTTTAGGAGCCAAACAAGGATGCGTCAATGTTTGAGCTCATTTCAGTTGTTCGAGAGTTTCCAAATGTGTTTCCTGAGTAGATTATAAGTATGTCACGGGTACAGGAGATAGATTTCACCTTTGAGTTGGTATCGGGGGTTGAACCTATTTTTAAGACGCCCTATCAGGTGGCACCAGTGGAGTTGACAGAGTTGAGGATTCTGATAGAGGACTTGTTGGCTCACGGGTATATCTAGCTGAGTACGTCATCACTATTGTTTGTGAAGAAGAAGGATGGGAGCCTTCACCAGTGCATAGATTACCGAGGGTTGAATTAGTTGACGTTGAAGAACCACTATCCCCTGCCAAAGATTGACAACATGTTTGATTTACTTCGAGGTGCTTCGACATTCTTGAAGGTTGACTTGAGGTTCGGTTATCATCAGTTGTGCATTGCCAAGGCACACATGGTATGATCACTACAAGTTTACGGTGATGTCTTTTAGACTTACTAATGTGCCTGCCATTTTTATGGAATTGAAATCAAGAATTTTATAGCCATTCCCCAATCAGTTTTTTGTGATTTTTATTGATAATATTTTGGTTTACTCTTAAAGTAAGGAGGAGCATAAGTAGCATCTATGGATGATTTTTTCGCTTTTAAAAGAGAATAAGTTGTATGCCAAACTCTCTAAGTGTGAGTTCTAGATTTAAGAGGCTTCATTTTTGGGACTCATGGTGTCAATAAGAGGAGTCGTCATGGACCTAGTGACGATTCTAGTTGTAACTAAATGGAAGGCACCCACTAGCATCCCTATAGTACATAGTATCCTAGGTTTGGCCAAGTACTATAGATGTTTTGTTTGGGATTTCTCAAAGGTAGCTCGTCCTTAGACGAACCTTCTGAAGAAGATGGCTAAATTTTAGTGGGATGATGCCTATGAGAAAGCATTTTAGGAGCTAAAGTAGCAGTTGACAACAGCACTGATTTTAACTTTGTCATCAAATACTAATGGTTCGAGGTCTATAGCGATGCAGCAAAGCACAAATAGTGTTGTGTTTTGATACAGCATGTTAAGGTTGTGGCTTACGCTTCTCACTAGCTAAAGTAGCATGAGCAGAATTATCTAACGCATGATCTAGAGTTGGCTACAGTTGTTTTCGCATTGAAGATTTGGAGGCATTATCTATATTGGACTAAGTGAAAATTATACACCAAATATAATAGTCTTAAGTATATATTCACTCAGAAGGAGTTAAATATGAGGTAAGAGTTGGTGAAGGACTATGATATTGAGTTGACCTACCACGAGGGTAAGGCCAATGTCGTTGCAAATACCTTGAGTAGGAATATATCACATTCTTTAGGTTATATTGTGGCGTATAGTCATTTGTTGGAAGATTTTGCTGAGATGCAAAAAGAGATAATCCAATAAGGTGATTTGGAGATTCAAATGTGTGCATTAACAATTTCACCGATGATTTTTTAATAAGATTTGAGCAGGAATACATAGGGATGTTAAGCTCAAGAGGATTTGGTAGAAGGTTTAAGATGGTAGAGTTGAGGGTTTCTAGATTCATGAGGATGGTGGCATTCACTATCAAGATCATTGGTGTGTACCTCAAAAATGTGCTGATATAAAGTGCCAAATTTTTGAGGAAGTTCATTGTACTCTGCATTTAGTCCACTCAGAAGGGGATGAGTTGTATAATGACCTCAAGGGGATCTATTTGTGGCCTCGAATGAAGCAAAAGGCAGTAGAGTTTTGGTCAAGATGTTTGAATTATTAGAAGGTCAAGATTGAGCATTGGAGACCTATAGGGTTGGTTTAGCCTTTAGATGTTCCGAGGTAGAAGTGGGACTCCATCTCGATGGATTTTATGAATGGGATACCAAGGACTCATAGTGGTTGTGATATGATTTGGTTTATCATCGACAAGTTGGATAAGTCTATTATATTTGTGCCAATGAAGTTGACTTGGAGTACATATCAGCTAGGAAATGCATATTTTAGGTTTGTGGTGGGTACCCCTACCAACATAGTCTCTGATCGAGACTTAAGATTTATTTTTCATTCTAAGGGAAGTTATAGGAGGCTATGGGAATGAGATTGAGGATGAGTGCTGCCTTTCATCCAGCTACAAACGGACATATTGAGAGGACTATTCAAAATCTAGAGGATATGCCTCGGCCTTGTGTTTTGGAGTTTCAAGGTAATTGAGAAGATTGTCTACATTTAGTTAAGTTTTCATACAATAACAGTTATCATGATAGTATAGGTATGGAAACCTTTGAGGCATTGTATGAATGTAAACGTCGAACACCCTTGTGTTGGAGTGACGGTAGTGAGAAAGTAGTAAGATACTAATGATTTAAAGTGGAAGAACATGTGAGTCAGGACCAAGGCGTTGTTTGTGTGTGTGTGTGTGTGTGTGTGTGTGTGTGTGTGTGTGTCCCTTCCATAGGGGAGAATAATGGCTTAAGAGAATTTTCACCTGAGAAGGTAATTTTTTAAGATCCATTCCACCGAATGATAATAGTGGCTCAAGTGTGGCATCCCTGAGAATATGTTTGAAACCATTCCACTAGTTTAAGAATAGTAGGGTTCCTACACTCAATGTATATAAAAGAATGAAAATATATTTTACTTAATAAAGAGATCTAGATCATTTTCTATCTTATGAGTTGTTTCATTTATTTGTTTATTAACTTATTATCTTATATGAAAGTATGTACCAATTGTATCCCTATTTGATAGTATTGTTTCCTTACTCAGTATGTAGCGTACTAATCAACTATTTTATGGGTGTTGCTCATTCCCGTGAGCAAGAGACGTTGATTCTTATACGTAGGTCTTAGAAGATTGGCTAGATAATTGTGTTACCTATGATGCCTTATGTGGGGATGAATGATTTCACTTGTATTAGGGGTTAGATGAAGAGTAATTATTATCTGGTAGATATATTTAACCGGATACCTTTTTATAATCTTAACTCATGGTATCCTTTCTTTTTTATTTTGTATTGTTAACTGAGAGTTTAGCTCCAAACTCTTCATTGTATTATAAATGCTTCTTTTATTTCTACTTTTCTTGTGTTACTTTAATTGTTTTAGTCTTGTAATTTATGTAAGTATGGTTGAATAAGCCAGACTTATGTCGATTATGGTGGTAACCCCCAATATTTTACTTATTTACTTCCGCTGTAAAAATGAAAATTTTCAGTAGTAAAAATCGGAGTCTTACAACAATGACCTTCCTCTAGAATTTTCCTTTTAAGCTTAGCACATTCCTATGGTATACACCACCCACCATAGTATATGACACTACTGTCCTCATGAAGTTGAAACCCTTTTTCTCTACCTTTTTTAACACCAAGCTTGATCCTTCTGTGCTCAACATCACCAAGTTTATTAGCTCAGATCTCCTCAAAGAATGAAGGTGAGATGGTGAGTGCACTCATCCTTGCCTCAAAACTAGCATCAATGATCAACTCCATCTCCATCTCCCTAAGCTCTCAACATAGATGATCTGACATCACAATCATGCTCAAAGAATGCAACATCTTTTGGCTAAACACATTTGCCACCACATTGGCCTTACCCTCAAGATAGGCCAATTCCAAGTAGTAATCCTTGACCAACTCCAACCATTGGCATTATCTCAAATTCAACTCTTGCTATGTGAAGATGTACTTAAGGCTCTTATGATTGGTGTAGAACTTGCACTGAACTCCATAGAGGTAATGCCTCCATATTTTAAGGGTAAACATCACTGCAACAATCTCTAACTCATTTTTTGAGAAGTTTTACTCATGCTTCTTCAATTATCAGAAAGCATACGCTTCCTCTCCCATTTTACATCATCACATAACCTAACACACGGTTAGTAGCATCATTATATACTTTAAAACCATCAAATCCACGTGGTAATATGAGCATTGGGTCAATATAGCACGCTTCTTCATATCTTTGAAAGCTTCACCACACTTCTCATCCCACTAAAATCATGTAGCCTTCATTAACAAATTAGTTAATGAATGAGATTTATTGGAGAAGTCCATGAAAATCTATGGTAATAACAAGCCAATCCTAGAAAACTATACACCTCCTTAACATAAGTTGGTGATGGCCACTCGGATGCTACTTGAACCTCAGAAGGATATACTGCCACCCTATCCTTTTAAATTACATGGCTAATGAAAACCCCTTAATCCAACCAAAACTCACACTTTAAAAGCTTGGCATACAACTAGTGTGACCTTAACAATGCCAATATCTATCTTAGATATTTTTCATGCTTCTCTCAGTAGATGAGGATGTTATCAATGAACACCTTAATAATAAATTGATCCAAGAACGGTCAAAAATCTAGTTCATGAGAGATATAAATGCTCCTGGCGAATTAGTGAGTTTGAAAGGCATTAGTGTGAACTTGTAATGGTCATATATTATCTAATTTTGCGTGAACTCATAATGGCTATATCTTGTCTGAAATGCCATCTTGTGAATATCTAGCTCTACTATTCTCAATTAATGGTAACCTAACCAAATATCAATCTTGGAGAACACCTTGGCTCACTTGAGTTGGTCAAACAAGTCATCAATCCTTGGGAATGGATAACGGCTCTTCACTGTAACCTGATTCAACCCTTGGTAATCGATGCAAAATCTCAAGCTCTCGTCCTTTTTCTCTACAAATAGGACAGGCACTCCTTATGGAAAAATACATGGTTAGATGTATCCCTTCTCTAATATTTTTATAATTGAGCCTTAAGCTCTTTCATCTCTGCAAATGACATACAATGTAGGGATTTAGATACTGGTTACATCCTTAATAATATGTTCATGATAAACTTAACATCTCAAATGGGCACTATATCCAGAATCTCATTAGGTAATTTATTGAGATGTTTTTGGATCACTTTAATTAGCTCCAACTATGTCTCTTTAACCTCGGTATCTCAAACACTACGTAAGAGGAGTGGATACCCCTTATGAACAAGGGTGCTCATCATGATTGTCGATACATCCTTTACAAAGAGATTATGTTTACACTTTTTATATGATACCCTAGAACCCTTTGGTCTTTGTAGAACCACACATTCCTACACCCAATCCATCAACACTTGGTACTTCTCCAACATGTCTATTCCAAAACTTATATCAAAGTCGCATAATTCAAGCTTAATGAGAGCTAAGGAAAAGTATACTCTCACAATTATCAAGGCTACCCCTCTATATAGCCTAGAGCATGCATTCCTATCCCTTGAAGGTTAAACAATAGAAGTGTAAATATTAATGGAAGTAGATAACATAAATCTAGCTACAAATGCATATGACACAAAAGAATGTAATGCATCAGAGTCAAATAATACGCATGTTGGAAAGGTAGAGACGATAAGCATACCGATCACCACACCAACCAAGCACTCTACGTTCACTTAACTAATCATATCTAGGAATCCTCTAAAAGGGACTCTTACAACACTGTCTGACCTCTAGCCTGGCTATAGTAGGTAAGCCTTCAAACCTTTAGGCTAACTAGTGTGGCTAGCAATACTAAATGGTGAAGGAGGAACCCTCAAAATCCATGGTTGTGGTTGTTGTATAGATCTGGTGCTTTGAGCTTAAGATTGACCTCTCTAAACACTACCAACTCTAACATGGCACTCATAGGCTTTGTGTCCCACCATATCACACCCATGGAAAGTCACTTGCTTGCTTCCATAATCTACTCGTCGGTGATCTAATATGCAACACTTATATTGGTAATGTCTCTTTTTGGAACATCCCCCGGCCTCCAACTCGGTGTGTTGACCTTATTCTCCTTCCACACTTAGGCAGCATGCTACCTCTAGAGTAGGCCTTCTTCATATCACTTGGATGCTGACAACCCTTAAACTTTCTCTTTCCCCCAAATTGGGCACTCTGGTCTTGGATCACTTGTGAAGCCTCCTAATCCAAATCATGCATTCCCGCCATGTCAAGTGGAGCAACTCTCATTAATATCTCTTGGTCTCTAATCCCTAGTTTAATCTTAAAATGGTGAACCTACATTGCTTCACTGGCCTCTACCTCAGGGGAAAACTAGACCAGGTCCATGAACCTCGTGTATTACTCCTCGATCAACATGCATCCTTGTCGAAGTGCCATAAACTCATCGTACTTCTTCATACGGAGATGAGTGGGGTAGAATTGGTCTTGGATCCTGTAAAGGAATTATCCCCAACCATTAACTTCTCTACCTCTATGATAGACGCTCCTCCACCACACGTATATTCTCTCCCTCAATTAATATACGACCATGCCAACCCTCTTGTTCGAAGGGAAACCACATGAGTTGAAGATCTTCTCCATGTCCATCACCCATCTCTTCATAATGTTAGGGTCCTCCTGACCCCCAAAGATCATTGGGTGATGATGCTCTGGCCTCAAGAGCCAATCCTTCGAAACTATTGTTGGTGTTGGTACTAATAGTGGTTGTGGTGCTCGGATATGACCTTCTATGTACACACGGCCAATCTCCATATGACTCGATATGCTCGGAATGGCGGTCGGTGGTCATCAACTCCTAAATATTAGGATTAATCAGGAACGGCTAATTTGCCAAGTACTAAGACTCGCATAAAAAATCACCATAAAGACTACCTATAGCACATTCCCAACCCACTCTCACTCACTAACATTATGAGTTTGAAAAATCTATAACATTCAACAAAATGCTTAAATAGTTAGGAAATTGTTTAAAACACCCTGCGGTGTCGGCTTGAAAGCACTTGAAAGTGAAACATGTTTAGGAAAAAACTCTGATACCAACATCTAGTATCATCCTAAACAACTTCAATTTGGAGAATACTTTGAAAGTAGCTCTAATGCCAACCTATAACACCCTCACTTTCCAATATGAAAAAATTTTGTTTTACAACATTTGCAGAAGTAGAAAATTACTATGCTCTTAGGAAAAAATGAGGTGTTGCTGCCATATGTAACATAAGATAGATGACAACCTCCCATCCTTTGTTAGATACAAGACTTAGAAACCAAACCAATAAAACTTAGAGTAGACTGCACAAGAAATGATAAATAGATATTAAAGGAAACATGTACAATAATAGGATATTGATGATACCTAAATATTCAAATACATGAAGGAAATTTAGCCAAAGCCCAAAATTTTAATTCACATAAAGCAATAGTAAGGCGTAGCCTTATACCTTGGTTCATCAAGGACCAAACAGAATTCTCTAGATGCCCATGCTCTCAAAGCCCTTGCCCAACATAAGGTAGACTAACTACTGACCACCATCCCTAAATACTTGCACACAACCTTATGCTCATAGGAATGAGCAAATGACCAAGCAAACGAACACATTGATACACTTCATACTGAGCAAGCTAAGTTACCTCCTTAATGGGATTCACACACACAATATTCTAGCATAATATGGAGGTCATGCTAAAATATTTCATGTTTATGCCATGTACTTAGATATACACACTATATCATGGTCATATAAAGCATTAGGAACTCATACTATACAATAGTATTCATGCTTATCATTGTAATACAACATCATAGATAACAACATATAATCTACTAGGTAGATGATTTAAACTATTGTTAGGGTTTCTATCATCCATCCATATAGTTTCTCATTTAGTCCATTTCTCCAACTTATATAATCTATTATGTCATTTATAAATAAGAATTTATCTCTCTTTCCATTCCTTTCCTTTTTATTGTTCTCTTTATCCACATTCTTATTTCAAAATCTTATAGAGAAATGGACTATGCACCATCCCATGGTCTCACATACCATGGAAGTCTATCTAACCAAAGGACATAAAGTCCAACTGAATCTAAGTAACTACAAATCGGTTCAAGGATAAGTGGGGTTATGTAATAGATCAAAAACCCTAATTTTACCATTCAAATTTGAGTTGAACAATGGATTTATCAAAGATAGGTTTAATTCCCTTCCAAAGCTAAAATGGTGATTTTTTAGAGAATACAGGTCAAATTAGCCTTGAAAATATTATGTATAAGAAGGGTAATGGAAGGTCAGTGTTGGAAGTAATTTCCTAGCTGAGTAGAGATAATACAGAAATTAAAGTAATGATTCCAGAGGTGTGTAGAGGAGATGGACAAAAGAAGACATCCCTCAATTGTCCAAATTGAACCCTCGAATCAATTCAAGGCAGCAATTAGAGCTATATACATGATAAACGGGGTTAAGAATCTCTAAAGAATAACTTAGAGTGGTATTACCAAGGTTTCATTTTGGCATAAAAAAATTTCCTAAAAAAATTGAGCTTCAAAAATATACTTAGCCCACTAACCAGTCGATCGATTTAGCCTACCATTCAATACTTCTACTAAACAATCAATTGATTTTTGATATATGGAATTTATATGTTATTTTCCTAAGTAAAAATGTAATTTATTCCTCATTGTTTTTATAAGATTTAATATTTTCTCGAGTTTTTCTCTTTTGGATAAATTTTATAGGAAAAGATAAAAATGAAGAAATTCAAAGGAGAAATCAATGGAAAGAGAAAATGAAGCAAAGAATACATCAAGAAATATGGAATCAATGGAAGAAAAGACTAGAAATGAAGAATATATATATCAAAGGGAATATTGTGTTGAAATATCATGAAGAAATAATGAAGGAACAAGAAACACGGCCCCCAAGTTTCATAAACACGGCCTATGTTTTTCTGTCAGCACAAAAAAGTTCAGCTTTTAAAATTCAGCATTTGGTAGAGAATTCAAGAAAAAACACGGAGGTCCTATATTTCATAAACACAGACCGTGTTTTTCTTAAATTTAATAACCATTCGCGCAACTTTTCCCCGATATATTTCTAAAGTCTGAACATTCAAAAGGGTGGTTCGGGGGAGTTCAAGAATGGGATTATCGCTTTTTCTCTATATTCTCTGGATACCAAATGTAATTTGTAATTCCAATTATCTTTCTCTCCATTGTATTCAATTGAACAATCAAAACTCTACAATTCAAGTCGATAAGTTCTTCTCCATTCCTCTCTTAATTACAAGTTTTGATTTTTGATTGAATGCAAATAAATTCTCTTTATTACATTATTATTTTTCTTATGTTTGGTGTTTCATTGTTAATTTATTTGTAAGCATTGATGTTAATTATAGATTATTGCATTTAATTGTGTATTATTGCAGTTATGTAGATAGTATAAGGTAGGAGGATTTGACGACGGAATTAGGGTTTTGGATATGATAACGTAATTTGAATTCATGATTCTAGATGAAATTTAATTAAATTGATGGACGGAATTGAATGATCTCGCATCATAGATTAAGAACTTAAACTAATTAGACTGATAACCTATCTAGTTTAGATCTTAATCTATGCTAGGATAATGAAATTAATACGTAATTTTTAATTAACATTTCCAGAGTAGCAAAAGATTAATTATTAATCTTGTCCATTAATTCGTACGATTGCATGATCCGAGCTTATGTGATTATGGTCATAGTTGGCTACTTTCCATTCATAATGCTGCCATTAATTGAATCTAGCATTCTTAACCTAGGTTATTAATTGGTTAGGTGATAAATTGAGAGCTTATTCAATTTATTAGAATTGAGAAAAAGTAAAGAGATGAATTATTATGAGTTTCTACAGGTCAACGTTAATTCATTTAGAATCATTATTTTCTTCATGATTATTTGATATCCTAATTCCATAATCAATACCTTCCTATCCATATTCATTAATTAGTGAGTATAGTATTTTATTATTTATCCATATTTTAGATATTGATGATGTAATTATATGTTGTTTCATAACTGGGGTTTTAACATCAATTACAAAATTATTGATTATAGACTATTCCTTGTGGGTTCGACTCCTTCTTTCTATATACTACGTATTTGGAAATTAGGATTTATTTATTAAATTTTTTGTGCCTACGACAGCACATCAATTTCCCTAAACAATCAATTGGTTTAGTCAAACAAAACCCCTTAGCTAAAATGATGAACCAATCAATCGGTTCGGTTAAACAAAACACCTTAGCTAAAATGATGAACCAATCAATCGGTTCGGTTAAACAAAACCCCTTAGCTAAAATGACTAACTAGTCGATCAGTCTAGCTGAAAACTTATTTTATTCATTTTCCCAAACTTTATTCAATCCATATTTACCTTAAACCCAATGATAACTCCAAATCAAAATAAAAAATCATCAAATTTTAATAAGCACTAGAACTTTCCATTCAATAAATCTTATAAAAAAAATATGGGATTTCATAATATAAGATGGAAATTATCATCATGGTGTATGTAAAAGAGCATTTCTAACCCTAGAGCATGCAAATAACGAATCTAATAATCTAACCATAATCATGCATGCACGCTTTCATACAATTTTAATCAACCCTAGCTACACATGTAATGATAATGATGGAGCACTTGGTATGCCATATGCATCATAACTCGAAAAGGTAACAAACCCTAAAAAAATCCTAGACATGCGCACATTAACTACTAATGTATTTCATATGCATATATTTCACACTTAATGGTAAATCAAACACATGTGCTAACTATTTAAGAACATGTTATCATCTTATCATGTATTTCTTAACAATTGCATAATATAAAACCCTAGCATTATTCTAGATCTAACAATCATGCTCGCACACAAAGTATACAGTGTCATAAGTAATTGGGCTTACCTAAACCTAAGCTATACAAAAGCACAAATGTTATCTTCTCTATGACACCTCAATTTTGATCGAGGAAAAGGGAGAATATATAAGTCAACAATGTAGGAATGGTGCAACAACAGGAGAAACTGACACTATAAGAGCTTAGTAGTGTGAGTTTCTCACACTACAAGGGAAGTGCAACATGAGTTCATCATGTGACAAAGGGAAGGTAGCGTGAGGTTGCAATGCTAGACATAGATGGTTTCGATGATAATCCCGAAATAATAAAGGAGAAAGTTGGGGATTTTTTGCGAATGAAAGCTTGAGATAGAAGGGGAGAAAGAATAGACCAAAATCTTTTCTTTTAGGAAGTTTGAGAAACAAAAATAGAGAAGAAGTAGGTCTTGTACAAGCTAGATTCATGAACAATTGAGTAAACAAGGATGAGGGAGCCACCGGAAGCAGAGGCAAAGTATGGGATAAATAGGGGGAGGATTGGTTGAGGAGAAATACACGCCAGGGGAAGTGGGATACGGGAAAGAATAAACACAATAAGGTAGGGATGCCATTTAGAATAGCTTAACAGGGAAAAACATCTTATTAGCAGAATCATGGTTCCTTTATAAAATATTAGGTTAGAGTCCCAACTGGAATTAAAACTAATAACCCAAATTTTACCCCTAACTAAATTTATATCTAATATGTCACATTAATACACATAATAAAAATTAACAATGCATTTAACACAGTGCATCCTACAATAATTATTGTAATTAATTACATGTAATTATCTATTTTATAATTAGGGTTTCTAAATTAAGGTTTTTACAAATGAGGTATTACACTTGCCTATTATCTTAATATACTAGCTGAATGGGAAGGTTCATATCTAATAACTGTCTAAGAGGAGAGATCAACCTTCAATTTTAAAACTAAGTAACGAGACTAAAGGGTGAAAATGTGATTCAAGAGACTTTAAGGTTGTTAGTTTCCTCATATTGCCGCTATTCCCTTCATTCATTTTTACAAATCGATCCTTCATTCCTATGCTCAATTAGGTATAGATTCTTTTTTACCTCTCAATTGATTATACCTCCCAAGAGAGATGGCAACATCATTCTCATCAATCTAGTGGACTTCCTTATCAAACTTATCTAAAGGAATTTGTAGGGAAGTAGTGAACCCTCAGGTAGATCTCATAAAAAAATGTCTTTTCTTTATCTCTTGAAAGCATCAAAGTACCTAAAACATTTCTTAGCCAACTCATTAATAAAGGAGATAAAACTTGCCTCCAACTTCTCAAACCATCGAAGAGCCAATCTTTGAGGGGCCTTGCACATAGTTCCATATAAAGGCCCAATCATCATACTTCAAAAGGTACTCATATGGTTATCAATATTTGAGCCTTCAAAGCTTTTAAATAAGGTATTCCCATCATTATTCATATAGGTGCATTGATAGTAGAGGGGTCGTCTTACTTCATCTATGTATCTCCTCCTCAATCCCTAGGACTCAAAATAATATCCTTGATAACCTTATCCGTGTGTTAGACTAAAGATTACTCCCAAGGTGTCAACTACACTTTCCTTTAGAGACTTGGTGAGACTCTCCCACCAAATAATTACCTTTACCCTTAGCCCCTAGAGGGTCATTATTAACAACAAAACTTTTTAGAACATGCCTCCAACGTTTGTCCCTATCTTCATTCCTAAGCACTTATAGAGGCTGCTCCTCTATGTCAATAGGCTAGTTCGCTGAAAGGATGGGATGTTAAGGTATAAATTACTTAAGGATGTGGAATATAGAGGATAGCATGTGGTTTACCATTCCTTAATCTTTTCTTTAGTAAATTATAAGATTAATAGGCTACTTCATTGATATACATGACTCGAGCTTTCATAGGATTATGGTTAAATAAGAGCGTTTTATGCTTAATCCACATAAAAGGTGTTATATGTTGTTATGATTCTAGCTAAGGGTTAGAAGTAAAAAGTGATAAAAGTATAATTTTAATAGTGTACTTAAGTCCTTGAGAATAGTGACAACTAAAGAGGTGCCAAGAGCTTGAGAGAGTCTATGAGGTAAAGGGCATTACAAGAGGTAATTAATGCTTTAATTTAGGAAAAGAGCCATCACTGCCCCTAATTTGAGGAGCCACTTCTTATTTATAAAGATTGTAGAAGTAGGGTGGCATAATTAGCTACGAATCTTTGGGAATTCTAAGATAGCTCATTTTAGTCGTAGATGTAGAAAACCTCATAATAATATTAAATACATATATAATGGAAAATGTAGATAATTAGTCCTTAAACAATGCTCCAGTCCAATCCAAAAGAGTAAGTGTTGTTAAATATAGTGAATGAAGCTACCTAAATACAACATACATTTTCCTACAAGAGTGTAAGTATATGCCTCCACCTTCTTGGTGGTAACAAAATCAGCTAAATTAGAGCAATAAGATGTGAGAAAATTAGCATAGCATTACATTTGCATAATTTATTTAATAAACTTTCCTTGTATTCAATCTTTTCTAGTCTCATTTTTTTCTTCTCTTTCATTTTCACATGGAGTGTCAAGAAAGAAATTAATTTCAATGTCATGTTTAGGTAATAAGTTATCCTACATAAATGCAAGCATGTATAGGAATAATTTTTTTGTTATTGCAAACCATACTAGAAAATTGGTTAGAGAAACATATGTTTTCTAATCTTTATCTTTGTTCTAGATTGGTCATCCTAACCTTAAGATTACCAACTTGCATACTATGACTCTTTTAAATAATGAGACACCGGGGCCACCTAAAAACAAAGAAAAAATTATCTTAAAAACAAACATAATGAATACAAATAGACTTAATTCAGTTTAAATGCCTTTTCTAGATCAACATTTTCTGAAGTAACTTTAAATCATCCCTTTTGCTGAATGACAAAATCCCTTTCTTCATCCTTAACACCATCTATTTTAGTAGTAAAGGGGTAAGTGGTGGCTATCCTAGATGAAGCATTAAAATATACTATTATTTTCCATTTACTAAAAAGAGATTGCTCTAGAATTATGCAATGAAGAAGACTATCAAAATTGTAATGGAGTGATCCCTGCAAATAAATTGAATAGAACATAAATTTCTCACATACTACAATTGTCTTCAAGAAACTTTTTATTTCAAAAATATTGAGATAACCATAAGCACTTGCCTAATGATGCCTTTTCCACCATTTAAATTATTTTAGGGTTTTCATCTAATAACTATAACCTTGTTCCTCCATGACACCTTGGCTACTTAGGTGATCTATCAAAAAACATCACATGAAGCTATCATTAAAAGTTTACCTCAACGTAAACTGTACTAAGGTTAAAGGCACAAACATAACTAAACCTCTATGCTTTTTCTGGAGCTATAGCATCTAATTCATTAATCAAAATTGATTGTAACACCCCAAAATTATCTTCCGGTGGAACGATTATCAACATATAAAACCTAAGGATAAAACACTCCCGACTACTATTCTCATCCGATGGAATGGATAAGTTTGACCTATCCTAACTCAAGTGATATTTCACTTTAAATAATTAGTATCTTATTCATGAATGGTTTGATGAGTACAAAATCTAATTAAGCCAAGCAAGATATTGAAATACAGATATCAAGACCATCTTCAAAAATTACTATTCACCAAGCTCCCAAAAATCTAATTTCATAGGTAAATCATAAATCTTCACATAAGGCTCATATAATTATCCAAATTTAATATAAATCCTTTAAATACCAATATTAAAAACATATCCAAAATTCATGGACTAACTCTAATGTTTACACATGTAAAAATAACATTATAGTTTTAAAGTCAATATTCCCAAATTAGGCCATTATTGCATTTTAAGAAAATCTATGATATTCAATAATCACTCCAAACACTTCTTATGGTATTATTATCATATTTTAATGCACCTAACAAATTAAAATACCAAAATTTCCATATTGACCAAAATGCCCTCAAAGATAACCGATAGCCCTTATTTTATGAAAATATTATATCTTCAATAATTATTATTTTCCATTCCTCCAATTATCATCATACCTCTTAGATATACTTATTTCCCACTTAACATAATTTATTTAGCCCATATTACTCCTCCACATAATACTATCAATTAGTATAACAACCTCATATCAACACATCTTTTAATATTATTACTCTCTTTCAATTATAAAATCAATATTATCGTAACACAACATTAGCAGCATACATGTAACAATATAATAACAATAACATGCTAAAACACATAACCATTAAGGCATTTAACACAAAACCCTAAATAGCGACTAGTATTCTTACTAATAAGGACACTTGACTCTAAGCACGTAAATCCTAAACTGCTTCCTCTGAGATCATTAGAGTATCCCCTATGGAAAAAAAAATATACGATTAGGAGTGCAAATTAAAATTAAGGGAAATTTAAGGTAAAGGAGGGTAAATATCAAAATAAACAAAATCAAAGTGAAGCTTGAGTTGTGTGGAAGTATGGTGAAAGGTATTATGGTGCTATGGTAGACTTATGGTGGTGTTTGGGTGAGTTTGGGTGTGTAAAAAAGGGTACACGACCAAAAAATGAGGCTACACGAACATGCGGCAAGCTATGCACACCCAAGCTATAAGCTAGGAAGTCGCATAGGTAGGCTATATGAAGGAAGCATATTTGTACACATGCAATGTACTCACGTGCAAGAAGAATATGGGACACAAGGGCATGCATGAGGTTGTGTGCAACCGATGCAAGTATGCATAGGCAAACTATATGAGCATACAAAGACATGCAATAAGAAAAAACAATGGTACATAGCTATACAAGAGATTGTGCATAAGCTACGTGCCTCATAAAATGTAGTAGCAAGAGAGGAAAGAAGAGGGAAAAGTGACAAAAATGGGCAACGATGGTTGGCGATGATGAGGGGGAGTGATGGGGTGGTTGTGGTGGTTTATCCACCAAGAAAAAGCCAATACTTGGTGGTTATGGTGGTGCGTGGTGATGGTGATGGTGATTATGGTTAAGTCAACAAATAGAGCAAGGAGAAGAATAAGAATAAGAAGATGGCTCGGATAGGTTGTTTACTCTATAGAAAAAAGGAGAAATGAGGCAAACAAATAAGCGAGGGAAAGAGCCGAAGGAGTTGGTATATATATGTATATTTATAAGGTGGTGTATAAAGGATAATAGTGGGGTAATGATGGAAGGGGATGACGATGGTCATGAGCATGGTAGAGGAAAGATGGTAGGGCCAGTAGAGGCACGAGGGAGAGATGGGAGGTGACGGCTTTGTGTTGCAGGAGATGAGGAAAAACAAACACAAGATAGGAGGAGAAGAAGAAATTGGCGTAGGAGGAAGGAAAAAAAGGAAAAAGAAAAAAGGAAAAGGGGAAAGGGGAAAGGATTAAGTTGGATTTAGATTAAATTTTGATTAGCTAAAATATATAAGATTAATGATATAAACCTACCAAGATCAATGTGGAGTTAAGAAATATAAATTACCTAGGTCAATGATTAGGATTAGGTTAAGATTTTGGGATTAAGGAATTAGGATAAGGCTAGAATAAAATTCTCTTCTGGTTAGAATTGGATTAAGGTATTAATTATATGAGATTAGGTTTAATAAAATTTCAAGGAATTACATAGATGAACTTGCAATCCATTGATATGGCCAAGTTGTACCTTTATCCATGGTAATTATAGTGGCCTCTACATCAAGTGACTAAGCATTGTCATTTTCAACATGTTCATCTACAAGAGGTGAGAAATATTTTGAAGTATGGTCATAATTTGAACATATGATGTTAGAGATGTCATGAGGTTTCTCAAATCTAGTTTTGGAAAGCATGATAAAATAAACACCATTATCACTAAAACAAATTGATGAACAACAATTTCCTACCATGTTAATACAATACTATGTTACAAATTCAATGCATGTTAATTAATACTACAATAGTCAAAGAAAGAATATTCAATAGAATTTGCAAGTGGGTCAACTAATGATAAAAGAAATTATTGATATGCCGTTTGTTCATTCTCTTCCAGTAACACATACAATGGCCACAACCACATCACAGACTTCAAAACACTAATATAAAAAATAATAATAATAAGGCTATATGAATCACTTGAAAGGACATGGAGTATTTTAAGCTTGTAAGTTATGGTTTGCAAATAAAATTTGATGTTGTAATTGATATTATGGGTTATATATCTTGAATGAGCTCCCTCCTTGATCTTTGTAAAATAGAATTTCATCATCTGGGATCTAAAACTTGTCTAAATAGGTATTATATTAAACAATTATGAAATTTCCATCCTCGTATTTTAAGGTCATTGTGTATAAAAGGCCCAAACAAAATAGAGAAATTCATGTCCATATAAGGGAAGAATGAGTTTTTACATCTTCGAAATCAAAATTCCAACCACTAATGCCCCTTTTATATTCATTCTACAAAAGTTAAAAGAAGATATCATGATCTAATAATGAAATTAAAAAAAAAAACTCATCAACGAAGAATTGTTTCACTGCCTCAGAAATAGGGGAGAAAAATATTTGATCCATTATGCAGAATATAACACTTCACACAATAACAATAAGAAATACTTTGGAGCTTAATAGACAATGCATATTTAAGCGCTCACCATAGTGCACTTTTTGCTCTACATATACCCAAAAAATACAAAAAAATATGATTATCATGAAACTAAATATATATATAATGAAATATCTATTGGGAAGTGTATAAATACTTTAAAAAGGTCTAAAGAGAAAAAAAAAAGAGCATAATCCACAATATTTGATTCCTATATACATTCTTACATGAATTAGTGACAATATAGTGACAATATATATTTATCAATTCTTATTTTATTCAATTCAATGAACCAATCAAACCAAGATCCATGCACAATGTTGTACTGAATCAAAGAATGCAGCACACTATGGCTCTTTATCCAAAACCTTAATTTTTATTAGCGTCTTATTTCCCAATAAGCAAGAATGCAACTTCATTAAAAGACAAATACCATTGATGGAAACACATAACCAATGCCTTGAAGTTCCCATAATTAATGACATCTAAACATATTTTGTTAGTTTATTTAATTGTAAGGATGGAGGTGAAGTTCCTGAATCTTCTATAGAAATTTAAACTATAGCTTACAATAGTACCACTAGATTACTACTCTAAGCATGGATTCAAAAATCCAATGCTTGTCATCTAACATTAATTAGGTAGTAGATTAATATTTTTTATATAGGAAAAGGCTAAAAAAAGATTAGAATCCAAATCAATTGGTCTTGTGAAGCTTTAGTCATAAACACAACATCAAAACCCACGATCTCAACTATTACTAGCCCTAGTAGTTATTTATGTAGTAGTAAGTAAATAATTACTTTCCAAAATATATATTGTGAATGTTCGATCAACAAGGACTATAATAAGAGCCTATATGAGGCTAAAACTTTGAATCACCATAAAAATTTGGGTGATAAGTTGGTATGGTGGAAGTTGCAACTACTTAAAGTATCTTTTGTTACTAGCCCCATTATTAGAACCTATCCTGGACCAATCTCAAAGTTTTAAGGGATTTCATTAAGCTTAATCACCCCTCTAACATTCTTACATCTATAGCCCACTAGTGCTATTATCCCAAAAGTAACAGATGAATAGTGTTGAGAAAAATATCCCCCTCAACCAGGTGGACAATAACTCCCTTCATTAACTGCACAATAATCCCCTTGGCTGACTAAACAATTATTAGGAAATGTAAAGGTATGTTACGAGCATAAATAAAATGAGAATTTATGGGAGGAAAGAATTTAGAGGCATTTATTGAGTATGAAGATTTGGAGAAAATTGAGAGCTTGCGCACCCTCTACTTATGCTCTATACTTGTCTAATGGATAAAAGAGAGCCTTTATACCCTCTCTCATCCTTGGTCAAAACACTCAATCATCATTAGTTGTCAAACTTATACAAATATATAAATTACAAAGTAATGATAAACTTATGAGTTAACCCCTATCAACTCATAAGTTGCCATACTAATGAGTGTAAAATCTCTAATACTAAGGAATTTCCTAGCTACTTTCTAACATCTAATATTCGCTCAAGTCTTCTCCCTTTGTCTCAGCCATGAAACCGTCTTTGCCAACTAATTCTGTTAGCTAGTCTTTGGAAATATCAATCTCTAATAGCCAACAAGTGTGCCTTTGGCTTATCACTCCTAGCAATAGCCTTTTTCCTTATGCTCTTCGTTGGAATCTCTTGGATGATGTCCCTTAGGTAACAGCTCTTGATTATTTCCCCTAGTTGATGCAATTAGCTATTTCTAGCTAACGATATTTGTATTCTTTGTTGTTGAGGTATTCTCCCCCTTCTAAGATAAGAGGGGGATTTTGTTCCTCTCTAATTGAGAGGAACTACGATCCCTACTTAACCCAAACTTGGTGCAACATAGGATGTTCTTTCCGCTAGGTAAAGGTTTTGTAAGCATGTTTGACCCATTCTCATCGATATGAAACTTTTCCAAACATAATTATCTCTCTTTGAGCATATCTCTTACCCAATCATACCTAACATGAATATGCTTGGATCTTGAGTGAAATCTAGCATTCTTGCTATCATGGATGGAACTCTAGGAATCACTTAAGACCACAAACTAAACTTACCTTAACCCAATCTCTTTAAACAATCTCTTCATCCACTACATCACATTTCACCCCGATTCTAGATAAAGCTACACTCTTATATAGCCAAGAATACTATGACACAACTTCCCCACCTAAAGTAAGTAAGAATCTTGATGTTGATCATCTTTTATATATATCTCCTGCCATATTTGAATCTTTATAGCCCACCACAACTAGCCCTACCCTACCAAAATAAAGTATCATTCTAGACGTTCCTCATAGGTACCTTAATATCTACTTCACTACATCTAAATGATCTTTATCATGATAGGATATGATCCAACTAACCAATGCAGTGTTTGGCCTTATGCATACTATTGCATACTTTAGGCTTCCAATGGTTGTCACATATGCAATCTATCACTTCTTCTTTGTCCTTCCATCTTTGTTCATTGGACATGATGCCCTGATCAACCTGAAGTGTGGAGCAAGGGGCAACCAACTTGTTTTGTTCAGTCCATGCTAAATTGCTTAAGTATATTATCTATACACTCTTCTTAAGTTAACCATAGCCTGACCAATCCTCAGTTACGCATTATGTGTATGGCTAGGATTTTCTTAGCATGGCCTAAGTCTTTTAGTTTGAAAGTCTTGGCCAAAAATTATTTCATCTTTAAAATAAATTTCTAATCCTATCCTACTATTAGCATGTCGTCCACATACAGAATTATAAGGATGAAATTACTTGTCCAAAACTTGTGAATGAACACATAGTAGTCTACTAACAACTTCTTGTAACCTTATTTAGCCATGAGTAAATCAAAATTCATGTACCATTGCCTCAGCAACTATTTCGATCCATATAAGCTCTTCACTAGCTTTCACAGCATATCTTATTTTCCCTTAACCCCAAACCCATCTAATTACTCCATATATGCATCCTCCTTAAGATTATTATGTAGGAAATTTATCTTACTATCAATTTGCTCCACCTCTAAGTTTATAGGGCCAACAAGTTCTAAAATCATATATATGGATGTCAACTTTACCATTAAAATCCCTTGACCACCAACCTTACTTTGTACCTCGGCTCAATTTTTCCCTCCTCGATGTTACCTTGATCTTCAAGACCTTTCTCCCCCTCAGCCTTGCCACAAATCTATGAGTATTATAATTTTGATGGGAGATCATCTCTTCCTTTATTGCAAACAACTACGGGCATCATCATAATATAGAGGCTCTCCATTGTTTGAGAGTAATACATAGTACATTATAAGGCACATTGTGGTCAATCTAAATCTTTAGGTGGATCTTTGCGCCTCCTATAGGGTATTAGGGCTATCAAAATCCTGGGGTTTTATTTTCTCGAGCTCATGATCTTCACTCTCTATTACCTCAACTTGTTGCCTTAGTATCTCCTCATATAAGTCAGAATATGCATTGGCCATCTCTCTTAGATCAGCCTTTTCTAGTCGAGCCTTCTATTTTAGAATCATCAATAGATTCCATAATATCATAATTTAGGCTTCCACCCTTCCATCTTTAACAAAGTATTTAATGTTTTGGTCCCCAAAAATTACAACATCCTTACTCCAAATAGCTTTCTCAGCTACTAGGTCATGGGGCTTGTAGCCGAACTTCTCTTCATCATATCTAATGAACATGTACTAATGACTCTTCTCATCTAGCTTTGTCCTCTAATCCCTTGGTGCATGAACAAACACCCAACACCCAAACACCTTTAGGTGGTAGTAGCTTATTTCCCTCTCAAGGTACACTCCATCGACCACTCCACCATTAAGATTTTACGGAGATAAGTTCATAAGGATACATGTCATTCATAAAGCTTCTACCCAAAATGATCTTGGAAGTTTTGCATGTGAGAGTAGGCATCTTACTCTTTCCATCAATGCATAGTTCATATATTTTGCCACCCCATTATGCTAAGGGATTTTAGGAATGATTACTCATGTCAGACTCCAGAAGCCATATAATATTTTTTAAACAAAACAAGGTATTCACCTATGTAGTCCACTAGAATATAATTTGTCACATCCCTAATTTTTTTAACCAAAATTTTTTTTTAAAAGACAATATGGGAGTGTTTAAAAAGATGTTTTCTCATAATAATATTATAACAGTACTAATAATAACAAAGATGAGAACCATAATATTAGATAGGAAGAGTATAAGAGTTTACAAAATCTAAATACAAGAATCAAAGCCAAGAGTTTAAATAATTAGAAGAATAAAGCTTCCTATTGTAGTAAGCAAAACACCTCTAGCTAGTTAGCCTAACTCTTAAACACAAAATATAAATCTCCAACCCTAAACAATGGCCAGTTGTTGGCCCATATCATCATCCTCAGCATACTCTAACTGAGCCTCGTACCCCTACAAATCGTCCTCTATTCCCTGGACCAAAAGTTGGATCATCATAGTGACCACATAAATACAATATCAGTACAATCAAGTACTGGTAAAATAGACTACCTAAAAAATGGTAAGGCTCATGCAACACATTGAGGCCATATAGTAACATGGTGATAAATATACCAATATAAATTATCACTTAGGCTCATAACAGTAATACAACATAGCATCCTTACATGAAAATCATGGAAGAATGGTTCTAAAATAAATATATTACAACCACACAATGTAAACCATATTATAAATCTTCCTTTAGTGATCACATTATTTCCAAGTGATAACACCAAACACAAATAAATTCTATGATTATTAAAATTCAGTATTTCCAAATGATAAGACCAAACACAAATAAATTCCATTATTATCCAAATTGGGTGCTTTCAAGTGATAACACCAAACACATCACAAATCATAAAATACAATAATTGGGTGTTTAGATATGCCACACAACTTAACCAATTCAAATCACAAATATCATCATTATGATTCTTATTAATTATAGGGTAAACATGGATGTAATCATAATATAAATGATGTAATTACATGGAGGTTTTAACATAAGAGGTCTAAAATAAGAACAACAATTAATAACAATCTTGAAAGGAAATAACTAGACCAGTCGATCAGTTCCTAGGACCAGTCGACTAGTATGGTCATTCCCAATCTAAAAAAAATAACACTAGCAGACTAATTAGCTGGTTGGTCTCACCGATAGACTATTCATAGAAACCAGTCAAAGAGTATAAGTAGAGACTAGACCACTTCAGTTACGAGGTCACTAGTCAATGGGTTTAGCAAATCGATCAACTACTAATAGGGACCAATCGACTAGTTCATCAAGCCAATCGACTGATCTCACAACCAGCTAACCAAAATTTTTAATTCCTCTAACTATTCACACCATTAGTTAATGGGTTTAATGAACCCATTAATTATTTGGGTAGAATAGAACCTAGAATTATGATGAACACAACAAAATTTACTAAACTTTACCATATTAATTCTAGTATGTTGCTATGTCATAGAACATATAAAGTGACATGTTTCACACAAAGAATCACATGGATATATCATAATTTAGGTATTTAAATGAAAACATATATAAACTTCCAAATCATGCATAAAATCATAGGAAACAACAATGATTAAATTGTAGAAAGAAACTCTACCACATGCTCTACCTTACTTTGAAGTAGTTCTTCTAGCACAAAAATCCTAACTTGACAGTTATCTACCAAGAATTTGATTCCTAAGAGAATTGAGAGTTAAAAGTATTAAAACTCCTTTCAAAACTCCATTAAAATCAAGGATAAAAAGGAACAAAAACACAACTCAACCTTTTCATAGAAACAAAATTCTAAGGAAAATGGAGCTAGAATCCTTAACCTTTCTTAAAACCTTAATCCTTCATTACTTAAGAGAAATAAGGGAGAATTAAAGCCAAGATTAGAAGAAGAGAAGAGGGTTAATAAATCAACAAGGAGGGAAGAAAATAAGATCAAACCTCTTTTCTTCTAAGTAGAGAGTAAAAAGGAAGGAAAATGGAGAATACACAACTCTTGGTAAGTTTCACCAAGGAAAAGGAAGAAGGGTGCAAGAAAAATAGGTAAGAAGTGAAAATGAGTCAAGAATAAAGGGTATAAAAGATAGAGCTGGTAAAAATCCATAAGAGGTAGAGAGATAAGGCTGGTATTGTAATATCTTAAAATTTTAAAAACCGATAATTTAATAAATAGCTTTTATTTGGGATAAAAATAACTTTTAAATTTATTTAATTTTTATGGATTTTTGAGTATATAAAATTGGATATGAATATTTAATAAATTAAAATAAATATTTTATTATTTTATCAAACTCATTTTATTTAAATAACTTTCCAAACTAATATTTTACTAAAATTTCCTTTTAAAACTAATATATTAAATTATAATAAATTAAAGTATTAAATTAATTTATCTATCAAAAAATATTAAATTATATTATTTTTAAAAATATTTTATTTTCTTTTCTCCCCATTTTCCCTTTTCCTTTTCCTTTTTCTACTTTTTCTCCTTTTCCTTCTTTTTCCTTTTTCTTTTCCTTTGGGTCGCCAAGCCATGACCCCTCTCCCCCGTCTGTAGGTCACCGGCCCACTCCTTCCTCCTCTTCTTCCCCTTCTCCCGCACATCGCCAGCCCGCTCCCTCCCTCCTTTCTTTTCTTTCCTCCCCCCCCCCCCCCGATTGGGCCAGCCTAGTCTACTCCGCCTCTCCTTCGCACGTGAGCCAGCCCACTCCTCATCTTTCTCCCTCGCCCAACCAACCTGCTCTTTTCTTTTCTTTTTCTCCTTCTCTTCTTCTTTGACCTTCGACTGAGCCCATATGCTATGCCTACCACCCTACGATGCCTGCCACCACCTACCTCCCTCTACAACCTACTCACTCTCCCTCTCCCCCATCCTTTTCTTCCCCTTTCCGGACCAAACCAACCCTTTTAAACTTCCCTGTATGCCCTATTTATTTCTCTTCTTTTTCTCCTCTTCTTGCCACCCTATGAGCCACCCTCTTGTACCCGACCAAACCGGCCACACCTTCCCTCCCCCACCCTTCCTTTTCCTCTCCTTAACCTTCCATTTCTACCCTATTCAAGCTACTCCCTTCCCTTTCCTGACCACTTCTTCTCCCTTTCTTCTCCTTTCCTTTCCTTCCCCTATTTTGCTCCGCCACCTCCATTCCACTACTACCATCGCCCTAACAACCACCTACAGCACCCCCTACTGCTACCCTACACAACCAAGCCACTCCCTCGAGCCCTACAGCCACCCTCATTCCTCTTCTTTTCTTTTCTATCCCTTTTCAGCCTCCTCCCCGCACCACCGCCCTCCACAGTCGTTGCACCACTTCCTCCACCTCGCAAGCCACCAACCTACTCCCTACAACCTCCCCTACTACCCCTTACCTCCCTTGGCCAAAAAATAGCCTTGCAGCCCCTCCTTTTCCTTCCTTCTCCTCCTCTGCCTAACCCTTGCCCCACTTTTCCCAGCCTGCAGTCGCCACCTCCGCGGCCCTAGGCAGCCAATCACCCATCCTCGACCACCACCTAGACCCCCACTCCACCCCTACACCTAACCCCTATCCTAACTCTCCTCCACCTACCCTCCTCCTATCCCCTAAAACCCCAAACCAAATCAACACCCCATTCCTTCTTCCACGTCTCTTTCACACTACATGAGTAGCATGAGTCTTGCCTTAATTTTAGCGTAATCGTTAATTAATTTTAAGGTATAAAAATAGTTAATGCATCATATATTAATCAAGCTTTTGATATAAAAAAATTATTCCTTTGATTTTCCTACTTTTATTATGCTAATTTTGGTATTGTTTTTATGGATTGATTTTTACTAATGAAAGCTTGAATCTTTAACTGGAGTATCAATAAGGTTCAATTTTTGTGGGAAATAAGGTAATCGTTCAAACTTACTTAAACACATAGATATACGTATATTAGCACATTAGGATTTATAATATATTTATATGCATGAGGTAGGTTGTTAAGTATAATGTATCTAGTAGCTTATATTGATTGATAAAAAGGAAAGCATGTTAATTTATGGGTCATGTGTAGAAATAACGCTCAAGGATCTTTAATGTTAATAAAAATGTTAAGTACTTATCTATGATATGTTATGTTAATGTGGTTATTGTTGCATAAATATTGTTATTATGGGCCTTGGGGGCATTTTAGTAATATTTGTTATATAAGTGGGTGGCCTAAATAAGTGTAGGTGCTAATGAATATGATGATAATTTAATAATAGTTGGTGGAGTTTAAATGATGGGTATGGAGTATTAATATTGATATTTTATGTGGTGAGGGTATTTTAGCAAAAGTGGTATAATAAGGGCAAAATGGTAATTTTGTAAATAAAGGGGTAATATGGTAATTTTGCAAGTGAAGGGGGTAATATGGTAATTTTGTAAGAAAGGGGTAAAATGGTAATTTTGGAAGTAAAGGGGTAAAATGTTAATTTTATAAGGTAAAAGGGTATTTTGGTAATTTAATAAAGTAGAAGGGTAAAATGGTAATTTTGTATAAAGGAAGGGTAAAATGGTCAATTGGTATGAAGGAAGGATAATATGGTAGTTTGATAAAGTAGAAATGTAAATTGGTATAAAGGAAGGGTAAAGTGTTAATTTAAAACAGAAAAAGGGTAAGTGGTAAATTGGTATAAAGGAAGGGTATTTTGGTAATTTGTAGAAAGAGGGGAAAATGGTAAACATAATAATAAAGAGGGGAAAAGTGATAATCATAATAATGGAGAAGGGCAACTTGGTAAGTTAACCAAATAAAAGGGCAAAATGGTAAATATAATAATGAAGAAGGTTAATTTGGTAACCTAACCAACCAAATGAGAAATTTAAAAAAGCATAACAAATATGAAGGGTGATTGGTGACTTAATGAGCCTAAGGGCAATTTGGTAATTTAGATAAGTATAAAGAGTAATGCGGTAATTTAACCCACTAAAAGGGTAAATTAGTAACTTAATAAGAATAAGGGGTAAATTTGGTAATTTAATAAGTATAGAGGGTAATTTTGTAATCTAACACACGTAAGGGGCAATTTTGTAATTATGTAACATGAAGGGTAATATGGTAATCGGGCAAGTAAAGATTGATGACTTAATAATTACACAAGAGGTATTTCAATAATTTTGTAGAGATGAAAGGGGTAACTCAGTAACTCGTATCTAACATGTCAATGGGTTAAAGAAGTTTCATAATAAGACACAAGTAATAGTGAATAACAAGATCAGGGCATTTAACAATCAGTAAGTATCACAAGAACATGGCCTAACCTAGGATTAGATGGATAATTAAGGTTGTAGCATGGTGTTATTCTCATATTCATGAAGGAAGTGTCTTAACCATTAATCATGCATGGTGTTGTGTGCTAGGTGTGAATTAAGGGTATGTTAAGGTTATGTGTGCCATCATCCTTCAATGTGAACTAACCAAACTATAAGACCGTAATCCAATTACGATATGCTAAACTTTATGGCATGTGAACAGATGGAAACGAATCCTGAGTTGGAATTGGATGAGATAATGATGGCCTTAGTGATTCCTCTAGGTTATTATGGATAATTGTATGAATAAGGATTGCCTAACAATATCAAAAACAATTGGAAGTGAATAAGTATGTAGTTGTAATGCTTCTTGTGATCACCTTAATTAAGACACTAATAATTAAAGTGTAAAAACTCGAGATTAGGAATTGTAGCCCTTTGGGAGTCGTTACCCTAAAGATGTGGTTTAACCCACGAGTATTCTAGTATTTGCTGGTGTGCCTTAGTTCTCAAACTAGGCCCTATATCTTATTCTATCTAGCTCTACGGACCTATTTAGGGGGTATGCATACTTATAGATTAGGTGTCAATATCGGTAGGGTACTGTGTAGCTTTTATGCACCAGTACAACCAGGGTACCTTTGCATCATTGGGTTGATGGTTGAAGGGTATTGAATTGCTTGTATACACTAGTATGACCGATGTACTTTAGCATCTCAAGATTTTTATCTCCCCATCAAGGCAAATAAATGGAACTGGTGTACTGATTAAAGGGGGAAACACTAATCATGAAAGTGAAAGACAATTGAGTCAAACGAGATAGATTATGTACCAATCCACTAAATATAATAGTGGCCAGGAGCGTTTTGCTCTAGAAGATGTATATGTATATCAGTCCACCAGTTATAATAGTGGCCCAAGAGTGCTTTACCTTAGAAGATGTATATATGTCGTCTGATCCACCGGCTATAATAGTGGGGGTCCCAAGCTCAATCAACTAAATCTTAGATGTGAATAAATTATGGAAAATACTAATCACTTATAGTAGAACTCCATATGAGTCGGGGCCAGACCGATCCACCCACGATAATAGTGGCTAGGAGCATTCTGCATTGGAGACCTATCCATAGGAAAATAATAGTAGTCAGGAGTATTCTGCTCTGTACATTTCCTATCAACTAGCTATTGTAGTGGGGTTCCTGTACTCATATGGATATAATTTGAGATATGATGACTGAATAATGATTCATTAATGCTTTAAAGCCCAAAAGTATCAATTTCATGTTTTAATCTATTGATATAACATGAGTTAGCTTTAGTGCTTATCCCTACCTGGGTACGTGATGGTTTTGTAAGTACATGAATTTTGTGTTATGCATGTCTCATTATATGTGGTATCGCCTTGCATATTAGTTTGTATGTTACCATTACATATAGTTTTTGTATTATGTGTTGCATGTGAACCTGCCTTTCAGTGTGGTTTAAAGGGTTATTCAATACCATAGTACTTAAGGGTTCCATTTTTAGGCCCCTACCTATTCAATGGGCAGTGTCCCTTGCATGTCCATTGTAGGTGCTATTCAAGAGGGCCCGGGAAAGAGTGTAAGGATTATTCGGAAGCCTTTAGGATTTCACTCTTTCACCTTTTTAATTCCTAGTTTAAATATAATATTTTTTCTTGTAACCACCATTAGTGGATTTTATTCTTGTAAGGAAACCATTTGCATTACTCTAATTGTTCCTTCCCCAACTACACTCAATCTCCCTCACACCATCATGTCTTCTCTTATACCTTACTTACCTAAACTCAGCCATACCTATAACACCCCTAAAATTTACTACTGAAGAATTTTGTTTTATTTAAAAAGATAGTAGAAGTAGAAATCAAAAACCATAAATTTTGGGGATATTATCACTACACTTAGTACCAAACCGGTTTACTCCTACCGTTCCAGTACCAAGTGCTAAGGCTAAAAGAATAAAATACAGTTTGCTTGAAAATCAACCCATATTTAAATTAGAGTAATGCAAATGGTTTCCTTACAAGAATAAAATCCACCAAGAGAGGTTATAAGAAAAAATATTATATTTAAACTAGGAATTAAAAAGGTGCCAAAAGAGAGAGAGAAAAGTGAAGGAAAATAGAGAAGGTGAAGTATGCCTCAAAAAGTGTTTTTATGGTGAAATTTAACTAAATAAAATCATAAAATAATCTAACTAATGAAAAAATAATCGCACAACAACAAAATATGATCATTAGCACAAAGAGATTCTAATTAGAAATTTTCATAAACATTAGAAAGGAATTCAAATCAAAATTAGAAAAGGATATGAAATTATAGGATAACCGGTTGAATGGTTTGCCATTGACAAAATTGTCCATCTTAGAGCATAACAGTTGATCGGTACGCCTGAAATTTACAGTTTTATTAGAATTTCAAGTCATTTTCAAAACGAAAACTAATTTACCTTATATCTACATAATTTTAAACATATTTTGAAGGATTTTAGGATGGGTTATTACACATTTCAACTTCCTTCTTATTTCATGCTCTACTTTAGCACGAAAGACTTTAAAGTTGATCTAAACTTAATCATTTCTCTTCATGGGACATGCCCAAAGGTTCCTTGAGAATTCATTGAGGAATATCACAAAGCATAATAATGTACCTAATAACTTCACCTTCATTGGACCACATACGTCAAATAAGGCTCAATTAAGTTCCCTACTACCTATATAAAGTGGGCTTGATTTTGCTTTCCTAATACACAATAAGTACATCAGCTAACCTTACCTCCTTAGACCTCTAGCAAAGTGTCATAGCTACTAAGAATCTTTATCCCCTTTTAACTTATATGGCTAAGTCTATAATGGCACATATCATAAGAGTCTTCCATGGAGTTTACCTCAGCCAACGGACACACCTTAGCCAGAGTCTGATATAGTGAGCAATACTTTCTCCCCCTGGCTACCACCATGGCTCCCTTTGTTAATTTCCATAGACCCTTTTTAATTTAACTTATGTAGGATGCACTATCATCGAGCTTCATAGCTAAGATGAGACTCAGCTTCAAGTCTAGAACATATCTGGCTTTCTTAAGTCATAAGGTACAACCCAAACTCATATCTAGTTGTATATTTTCTCTACCAATTATTTTTGAGATGCCATCAATTCCCATTCACATTTCACTAAAGTTTTTGAATGTGTATTAGGAGAACTTTTTGTGAGAGGGAACATGGTATGATGAACTAGTTTCCACTACCCAATCAGCATTGACATATGAGGTAATCGTACAAGCATTCAAATGGTGTGAGATAACCATTAGTTCATCATTAGTTATAGTCGTTGTCTCCGCATCCAGCTTGCCCTTCCCCTTTCCACCCTTCTTCAACTCCCAATAGTCTTCTTTTAGTGACCAATCTCCCACAATAGAAGTAAGGTTTGATTTTCCTTCTTTGAGCTCCTTGGTCTACTCTTAAACCTTCCCCTCTACACGCACCCTTGGTTCTCTTTCGTCAAGCCACATTTTCTCCTCTTCTTATCCCTTCTCCAAGAAGTGATGTTCTCACCAATGACATTATGAACTTTATGCCCAATGAAAAATTTCTAAGAGACACACAAAGAGTCTCCCATATATTTGATAAAGAACCTAGAACCAACAAGGCTTGAACTTCATCCATGAATAGTATTTCTATGTTCTTTAGTTGGATGAATAGGTTCTAAAACTCATTAAGGTGTGTTGCGATGGGTTCCCCATCTTTAGGCATTAATTTGTACAAATTCCTCATTGGTTTTATCTTATTTCCAGCCATTTTGTTCATATAAAGTAAATCTGGCTTGGATCACACTCCTTAGGTTGTGGTTTCTGTCTCAAAAGAGTTAATGACAATGTTATCCACCCATTGATGGATATAACTACAAGCTCTTCTATTAAGATTCTTTCATTCCCCTTCTTTTTCTTTCATGCTCTCAGGACTCTTTCATTTTTAATCAAATATGCCAACTCTTTTACATATTTTCTTTCATGCTCTCATACATAACTCCTTCATTTTCAATCAGATATATCTTCCATCTTACACTTCCAAGTCCTATAATTTGTGTTGTTCAAAATCTCCATGGCCAATTTACAAGTTGTCATGATTCCAAACCTTACTATAATACTAGCTGTTAATAATAATAATAACTATTCCTCTAGACCGAGTGGAAAATAACCCATTTGGAAATAATCCCCTTAGCCAACTACACAATTATGAAGAAATTTAAAAGTGGATTGCAAGCATAAAAAATGAGAATTTATAGAAGGAAATAATTTAGAGACTTTTATTAAGTATGAAGATTTGGAGAACATTTAGAGTTTGCGCACCCTCAGCCTACACCTTACACTTTCACAATCGATAGAGGAGAGTCTTTTACACTCTCCCTCATCCTTGACAAGAACACTCAATCATCATTTGTAGTTAGACTTGTACAAACGTACAAGTTATAACTTAATGACTGACCTTATAAGTTAACCCCTAACACCTTATACGCTACCATACTAATGAGTTTTAAATTTTAATACTAAGGGATTTTCTAGCCACTCTCTAACATTCACTCTTCATCCATGTCTTCTCCCTCGGTCTCGACCATAAGAAATTCTACACCAACTGATTCCATCACTTGGTCTTTAGAACTATCGCTCTCTAATAGCCAACAGGCACCCCCTCAATGTGTCACTATTAGCAATCACCCTTAGCTTTTACTTTTGGTTGGTGGCCCCTAGATAATGTCCCCTAGCTGATAGTTCTTAATTATTACCCTTGGTTGAGGCATTGGTTGTTTCTAGCTGACAGCTTATGCATTCTCCTTTATTGAGGAAACCCCAATAGCTAGCAAAGGAAATGGGGTGAAGTGAAGAATAAAATAATCTTGGACAAGTTATGCATGGGATAACTTTTATTCACATGGTAAGGCCACATTCGGTAGAAAAAGAAGATGGCTACTACATAGCTGATTTAAAAATAGAAGCTCTACTCATGATTCTATAATGAGAATATCAAATGCATAGTGTAACACCCCAAAATTCACTAATTTTTTTTTAAAAGCGGAAGCAATTAAAATAGAAACACTTAAAACCTGTGAATTCTGGGAATGTTACCGCCACACTTAGTACCAGACCGGTTCTCTCCGACCGTTCTAGTACCAAGTGCTAAGCTAAAGAGAAGATTTACATTAAATTCAAACCAACAGTTTATAAAAGAACTCGAAAGATCATACCTTAAAATCAGAGTACGCATAAACGTTTATAAACCATAATAAAATAGAAATCAGAGTGCGAAATCAAAGAGGACAAATACTTAATACAAGGTAATAAATCAAAGAGGATAACTCCAATACAAAAGAAATAATAAAAGGAAATAGAATTGCATAAAGACGGAAATACGGCCACGACACTCTCGAACTTGAGCCAAACATGCTCAACACACAGACCTGACTGATGTCTCGCCCACCTGCACAAATTAGAAGGGCATACTACTCGTGGGAATGAGCAGCACCCATGAAAAGGGTGATCAGTACGCTACGTACTGAGTAAGGTAACCGAGCACTAAGGCCAACACATAAGCACATAAGCCATGCATAAGAATAGAAGAACACAATCACAAATGCATATGATCAACCAAGTAATAGTATAAAGGCCCATGAATAATCCAATTCAATTACTTAATCAATCTCTTATCAGAATCCAATTCACACCATGCCTTTAATCAAATCCATGTGAGTACGGAAGCCCCCACAATTATAGCTGATACCATAAGTTGGTATCAGAGCGGTTGATCCTTTCGGAAACGCTCTTTTGTTTTTTTAGAATGTTTTAAGCTGATACCACAATTTGCTATCAAAACAGTTGATATTTTTTATCACGCTCTTTCGATGTTAAAATTTTTAAGTTGATACCACAAGTTGGTATTGTAACTGGTTTCGACCGCACTCTTTCAATTTTAAAATTTTGACCACGCCTGTTTTGAAATTAAATTTGGTTTACGAAATTTTTATCGAATTTTAAAGTGTGTTTCGATCGTTCTTTCCTTTTTAACCTTGTTAAGATGATACCACAAGTAGTATCATTTTTAAAATGAATTTGGATTAAAAAGTTTTCCTTGATTTGAAATCGTTTTTTTAACCAAAAAGGATTTATTTATTTTAAAATGTTTTCATTCCGGCCACGGTGAGAAGCAAAGGGTAGAATTTTAATTAAGTTTATTCTTAAGGGGGTAGTTTTTATAAGTATTATTTTTTGTATGATGTCTCTATTTCTGTTGATTTAAGTTTTCTTTAGTAAGTTTATTCCTAAAGGGGTAGTTTATATAGGTACTGGTGTTAGTTTGGTTTTCTAGCCACTTAGAGCATTTCCTCCCTTAGCCTAGGCGCTCCCACTCCCAGAGACTTCGGGGGCGAAGCCTGTTTTTAATGGGGTAGTGATAAAATGCCCCGAAAATTCCTAATTTTATGCATTATATTTAAATGAGGTTTTATTAGAAGAAAATTATTTAAATAAATTACTTTTATTAAAATAAAAAGGAATTCATTAGAAAAAAATTAAGAAGAAATTTACAAGTATTTTAATTTGGAGAAATTTTGGTATTTTAGCTAATTAAGGACTTTGTTTTGAAAATTAATTAAATAAATTATTTTATTTAAAATAATGAGGCGAAAATAGTTTGAAATTAATAATAATTTTATAAATGATTTAATTGAAGAAAATTATGGTGTTTTACTAATTAAAATAGAATTTATGAAAAATCTTTCAAAAATCCTAATTTGGCCTAAAAAGTGATTTAAATATTATTTTATTTAAATATTATTATTTTTAAATATATCAAATATTTTAATTAATTTAAATACCCAATATTATTATTTTTCCTTTTTCCCTTCTTCCTGTTTCTTTCTTTTTCTTCTTTTCTTCTTTTCTTCTTTTCTTTTCCCTCCCCTTTTCCCCGTTGGGATGCCATCTCCCGTGGCCCAAACTCCTCCCTTCTTCCTTCTTCGGCACGGCCCAACCCGCGCCGCGCATCCTTCTTCCGCCCCATGCCACACGGTGTTTTGACTCCTTTTCAACCGAAACTCGACGTTTCATTTAAACGCCTTCGATCAGCGCCCGACTGGCCCGGTCTGCTCCTCTTTTCTTTTCTTTCTTTCTCCCCTGAACTGCCCGGTCCCCCATTTTCTTCTTCTTCTTCCTTCCTTCCCCAGCCCCGTTCGATGTCGACCTTCGACCTGCAACGCCGCCCCGCCCTGGTTTTTCGCCGGCGATCTCGCCCAAATTGACCGACCTTTTCCTCCCTTTCTCTTCCCCTTGTTTCGGTAGCCTCATAAACCCAATCAACTCCCCTATTTCTGTGCATTCTTCTCTCTCCAGCCGACCACAACCCTTGCCCCGACTTGGATTTTCTCAGGCTTTGTTGCCACCGGTGACCGGAACCCTAGTTTCATTACCCTCTAGCCGACCCACAGAACCCTACCCCCTCTTCTTTTCCCTA
Organism: Tamarix austromongolica; assembly: GCA_039764185.1. Lineage (NCBI taxonomy): Eukaryota > Viridiplantae > Streptophyta > Magnoliopsida > Caryophyllales > Tamaricaceae > Tamarix > Tamarix austromongolica. The sequence continues at coordinate 37,595,610 of CM077816.1, read as the reverse complement.
TAAATACTCCTTACACTGCCATGTATTGAGTTTTGATTTCCCTACCCAGGAATGCCCGACCTTGCCACCGCCGCCAATTAAGATGCCTCCTATTCCGTCTCCGGCTAACTTCACCACCATCTCTGGCCACCAAACTTTTCCTTAAACCTTCCTCTAGCTAACCAAACCTCCCTCACCCTTCTATTCTTCCTTCACAAGCCGAACCAGCTGTGCAAAGTTGCCTTCCCAAATAGCCCTTTCTTCCACCTCCACCACCCTTTGCGCCGCCCTTATGTAACACCCCCAAATTTACTACTGAAAAATTTCGTTTAAGAGAAGGGTTTTAGCGGAAGCGAAAGAATTAAAATAGTAAACTTGGGGGTATTACCGCCACACTTAGTACCAGACCGGTTCACTCCTACCGTTCTGATACTAAGTGCTAAGGCTAAGCTAAACCATCATTAAGTAAGAATCATCAAACATAGGTACGTAGTTAACGTAGGTCATTCACGAAAACACGAGTCAACAACAGTTAGAATATCGTTTAAGAATACCACTTAAGAGTACGGTTTCAAAACAAGAAGCGTAGTACAAAATATAGCTAAATAAAACAGATCCCAAGGGACCAATATCCGGATCGCCTACTCACTCAAGCCAAGCCTTCCACCCCACAATTTGTAACCGATCAAACCTGCATAGGAGGTCTGCTCCCCACCATTGGTGGATCATCACAGGACCCATTCAATCAAGGTAGTATCAGTACGAGTCCAATACTGAGTAAAGGCGTAGGTGCGCTAAGGCCAAGCATACAATCATACCACATAGCATGCATAGCACAATCACATAGGCAACGTGCGATAACACACAAGATACGGCCTGAATACTTTTCTGGTGACTTATTCCTTATCCTCGTTAATAATATGTCCATTTCACACATATTCTTTAATAATCCATGTAAGTACGGGAGCCCCACTATTATAGCCGGTGGACCGGAAATCAACACTCAGGACAGAACGCTTCTGACCACTATTATAGCCGGTGGACCAGAATCAACACCCAGGGCGGAACGCCTCTGGCCACTATTCTAACCGGTGGACCGGACTGGCCCCAACTTACATGGTGTTTCACTGTAAGTACTTAGTATTTTCCCATGGATTACTTCATTCATATTCATTCAAAGCATTCTTCATTAATCCATGTGAGCGCGGGAGCCCCACTATTATAGCCGGTGGACCGAAAATAAACACACAGGGCAGAACGCCTCTGACCACTATTATAGCCGGTGGACCGGACTGGCCCCGACTCACATGGTGTTTCACTGTAGGTACTTAGTATCTTTCCTGTGGATTAACTTATTCGTTTGGGTCTGTCAAGCCCAAATCCCCCACTATTATAGTCGGTGGACCGGAATAAACACTCAGGGCAGAACGCCTTTAACCACTATTATAGCCGGTGGACCGGAAATAAACACCCAGGGCAAAACGCCTCTGGCCACTATTCTAACCGGTGGACCGGATTGGGTCTGGCTCAACAGTCTTTCGCTTTACGTAATTAATGTCTTATCCGTGTCTTATAGAATCACATCACACCCTTGACATGCATAAATCATTCTCTTTATACTGTACACATCACAACTAATAAAAACCCACATTCATAACTACACTTTAATCAATAAATACACATGATAACACCAACAACTCTAAGCAGCCATAACCGACCCTAATTGTCCACACCAAACCGTGGTTAACCACTCTTAACCCTATTTTACCATAACAACCATACATAGCCATCCCAAACCTTAATTATCCTCAACAAATCACAATTAGCTACTCCAACCCTACTTAATCACGACGACCCAGAGTTAATCACTCCAAACCCTAATTCTGTCTCCTCCATACCCTTATAATACTCCACGTACTATTCTCCGCCCAAAACAGTTAAACACCCAGATCATACTTGCATTACCTTTCTTACATCCCAAATCAACCTTTCATACGTAAATTTTGCTCCCACGCAAATGTTACACATCCCATGCAACCTCTCGAACTTTTCATACAAGCCCTAAATCCCATACAATCATTAAATCCCATGCAAAACCCTAACTCCACCATGCAGACCCTAATACCTCCATACAAACATTAATACCACCAAACCATAACACCACCATGCAAACCCTAATACCACCATGAAATCACTAATACCACCATACAGACCCTAATACCACCATGTGAACCCTAATACCATCATTCCAACCATAATACCACCATGCAAACCCTAATATCATCATGCAGCCATTAATACCACCATGCAACCATTAATACTGCCATAGAACATTAATACCACCATACAAACCATAACACCACCATGCAAACCCTAATACCATCGTAAGCCATTAATACCACCATGAAATCACTAATACCACCATACAAACCCTAATATCATCATGCGGCCATTAATACCACCATGCAACCATTAATACCGCCATAGAACATTAATACCACCATAAAAACTTCAAGACTCCCATGCATGGTTCCCATCTCTCATTTATTTCGGACATTCCTCCCACTTAAATCTTCTCTCATAGATCATAAGGTACTTAGGTCAACCTCATATCCCCCTTAGTAGTCTCACTTCCCATTTATTTCCGGTCATCCTTATATTCCCAACTCATATTACCATTTATCCTAACATGCATGTCCTAGAGGGCCATAACATAATACATCATAAACATCATACATATACATGTCATGCTCATGTCATGGAAGCATATACAACATACCTCAATCTCTAAGCTGCACTACACATAAGACAAGTTATACACAAATCATATAATGCATGGCATAGCATGGCATACACAACATTCAACACATCCATATCACATATAGCACAAGGCCATTAGCTTCGTCCTTACCTAAGGCGGCGCCGGGCTTGGAGCACGCTCCTCTAACTCCTTATGGCTTTGGTCGGGGTTACTTATAAAAGGGGAAAATTCTAAGTATTAGTTTCCCTTGCAAGTACCATCAACCCTTATTCTAGTTTAGGATTAGGGTTTCTATTACTAAAGAGGGTATTATACAAAAACTAGGGTTTTTACCTTAGAATTAGTATACTAAATATTAGTAGTCAAAATATATATATATATATTTGTGATACTTATTGTTACACTTATTTCATTAAACCCATTATTTCTAATCTTGTAGTAATAGGGTTCATGCTAGCTATAGGAAAATAATGTTAGTATTAATAAAATAGTGACACTAATGTCTAGTGATAGAAACCCTAGAGTTTTAAGGCCGAGTCTATTAATGGTGTTATATTTTAAATGATAATATTATAAGGTCACAATATTACAAGTAAACTATTCCTAAGGGTGATAATGATAATAGTTGTATATTCTTGAATAATAAAAGGGTTCAAATGCTTTTGATTACAACAATAAGGTAGTGATAGTAGTAATAATAGTAATAGCTAATAATAGTGTCATAGTAATGAGGTTAGGGTTAATGTTAAGTGGTATGGTAATAAGGTTCAAGTACTCTTCTTAGTTAACAATCACATGATATTTACTAGCTTGATTTAAGTAACATGGATAAGAACAAGTAGTATTATTGTTAATAAAATGATAAGGGTGTTAAGTATAATAATAATAATAGTAATAATAATAATAATAACACTAATAATAACGATAATAATAATAATACTCCTAGTAGTAATGGTAATAAAAATAATACAACCAAGTAAGGTTTAGCAACCATAATAATAACCGTAGTAAGGATAATAGAAGTAATAATAGTAATATTGTTAATAATGTTAATACTAATAATTATAAAAATTAAGATTAAAGTTAAGTATAATAAAAGTTAGGGTTCAAAAGGGGATGTTAGTATTAGTAAGAAAGTAAGAACATTAATAATAGAGACAATAATAATGGTAATAATGATAATAATAATAATAATAACAATAATAATAATAATAATAATAATAAAAGTAATAATAATAATGATAATAATAATAAGTATATTAGTATTAATATTAGTAGAAAATAGTAGCAGTTATAAAAAAGGGGTATTAGGGTTTGGATGAGTGGAGAACCACCTAGGGTCGGTGGTGGTCCGACGGCGGCGCGTGGTGGCGACGGCGGCGGCGGTGGAGGAGGAGAAGAGAGGGAAAGATGGAGGTGGTGGTTAGATGGGAGGAGAAAAGAAGAAATTTGAGGTGGGGAAAGAAACAACAGATGAAGGAGAGTGGAATGAGGGTGGTGGCGTGGCAAGGGGTGGCGGAGCGCGGTGGTTGGCGCGGCGGCCGAGGGTGGTGGAGAGAGGTGGAAGATGGGGGAGGAAGGAGGAGAGGGAGGTAGGAGGAGGTGAAGTCGTGGGAAGGTAGGGGAGGGTATGCTGGGTATTTTGGAGGGTGGTGGAGGCGCTGGTGGCGGCTGGGTTGGCGGTGGAAGGCTGCGCAAGGGCGGCGAAGGCTGAAGGTGGTGGTTTCGGGATGGGAACTTTGCACAGCTAGGGCAGCACGTGCAAGGCAAGGCGAAGGGTGGTGGTGGCTTGGTTTTGTCGAGGGAGTTGCAGGGAAGATCCCGGTTGGAAGCGGTGGCGGTGGCGGTCAATGGTGGCGGCGGAAGGCTCATCTTTTTGGGGCGATGGAGAGGCAGGGTTTCGGGGCAAAATCGAAGGAGGGGCTGATTATGGCTGCCGAAAGAGGGTATTTATAGGCAATTGGGAGGTGTAAGACGACAAGGGAAGAAAGAGACGAGCGGGGCAGGTGTACAGGTGGCCGGCCGGTGGCAGGCGGTGCAGGTCCTGCCATGGCAGGTTAGGTCGGGAAGGGGGAGAAGAAAAGGGAAAGTGAGGGGCACGCGGGAAGGGGAGAGAGGGACTTGGTCGGGGTCAAAAAGAGGGAAGAAAATGACAGGGAGAGGGGCAGGTGAGGACGGTCGGTCGTTGGCTGGTGGCTGCCGGTGGAATCGGGGCTGCAAGTCGACGTTGCAGGTCGGGCTAGGAAGAAGAAGACAGGCAGGGTGGACCGGTCGGTCCAGGGGAAGGAAGGAAAAGAAAAAAAGAGGGTGGTTCAGCCGAATGGGGGCAACGGGCGACGAAGGAGCCTGAGCGGGCCTGGTCGCGCGAGGGGGTGAAGGAAGGAGAGTTTGGGCTGCGGGCTGGCCCAAAGCGGGGGAGAAAAACGGGGGAAAAGGAAATAAGTAAAGGAGGAAGAAAAAAAGAAAAAAAAAAGAAAAGAAAGGAGAAAAGGGGAAAATGATAAAATGGTTGGGTTGGGGTATTTGGGTCTTTATTTATTTATATATTTAATTTAGATATTTAATGTTAATAATAATTATTTTAAGAATAATAATTAGATTTATTTTTAGATTAATTGGGCTATTTTGGATAAATTTTTCTTAACTTCCCTTCTAATTAGTAAAATGTCTAAAATTTTATAAATAATTTATTTATTGATTTATCTTTATTTTCCTCAATTAAATTCCTCTTTATTTAATGAAGTAATTTATTTTCTTAATTTTCTCTTATAAATCATCATTTTGCCATAATTCCTAAATTAGGATTTTTGGGGTATTTCACCTTAGCCACTTCTTCCACCGTTTCTGCCTCTTCTTTCACCTCCAAAATCTTCTGCAGACCCTCCTCTATCTCCCCATACCTTTATTTTCCTCTTTCTCCCTCTTCTCCTCTCTCTTTCTCCTTCTCCTCCATTCAGCCGCCACCACCACCCTCATTTTGTCCCTCTCCTTTTGGGAAACTCAAAACACCCCAGCTACCATCTTAATTTTCTCTATCTTATTCCCCGCATGCAACTTTCCACTCTTTCTTCTCTTTTTTCGGCCACCGCCGCCTCCGCCGTGAACCACCGTTGGTGCTGCCTATCCCCACTAGCCTATGGTTGAACCCTAAACCCTCTCAGCTATTTTTCCTATTTTTATAACCCTTAAATTATTTTATTCTATTATTATTATTCTTAATATTTATATTTTTAATATGCATTATTATTATTATTATTATTATTATTAATGTTTTTATTATTATTATTATTTCATCACTATTATTATTACTAAATTTGGTTATTTAATTTACTAATAATACTATTAGTAGTATTATTTTAGTAAAAGGGATGAAGCCCTTATTTTACTATGTTTTTTAGTAATTTCCTTCTTATTATTATTGCTACTATTTTTATTAACCTTATTATTATTAATATCAATATTATTTTTGGTATTTTTTTTGCTATTATTATTTTAATATTTTATCAAAAGCCTAGTCTTATATTAAGTTAGTTTTTAATAGTATTTTTGATAGGAGGGAGTCTAATTTTAGCTTTTCTCTCATAATAGGTAAAACCAGTCAAAGCCCTAAGGAATCATAGGAGCGTGCTCCAAGACCGGTGTCGTTTTAGGTAAGGGTTGCTAAGGCCGTTTGTGTGCTTATATGCATTATGTGTTTCGCATGCTATGTATCCTATGTTTATTATTATTAATTATTTTATATGTGGTGTGACATGGAGTTGAAGTATGTTTTTGTATGGCATGTGTACTATGTGTATGTGACAATATGTGTTGTGACCCTGTAAGACATGCATGAGAGGATGTCGATGTGGTTTGTATGGAAGAAAGGATGAAAAAGGAGGATGGGGAAAGAAGTTGACTAAGAGAAGTGAGTTGACCTAATTTTATGGTTTTATAAGGAATAATCTAATGTATGGTTTTATGTGGAAGAATATAATTTATGGTTTTATGCGGAGAATATAATATATGGTTTTATTTGGGAGAATCTAATTTATGATGTTATATGGGATAATCGAATTTATGGTGTGTTTGGGAGAATCTAATTTATGATGTTAATTAGGAGAATCTGATTTATGTTGTTATATGGGAGAATCGAATCTATGGTGTGTTTGGGAGAATCTAGTTTATGATGTTAATTGGGAGATTCTAATTTATGATGTTATATGGGAGAATCGAATTTATGGTTTGTTTGGGAGAATCTAATTTATGATGTTATTTGGGAGAATGTAATTTATGATATTATATGGGAGAATCTAATTTATGATTTGATTGGGGGAAACTAATTTATGATTTTTTGGGGGAATCCAATTTATGGTTTTGCTTGGGAGATTCTAATTTATGATTTTATGTGGGAGAATCTAATCAATTGTAAGGTAAGGATGAATCTTCGGTTTTATGTGATTTGAATCTAGGGTTTGGTAAGGATGGATATTTGGTTGGTATGGACTGAATTTAGGGTATTGTATGATGGAATCTTGGGTTTTGCATGGTGGTATTAGGGTTTGCATGGGGGTATTAATGGTTGTGTGGTGGTATTAGGGTTGCGTGGTGGAGTTAGGGTTTTGCGTGGAAGTTAATGATTGCATGGAATTTAGGGTTTGTAGGAAAAGTTCGAATGGTCGCATGGGATGTGTAAAGTCTGCATGGGAGTAAAATTTACGTATGAAAAGTTAATTTGGGATGTAAGGAAGGTAATGTAGGTGTTATTTGGGTGTTTGAGCACTTGGGATGAAAAATAGCACGTGGAGCAAATTAAGGGTATGGAGGAGACTGAATTAGGGTTTGGAATGATTAACTATGGGTTGTTGTGGTTAATTAGGGTTTGGTGTGGCTGATTAGGGTTTTTGTGTTATCATGTGTATGTGGTGGTTAAAGTGTAATTATGATGGTGGCATTTTATGATTTGTGATGTGAGATGATTTATGCATGTCTAGGGTGAAAGTCTTTGAATAAGATACTTAAAACATTAATTATCTAAAGTGGAAGATTGTTGAGACGGGACCAACCGATCCACCGGTTCGGAATAGTGGTTAGGGTTTTTACCCTATATGCGACCAATCCACCGGTTATAATAGTGGAGGTTCCCGTGCTCAACAAACACAAACCTGAGCTTTGCTAAAATGCCTAAAAGATACTAATTACTTACAGTGGAACACCATGTGAGCCGGAGCCAACTGATCCACCGATTAGGAATAGTGGTTAGGACCCATAGTCCTATGTGTCTCCGATCCACCAGCTATAATAGTGGTTAGGGTATGATACCCTATGTGCCTCCGATCCAATAGCAATAATAGTGGGGGCTTCCGTACTCTCATGGATTTGATAAAAGGCATGGTGTGAATCGGATTCTGATAAGAGATTAATTAAGTGATTAATCCAGATTATTCATGGGCCTTTGTACTTTTACCTGGTTGATCATATGCATTTGTAATTGTATTCTTCTATTCTTCTGCATGAGTTTATGTGCTTATGTGTTGGCCTTAGTGCCTCGATTACCTTACTCAGTACGTAGCCTACTGATCATCCTTTCCATGGGCGATGCTCATTCCCACGAGTAGTATGCCCTTCTGATTTGTTCAGGTGGGCGAGACATCAATCGGGGTTGAGTGTTGAGTATGTTTGGTTCGAAGTTTGAGAGAGTTGTGGCTGTATTTCAGTCTTTATGCAATTTTATTTCTTTCTATTATTTCTTTTTTACTGGAGTTATTCTCTTTGATTTATTACCTTGTATTGAGTATTTATCCTCTTTGATTTCGCACTCTGATTTCTATTTTATTATGGTTTATAAATGTTTATGCGTACTCTGATTTTTAATGTATGATCTTTCGAGTTCTATTATGAACTGTTGGTTTGAGTTTAATGTAAATCTTTTCTTTAGCCGTAGCACTTGGTACTGGAACGGTCAAAGAGAACCGGTCTGGTACTAAGTGTGGCGGTAACATCCCCAGAATTCACGGGTTTTAAATTAAGTATTTTAAATACTTCCGCTTTTAAAAAAAAGTAGTGAATTTTGGGGTGTTACACATAGCCAAGCAGAAAAAGAAAATAAGGATGATTGATTCATAACAAACAATAATATGTAGTACATTAGTATGCAAAATTAGGCATAAGAAAATAAGTACTAATCTTATTTCGGTATGAAAAAAGTACCATCCTATATGGAAAAGCAAAAAGGTACAAACCTGTGATAGCTTCTCCCTTTCAACATCAAGAATTTTCTTCTAAGCAAGAAAATATTCCTCCTTTTTCAACAACAATTAATAAGACAACTGGTAAGTAACCAACAAAAATTAAAGGGAAGTGCTTCAACATAATCATCTGCACAAACACATAATATCTCAGAAAATATTGAATGAAAAAACCTTAAGTGTCTTGATGAAGCCCCCTAGAGCTGGCAACCCATCCAAAAGCATCCACACTAAGTAATCATTCATCTTGACTTGCTTAAAAAACAAATGTTTAAATAACCTTTTTTTGGAAGGTCTCTTAGAAGGATCTTTCACTAAACAACTACCAATCATCTACTTAAAAGACTATAATGAGAAACAATTTTAGCATGTCATATAGCAAAATAAATAATAGATAATAGTAATGATAATGATGTTGATGATGATGATGATGATGATGATTTTCTATCTCCTACCTTAGAGAAGTTTCTACCCCTTTCATAATCAAGGCTAGTAGGTGCATTTTGCAAGGTCATAAGCAAAACCTATATAGAGGAATTCTCTAGTTGATGAGTAGCAATAGTAACATTAACCATCAAAAAATTTTAATCTATAAAATCTTCTAACTCGGACTTGGATATAATCACTTGTGTTACCTTCATTGGAGGATACTTTGAGAAGTGAGCATGGCCATGTGCAAGCTCAAGTGCAATAATACCAAAAGACTAATATCGGCTCTCCAATAAGGGTCCAACAAAGAAATTATATTTTTAGACATCAAATCCAACATAATCAAAACAAAATAAGATTTCCAATTATGAAAATATTAATGAACCAACTTGAAGTCCTAGCCATGTAGTTGCTCCATAACCTTAGGTGCCTACCTATAAGAATGGTATGCCACAAAATGCATGGATTTTTTAGGCATCAAATCATAAATTGGGTTATAGAACTCTGAGGAAACAAAACAAAAAGGATGAAATTTATACATACCAGCAAGGAGTATCAACGAATATATTTTTCATAGGTTGCTTATCACCATAATCAAATAAGCAAGCAAAAACCCTAAAATCACCGAGTTTAATGGCACCACAGGTATCAATGAGAACATTTCCAAATTATACATAATTCAAAAAAGAATGAAAAGTGTATGGAAAACAAATAAATCTTGAAGTGCAAATAAAGACAAATTAGTTGCAAAGGAAAGTTGAAGCTATCTAGGAGAGAATAAAAACAATGAACTACTTTAACATCTTGGTGAATATGGCCATGTTGATGAAGATACTCAAGTCCTTTCAAAACTCCACGTACAATGGTAGCAATGACTACCAAGATATGCATAATCCATGTGTGACCCTAATTATATTTGTAAGAAATGATAAATGATAATAGTAAAATGGAAATTCTAAAACTCTTATAACCTTGTACGAGTTATGTAGCTCCTACAGTTTTTATTAGGATTTAATCATTACTATTATTAATACCTAAAGCTTCCTTCAAAATAAATTTTTTTGTTTGAAATATATACTTATATTTAGATCGAGTTCAAATTAAGCTACTTTTTTTATTTAAAATGAGTTGTATAAAATTAATAAATAAAAAATTATAAGATTTTAAATTCACATCATGACTCCCCCACCACACACCCTATAGACACCATTTTACACCTCAACCGTATTCCCTCAAATGATATACTCCGCATCTAGATGCATGTTGCAGAGTACACCATGGTGATAGGCTCAAAAAATGAACCAAGTTGTGATATTGATCACCAAGTAATAGAAAGTAAATAAGAATCAAGAAGAAGAAATAATATATTTATGTGTCTTAACAATTTGCATACATCCACAACCTTAGGTTAGGGTTTTATTTCTCTTTCTCATATATGTTCTCTTTTAGTTTATTCAAATCTAAATAAAGTTGATAATAATATCTATTTAAATATATGTGTAAATATTGTTCTAAATCTATGTAAAAAAGATAAAAATAAGTAGATAAATAAGTTAAGGCAATTGGCACAATTGGAGACACTATTAGCAACATCATAGTACCATAACTTGTTCAACATGAGTTAAATGTATTGTATTGGCACCACAACTAGTAAGCATGAATTGTAGTGTGGTTGCCATCATGAATGTGTATGATATGAACACACTCATGTTGGTGCGTCATATTGGTTATACCTTGCTTTCATTCTCCTCATTACAACACACATTATTTAGAAAACATTAACCACAATCATGTTTCACGAACCCACTTTAGTGACGCATCCATGTTGTTCCTCTTCATACTTCACTACGTAACACTTCAATTTCCACAAACTAAAAATTTATTTTAAAAAGGTTTTATAGAAGTCAAAAATAAAAACTTAGAGTGTTTCCACTGCAACCAATTGCAAGACCCCCAAATATATGGTTAAAACTTTTCAATTATAAAGAAAATGCAGAATTGTTTGAAAATAAAATTAGGGGATTTTATAGCCACATCAAACATGAAAAAAGTGTAATCACTATCTAACACATACTTGATGCAAGGAAAAACAAAAAATTAGATAAGCAAACAAATTCACTAACAATACTGATAAGAATAATGATGATGTTATAAATGCACTAACAAAAGCAATAGTAAAACAAATTACCTAAACATGATAATAGTTCATTCTACGTATTAATTTCATATAAAAATGAAATGTAGAATATGCTCATAACATATCATGGCTTAAGGATAAATATATTTACATATATTAACTCATATAAAGAAAGTAAAGTAGGCAATATTACTTTACTTCCATTAAGTGAGCACATACTTTCCAATTATTATGATATTTGAGAGAACATACCCATTTCTCCACCATGAATCACTATCATGACATCATAACACACATAGTTGGTATACCACACCTACCATAAGTGGTTAAAGTACATCGAGGGTGCTCTCTCAAGATATACCTCACCCACCATACATTGAGTACATATGTCGTGAGAGCAACACAAATTGGGATAACACAACCACCACACCTACCACACTTACCACTTGTGGCTCGAGAGAATCAAGGGGCTTTCCTAAGGGATATCACGCCCACCATACCTTGAGCTCATCTCCTAGGGGATAACACAAATTGGAATATCACTATAATACCACATTAGTAAGAACCTTAATTATAAAATTGATATTTATGTGCAATTAATTATAGAAATTAGGTCAAAATTGGAATTTACAAGATAGGTAATGGAAGGTCAATGTGGAAGGAATCTTTTATCTACTTAAAATTATGCTTGAGAGTGAAGTATTGATCTTAGAAAATTGTAGATGAGAGAAGTGGAAGAAGTTAAGGCTAAGGTCATCTCTCCCTCTTAATTGTCCTAATCGACCTCCAAATCTATCAAAGGCAATATTTCAGACTTAATGCAACATGAAAATAGTTAAGAATATGGTAGGGATAATTCGGTATGGGTTGGTAATGTTCCATTTCACTATAAAAAAATTTTCATAAAATCGAGTTTGAAATTACACCCAACTCAACAAAGCAATCAATTCGTTTGGGCTTACCAACTGACTGGTCTACAAATAGTTGATCGATCTAGTAAAAAAAACATTTTGCTTGAATGATGAACCAATTGATCAATTCATGGAATTATTCTATTGGTTTGCCTCAAAAATTCAATAAACTTGATTTTTCAACATTATTCTAAACCAAACTTTGTATCAAGCACAATCATAACAATAAATCAAATCAAATGCCCAAACATTGGCACAATTTTCATTCAACATTTTTCAAAAATATGGGGTATTACAATGTGAGCCTTGGATGTTGCCCTAGTCTTTCTTGCATGAGCCCTTAAAAATCCTCCATTTTTTTGTCAAATACCTCCACAAACCTACCTTTTGTTGCATTAGAAAGTCACTCAAAGTCTATGTCTGCATAAGCTTCTTATGTCATGTAAGACCCTTCAATGTGAGAACCTACTACAACCTTAACCCTTGAGCGTCACTAGCTAACGCTATTAGCCACTTTTGTTGGAGTTGCTCATGTAAATACCCCATAGGAGTGGCTTTCCTTCATGCAACTGTGCCAATTTTTCTTCTATTGTGGGTAAGGATTTAGTGTAGTGTTTGGTTATGAATTAATAATTTATGATGGATTTTCTTTGAGTTAGTTTTGTATCCCCTTTTGGGTTTCTTTTAAGGAGAATAAGGAATTAAAATGGAGGCTAAGGTTAGTGCCTCTCATAATATTTTGCTATTATTTAGAAAAGAAGTAAATCCAACAAACTCTTAATATGGTAGAATAATTGAGCATGAACATGATTGGATTTTTAGGCTTAGTATCATGCTAGGTTTAATTATTGCAAAACTATGACATTTATGCTATAATGTGAAACATCATGGAATATTATATTGTATAAGTGATTTATGAGTTCCAAGAAATTGTACATTAGCATGTTGGTAGCTGATTATCATGCATGTAATTATTTTTATTCAAATGGGTGATTTTGTACATGTAATAATAAGAGAAAGCATGCTAGTTTACATATTTAATATTGTGTGGTCTCATGAAGGGTATGTTTACCATCTAAGGCATTTCCATGCCATGCTGAGTATCACATCATTATCCTTGCATGTGTTTAGTTAAATTCTAATATTTAGAATGATTAGAGTTAGTTTTATGATTATATATTGTATGCTCTATGAGAAGAAATGTCCTTTTAATTGTTCAATGAATACTAATTCTTAGGCCTTTATTTAATCTATATGTCATTTTAATTTTTAATTAGGTTTCAAATAGAGTTTTGATTCTTGATTCTCTTACAAAATCAAGAGGCTTGGTAGAGGCCATCAAGTTAGGAGATTTTTACTATGCTAGAAGAGTTTTACTTGGAAGTAATATATTTTTATCTTTAATATGACAAAAGATTTATGTTGTTGATTATGGTATCATGTATTTGGTGCCTTCTATGATGCATATGTGTTCTTTTGAGTCCTTGAATTCAATCACGTGGAATGTTTATACCTTTAGAATTTAGAGCATGTTTTGAGTATTTTGGATACCAAGCATGAGTTTGGTGTAATTAGCATGAGTATGATGTGTATTGACTCTCTACCATGAATTTAAGCGATTTTAAGTGTGGAATGTGTCTTCTTATGTGTTTTGCATCACAGGAGCATGATAAGGTTATTTTGGGAATGTATACGATATTTTTAAGTGTGGAATATGGGTTTGGGTGTTTTCTTGCCCAAACTAGCCGACTGCTTGGCTAAACCCATTGATTGGTTTACATAGACAATCAATTAGTTGGATAGACCCATAGAATAGTTATTATGCTTTTAGAGTGGTTTTAGTCTCAACCTAATTACATAGGCTAGTTTAACTAAATCCATTGATTATTTCTTATGAATAGTCGATCGGTTGGACCAACCATTCAACCATTTTTTTTGTGCTATTTTTTTCCTCTTTAGGTTTGGCATGCCTAGACCATTTAACTAGTCTCAAGGAGTGGTTAAATATTCCTACTTAGTTTCTCCCTACTTGTTTTTTATTTTTTATCCTTCTTTGGTTCTTCTATACTAACTTTTCCATTAATTTTTAATGTTAAGTAATGATATTGACCAAAAATAATTGGATCTAAAAAACATACAAGAAATAAAAATTGGGAATTTTGTGTGCTTTGTGTGTTGTAATGCTTATATGCTTGAGGTTGGTGTTATCTCCTAAATACCCATTTTGGTGGCTTGGATTGCCTTGATTAATGTTTGATTTCAACACTTAAAATACCTAATTGGATTAACATTTGAAATTGAAATAATTAATCTTAGAGACCTTCCCCCATATGCATACTTAGGGTTTGGTTACATAACTATTTCATATTGCCTAGGAGACCAAGTGTAGTTGATGTTGAATATTCTTGAGAAAATTCCCTTGGCACTATTGTTAGTGTGGTGAGTATTACGGTGTGAATCTTCTTAGGATAAGAAAGATTCAAAGGTTAGAAGAAGGAAGTGGGATTTGTGGGTTGAAGATCGTGAAGAATAAGGATAATCTTCAAGCAAAATTCAAATAAGATTTTAAGAATGGTATAAATCTCCAATCAAGATTCAACAAGAAGATAAATTTGAATGTTTCTCCAATAACATATTCATAATATTCTATCTAAGATTATACCAAGTAGTCTTAGTTAGAAATTATCACTCAAAAGAGAAAGAAAAGATAGTCAAGTGTAATACTTGTATTAGATTCAATATAATCAACTTAAATATTACAAGATGTGTCAATTATGCCTTATATAGGTAGTCACACTTTACTAAATAGCACACTAAGCTAGCCAAGTTAATACACGCATGGCTAACTAACACACTAACTATTAATAGCAACATATCACTAACCTATATAATACATAAATCAAATGAAAAATTATGACAAACAAACATCATTAATTATTATATGGAAACAACTAATAAAAGCCCTGATTTACATAAGAATGATAACTAGGTCCTCTTGACTTATAAGTTTGACTTCTATGCATAATAACTCCCTTTAACTTGTAATAACTTGTAACTTATGAAAGCTTAAGTAAGTTGGTATCTTAAAGTGTATGAATCTTATTCTTACAAATATGTACATACCTGCAAGAATTACTAAAATTACTTTTGTTATGGTTATTCAACCTATCATCAAAGACACATATTGTAAAAGGCTCCATTACTAAGTATTTCAAGTACTCATTACCTTGATAATCCATGGATGTTTTTGCATCATTCTCCCCAACTTGAGAAAAATTTGTCCTCAAATTAACATTACTAGAATAATGAGACAAATCACCAATATTAAATGTCATTAAAACACCACCATAAGATTCTATAAATTCAAGTTTGTAAGCACTTTCTATAAATTTTCTAAGGATTTTAAATGGTCTATCTGCTCTTGGCATTAGTTTAAGTTTTCTTATATTAATAAATCTTTCTTTTTGCAAATTTAATCAACCTAAATAACCAAGAGAAAATACCATTGGAGTGTAATGTTTGTTAGCTTATTTTTGGTACCTTTCATTAGATGGTTCTATGTTTCTCTTAATTTGTTGATGAAGCTTCTAAAAGAATTCAACTTGAACCTTAGCCTTATAATTTTTAAAATCCCCTTTTTTTTCAAGGGTACCATGTTAAGTGGCATGTACAAACTCACCTCATACATAATCTTGAATGGAATTAACTGAGTAGTACTTGAAGGACTTCAGTTGTAAACAAATTCCACATAAACTAACTTAATATCCCAATCTTCCATACATTTACTTACCAATGCTCTTAACAAAGTGTAAATAGTAAGATTTGTAGCTTCACTTTGTCCATCGGTTTGTGAATGATATGAAGTATTAAATAACAACTTAATTCCTAGCATGTTCCAGAATGTTTTCCTATAGTAACTAAGAAACATGACATCTCTATCCAAAACAATACTTTTAGGGATGTTATATAGTTTCATAATTTCTTTAAAATACAAACTAGAAACATGCGTAACATTATTAGTTTTAATATATGGAATAAATTGAGCCATTTTAGAAAATACAGTTACCAAAATCATAATAGAATCTTTACCTCTATGTGTTCTAGGCATCTCTAAGATAAAGTCCATACAAAATCCTACCCATGGTTGAATAGGTATAGGTTATGGTACATGTAAACCTTTCTAAAATAAACTTTTACATCCTTATCATGTGTGGGCAATAGAAATTATCTTGCAATATTTCTAATGTATTTTGAGTATCAAAATGTCATGTTATGCTCCTTCATGTACCTCTTTAATAAATAAATCTCTAATACTTAATCTCGGTGTGCAAAGTTTATTAAGTTTAAATAAAACTCCAACTTGTAATGCATAATTAACTTTGTATCAAGTTTCTTTTAATGCTTGATATTCATCACTAAAATCTTCATCTATAGGAGACAATTCATTTAACATATCAAAACCTAGCAATTTAGCATATAATATGACGAGCAATGTAGACCTTTGAGAGAAAGCATCTCCTACTGCATTTTCTCTTTCATCTAAGTATTTGATAGAGAGCAAAAAGGATTGTAAGAATTTTATCCACTTTGCATGTCTAGGACTAATTTTCTTTTGACCCTATAAATAATTCAAACTCTTATGATCAGAATATAATACAAAGGGTTTATGCTTGACAAATTCCTACCCACAAATGCACGGGGACAGAGTAGTAATCAAGGTTGACCCCACAAGGATTGGTGAATGACCACTAAGATAATGATGGAACTTAGCTATGTCTAGAATACAAAATGATAAGAAGTGATTTGTAAGGTAAAATAACTAAGCTAAAAAGAAAGGAAAATAGCACTTAAGTGACTCAAGTAAATAGAAAAGTTAAGGTTCTAATTCATTGCACCTAATCATCTATGTAATTGAACGCCACATCACAAATTGATTCAACAATCATAATCAATTATGCCAACAAGGATAGAAAGTGTTGTGATTTCTCAAGCCACAAACACCCTATTACATCTCTATGGCCCTAACTATCTCTAGCTTAGGGTCTACTATGGTGTAATGCCTTAGAGTCCACAAAGTTTTCTCCTTTATTGTTGCAGAGGTCAAATCGAACATCTCTCAACCTACAATTTAATCTCTACTTGTGCTATTAGGTCTAATAGCGGATTACCCCTCGATCACACCTGTATTTCCCATACTAGAAATCGTAACCTGGGTAGAGTTCATCATTATGTTAATCAATGAACAACACAACGCGAGGATCATAAATTGAATAAAAAAAAAGAATGAAAATATTCAACATATTCTAATTGGGGGAACCTCCCCTTCACCTTAGCATAAAAATCTAGCTTATCAAACTCATAGTAAGAACATAAAAAATAACAAGATATTCCATAGATGGATAAGTGAGAAAAGAAAATACCCTTGAAATCCAATGATTCTTACAAGTGTTTAACTATTTGCACCTAGATCTCTAATTTACAAGAGAATCCTAGAGGAATTGGTGAAAGGGATGGAGGAGAGAAAAGAGAGGGAGTGGAGGCTACTTGAATGCGAAATAAGAATCAGAGTTTAAATACTATTGCCTCTTGAATCCCTAGGGTATTAACAAATACGGGCTTTACATGTCAGCTTTGACAATACTGGGTATTTTGACCATAACTTTTTCATCAGAAATCTAATTAAGATGATTTTATATGTATTGGAAAGATATGAAAAAGATCTACAACTTTGATGTTGAAAGATTCTCTAAATTTAGATTTTTTCCCCTGTCTAAATTCCACTTCTTTCATGTCCATATAATGTGAACATGCATTCTTTCTTTCATTGTATTCCATAATTTACATTTTAGCTCTATATCTCTTTCTACTTTAACTTTTGGTCCTCTTTTCTCCTTTTTTATCCTTTTTTCTCCCTTTAATCTTATTCTTTTTTCCATACTTCATGATTTTTTGTTGCTTGAGATCATGCAAATTTTCACAACACAAAGGCAGTAACATGAACAAAAAGGGAGAATTCCAATTGAAATTTAAGGTAAAAACTCTTATAAACCTTAGTAATAAGATGCAAAAGTCACACTTATCAACTCCCTCATGATTAAACAAATGATTTTCCCCAAGAAAAGTAATATAAGAAACCCACCATGGGAAAAAAAGAAAAGTAGTAGGATCCCTTTCTCAAAAAAGAGTGTTTAGCCTTTTAATAGTACAAGAGTCAAGTTAGAATCAATAAGACCCAAAAATATAACAATTAACAGCTCAAAATCCTTTTTTGAAGGATTTTTAGGTTTCCCCCTTATATGATAAATGTAAATGTCCTATCAAGCCCTAAAGCCCTGCCATGCAACAAAGAACATCCAACAGTGGACAGCAAGAAACTGTATACCAACTCACTCATTCCTCAAAGTTTCAAATTAGAAATCTCACTTTAGGTCTTCCTCAAAGTTTCAAATTAGAATTCTCACTTTAGGTCTTATGGACATAACTCTTATATGTTTTATTGTAATTAAAGGTTCTGCTCTAGTCCTTTCACTTATGATCAAGATCATCCATATGCTTGGAATGCTTTTCGATTCTCCACCACTAAAAAGACATGGGAAACACAAAAATCAAAAGGTCTTATTAGGTTGTAATGGGGCCATGGGTTAAAAGGTTGGGACAGAAAAAAATTTTAGAAGTGGAGTTAAAAGTCTAGTACCAATGAGGTATGGTAATTTCTTTTTTTTTAATAACATATATTTTACCATCCCAACTTTTCATCATGAAACACAAGCACCCCCCAAACTTCTTATTGATTCTTTTTTTATATAGATAAGAGATATATCGATTTGCTTTTCATCATACACAACCATTCACTCTTTTACACATCCCCTATGCCTAGCTTACATCACACTCTCAATTTCCTTTTTTCAAATTGCACAACACCCATTGGTTCTAGACTTAGGGAGGGATAAAGGAAATTGGGTTACATGTGTGTTTAGATCAAGAAAAATGGCCATAAGCACAATGGGGTTAGTAAAGGATAAAACGTGAAGGCCAGGCTATTTAGCTAATGTAGGTTATGAAAAAAACAAGTGCCTCTATCATGTTAATGTACGTCTAAGTCATATATGGTTTTGAAGAAAACCATTACAAGTTCAAGTTTCCCAAGTCATGGTGGGACACACACACACACAAAAGAAAAAATAAGACATTGTAGTGATGTATCAATCTAAAGGCTCAAAGTCTCACTGAGTCTAAAATTCTCTAATTCTAATCCATTTTGGTAAAGAGTAAATCAGCATAAGTTAAACTATAATACCACAAGAATGCTAAAGCATGCATAACCCTAAAGTTCTCAAACATAATTACATTTGTCTCATAATAATGCAACCAAAACACTCAAGCATATAGAAATCCATTTTCAAAAGGTATTTTAAAAGGGTGTTAACATGCCAAACTAAACACTCCTGCCATTGCAAGACAAAACATACTCTTTAATATCATCAACGAAGGTTCCTTTCCTTTTCTTTTCTTTGTTTTGTTTTACATATATATATATATCCAAAAGAAATAACCAAAGAAAATACAGCAACACTCATCGAAATAAAATAAGGAAGAACAAAATACTAACCAAACGAAAAGGATATGTCGTCTTCTCCCCCATGCTTATGTATCACATTGTCCTCAATTTGAAATAAGAAGTGAAAAAGAAAAGAGGGAGAAAAGATCAATGGATCAATATGATGGAGGAGGTGGCGGAGGTTAGTGGATGACATGATGGTGGTTGTGGTGGTGACGGGATAGCGGTGGCGTGATATAGTTATGGTGGTGGAGAATTTGGTGGAGATGCAAAGAATTTACTTGGTCAATTTCATGCCTTCACACTCAAAAAAATTGACCATGGTGGCCACTCGAATTAGAATTTTCATTTCACCACCTACAAATCCATCAAACAAAAGACATAAGGAAACTAAAGAGCAAACAAACTAAAAGAACCAAAATAAGAAAAGATAAAAATAAAAAAAAAAAGGAAAAACTTGGGTTACCTCCCAAGAAGTGCTTGTTTATAGTCATTACCTTGACTTTCTCACTTCACTTCGGATCATCTAGAAGAATGTTGGTTTTGAGGGCTACAACCTCAACACCTTCATACACCTTCAACATTTGCCTATTCACTTTAAATGATTATTTATCAGGGCTAGTGATTTTGAATGCTCCAAATGGAAAAATTGCATGATTGTGAACGGTCCTAACCATCAGGATCTAACCTTTCTAGGGAACAATCGCAAATGAGAATTAAGTAGGAGCACTTGCTGCCCCACTTCAAATTTCCTTTTAGCGATGCATTGATCATGAATCCTTTTTGTGCACTCCTTGTATAGCCTTGCATACTTATATGCCTTAATTCAAAATTCATTGTGCTCGTTCAACTAAAGGAGTCTTTTCTCACTTGCAGCTTCCATATCAAAGTTAAGGAGACAATTAGCCCAAAATAATTTACACTCAAAATAAACAGAAAGGTGACAAGATTTTTTGAAAACAAGATTGTAAGGAGACAGTCCAATGGGGTTTTTAAAAGCAGTTCAATATGCCCATAGAGAATCGTCAAGTTTCAAGGACTAATCCTTTCTCGTGGAGTTAACCCTTTTTTCAAGAATTCTTTTAAGCTCACAGTTTGATCCCTCTACTTGACCACTGGTTGGATGATACGAGGTACAAACCTTATGGTTAACTCCATACTTACTCAAAAGAGCGTTAAATGCTCTATTGCAAAAATATGAATCCCCATCACTAATGATAGTCTGCACAAACCTTGAAAATATATTCTTTTTAAAGAATGTAGTAACAACTTTTGCATCATTTGTGGGAGTGGCAATAGCCTCTACCCACTTAGATATATAGTTAACTGCCATAAGGATGTATTCTTTATGCATGGATTTGAGGAATGGTCCCATAAAATCGATGCCCGAAACATCAAATAACTCCACTTCAAGAATGTCCATAAGAGGAATCTCTTATTTTCTAGAAATATTTCCAACTCTTTGGCACCTATCACAAATATTAGTAAATGAGTATACATTATGAAACAAAGTAGGCCAATAGAACCCATATTGTTAAACCTTGGAAATAGTTTTGGTGGGGCTAAAATGGCTACCACACTCTTTACAATGACAATGAGATAATATCGAATGCATTTCATGCTTAGGGATGCATCTTCTAATAATATGATCAGCACAAATCTTGTAGAGATAAAGATCATCCCACAAATAGTACCTCAAATCACTAAGAACTTCTTTCTTTGATGAAAGGATAGATCATCAAGTAAGATTCCACTTACAAGAAAGTTGGTAATATCAGCATACCAAGGGTGATTTGTAACTACATAGAGTGTCTCATCGGGGAATGTGTCATGAATATGCTCAGTCCCTCAATTGATCTCATAGGTGGATGGTAGGCTAGAAAGATGATCAGCTTCCTGGTAATTGCTTCCCATTCTATCCATAATTTCCAAGTCAAAGTCTTGTAACAATAGAATCCACCGAATGATTATAGGCCTCGCGTACTACTTAATAAAAAGATACTTCAAGGCAGTGTGGTCGGTATAAACAATGACCTTATTAAGCAATAAGTAGGGACGAAACTTTTCAAAGGAGAAAACCATATCTAGCAATTCTTTTTTGGTGGTTACATAATTTAATTGTGTTGAGTTCAAAGTCTTGCTAGCATGATAGATAGAATGAAAAAGTTTGTCCTTACGTTGCCCCAAAACTGCTCCAACGGAAACATCACTAGCATCACACATTATCTCAAAAGGAAAATTAAATTTTAGTTAGGAGCAATAAAAATCAGGGCATCCACAAGTTTTGCCTTCAAAGTGTTAAAAGAAACCAAACAGGCATCAAAAAAGTGAAAGGACACATCCTTAGCCAATAGATCACAAAGAGCTTTTGAAATTTTTGAAAAAACTTTGATGAAATGTCTATAAAAGAACCCGCATAGCCAAGGTAACTACTTACATCTCTAAGACATGTAGGGGGTGGCAATTTCTTATTGAATTCGATTTTGGCTTTGTCTACCTCTATCCCTTTGAATGAAATCTTGTGCCCTAAAACTATTCCTTCTCAAACCATCAAATGGCACTTTTCCCAATTCAAAACCAAATTTATATCCTCATAATGCTTAAGAACAAGCTCAAGATTATTTAATCATGCATCGAACCATGCCCCAAAGATCGAAAAATCATCCATAAAAATTTTCATGAATTTTTTAACCATATCATGAAACGGAGCCATCATACATCTTTGAAACGTGGTTGGGGCATTACAAAGACCAAATGGCATTAGTCTATATAAGAAGGTGCCATAAGGACAGGTGAAGGTAGTCTTCTCTTGGCCATCAAGGGAAATAGGAATTTGCATATAACTAGAATACCAATCAAGAAAGCAATAATACTTATGCCCCGCCAAACGTTCAAGCATTTGGTCAATGAAGGGAAGGGGAAAGTGGTATTTTCTAGTGGCATCATTCAGCTTTCTAAAATCAATACTGGCATGCTAACTAGTTACAGTTTTAGTAGGCACCAATTGATTATTATCATTCTTGACCATTATAATCCCCCCATTATTGGGAGCCACCAAGACAAGGCTAACCCAAGAGCTAATAGAAATTGGATAAATCATACCTACATCCAATAGCTTAATTACCTCCTTTTTTTACCACCTATTGCATGGTTGGGTTCAATCACCTTTGAGGTTGGATCACTTTCTTATGGTTATCTTCCATAAGGATTTTGTGCAAGCACATGGAAGGACTAATCCCTTTAATGTCAGCAATGGTCCACCCAAAAGTTATCTTTCGTTCCTTGAGCACTCTCATTAATTTTTATTCCTACAATTGAGTTAAAGATGAAGAAATAATGATAGAAAGAGTATTATTGTAACCAAGAAATGCATACTTTAAATGTTGAGGTAGTGGCTTGAGCTCCAAATTGGGAGGTGCTTCAATAGATGGCTTCAATTTTAGGATCTGGGTCCTTTATACTCCTTGCAAGGGGACTATAGTGTGGCACCCATATGGTGGATGTGTAATAAAATATTAGACAACCTCTATTGTTTCCTTTTCCTTCTCACATCCTTCTCATTGAACCAAATAACTTTCTAGGGGGTCCTGCACAACACTTGATTGAAAATAATCATCAATTAAATTATCCAAGATATCAATGTGATAGAAAATATTATCATCAGAGGGGTATTTCATGCTCTGAAAAGCATTAAAAGTGAATTCTTCACCTTAGAAACAAAGAATGAGCTTACCATCTTAGATATCTATGAGAGTGTGTCATGTTGCTTAGAAAGGCCTACCAAGAATTAGGGGGACCTTGTGGTCCTCCTCCATATCTAGCACAACAAAGTCAACAGGGAAGATAAACTTGTCCAATTTAACTAAAACATCTTCAATTATACCCCTAGGATATTTGATAGATCAATCAGCCAACTGTAAGGACGTATTCTTTATTTTTGGTTCCCCTAGACCTAGACTCTTGAAAATAGAGCAAGGCGTCAAATTAATGCTAGCACAAAGATCACACAACACCTTTTCAAATTTTAAATCCCTAATTACACAAGGGATAGTGAAAATCCCTGGATCCTTGAGTGTAGGAGGAATTTTATTCTACAAGATGGCAGAACATTTCTCATTCAAGCTTACTGTTCCAAACTCATCTAATTTCCTCTTGTGATTCATTATGTCCTTAAGAAACTTTCCAAAACTGGGCATCTGTCTCACAATGTCAAACAAAAGCAAGATAATGTGCACTTTCTTAAGCATATCAACTAAGCATCTAACTTGCGTTGTACAATCCTACCTAGAAACGAAGGAGGGGGAACATATGCTTTTACCTCTTGAGTTGAAGTGTGGATTGCCTTCTGTTGTGATTCGGGTGCTTTCTCTTTAGGAGCTTTTTCATTATATAACTTAGGTTCTTGAGGGTATGGTTCAAGTAATGGTTTCCCACTCCTCAAGGCTATTCCGTTGGTTTTTTTTCTTTAGGGTTAATGATTTTATCACTAGGCAAAGCATCAGGTGCTCTCCCTAAAATGGAATGTATCCTGACTTTGGTGGCAGGCATCTTGTTTCTGAAGATAAGCTTGAATTTGAGCATCAAGTTTTTGAAGGGTGATCTCGATGTAAGTGATGAACTTGGATATCATCTCTTCAAGGGAAGAAGATTGAGGTTTTTGGGGCAGTAGAGGAGTTGGAGATGTCAGTCATTATTGTGTGAATCCCAAAGGCTTTATAGGAAATTCATTTCTCTAATTGAAGTGTGGATGGTTCCTCTATCTAGGATTGTACACATTAGAGTAGGGATTGTTCAGTCTCCCATAGCTATTACCCATGTACTTCACTTGGTCATAAGATTTTTGGAAGGGATTCCTAACTTGACATTCCATGCTCAAGTGTGATCCACCACATAGCTTACATACTGGTGCATTAGCCTGTACCTATATACAAGAGGCACTACCAATTTTGTCAAATTTTTTGGCAAGAAAATCAATTTTAGCCTCTAATGTCATGATGGAATCTAAAAAAGGTATTCCTGGAGTTTTTTATGTTGGGGCACGTTTGAAATTCTATTGGTGGGAATTCAAGGCTAGCCCTTCAATGAACTCATAGACTTGCTCTGGAGTTTTTTTCATAATGGTACCCCCTGTAGCTGCATATATTATAGACAGATTAGTAGCAGATATACCATTATAAAAAGTTTATATATGAAGCCACATAGGTAGGCCATGGTGTGGGAATTTTCTAAGTAAATCTTTAAACCCTTCCCAAGCATCATAGAGTGACTCAAGGTGATTTGCATAAAAGTAATGATGTCGTTACTTAATTTTGCAGTTTTTATGGTGGAAAATATCTAGAGAGGAAATACGTCATCAAATCATCCCAAGTAGTAATAGACCCTAAGGTTAATGAGTGTAACCAACTCTTAGCCTTATCACGTAAAGACAAAGGGAACAATCTAAGCTTAATTGCATCATTAGAAACTCCATTTAGCTTGGATATTCATTAAGGTTACCTCCAAATTGATGTGGTGTTTGTAGCATCTGAATGATGGCAGGTTTGATATCAAAATAATTAGCTTGAACGGCTGGTCTTCATATGCTTGAGATTGAGCCATCAAGGCTTTGTGTAGCATAGTCCTAAAGCAACCTAGGATTGGGAGCTTGTTCTTGGAGCAAGATTTGCCCTTTTAGTGGGATTTGTCCACATAGGGTGGAGGGTTATTTTCCATTTCAATGCTTGTGGTGTGGGACGTGTAAATGTGAGATGGTCCTCTCAATCTCAGGATCAAATGGCACTAACTCACCCCCACTAGCACGGGTCATACACTAGTGTACCTACACTAAATCAAAAATTTCTACACCCAAGAGTAGTCAACCACAACAAAAAAAAATACAAAAAGAAAATAAAATAAAATAAAATGTCTAGATCATAATAAATTCCTTGGGTCCTAATGTCACTCATTGCTAATCCCTAACAATAGCGCCAAAAAATTGATACGTTCCTACCCACAAGTGCATAAGTTCAGAGTAGTAATCAAGATCGATCCCACAAGGATTGGTGAATGGCCACTAAGATAATGATGGAAATTATCTATGTCTAGACTAAAAAATGATAAGAAGTGAGTTGTAAGCTAAAATAACCAAACTAACTAACTAAGCTAAAAATAAAGGAAAATAGCACTCAAGTGACTCAAGTAAATAAAAAAGCTAAGGTTTTGGTTCATCGCCCCCGATCCTCTATGTAATTGAACACCACATCACAAATTGATTAAATAATCATAATAAATCATGCTAATAAGGATAGAAAGTGTAATGCTTTCTCAAGCCACAAACACCCTAATCCATCTCTATGGCCCTACCTATCTCTAGCTTAGGATCTATTAGAGTGTAATGCCTTAAAGTCCACAAAGTTTCCTCCATTATTTTTTTAGAGGTAAAATCAATCATCTTTCAACCAACAATTTAATCTCTAGTTGTACTATTGGGTCTAATACCGGACTATCTCTTAATCGCACCTGTATTACTCACACCAGAAATCAAAACCCGGTTGAAGTTCATCATCCCGTTAATCAATCAACAACACAACACAAGGATCATGAATTGAATAAAAAAGGAGAATGAAAATATTCAACACATTTGGATTAGGGGAAACTCCCCTTCACCTTAGCACAAAAATCTAGCTAATCAAACTCATAGTAAGAACATTAAAAATAACAAGAGATTCTATAGATAGATAAGTGAAAAAGAAACTACCCTTGAAATCCAATGATTCCTACAAGTGTTTAACTTCTTGCACCTAGATCTCTAATTTATAAGAGAATTCTTGAGGAATTGGGGAAGAGGATGGAGGAGAGAGAATAGAGGGAGTGGAGGCTACTTGAATGAGAAATTAGAATGAGAGTTTAAATACTGCCACCTCCTGAATCCCTAGGGAATTGATTAACTTGGGCTTCCTATGTCAGCTTTGACAATGCTAGGTATTTTGACCATAACATTTTCATCAGAACTCTGAGAAAAATGTAGATTAAGGAATAAACATTTTGAGGTCGTTCCAATGAAGGGACAAACACTTTTTATGTTCCAATTCAAGAACAAACATTGATTCTTTGATCCGAATAAGGAAATTCCGGCTAAATACTTGTCGGAGCTTACCGGAAAATATTAACTTATTTTTATTTTTGTATTTTATACTATGTAACATACTTAGTACAATATTATTAAGGTATTATACATAAATATGTATTTTATACAAAATTCAAACATTTTTGTTTTTAAACTCAATAAAAATAATCTAAAAACAATATATGTATGTTCTGGAACGAAGAACCGAAGAAGGGAAAGAACAAAAAATAAAAATAAAGAGGATCATTGAGCTTTCTTCTTCGTTGATCAGGTATGTCGATCTTCTTTCTTCTTTCTTCTTCATTATCCACTTCTCATCTTCTTTGCCCATTCTCCCTATTCGTAAACTTCTTTCTTCTTCGTCCTCTTCTCTTTCTTCCCCTCATATCTTGCCAATTGAGCTTCAAATCTATTACATAATCTTGTTCTTCAATAGGTAAAATGCTTAAATTTTTTCTTCCTACACTCTGGATCTGGCTTTTAAAAACCCTAATTTTTGAACTAAATTTTTTTCCTAAAAAATCCAATTCAATGGAGTAATATTGAAATTTGGATGCTCTTATATGAAGTTGTTCAATAGATGAATTATTTTCTTTACCAGTATATTTTTTTTTTGGCAAAGAAGGATGAGATGTGTAGCTACTATTTTTTAGTAACTTGTTAGAATTGAATGAGTATATTTGATGTTATAATAACTCCTAAATGATGAGAGAAAAGGGAGAATATAAGAACAATGTTAGTTATTGTTTCCTTGAATCTCTTTTTCGTAAGAGTTAGATACATGCTTGTAGCTCAAAAAATGTAGGTTTTTGTTTTCAATTTCATCACAGTTGCTTAACATTGTTTAGATGGTTAGTATCTTGATTTGGTTGTGCTGCATCTGAATATACTCATTATCATTATTGTTGCTTAACATTGTTTGAATGGTTAGTATCTTGATTTGGTTGTGTTGCATCTGAATATACTCATTTTCATTATAGGAGTACAGAATTTGAAGGGTTATGGCTACAACTACAAGTTCATCATCACGATCTCAAAGAAGTAGAGATACGGTGATACGATATATTTGTGATTGCGATAATCTTACTTGCCAATATGTGTCCAGAACCCCCACAAATCCATTTAGAAGGTTTTACATGTGTGATAGATATGGAAAGCTAGGCAGTTGTAAAGTATTTGCCTTTATTGATGATCCTCTTCCACCCATGGCTAGAGATACTGCGAGATGCGTAATTGATGAAAATGAGGATCTAAGGAATCAGGTAAGCCAGTTGGAAGAAGTGAACCAGAGATATGTAGATACGGAAGATGTCTTGAAGGGAAAAATTGCCAAGTTAGCCAAGGAAAATGAAGAACTAAAATAGCAACTGTCAAATGAAAATGGAAGAGAAAATAGGACAAGTGATTAGGGGGTAGTAAGGATATATTTTATAGTTTATGTTGTATTTTTGTTATGTAAAAAACTTGGGATTTTAATTAGTCTAGGCTATGTTATTCATGTATTGTTAAAACTGATGTATTATTAAAAACAAGCTAAATTAACTGATGATTGGTTGACTAGTGTATGGTTTGAATCAGTTAATGATGGAAGGGTATTGAACCTCCTGAGTTATAGAAGTATTCCTCATGCTATCTTCACCATAGCTCGCATTGAGGTTTGTTTCTGCAAATTCTCATTTCTTAACCTATGACGTGAGATCATTCAAATCCATCTATTAATTCAATTAAATTTCATTTAGAATCATAAATTCAAATTATGTTTGTCATATATGAAACCCTAATTCCGTTATCAAATACTCCTACCCTATATTATCTACACTACTATCTTCATAATTACAATAACATAAAATTAAATGCAGTAATCTATAATTAACATCAATGACTATGAATAGATTAACAATGAAACGCTAAAACTAAGAGAAATAGTAATGCATTAAAGGGAATTTATTTACATTCAATCAAACATCAAAACTTACAATTAAGAGATGAATGAAGAAGAACTAATCGACTTGAATTGCAGCGTGTTAATTGTTCAATTAAATACAATAGATAAAAAGAGAATTGAAATTATGAATTACATGTGGTATCTAGAGAATATAGGAAAAGAGAGAATCCAATTCTCGAACTCCCAAGAACCGCCATTTTTAATGTTCAGAACTTTAGAAATATATCAAGGAAAAGTTAGCGTGAATGGTTATAAAATTAAGAAAAACATGGGACCCTAATGTTTTTCCTTGAATTCTCTACCAAATGCTAAATTTCGAAAACTGAGATTTTGTGTGCGGATAGAAAAACACGGGCCGTGTTTATGAAACACGGGGGTACCATGTTTCTTGTTCCTTTATTATCTCTTTATGAAATTTCAACACAAGCTTCACTTTGATATATATTCTTCATTTCTAGTCTTTTCTTTCATTGATTCCATATCTCTTAATATGTTCTTTGCTTCATTTCCTCTTTCTATCAATTTCTCCTTTGAATTTCTTCATTTTTATATGTTCCTGTAAAATTTATCCAAAATAGAAAAACTCAAAAAAAGATTAAATCTTATAAAAATAATGAAGAATAAATGATATTTTATGCAGGAAAATAACATATAAATCCCATATATCATGTGTTGATTTGTATGAAATTTTAACCATTGACCAATTGCATTCTAGGCATCAAGGATAGGCTAATAATTCAAGAAAAATTGTGCATGAGTTTCCATTTCCTTCATGCAAATTGGACACTCCTATTTGACATTAAGGAAAGAAAGGTTGTCTTGAGTGTTAAGCATTCCAACTAGTGTCAGGCACAAGAAACAGGAATAACGACAAGTAGTGCAGCCCTTCCATATTACCTTGTGATCTCTCAACACCTCCCCCTCCGGCCTAAAAAATATGTATGCTTCCTAAGTTAAGAATTTGTGATTCAAACTCCAACTCTTTAAATGCTATTGGATTTGGCCAAAATTTCCAACAATGCCTAACATGTTCTTTTTAATCTTCCACAAGTGTCTCACAAAGTAGGAAGTATCATGAGTGGGTGTGAACAACTTCAATGACTGACCCTTGAGATAGTATATATGAACCCATTTAGTCAAAAGAGAATCCTTTTTTTCTTGCAAACACCAAATATATTTTCTCCATAACCTACTTAATTCTTATATATATACATTTTCATTATAGCAGTACTAGAACCTACATTTTCACCCAAAAAATAGCATTCAACTTGCTTTACAATACAAGGATTTTACCCCAAAAATAGCATTCAACTTGCTTTGCATATTCTACCAAAAATAGGTGCATCAACATTCAGTCTAATTCAAATTAAATTGAATTTAAAACACATTAATGCATCAATTGTCCATCCTAATAGTTATATATTCTTGTTGTGACAGATTCTTGAGTGGGAATGATAGTTTATTCTGAGACTTGACTTGAAGTTGGGAGCTGGTTTTGTTCATGACCGTTAATGCCTCTTCCTCCCCTACCCCTTCCTCTTATTTTCCTTTGTCCTCTTCCTCCCCTCCTTTCAATGCCTCCTACTCTTCCTCTACTTTGTCTTTGAGCTTAAACTTCAGATGAAACTTGAGTTGGAGCTTGATATGAAACTTAAGTTGAAACTTGAGTTGGAGCTTGATCTAAAACTTGAGTTGAAACTTGAGCTGGAGCTTGATCTGAAACTTGAGCTACTCCTCCTCCTTATTGTTCTCTTCCTCTACCCCTTCCTTTTATTTCATGGGGTGCCTTTCAACAAAATGAAGTCAATTATAAATTATAGATATAGAAAACAAGTATTAACAAGTCACAATTATAAATTACAGATAAGAAAAACAATTATGAAAACACTAACCTTGTATTTATCTTTGTATCTCAAATGAACCGGTAATGATACCCTCGCATTTCGAAAATGATGTTTGTTATGTCCTATTTGACTATAGTTGCTACACTATTGTTCTTGAGCTCTTCCTTAGACCTGACTATTTTGTGTCTCTCCTTCTTCCCTTCTTCTTTTCCTACATGGCCTTCCTCTCCGTTTCTTCAATTCTAGAGGCTTAATAGGTTCCTTTCCCTGTCGTGGATACTCATTGGGACCATTTAGCATATCCATAGTATGATTGTAAGCCTTAAGGTATGTGTCCTTATTGTACCAATGGCTTACATAACCCTCAGGTATGTCCCTCATTTCCCAAATAGCAGCTATGGCATACTCACACAAAATTCCACTCAACTGCCATACTCTACAAGTACAACTTCTAGCATCCATCCACACTATATATCTATCACCTAGAGGGTTATTGCCTATTTTAACCTCATATCCATCCATCCCATTCCATACACAATTCCATTTGGTTGCTACTTCTTTTTTCTCATCTATAATTTTCTGAATACGAGGGCATAATAAGATTTCAATATTCTTAATCACTTCTCTCTTATTTATATTCCTCTTCATGCACGCCTCCATTGTATCTTCTACCATGCCTAAAATTGGTTTGTGTCTAGCTTCAATGATACTACCATTAAAAATCTCAGTTATATTATTTGTGACATAATCACATTTACTTTGAAGCATAAACCAAGCTTTAGACCATGTTGGATCCCTGCCTTCCAAATCCACAGTAGCTTCTTCATCGAGTTCTTTCAATTCCCCAAGCTTATCTAAGAACATATTACTGGTGATGGAATTTACAGTCATCCAAAAGTGTTTTGTATACACTATGCCAATGAACTTCTTCCTAAAATTGGCATAGATGTGTCTTGCACAAAGTCTATACTCAACTTGAGGAAGAATACATTTAATGACTTCCACCAACCCCTTACAAAAATATAAGTCAAAATCAGGCACAAAGAAAGCAAAATACTATATAATATATTATTACAAAGTAAAGAAAAAATAGCACCAAAGACGAAATAATAGTAATATACATTTTGCTAGTCACTGATTATTGTTAAGCCTTGACCTTTTTGTATACCTAAGTCAACTGCCACTTGGGTTAGAAACCATACCCAATTTTAAATTTTCTCCTTCCCAACCACTGACCATACAACTAGAAACATCTGGTTGTTCCCATCTGCACCCACAGCTACAAGTATTTGAGTGTCAATACATCCCTTCAAAAGAAACAAACACAATTAAATCTAATCTTAATGTTTTTTTATTATTTGAATTTGACAAATAAAAATAGTCATGTAATCATGGAAATTACCTTCAAGAAGCAACTTTCAACCCCAAGAACGGGTTTACATCCATCCTTCCACCCTTTCTTCAATGCATTAAAACATATATAAAGTTTGTCAAACACATTATTCCCTCACTTAACCTTAAGGAAACAAGTATATGTGTGTTTGCCTTTTTGATCTCACCAACATAGTCCCAGAGTCTCTCATATTGCACCTTAAAGTCACCTTCAATTTGTCGGCGGCAAATACTTAAGGGCCTAAAACACATTGTTGCTTTAAGCCTAAGCTCATCCCAAATGGTATTCTTCAGCTCCATTACCTTCCAACTTCAGGCCAGCTTTACTCTCTCCATATAATGCCTTGCTAGCTACTTTTCAAACAATCTGCTATTCTTTTGAGTTTCCTTCTTGAATGTATGATTAGGCCCCACCTTTATGACTTGAAAAATATTCTTTCTTTCCATCCATGATGCGGAAACATGCCAACCACATTGATTATTCTCAACGTTATTCCCAAAGCACTTTACTTGAATGTAATTTTTATCATTCTTTATAAACTTCAAATCATAGCCATTCAAGATGCTGTAATCATCAATGGACATTTTAAATTCAACATTATCCATAAATTGGCATCCAATTTCTATTCTTACATCATGAGGTCTTGTGTTAGGCCTAAATGTAGAATACCTCGGTTTCTTCCCCCATTCCCTCCCCATCAGATCCTGAGCTAGAGGAAGGACTATGTGGATCCCTTTCAACCTAATACTCTTCTTCATCCTCATTTGTTATTTGTTCTCCGTATGCAACTAAGGCCCACTCTTCTTTATCTTCCCTGATGCTCTAAATAAGTTTCTTCACTTTCTCCTTTACTCCTATAACCTCCTTATCATCAGTATCATACCCATCATTAGTGAGAACATCATCCTCATCTTCAACATCATAGTATTCATCGTCACTATCCTCATCTATTAACCTAATAGCATCCCCACTTACACCTAAATCTGGAATTCTGCTCTCAATAGCAGTGGTATTTCCTAAGTTTTCAACCCCATGATCATTAGCAAAATCAATACCACCATCATCAAGAAAAATCTCTATCCAAGCCACATCATCTACAATGACATCACCCACGCCCTTATCAGCCTCAATGACTGTAGTTTCACCATCATACTCCCCACTGTAATAAGCCAAACATAAAATCCATAATTTAAGAGATAATAAACATAACATACAATAAACAACTCCCAAAAAAAGCAAAGACAAAGTGATAAACAAAAGGTAGAAGCATTGAGGGCCCTTATGTATTCAATGAAAAAATAATAGAAAGTGATAGAAACATGTGGTCCCAATATGTACTCAAAATAGAATAATCCAAAATCAAGAAGTTGCACCCTTAAATTAATCAAGAACTTAATTAACTAAACCCTTAACTAAAGTTGGTAAACTATGAATTAATCAAACACTAAATAATTGCAGTCGTACCCTCTCTTTATTCGAGCCAATTTCCTTTAACTTTACTTTTCTCTTATTACTAGCCCTAAATATAGATAAAACCCTAAAAGGAAGAAAGTACAGAGTATGAAACAGTAAAAAGCACTTCAAAAAACTTACCAATCATCTTCCTCATGGCTAACTATGGTTGGGTTGGAAGGAACTGCACTTTGCGTCTCCCCTATGGCTGTGAAATTTCAAAGATGAACAACAAAACACTGAGAAGCCAACTATAGAGAATGAAATGAAAATGAAAAAGGAAGAAAGAGCAGAGTATGAAATGATCGAAAATAAGTGCCAGGAGGGAAGAAGAAGTAAGAAGATGGAGACTACCTACTCAACAATCCACGACGAAGCACAACCTTTGGTTCTCGCTCCCTCTCTCGCAGATGAAGAAGTAAGATATCATCTTTGATTATTTTTTTTCTGTTTCGTTCTATCTTTTGTTTGGTTTTATGATTTTAAATAGTTCGAAGTTTGTTTGATTCAGTTCAAGGTAGATTAGTTAATTCAATGAGTTTTAATTTCACTTTAATTCAATGATAAGTTAGTTTGACTCAATTAATTAGGTTTGTGTGATTTTTAGATTAGTTTTATTAAGTTTAAAAATAATAATACTTTAATAATATTGTACTGAGTATGCTACATACTATAAAATATAAAATAATAATCTTTAAATATTTTCTGGCAAGCTCCGGCAAGTATTTGGCCAGAAGTTCCTTATTCAAATCAAAGACTCAACGTTTGTTCCTAAATTGGAAAATGAAAAGCATTTGTTCCTTCATTGGAACGATCCCCAAACGTTTATTCCTTAATCTACCTTTTTCTCTCAAAACTCTAATTAAGCTGATTTTGGATGCTTTGGAAAGCCATTAAAAAGCTATACAACTTTGATGTTGAAAGATTCTCCGAATTCAGATTATTTTTCTTGGTCGAAATTCCACTTCTTTTATACCGATAAACTTTGAATATACATTCTTACTTTCATTTTATTCTAGAATTTACATTTTAGCTCTAAATCTATTTTTGCTTTAACTTTTGCTCCACTTTGCTCCTTTTTTCTCCTTTATTCTCCCTTTAAGCTTATTCTTTATTCCATCCTTCATGATTTTTTGTTGCTTGAAATTGTGTATGAATAAGTAGGGGCCTATAAAAGAGACTTTAATATCCTAAATTTTTTGCTAAATCTAATCCTTTATCATTAATACCTTAATCCAATTCTAATCTTGGAAAAATCTTATTTTTAGCCTTAACAAAATTTGTTATCCACGAAATCTTAACCTAATCCAAATTAGTGACTGAAATAAATTATATTTCATAACCTAATTTTAATTCAAGTAAATTTATATCACTAATCCTACCTATTTTAGCTAATCAAAAATTTATCTAAAACTAACCTTAAACCTTTTCCCCTTTTTCCTTTTCTTTTTCCCTTCTTCCTTTTATTTCTCCTTTTTTTCCTTTTCCTTCTCTTCTGCATCTTCCTACACTGTAATGCTTGAATTTGTTCTTACAACTTGCAACACACAACCATCACCCTCACCCCCTACTATAACCATATACATCATCGACAACCATTCCCTCACCATCACCATCTTGTGTTGTTGCTGCCATCGACTGCACACACACACCCTTGTCATTTTCTTTTCCACACAACCATCACCATCTCATGTTGCATGCCCCTGCCATTTTTTACCTAACACTCTACCATCACTCTCAACCATCCTCTCCATTGAATTTTTCTCCAACCCCCCTCATGCCTCTATTGATATTGCTACATCACCCTCTACATCTTACTAGTTGCACACCTCCATGCATATACAAACATATATGTATATATACACTACTCCACATCTCATTCTCCTTTATTTGTTTGTCCCATTATTGCCCAAATTTTTTATCAAACACCACCTACCCAAGTCCCTCTCTTCCCTCCTTTTCCCCCTCCTCCTCCTTCTTCAAGAGGCCCTACTTTGTTTCATATGCCCAAACCACCCTATCACCATCCTACATGACCATAACCATAAAGCACCACCCAAATCCTAGTGAATCAACCACCTAGGCCACCCCCATCACTCCCCCTCTTCGTCGTCGGTCATCGTAGTTGACCATCGCCATTTTTCCCTCTTCTTTCCTAGCATCAGTCACATTTTTGTGAGATGTACAGCTCGCACACGGCCTCACGCAGGGCTATGGGCTTCTATTTTTCCTTATCACACGCCCGTGCAAACTAGCTCGGTTTGCCCATGCACCCTCACACGGGTCACATATAGCCTTCACATGCCCATGCGCATCTTTTTGTTATTTTCTAAGAAATTTGTTACACAAGCATGGCCATGCCTCTTTACACAGCCTTACCAGTGCAGGACCCATCTCATGGCCTAGGTGTGCACCACCTATCATACGCCTGTGCAACTTCCCATTTTTGACCATGCACCCTTTTTTTCACCCCTAAACCTTATTCAAACACTACCAAAATTTCACCCTTGTACCACTATACATTCCACCACACTTCCATATAACTCAAGCTTCCTTTTTATTCTAGTTATTTCCATTTTTACCCTCCTTTGCCTTAACTTCTCTATCAATTTTAATCTCTAATCCTAGTCGTATATTATTTCATTTTCGTAGGTGATTTTCTAGTGATCTTAGAGGAGAAGGTATAGGATTAGGTGCATAGAGACTGGTGTCTTTTTTGGTAAAGAAACATGTCATAGCTAGCACTTTTTATGTATGTGTATGTGTATGAGCTTTTATTTCACATATGATATGAATAATG
This sequence comes from Tamarix austromongolica, assembly GCA_039764185.1. Taxonomy (NCBI): domain Eukaryota; kingdom Viridiplantae; phylum Streptophyta; class Magnoliopsida; order Caryophyllales; family Tamaricaceae; genus Tamarix; species Tamarix austromongolica. The sequence goes on along the minus strand of CM077816.1, from coordinate 37,559,069 downwards.
TTATATAACATTATATCTTGAGAAATGAGATCATAGAAGTATACTTTTGGTATCATGTTAGATATGGTATCGATGTAAATAATTGAGGACTTATGTTCCGATTAGATATTAGAGAATTATATGTATTGATATTGAGATTTATAAAGCCTTGGGAGACTATGAGAATTTTAATTACCTAAGGGTGTTATGGTCATTTGAGGATAATTTGTAGTCCTAATTAGTATGCCTTTTATACCTATATGTGTCCCATATGATAATTTTGAATACACAATCAACTCTAAGAAGATATTAATCAATTAAAGTGAATGATCCCACGAACCAGTCCAAGGTGTTTATATGGGTCCATTCCACCAAGTAATAATTGTGGCTCAGGTGTCGTATTCCCAAGAGTCACATCAATCCATTGCACTAGATTAAGAATAAAGGGCCCCATACTCAACATAAATAAATATACAATTAAGAGATAAAGTATTAATAGAAAAGATACTATTCATTTAAAGTGAAAGACTATATGAGTCAGGACCGAGGTGTTGAGTTCGGTCCACCAAATAAATAATAGTGCTGCAGGTGTCTAGTCCCTAAGAGGTGCTTTAAACCGTTCCATCATTTTAAGAATAGTTGTTCATCAGCATTTTTCCTTTAAGAGGTGTTGAATGTAATACCCCAAAATTTACTACAAAACATTTCCTTTTTATTTAAAAATTACCAGAAGCAAAAAATTGTAAATTTTGGGAATATTACCACCACACTTAGTACCAGAACAGTTTCCTTCTACTGTTCCAGTGCCAAGTGCTAGGGCTAAGAAGAACAAAATATAATTTACTTAAATTCAACCTTCATTTTTGTAAGAGCAGTGCATTAAATCCGTTGCAAGAGGTAAAGTCCAATGCTAGTGGTTATAAGAGTAAAATCATTTAAACAAGGAAGTAAAAGGTTAAATGAGAAACCTTGAAATCTTTTCCTGACAATCCTTATGCTCTTACCCGATAATAGCTTGAATAGCACCTACAACAACCCTGTAAGGGACACTGCCTATTGAATAGGTAGGAGCCTACAAATGGAATCCTTCAATACTATGGTATTGAGTAATCCTTTATACCAAACTGAAAGGTAGGGCCCGCATGCAACATATCATATGTAAACAATATAAAAACAATAACATACACAAGCTTAGGAAAAATCACAATTGACATAAGGACTATTACACAATGTAACACAACATACAATAGGAAATGCATAACACAAAGTCTACGTACTTAGCACTCCATCATATGCCAAGAAAAGGATAAGTACCAAAGCCAAACTTGTACTTTTGGTCATAAGCCATTAATTAAACATTATTTGACATCATCTCTCAAATTATATTTATGTGAGTGCAGGAACCCCCACTATTATAGGTAGTGGATCAGAAACACCTAGGATAGAATGCACCTGGCCACTATTATTCATCGGTGGATCAGTCTCCAAGGCACCTCCCACCTAGCCACTATTCTTGCCTATAGACCAGTTTGACCTCGACTCACATGGTGTTCCACTATAAGTGATCAGTGTCGTCCCATAATTCATTAATATCTAATGTTTGGTTTATTGAGATCATGATCCCCCCACTATTATAGCAAGTGAATAGGAAAATACTCCAGGACAGAACTCACCTAGCCACTATTATTCGTCCATGGACCAGTCTCCAGGGCATCTTGCACCTAATCATCTTGCACCTAGCTATTAGTATTTGCTGGTGGACCGATTTAAGCCCATGTAATACCCAAAAACCCTAATTTAGGAAATTATGATAAAATAAGAATTTATTATTGAGATTAATTAAATATATTATTTTAATAAAATAATAGGAGTAATTAAGATTAAAAAAAGAGGGAAATAATAAAGAACGTAATTAGGGAAGATTAGGGTAATTTGCTAATTAAAATAGAATTTAGGAAGATAAACCCAAAATTTTCTAAATTAATATCAAAAGGAATTTAATTATTATTTTGCTAATTTCTATTATTTTCAAATATCCCAAAACACCAAAAATATACTAAATGACATAACTACCCTATTTTCTTTTTCCTTTTTTTCTTTTTCTTTCTTTCTTTTTCTCCTCTCTCCTTTCTCCTTTTTCTTTTTCTCTTCCTCCCCCGATTGGGCCTTGTCATGCAGCCCAACCCCTCCCTTCCTCCCCTTCCCCATGCTGAGCCCAACCCACTCCCTTCTTCTTCTTTTTTCTCTCCCTCACCCGCCCAATTCTCCTTTATTGTCTTTCTTTTCCCCCAACCAACCGAACCAGCCCCTTCTTCTTCCTCCTCTCCTCTCCCTCCCTCGAGCTATAGGTCGAGCCTTCAAAACTGCCATCGGCCGACCTAACCTGCTACCATATTGCCTCGGCCTACTCCCTTCTCTCTCCCTGTCCCTTTCCTTTCCAATCCAAGCCAAACCCTCTACACCTGCCTCCCTCGTGTGCCCATTCCTTTCCCTTTTTCCCCACCTGCCGCCAGCACCTTACAACTTTATAGGCTTGTACTAGCCTGCCACTGCCAGCCGGTAAGCTCCTACCACTCCTACCCCCTTTTATTCTTTCCCCTTTGTCCTCTTCTTCCTCCCTCGACTTATAAATACCCAATACGGTCTCCCATTTTTCCCTCCTTTTGCTTTACCCAAAAATTCAACCCATTTTGCCATTGCCACTTCAGATACTACCCTAACTACCATTGTGCAACGCCACCACCCAATCCCTTCCTTGCATCACCCTCCACCAAACCAAGCCACTTGCCGCCCTTGAATCCCTCTACACAACCCAACTAGATCATGAAAAATTGGTAGCTCAAGCCACCCTTTACACCTTATCTCTACCCTTGAATCCCCCTACATAGCCTAACCCAATTGTGTAAAGTTGGCAGCTCGAGCTACACTTTACACCTTATTGTTGCCCTTCTCATTACTATGTGCCACCCTTTCCTCCACAATCACCACCTGTACTTCCAACCACTTGACCCAATAGACCTTCCTCAACCTTCCCCTACCTTTCCTTTTCCCTTCCTTCCTCTCCTTCCTCCTCCCTCCCTCTCCACCACTCTCGGCCACCACAACCACCACCACCTGCGTCGCCACCCTACTACACCGCCACCACCACTACAACCCTCTCAATCTAGAGAGTCTTCCACCCCACAACCGCCACCACTCTTTATCTCTCTTCCATCCTTAAAAGACCCACCTTCTCCAAAACCACCACTTCCACTACCGCCGCCACCTAGCTGCCACCTTCACTAGGTTGTGCCCCAACCCTTGATATTTCTTAAGTATGAATTATTTAGGCATGATTATTATTCTAGCCTTATTATTATTAAAGTTATTATCATTATTATTACTAATATTGTTACTAATATTTTGCCATGACTATTATAACCACCTAACCCTATTTTGGCTTATATTACCCCTAATAGTATTGTTAACCACTTTAAGGATAATACCCTTATTATTATTATTATTATTATTATTATTATTATTATTATTATTATTATTATTATTATTATTATTATTATTATTATTATTATTATTATTATCATCATCATCATCATCATCATCATCATCATCATCATCATCATCATCATTATCATTATCATTATCACTAATACTAGTTCATACTAAAGGTAAAGTAGAAGATAATAAGAGGAAAGTTAACCCTAGTATTTTCCCTCTTATAGGTGAGCCAAGTTCAACCCCTAAGGAGGTATAGAAGCATGCTACAAGCCCGGTGTCATTTTAGATAAGGATGTGGTTAAGGCCTAATATGTGTACTATATGTATTATATGTTATATGTGATGGATATATATGTGTACCTTATGTGGTTATGAACTATATACTTATAGCAAAACTTGCTAAGCATGGAGTTAAGGTAAGTTGTATGTGTTTTCTTCATGGCATGTGTAATACGATAATGTGTCTTGTACCTTGTGGTGCTTATGTAATATAGCCCTTTATAATATGCATACTAGGAGGCTTTAAATGATATGATGTGGTGGTGAGAATATGGAAGGGGTAGAGGAAGTGAGTTGACTAGAGGAAAGTAAGAATGACCTAAGCATCTCATGAACTATGGGTGGATATCTAAGGAACAATATGAACAAATTAAGAGGATGGGCTAAATCTTTCATGGGGAGTATAGGGCTTGCATGGGATGGATAGTCTTTGTATAGGGATGATCTTTACATGGGAAAATTTTGACTTGCGGGTTAAGTAATGTGAGGGAATATTTTTTGGGGTGATTGGAATCTATAGGTAAAAAAACAGCATGTGGGTCGGCATAAGGGTGCATGGGGGACTTGACTAGGGTTTGAGAGGAAAGCCCCAAGTAGAGGAGCATGTGGAAGGGAGAAATTATAGGAGAGATCAAAGTATAGGGTGAGAGTGGAAGGGTGTCACATGGAGGGTGAATGTGTGTCATGTGGAAAGGGGGGATGAGAAGTGAGGGTAATGGAGGGGTAACACATAAGAAAATAGAGGTGTTAAGGCCTAGGGTAGCCAACTAGGGCTTCAAGGCCACATGTGCAAAAGAGAAGTAGAGTGGGATTTTTAGGGTAGATCGAGTGGGGTAATGAGTTAGGAGCAAAGAGAGAGAGCATGGGCTATGTGTGATAAAGGGAGGTTAGGTCATATAGACCGAATTAGGGTTTTTAACGAGAAAACCCTAGAGGGCGATGGTGAGTTAACCCGGAGATATAGGAAAGTGGGTATCAGCCCATACACATAGGAGCTGGGCATTCATAATAAGTAAGGTAAAGGGTGAAGGGATTTCTGGATGTACTAGGAGGCATAGAAGCCCCAAGATATGGGATGGGACATTAGTTGTGGACGAGTTGTGTGAACGGGAAGTCTAAGGGGCATACATGTTTAGGGTGAAAGTATCTATTTAATAAGACACTAACCATTTAAAGTAGAAGACTATTGAGCCAATCCTAGACCAATCTACTGGCATAATAGTGGCTAAGAGCACTTTACCTTAAAGACCGATCCACCGACGAATAATAGTGGCCAGGTGCGTGTTGCCCTAAATATTTTCGATCCACTAGCTATAATAGTGGGGGATCCAGAGCTCAATAAACCAAACCTTAATTTATGATAATCCATGGGAAAGATATTAATTACTTGCAGTGGAACGCCTAGGGAGTCAGGGCCAGATCATTCCACCTGCATAATGGTGGCCAGGAGTACTTTGCCTTGGAAACCGATCCACCGGTGAATAATTATGGCTAGGAGCGTTCTGTCCTAGATATTTTCGATCCACTGGCTATGATAGGGGGTTCCCATACTCGCATGAACTTATAATGAGAATGGTTTGAAATGGGAATAATGACCAGAGATCTAACGATTAGGTTAAACTGATTTGAATCATGACTTGAACTATCTATCTTTCATATATGGCTTTATCTGTATGCTAACATACTTGTATTATCTATCTTTCATGTATGGCCTTTGCTGTAGGATTACCTTACTCAGTACATCGCATAGTGATCACCCGTTTCACAGGTACTGCTCATGCCCATGAGTAGAGGTCTCTTTTGAGTTGGTGTAGGTAGGAGATATTGTTTTGATGCTTATAACGTATTCGAGGCATCAGGTGAGGCTGAGTGTTAACCTATTGGAATAGGCATAGGGCCCTATAGTGAGTGTCATCCAGCCTCTTCTTTTTTCAATTTTACCCTATATTATATTTGTATTGTTCTTTTCCCTTGGGCGCTTTGACTCTATAACTGTTTTTCATTCTGTAATGACTCTTGATCATGCACCCTAATTTCCCTTTTTATTTATAAATCTTTTGGATCATTACAGTTTTATGTCCTAATGGGTTTAATGTCTTATGAGTTTTTATAGCCTTGTGGTTGGTGCGAGACTACCCAGGTGATAGGCTTGTGCTAATCATGGTGGTAGCATCCCCTGTCCTTGTGAGTGGTTTTAATTAAATAAAAAATTTCAACTGTGAATTTTGGGGATGTTACAGCCTGGCTTAATAATCTTTCACTTTATGTAATTAGCTTTTTTTATTATTCCTTATTCAACAAGCCCATTTATTTAATTCAATGGAGGTCATGAATCTAGAGATAAAGATATACTAGCCATAGAATTAAGTATTCTATATCAAGGATCATGGCACACATAAAACCTTAACATATACTTTTGACATATCCTATACATATTTCCATACATACTCACAAACCAGGCACCTCTTGCATGATTATGAAATAAACAACATATTATACCCGTAATCACCCATTCAACCCTCTACCATGCATTATCCTTGCAATATTTACTGATTTACTAAAATACCCTCATCCTTATAATATATATGGATATACTTAAACAAGTGTTCCTGAGGCCACAAACCCTGATTCTTTTATTTAATGTCCTTTAAGTCTTATTATGGAGGTTTATTTAATTCATTGACATGTTATTTGCAATTTACCAATTTATCCCTTCATACTTACTAAATTACTAAATTACCCCTCTTGTTTGTAAAGTTACCAAGTTACCCTCTTTTACTTACCAAATTACCATATTACCCTTCATGCTTGTATAATTACCAAAATACCCCTTGTATTTGTTAGATTGCCAAATTACCCTCCATATTTTTAAATCACCAACTTTACCCCTCATACTTGTTAAGTTACCAAATTAGCCTTCCGGTTAGTTAAATTACCGAACTGCTATTTATGCTTGTTAAAATTATCAAATTATCCTTCAAGTTTATTAAATTACCAAATTCCCCCTTTTGTTAGATAAAATACCAAATTGCCCTTCACACTTATTAAAATTACCAAATTACCCTTTGGTTAGTTAAATTACCAAAATACCCTTCATACTTATTAAAATTACCAAAATAACCCTTTTGGTTCGTTAAATTACGAAACTTTCCTTTATACTTATTAAACTTACCGAATTAAACTTTTAGTTGGTTAAATTACCAAAATGTCATTCATACTTATTAAAATTACCAAATTACCCTTTTAGTTGGTTAAATTAGCAAATTGTCCTTTATACTGATTAAAATTACAAAATTAACCTTTTGATTGGTTAAATTACCAAACTGCCCTTCATACTTAAAATTACCAATTTATCCTTTTGGTTAGATATATTACCAAATTATCCTTCATACTTATTAAAATTTATTATTTTGGTTAGATAGATTACCAAATTATCCTTCATACTTATTAAAATTACCACATTGCCCCTTATCGTGCCAAATTACCAAAATACCCCTCTTACTTATTAAATTACCATTTTACCCCTTCTACTCGCAAAATTACCAAGTTACCATTAGTTTATGCCAAATTATCAAAATACCCTTCTCATATATTATTTTACCATTTTACCTCTTTTACTCACAAAATTACCAAGTTATCCTTCCTTTATGCCAAATTACAAAAATACCCTTCCTAATTATTATTTTACCATTTTACCCCTTTTTCCTCACAAAATTACCAAGTTATCCTTCTTTCATGCCAAATTACCCAAATGCCCTTCTCACTTATTTTTTTACCATTTAATCCCTTTTACTCACAAAATTACCAAATTATCCTTCCTTTATACCAAATTACCAAAATATCCTTCTTACTTATTATTTTACCATTTTACCCTCTTTTTCTCACAAAATTACCAAGTTATCCTTCCTTAATGCTAAATTACCAAAATACCCTTCTTATTTAATTAATTTACCACAATACCTTCTTACTCACAAAAATTACCAAGTCATCCATTTTTCCATGTAAAATTACTAAAATACCCTTCTTACTTATTAAATCATCATATTACCCCTCTTATTCATATGAGTTATCAATTTACCATTATTATTCAAAATTTACTAAAATACCCTTACCGTATAAGATAACCTAATATCACCAAGTATTATTATTTATTATTAATACTCATTATCACCTACTACACACCCTTATTTAGGCCATACTTTTAGTATAAGGAAATTTACTAAAATTCCCCTAGGGCTCATATTAACATTATCTATGCAATACATGGCCACATTAGCTTATCATGCCATATACATGTGTTTAACATTATCATTAACAATAAGTATCCTTCCTTATACATCATTTCTACAAATGACACATAAATTAATATGCTTTTTATTTTAACAGCCAACGTATGCTACAAGTCATAATACACTTAACATCATACAATATGTACATAACCATATTAAAAACCCTAACGTGCTAGCATACGTATATCCACACATTTTAGTAGGGCATAATGGTTACCTTATTTCCAATAATAATTAAACCTTATTAGTATCCTAGTTAAAGGTTTGAGCTTTGATTAGTAAAAATTAATACCTAAAATTAATATCAAAAATTAGCGTAATAGAAGAAGAAAATTAAAAGAATTTTTTTTTATCAAATGCTTAATTAATACATGCTAAAACTAACCATTTGTATACCTCAAAATTAACCAAAACTTTAGCTCAAATAGATGCGACAAACTCACTATGTAGACAACGTGAGCTACATGCACAGGTGAAGGGAATAAGGGGTCAAAGAGGGGAGATGGGAGAGGGGTTGGTTGGGGTGAAGGTTTTGGGGCTTGGTTGAGGGCTTATGGAGGGGAGTGAGGGTGATGGCTAGATGTAGGGAGGGAGTAGGGGTGTAGGTGGTGGTCGGGGTAGAAGGCTAATGACTTAGGGTGGCGAAGATAGCGGTTGTAGGGCTAGGAAAGTGGGTGCAAGGAAGGGCAAAGAAGAAGAAGGAAGGGAAAAGAAGAGAAGAAGATAGAGACTATAGGGGAACTTCAACCAAGGGGAGGAAGAGGTGGTGGAGGAGGTGCCAAGGGGTAGAAGGGTGGCTGTGGAGGTGGCGGAAGAGGGAGAATGGTGACGCACGGCAGTGGTGAAAGGTGGAGGCTGAGAAGAGGGAAAGAAAAAGAAAGGAGGGGAAGGATGGTTCATGGGCAAGTGGGGTTATTAGGCAGTGTAGGGAGGTAGTAGGGGGTGTTAGGGGGTGGTTGTGGTGGTCAGCTGGGCTGCAGTAGTAGTGGTTGAGGGTGGCGAAGCAAAATAGGAGAGGAGAAGGGAATGGAAGAAGGGAGAAAAGAGGGTGTCTACAAGGAATTGAGCGAGGTTGAAAATGGACAAAGAAGGAGGAGATAAGGAGAAGAAAAGGAAGAGGGAAAGAAGGTAGGTATGGCCAGTTAGGTAGTTGTAAGGGGTCGAGCGTATAGGGTGGTAGGAAGGAGAAGAAGAATAAGGGGAAAGGAGGGCATGCGGGAGAGGGGTGTAGGAGTGTGTGTGGCCAAAAATGGAAGGAGAGGGATGGGGGAGAAAGAGATGTAGGTTGTAATAGTAGAACTACAAGGGAGTTGTTGGCAAGGGGTTGCAAGCTATCGTAGGGGCATTTGGTTCAAGAAGGAAGGAGAAGGGAAGAAGGAAGGAAAAGCGGGATGCAAGCCGATTGGGTGAGGAAAGGAAAAGAAAAGGAATGGGCAGGCCTTGTGCACGCGAGGGAGAGGGAAAGAAGGGGGAAGAGGTTGGGTTGGCCCAACCGAGGGAGGAAAGGAACAAAAAGAAAGAAGAGGGGGTTGTCGAGCTAGACACGATGGGGGAGAAGAAGGCAAAGGGTCAGCGGCCTAATGCAGAGGGAAAAGAAGGCAGGTTGGCAACTCAAAGGAAGGAGAAAAGAGGAAAAGGAGGAAAAGAAAAAGGAAGGAAAATGAGAAAGAAAAAAGGAAAAGGGAAAAGGGAAAACATAAAATTAAAATAATTTTTAGAATAAAGGTATTTTTTTATATGGATATATTAATTTAATAAATTTATTTATTTAAAATTTAACATAATAATTTAAGAGGGTAATTTTAGTATAATATAGTTTTGAAAAAAATATTTAAATAAAATAAGTATGATAAAATAACAAAATGTTTATTTTAATCAATTAAATATTCATATCCATTTTTATACACCCAAAGATCCAAAAAATAATTTAACTAATTAATTTAAAAATTAAATTATCCTATATAATAATTATTCATTAAATTGTAGGTTTTAAATTTTGGGGTATTACATTGAGTTTGTTCCACAAGATAATAATAGTGGCTTAGGTGTTTTGTCCTTAAGATGTGTTTCAGACTATTCCGCCAGTTTAAGAATAGTAGAATTCCTAAAATCAATGTAAATAAAAGATTAAAATATGATATATTTGTATAGCGAGACTTGAAATCATTATTTATTTAGCACTGTTTTATATTATATTACATATGCTTATTCTTTGATGTGAATTCAGGTATTATGTGTAATGCTGCTTCGAATGTATTGTTACCTTAATCAATAGATAGCGTACTACTCATCTGTTTTATGGGTGTTGCTCATGTAATACCCCATAAATTTACTTGGCCTAACCGTGCGTCATTAGTACCCTAAATTGATTCTAATCTCAAGAAATATTATTGTTAGCCTTAACCAAATTTCTTAATCCTAAAACTTTAACCGAAACTAAAACCTTGATTCAGATAAACCAAAATTCGTAAACAAAAATCAAAACCTGCTAAAATTTTCGCTAATCTAAATTATTTAGCTAATCCAAAATTTCCTAATCTAATCCTAATTCCCTAACATTTCTCTCTTTTCCTTATCTTTCTCCTTTTCTTTCCTTCCTTTCTTCCTTTTTCTTCCTTCTTTTCTTCTTTTATTTTCCCTTCTTCTCCTACGTCGATTTTGTGGTGTGAGGAGTTTTGCTTCCTCTACACCACGCACCGCCCACTTACCCTCTCACATGCTTCCTCTCACCATCACCCTACCACCCTCACAAACCATCATCATCATCCCTCGTGCTACCTTCTTCTTCTCCTCCTCTTCCTTTACGCACAACCATCACTCCCCTACCACCCTTCTTCTTTCTTCTTCTCCTTGTTGTTGCTCTATTTCATAGCCACCAGCACCATCACTCCCTAACTTCTCCTCCCATGCACGTTTACTTCTTCATCATCACCCCCCGTGCCTCTACCTAACTCCCATCCATCTCAACCATCACCATCCCCCTATCTTTTTCTTTGTTCTTTCTTCTTCGCAAATCGTCGTTGTCGTCGTCGTTGTTGTCACCCCTGCCATTTTTCTCCTCCAAGGCACGCCACCTTACTAATATATACACCCCTCCATCCTTCCATTTTATTGTCATCCATCAGTTCTCTGGACTTCTTCTCTTATTTATTCTCCTTTCTCCTTCTTCTCACTCCTTCTTCTCTATTTTTAGCATCTGCACCACCCAATCCACCACCAAGCACCACCCAAGACACCACTAGCCGCCCTTTGGCCTGCAGACCAACCATTAAGGTTACCCCAACCTTTTCCCTCACCTTCACAACCATTGCCACCAACCACTGCCTCTTTTCCCTTCTCCTTCCCCTCGTTTGTTGAAGAGTTTTAGAGTGCACGGCATGTGCATGGCCTACTGGATGGCCATGCAACTCTCAGATCCTCTACTGTACAGTCGTGCAACTCTTACACCATCTGGACGTGCATTTTATTTTCTCTTAGCCCAGTGCTACACAGTCATGAAATTCTTGCACCGCCTGGTCGTGCACCTTTTCTTCCTTCGACCTATTGTGCATTGTTCCTACACAGCCGTGCAATTCTTACACTGCATTGTCGTGAAACTTCCTCTTTAGTTGTGTAACCCTATTTTCACCCAAAATCTTATCCAAACACCACTAAAATTTAATTATATCTCCACCACACATTCTTCTACACTTCCATACAATTCAAACTTCCATTTGACTCTATTCTCTACCTTAACTTCCCTCTCAATTTTTAATATTCAATCCTAATTGTATTTTATCTTGTTTTCATAGGTGTTCTTCTGGTGATCTTGGAGGAGGTATAGGATTTACGTGCATAGATCCCGATGTCCTTATTAGTAAGGATACATATTGTAGCTAGGGATTTATGTGATACGTGTATCTTTGTATATGCTTTTGTGTCGAGTATGTTATATTGAATAATTTAATTATGGAAATGCTATAAAATGATATTCTTGAGAGTAATGAAATTATGTAAGTCCATGTTTAGGTACAATATTGGATATAAGCTATCTATACAAAACTAAGGATATGTACTTCGGATAATGATTGGAAATGTATATGCTTTAGGTTTTATAATACCTTTAATTGTATGTCTTGAGTTCAGTATGATAATATATAATCAACTCTGAATAAGATACTAATCATTTAAAGTGAAAGATCACTTGAGTCAGTCCAAGGTGTTTATATGGCTCCGTTCCACCGGATAATAATAGTAGCCTGAGTGTGTTTTCCCCAAGAGGTGCTTCAGTCTATTCTACCGGAATAAGACTAGTGGGGCCCTATACTCAATGTGAATGAAAATACAATTAAGAGTTAAAGTATAAATGGAAAGATACTAATCATTAAAAGTGGAAGACTATGTGAGTTAGGACCGAGGTGTTCAGTCTATTCCACCGGATAATAATAGTGGTTTGGGTGTGTTGTCCCTGAGAGGTGCTTTAGATCGTTCCAATGTTTTAATAAATAGTGGCTCGGGAGTATTTTACTCTGAGAGGTGTTAGCTCCATTCCACCGGATAATAATAGTGGCTCGGGTGTGTTGTCCCCTTTTTCCCCAAGAGGTGTTTCAGACAGTTCCACCGGTTTAAGAATAGGGGGTCCCTAAACTCAATGTAAATAAAAGATTAGAATATGGTATATCTAATGAAAGACTTGGAATCAGCACTTATCTGGCATTCTTTGATTTATACATTTATGATTTGCTTATGAGAATTCTTATATTATGTGTAACCATACTTGACTGTATCATTACCTTACTCAGCATGTAGTGTACTGATCATCGGTTTCATGGATGCTACTCAATCCGATGAGTAGACGACCTAAATGTTTATTTGTAGGTCGATGAGGACTAGGTGGATGATTTCGCTGCCTTTGATGCGATATATGTAGAGGAGTGATTTATTCATATTAGGTTTTGAGTGTGGAGTCATGTTATCCAGATGATAGTGGGATCCCTTTTTGTTATATTTTGATATTGTAATCAGAGTTGATCTCCAAACACTTATTTGATATTTTGCCTTATGACGTAAGGATGGTGGGGTAAACCAGACTTATGTCAATTAAGGCAGTAACATCCATGTAGTAAATTTAGGGGTGTTATAGCTCATTCCCACAAGTAGATGACCCAGATATTTTTGTGCAAGTCAAGGTTGACCCATTGGACGAATTTGTATCCTTTGATGAGTTATATGTGGAGGAGTGACTTTGGTATCAGGGTTATGGGCTTACAGTCATGCTATCTAGGTGATGTATTTACAAAGATACCATTTTGGAATCTTTGATCCATGGTATCCCCTAGTTTGTATTTTGTTATTGTAATTCGGAGTTAATCTCTGAACTCATATTGTATTTGTAAAAGTTCTTTCATTTCAAATTTTTCATATCTTACTATGAATGGTTTTAGCCTTGTGATTGATGTAAGGATGGTTGGAAAAACTAGACTTATGTCAATTACAACGGTAACACCTAATATTTTTCTTATATGCTTCCACTTTAAAATGACAATTTTTGTTCTAAAAGTCAGAGTGTTACAAGGACTCTTTAGTGAGACGGTATTAAGTAACTCATTATATAAAACTAATATGAAAGGTCCACATAGAACATATAAAGAGGCATCACAATAATACAAGAATATTTAATTATGCATACATTAATTATAATATGATAATCGTTCATATAACCATATAATGTCGGGGCCATATACTACTAATGTTCATTCATCTAGAATAAACCAAAACTTACTAATAGGGCATCCAAGAGATGCTCATTGTAGTGTAATTATAAAACCACATCATTCTCAAGTCATAACCATGGCCAAAATTCTCATTATCAGTATTAACCACTCTCATAACACAAGTGGACTCACCAGCACTCACATTATCACAAGTAGGCACAAAGATAACTACAGAACCACAAAGGCTAATAGCAAACCAAATATAGGTACAACGGCTATTACTGAACTAGCGGTAGGCATAAAGGCTCCTACCCATAAATCTAATAACCATTTCAAATCAAATAGTGAGATCGACCACTTCTCTAGAATTTATGGTATTTTTCATGAAACCAAGTAGGGTGTATTTTGTTTATCAAGCATTTCTTTGGCAGATCTAATTGCTTACAAGCTTATTCAAATATGACATCTAATGCAGGAACATCCCACATGAATAATATAGATCTACTAATTGATTTTTCTAACTTCGAAGATTCTAAAACACTTCTAATTTGGACTAAAATTATTAGCTAAACTTGCAAGAAGTGTATAAGCCAAAAAAATCCACCTTCATTCTTCATGACTAGCCACACATTACCCTACGACACAACCATATACACTCGACACCCTAACCACAAAACCAACTAAATTTTGGTAGAGCCCAACACACCATCCATGCAGTAGTTATTTTTCCAGCATCATGGGGAAAGAATTGGATTAGACAATCAGCACTTAAGAAGGATAGGTTGAATGACTTAAAGTGGTAGCTTATCACCATTATTTTTGGGCTAAAAGGTTGCTTAATTATACAAGTAGAATATTAGCTTAGTTAACCATTTGTTATTTATTTGCTTTTGTTAATTTTAGCTAGTTGTCATTAGAGATTGATGTAATGTCCTATCGCATGATTTATCTTAATAAAGTGATAGGCTAAAAGGGTGAGAGTGCAGTATATCTTGTTGGGGATCTTTCAAAATTATCTTGGATGCAATGCTGATTTCAAAATATTCCTAACTAAATAGTTAAGGTGTAATGTAACTTTCTAATAAGTTAGTAGTCTAGTTAGCTTTGGAGGGTAGTAAGGTTATTTTTTAACTTTAGGAGCATAAAACATCTTCATATATGGGTTATCCATCCATTAATCATACTTACACCCCCTTTATGTCAAAACCTTTGAAGAGTGTGAGCTCTCTTATATTTAAGACTCAAGTGAAAAATTTTGTCTTAACTTTCCAAAAATCTCACAATCTTTATCCTTGGAGTTGTTACCTAAGGTGGTGGATTTGAATATTTGATCTCAACGGTTACTTTAAAACTAAATAACTCTACTTTATCTCCCTCTACCCATTTCCATTTTGATTCTAGGTGGTTGACCATTCCTATCCCACCATTCTTCCTTGATATAATAATACCAATTATTTAGCATATGCATCAAAATCCACCAAGCTGCTTGTATCTATGAGAACCCTTTTCATTACACAAGCAGCAACTTTTACTTCAATTACTAAAGGATAGTCATGATATTCAACCCTGCTTGACCCCTCATCCTTTGTTGTGAAGCTATTTTCCCAATATCTATTCTTGGTCTTTTATTTGTTTTATGTTAATCAGCCTCTTTGGCACATTCTTTTAGGGTTTACATTGCTTACCACAATTAAAATACATTCTCCCACAATGGTGCGTATGATTTTTTAGTCCCCTTGACTTGAGGAGGTAGGGTTAATTAACACGTGGTCCCCATATCTTATCTTACCATAGGCATATTTGTATGGTGTTTTACTCACCTTTGCAGACAAAATATTCAACTACATGCTTTAATGTCCTATATTCATCAATGTTATGAACATACTCTTTGTGATATGCACACCATTTATTAAAGTTTCTATATTTCATGTTAGTGCATTTGGGAAATGGCTTAGAGAGCATTTGCCAACCATTTTCAACATCATATATGTGCTCTAGGCTAGCCACCAAAAGTGTATATTTATCAAATCTCACTATAGGGGATTGTCATATGGTTGGTTACGCCATCGACCTTAAGCTAGCAAGACCCTCTTCTGACCTATAAACCTCCTTCTCTAGCCCGTATCTTGACATTGATGATATGTCTACTTTTCTGCATACTGGGCACATCACCCGAGTCATTTCCTTAGTGTTTATCCTCTCTTGCTCATCATTTTTCAATGAAGTGTTTGATTTTTTCTTCACCAAGTATATATTCTCAACCATATCTTTATCACCTAAACCTCTAAGTAATGAGGATTTGGTGATGCCATTGTTCAATTCTTATATCTATCAGACCTCCTTATCAAATCTATTTAGAAAAGATTAAACATATTCCATCAGCCTTTGGGAGAATCCCATCAAGGAAGATGAGTATTTCTTATGCCATCAATACACTTCTACATGTTCCACAAAAGCCATCACAAGTTGAGAAAATAAGCTTGTTGACTCAGTCTTGAGTTTGTCAAACCACCTGAAAGCCAATCCTTTTAGTACGAATGCCTTATATAGAGTATCTTATTGAAATACCCCAAAACCTTAATTTAGGGAATTATAAAAAAATAATGATTTATTAGAAAAATTAATTAAATAAATTATCTTATTAAAATAAGAGGAAGTAATTCAGGGAAAAATTAAGAGGAAAATAATAAATAATTTAATTAGAAAAAATTAGGGTATTTTGATAATTAAAATGGCATTAAAGAAAAATTATTCAAAATATCCTAAATTAATCTAAAAAGGAAACTTATTTATTATTTTTTTATTTTAAATATCCCAAAATACCAAAATGTTCTAAATACCCCAACCCATATATTTTTCCTTTTTCCTTTTTTCCACTTTTCCTTTTTCCCTTCTTTTTTTTTCTCTCCTTCATCTCCTTTCTTCTTTTCTTTTTCCCTTCCTTCCCCGATTTGGGCCAACCTACCCCTGTGGCCCAAATCTTCCTCCACTCTCTTCCTCTTTGATCCCTCTCCCTTCTCGACTAAATCACACTCTCTCTCCCCCCCCTCACGCGTTCCCCTCTCCCTCTTCCTTTCTCCTTCCCTGAGCTAACAGACTTACAACTTTGCAGGCCTATATCGGTGTACCACATGTTCCATCCTCTTCCCCTCTTCCTCCTCTGTCATTTTCCCCTTCAATGGCCTATAAAAAACCTTTAACCACCCCCCATTCAATATTTTTTCACTACCTAGAATTTCCTCCCTTTTTGTACTGCCGCCTATTTAGACGTCCACCCCATCACCCAAACCACCTCCCAAAACACTCCCTACACCACCCTCCACTGAACTACACCACCCACCAACCTCAATTCTACCTACATGAGCGGCCTTGGCTGTGCAAAGTTAGCTCCTCAATCAACCCCTTCTCACCCACCGCCACCCTTCGAGCCGCCATCTGCCACTGTTCTTGCCGCAACCACCACTCCCCTACCCCCCAAAACCACCAGTAAAACTTCCTCTACCTTCCCCTACCTCCCTCTCCTTCTCCCTTATTCCCTCTCTACCACCTTTGGCCACCACACCCACTGCCATCTGCACCGCCCCTTTTGCTGCACAACCACCCTTATTCCAGCCCTCTCAACTTAAGGCACCCACCACCACCTCAATCACCCTCTCATTCCCCCTCTCCTATCCCAAACAACTAAATTTCCACCCCCTCTTCTCCCTCCACTACCGCCGTCGTGGACCTCTGCTAGTGCCGCATGATCAGCACCATCCCTAAATGGTTCCTCAACCCTTAAAACCCTATTTATGCAAATGTTATCTCTTTTATTTATATTAATGTTATTATTCTTAATATTGGTATTATTATTATTATGTTATCATTATTATTATTAAATATAACCTCAGAGCATTATTACTATTATTATTATAAAGGGGTCAAAACCTTATTTATTATTATTATTATGATTATCATTATTTTTATTATCATTAATATCATTATTATTATTATTATTATTATTATTATTATTATTATTATTATTATTATTATTAATGCTAACTTTGGCATATTATTACTATTATTATTGTAATCCCCAAAAATTTTGTAAAACCTATAATTTAATAAATAGCTTTTATTTGAAATAAATTAGCTTTTAAAATTATTTATTTTATTTATTTTACGGATTTTTGAGTATATAAATTTGGATAGGAATAGTTAATAAATTAAAAATAAATATTTTGTTATTTTATCATATTCTTTTTATTTCAATAATTTTTCAAACTAATATTTTACTAAAATTATCCTTTTTAAACCCATATGTTTAATTATATTAAATTAAATTATTAAATAAATTTATCACCCAAAAATATTATATTCTATTATTTTATAAATTAAGTTATTTTAATTTACCATATTTTCCCTTTTCCATTTTCCCTTTTCCTTTCTTTCTCCTTTTTCTCCATTTTCCTCCTTTCTTTCTTTTTCCTTTTTCCTCCCTTCGGGCCACCTAGGGATGGCAATTTTCCCCACGGGTTCGGGGCCCCGTCGGGGATTCCCCGTTCGGGTTCGGGTTCGGGGATGTATTTCGGGGATCGGGTTCGGGGTCGGGGATTTTTTTCGGGGATTAATTCGGGGACGGGTCGGGTATGGGTTTGGGGTCCCCGTCCCCGAACCCACCCCGAATTAAAAATTTTCAATTTTTATATTTTGCCAAATTGAGATTTGGGCGGGCCGGCCGAATCTCAATTTCGCAACACAAGTGACAAGTCTGGTCTCCCGTCTCCGTCCATATTTTTCATGGTCTGTGAGTGTGAGACTGTGAGTTTGTGTCTTCGATCTTCTTCCCCGTCGTCCCCGTCTTCGATCTTCGATCTTCTTCCCCGTCTTCGTCTTCGATCTCAATTTCCCGTCTTCGATCTTCTTCCCCGTCGTCCCCGACTCCCTGACCCTGTTTTGCTTTGGCAGTTGGCACCCCGCACCCGCAGTCCCGCCGCACGCTGCACGCAGGCCGCTGGCCGCCGCTCTCGAGTCTCGCCTGAGTCGCCTCTCCACTGAGTCTGTGAGACTGTGACGCTGTTCAGCTGTTGGTTGTCCGCACGAGTCACGACCTCACCTCAGCACCTGTAAGTCCTTAACCTAATTTTTCCCCGTCGCCCACTCCCACTCGCGGTCTCGCCCTGACTCCCAGCCCCTGAATGGCTAATATTTACTTATTATTTACCAATTATTTACCATATCCTTCACCGCTATTCTATGAAAAATTTTAAAATACATTTTTTCATAATGTTCCACCACAGATACATATCCTATAGTGAAGTTCCCAGGCCGAAGTTCTCAACTTCCAATCTCAACATAATATTAATTAATGGCTAATAATGTGTTGAAAGCCCTTTCAATTGGGTACTTTGGCATGGAATATTTGACTGTCCGCAAGTAATGGCATTTAATTGTGCCTTACTCTTTGTGGACAAGAATCCTGCGGCTTCAAACGAAGCCATGCACCGCTTCAACAGTTTAAAAAATTGAGAAAAGAAGTTCAAGACTTTTAGAGAAATTTGGAGGATTGAGAAAAGAGGCCATGCAAATCGATCCATGTACATCATTACCTTTAATTTTTTGTTTAGTCTGGGAGTTCAGTAACAGAGGAAGAATCAGTAATGGTATCGGGGATCGGGGATCGGGTATCGGGGATCGGGGATTTGGGAGTTTATAGGGGATCGAGGATCGGGGATCTTATCGGGGATCGGGTATCGGGGATCGGGTCGGGTTCGGGGATAAATTTCCTTATCGGGTTCGGGGATGGGGATGGGGTCCCCGTCCCCGACCCGCCCCGTTGCCATCCCTAGGGCCACCCATGCCAAGCCTGCCTCCTCCCTCCCCTGCGCACCTGGGCCGCTGGCCCATCTCCCCCTCTCCCTTCCTTCCTTCCTCTCCCATACGGGCCACCTTCTTTCCCTTCCTTCCTTCCTCTCCCATACGGGCCACCTTCTTTCCCTTCCTTCCCCGCACATGTCAGCCCAACCCCAGCCTCTCCCTTCTTTTTCCTTCCACCCCCAGCGATTAGGCCGGCCCAACTCTTCCTTTTTCTCCCCCCAATTGGCCTGGTGCTCCCCCTCCCCTTTCTTTCTTCTTCTTTTACATGCCATCCAAAGCCCCCTCGACCCGTCGTCATCACCATAACCGCCTGCCACCTCGAGCATGTCGGCCACCACAGCCTGCAACCACCTGCCTCTCTCTCTCTCCCCCCTGTCCTTTTTTTCCACCATTTTGGAACTAGCCAACCAGGCACCTCATCCCACATGGCCACCCTTTCCTCTTCTTCCCTTCCCTCTCCCTGCCACCCTAAACACTGCTAGCGATCAGTTGTCCACTGCCCCTATCCTCCCTCTTCTTTTTCTTCTCCTCTTCAGCCCTTTTCCTGCCCCATTTTTTTAGCTCCAAACTTTACCCGACCTCCCTCTTCTCCCTTTCTTCTCCTTCCCTTTTCCTCCCTATTTTGGCTACACCGCCGCCATTTGCCGCTTCAACTGCTGCAACAACCCCTACACCACTCCCTACCACCCTCTACATCAGCCTTGCACCACAACAACACCACCCAAGACACCTCGTAGCTCCTTCTTTCCCCCTCTTCTCCCCCCCCCCCTTTCTCCCTTCTCGGCAACCTCCCTGCAACCCCTTCGTTCGCCATCGTTTGGCCGCCTCTCCCGCCACCCAAACCACCAATCCACTCCCTAAAACCTCCTCTACCACCCCATACCTACTTTTGCAAAAACTAGCCCCCGAACCCCTTCATTTTCCTCCTGTCTTTTCCTTCCTTCTTAGCCAGGTCCACTTTTGTAGCCCACTTTGCGGCCTTTCCACCGCTGCCTCTACTGCCCTTGGCCACCAACAACCTATCCCCGACCACCACCTACACCCCCTTTTCACTCCTACACACTTCCCTTGCCCTAAATCCTCCCCCACCTACCCTATTTCCCAGCCTAAAGACCCCAACCCAAAAATAGCCATCATTCATTTTCCTTCACCCCCCTTTGACCCCTCCACCCTTATTTTTGCTTGCAGTTCATCCTGCATAAGCAGCATGAGTTGCTGTATTTCTTAGACCTTTTTTGTTAATAATTTTAAGGTATAATAATATTTAAGTTAAGTATTTCATTAAGTAAATTTTATAAAGTCTTATGCCTTGGTTTTTCTTATTTCTAATAAAATAAATATTGATATTAATTTTAGGTATTGGTTTTGCAAATCAAAGCTTGAACCTTTAACTAGAATACCAGTAAGGTTCAATTTTACAAGAATTAAGGTAATCGTTAAACCCCACTTAAATGCATGGATAAACATATGTTAGCACATTAGGGTTTTTAATATGTTAGTATGCTTGTTATATGTTTGTTAATATAATATATATATTTGCTTGTATTGATTAATAAAAAAGGAAAGTATGCTAGTTTATGTACTATGTGTGGGAATATTGCTTAAGGAAAGACTTTGGCTATTAATGAAAGTGTTAAGTATTTATCCATGTTATTTTATGTTATTGTGACCATTTATGCATGAATAATATTATTAGGAGCCCTAGGGGCATTTTAATAATATGTCTTGTGCAAGAATGTGGCCTAATATGTGTGGGTGCTAATAAGTAGTATATTAAAATATAATAGTTGGCGGAGTTGGATATTGTGAATGGAGTATTAATATTACTATTCCATGTAGTGATGTTAATTTAATAAAAGTGGCGTGATAAGGGGGAAAGATGGTAATTTTGGAATAAAAGGGTAAAATGATAATTTTATAAGTAAAAGGATAAAAATATAATTTGTAAGGAAAAAGGGTATTATGGTAATTTTGGAGGTAAAGGGTAATATAGTAATTTTATAAGTAAATGGAAAAATGGTAATTCTATGAGTAAATGGGCATTATAGTAATATTGAAAGTAAGGGGTACAATGGTAATTTTGGAGGAAAAGGGGTAAAACGGTAATTTTGTATGAAAAGGGTAGAGTGGTAATTTTGGAAGTAAAGGGGGTAAAATGGTAATTTTGGAAGCGAAGGGCAAAATCTTAATTTTGGAAGAAAATATCAAAATGGTAATCTTGGATGAAAAAAGGAAAAATAGTATTTTGCAAGTAAAAGGGGTATCATGGTAATTTTATAAGTAAAAGGGTATTGTGATAGTTTTATAAATAAAAGGACATTATGGTAACTTTAGAAGTAAAGGGGAAGGATAATTTGATAATTAAGGGGTAACTTGGTAATTATGATAACGACAAAGGATAATTTGATAATTAAATTATGATTATAGAAGGGCAATTGGATAATTATGATAATAGAGAAAGGTAATTTGATAAATTAACCAACAAAAGGGTATTATGGTAATTTTAATTATAGGGAAGGGTAAATTACTAATTATAATAATGGAGAAGGGTAAGTTGGTAGTTATAATAATGGAGAAGGGTAAATTGGCAATTGTAATTATGGAGAAGGATAATTTGGTATTTATAATAATGAAGAAGGGTAAAATGGTAATTATAATAATTGAGAAGGGTAAAATGGTAATTATGATAATGGATAAGGGTAATTTTGTAATTATAATAATCGCTAAGGGCAATCTAGCAATTATGAGATTGCAGAAGGGTAATTTGGTAATTTAACCAACTAAAGGGCAAATTGGTAATTATGATAATGAAGAAGAGCAATTTGGTAATTTATCCAACTAAAGGGGTAATTCAGTAATTATGATAGTGGAGAAGGGCAATTTGGTAATTTAACCAACTAAAGGGTAAATTGGTAATTATTTAACCAACTAAAGGGGCAAATTGGTAATCATGATAATGAAGAAGAGTAATTTGATAATGCATCCAACTTAAGGGCAATTTAGTAATTATAACAAAGGAGGAGGACAATTCGATAATCTAACTAACCAAATGAGAAATATGATAAGTGTAACAATAATGAAGGGTGAATGGTGATCTAAAAAGCGTAGGAGATAACTTGGTAACCTAAACCGAGTAAGGGGTAATTTGTTAATTATACAACATGAAGGGTGATATGGTAAATTATCAAGTAAGGAATGGATGGCTTAATAACTATACAAGTAAGGAGTAAACCAGTAATTCATATCTAACATGTTGATGGGACACTAGAGGTTCATAATAAGATTTAAGTAGCACTAAATAGTAAGGTAAGAGTATTTGATGATTAGTAAGTATCACGAGAACAAATCCTAAAATCAGAATTAGATGAGATTATAATGGCCTTATTGATTTCCTTTGTGTTATGTTGGATAACTGTATGAATAAGAAATGCCTAATGATACCAGAACAACTGAAAGTGAATAAGTATTTGATTATTGTGCTTTTTGTGATCACCTTAATTAAGACACTAATACTTAAAGTGAAAGACCTCGAGATCGGGAATGGTGGCTCTTTAGGGATTGCTGCCCTAAAGACATGGTTTAACCCATGATTATTCTGGTATTTGCTGGTATGCCTTTATGCCCCAGCTAGGCTCTATATCTTATTCTATATGGCTCTACAAACCTATTTATAGGGTATGCATATTTATGGGTTAGGTGTCCTTGTCGGTAGGGTACTGAGTAGCTTTATGCACCATTATGACCAGGGTACCTTTGTGTCTCTGGGTTGAGAATTGAAGGGTACTGAGTAGCTTGTATGCACCAGTACGACCGGTGTATCTTTGTGCCCTAGGTTCTTGATCTCCCATTCAAGGCAAATAAGTGGAATTGTTGTGCTAATTAAAAAAGGAAAAACACTAATCATAAAAGTGAAAGATTAATGAGTCGGGCCTAGTTGAATTATGATATTGACTACCGATCCATCGGTTATAATATTGGACCATGAGCGTGTTGCCCTAGCAGATGATTATGAGTACCGGTCCACCAAATATAATAGTGGCCCAGGAGGGTGATGCCATGACAGATGAATATGAGTACCAATCTACCAGATATAATAGTGGCCCAAGAGCGTGTTGCCCTGGCTGATGTTGATATATATTCCGATCCACCAGATATAATAATGGAGGTTCCGAGCTCAATAAAACCAGTCATGGATGTGAATAAAGTTATGAAAAAATAATCATAACTTACAGTGAAACGCCATGTGAGTCAGGTCCAGACCGGTCCACCTGCGAATAATAGTGGCCAAGAGCATTTTACCCTGCATGACTAGTCCACCGGCTATAATGGTGGGGTTCATGCACTCACATGGCTATAAAATCTAAGAGATGATTGAATAATGATGGACTAATGGCTTAAGGCCCGAAAGTATCAATTTTGCATTATGACTCATTAACATTTGATGGAATTGTTAAGGATGTGAATGTTAAGTACGTGAACGTTACGTATGCACATCTTGTTATATATGTATATAGCCTTGTTTCATGTGTTGCATTGCGGGCCTTCTTTTAAGTGTGTTTTAAAGGGTTACTTAATACCATAGTACTGAAAGGTTCCATTCGTGGGGCCTCTGCCTATTCAATGGGTAGTGTCCCTTGTAGGTCCTTTTCAGGTACTATTCAAGTGGGCAACAGGAAAGAGCGTAAGGATTGTCCAGAATTTTGGATAGGGTTTTATTATTCCCTTTTTAACTCTTGGTTTAAATGTGAGCTTCGTTCTCGTAACTACCATTGGTGGATTTCATCCTTATAAATGGTTTATTGCGCTACTCTAATTTTAATATGGTTTGAATTTATAGCAATTGATATTTTATTTTCTAGCCTTAGCACTTGGTATTGAAACAGTATGAGTGAACCGGTTTGGTACTAAGTATGGCGGTAATAATTCACAAGTCTTGTTATTTTGCTTCCGCTAAATCTTTTAATAAAACAAAATTTTTCGGTAGTAAGTTTTGGGGGTGTTACAATTATTATTATTATTATAAATATTCAAATCCATATATTATCATATGCATACAAGCATTTAACACAAAAACCCAAACATCAACTATTTTCAATACAAAAAAGATTTCGGTATCTAAGCACGCTTATCCTATTCTGTCTCTTCTAGGACTTCCAATAAATCACCTAAGAAATAATAAAAAAAATCATTAAAATTTAAATTACATAACTAATAAAGGGTTTAAGGAAATAAAGAGTGAAAGGATCAAAGAAAAACCGAAATAATACTTGAAGGTGTGGTTGGTAAACTTTTATGCAATAAAGAAGGGGATCGGTTGGAGTTGCCGAGCAAGGGAGGCTAGTAATAGCTGGGGTTGTTATAGTAAGGGGGTGGGCTACGATAAAAGTTGTTATAGAAAGAGTGTGGGTTGTTGTAACACCCCCAAATTTACTACTGAAAAATTTTGTTTAAATAAAAGGGTTTAACAGAAGCTAAAAGATAAAACCATAAATTCAGGGGCATTACCGCCACACTTAGTACCAAATCGGTTCACTCTTACCGTCCAAGTATTAAGTGCTAAGGCTAAATAAGGTTAACATTAAACACGATTCATTAATAAAAACACAAGTCGTTAGTAAAGCATAATTCATACAGAAATCAGAGTGCGGTTTAAGATTACAATCTAAAGAGTATGTAGCTAGAGTTTTTCAAAACATAAAGCATAGTACAAAAACACAACTAAAATATGATAATACAAGGTCCAATAAAAGAAATAGAGTCCGGCCAAGTCGCTCTTGATCCCCAAGTCAGGTTTAGGCTCAACGCTCAGCCCCACTCGATGCCTCGTAGGTGTTGTAGGCATCGAAGACATCATCCCCTACTTGCACAAGCTCATATAGGTCTTTTGCTCGTGGGAATAAGCAGCACCCATAAAACGGGTGTTTAGTACGCTACGTATTGAGTAAGGTAACAGATGCGCTAAGGCCGACACATAGAGCACATAGCATAAGAATGATCATATAGGCAACATACAAAAATACATGTAATAAGGCCAGGTTACTTTTCAAGTAACTTATTCTTTAGTCCTCTCAATAATATGTTCATTTCACACATACTCTTTAATAGTCTATGTGAGTGCGGGAACCCTACTAGTATAGCCGGTGGACCGAAATACATACAGGGTAGAATGCTCCTGACCACTATTATTTGTCGTTGGATCGGTCTCCAGGGCAGAATGCTCTTGACCACTATTATTTGCCAGTGGACCGGTCTGGCCCCGACTCACATGGTGTTTCATTGTAAGTGCTTAGTGTATTTCCTACGGCTTAGCTTCATTACGTTTGGTTTGTTGAGCACGGAATCCCCCGCTATTATAGCCAGTGGACCGGAAATCATGTAGGACAAAACGCTCCTGGCCACTATTATTCGCTGGTGGAACGGTCTCCAGGGCACCCCGGCTCCTGGCCACTATTATTTGCCGGTGGACCGGTCTGGGCCCGGCTCAACAATCTTCCTCTTTAAGTGGATAGTATCTTATTCGTGTCTTATTCGATAAACATTACACCTTTAACATGCATGTCATCAACGTTCTACTTCTATCCTCTCAAGGGGGCCCGTCCCATATCTTGAGACTCATGCGCCCCTTACCACACCCTATCATCCATTCCCCCTTACACTTACACATAATGAAAACCAATTTCTAAGGGTGTGGGTTAAGGCTCAACACCTCATGATAACAACTCTACCTACTATCACCCTCTAAGGTTTTCCCTTGAAAACCCTAATTGGACATATGTGGCACAACTTCCTCTCACTTACACTACCATTACTTCATTCATCGCCCCATATCTCATCTCAATTAGATCTAATCCCAAAACATATCACTTTACCTCTCGACTTCGCATATGACCGGAAAAACCCTAGTTGGCCACTTCAAACCCTAGTACCTTTCTTCTCCCACAAGTAACCTCTCTCTTTTCCCCCAACATCTCTTCTCTCCCATGGAACCCATACTCACCCCTTATGTAATAAATTCTCGCTCTTATCCCGTACTCCACTCTCTCTTAATCATTTTTATTTTCCCACTTCCCAAATTACTACTTCCTCCCAAAACCCTAATCAGATCCCTTATACACCCTTACACCAACCTACGTACTATTTTCATCCCAAGTCTCTAATCACTCCACAACTCTCCCCTTAACTTATTTACACACTAAATCAACTTTTCTCACGTAAAGATCACCCCCATGCAAGTTTTATCCATCCCATGTAAACACCCAAAGTCCCCATGCAAATTTTTAGATTCCTATGCATGGTCCCCATCTCTCATTCATTTTGGTCATTCATTCCTCTTTAATTTCCTCTCATGGATCATGAGGTATCTTGGTCAACCTCATATCCCCTTAATGAACTCACTTCCCATTTCTTTCTTTTTGTCCTTTCATTCCCATATCATATTATCAATTGTCCTAGCATGCATGTCCTAGAGGGTCATATCATATCACGCCATAAACACCATATATACATTGTAACACCCCCAAAATTTACACATTTTTTTTAAAGCAATGCTCATAAATTAAAACCGAAAATTTATGGGGATATTACCGCCACACTTAGTACCAGATCGGTTCACTCTACCATTCCGGTACCAAGTGCTAAGGCTAAGAAAATACTATTGATAGTACCATAAAAGTCTAAATTTATAAAAACGATAACCAGAGTAAGTGCAAGTCTTACATAATTCGAAATAACAACTATTATTTTTCTAGATAATAATTAAACAACATTAGTAAAATTGTTCCGACAATTCAAACATAATAAAAGATAACATGAGTCATAAGTTAAAAAGGAAAACGGCCACATCTATCTAGAAATCGATCCAGCCCAGCTATCACTCTGCCCCTCCTAATGTCCCGTAGACATTGATAGCATCAAAGTAGGTGTCTTCTACCTGCAATAGATTAGACGTGCCTTCTACTCATGGGAATGAGCAGCACCCATGAAACGGGTGATCAGTACGCTACGTACTGAGTAAAGTAACCGAGTACTAAGGCCAGCATACATATTTCACATAACCAATAATATAATAATAAAGACATAAAAACTCAATCATATTAGTACGCATAAATGTTCAGGTGAGATTCTAGGACTCAATATGAATCAAATTATTTATTTCATCAAGCCTTTATTGAATCCATTTCCACACCATGCTCTTTATCAAGTCCATACGAGTACGGGAACCCCACTATTTTTGCCGGTGGATCGGTCTCCAGGGCACTTTGGCTCCTGGCCACTATTATAGCCGGTGGATCGGTCGTTTAGGGTACATGCCCTACCACTATTACATGTCGGTGGATTGGTCTAGCCCCTTCTTGCACGGTGTTCCACTGTAAGTAATTAGTATCTTCTCATATCTTAACAACATATAAGGTTTGTTTTGTTGAGCTCGGGATCCCCCACTATTTTAGCTGGTGGATCGATCACTAGGGTAACATACCCTATCACTATTAAGCCGATGGATCGGTCTCCAGGCTACCACAGTACCTGGCCACTATTATGCCGGTGGATCGGTCTAGGCCCGACTCAACATCTTCCTCTTTACGTATTTAATAAGTTAAGTATCTTATTCAGATGTTCATTTCAAGACATGCAAATTAGATTTCTATCAT
Organism: Tamarix austromongolica; assembly: GCA_039764185.1. NCBI lineage: Eukaryota > Viridiplantae > Streptophyta > Magnoliopsida > Caryophyllales > Tamaricaceae > Tamarix > Tamarix austromongolica. The sequence goes on along the minus strand of CM077816.1, from coordinate 37,530,830 downwards.
GCTTACTCCTCAACTCAGGTTAACCACTTCAACCCTAGTTAATCATCCCATCATACTTAATCATGACATACCCTAATATCCCTACAAACCCTAGCTACCATGCAAACCTTAACTCCACATAAACCACACTCTCATGCAAACCCTAGTTCCAATGCAAACCCTAGCTCCATGTGACCCCAGCTTCCATGTAAACCCTAGTTAATCATCCCATCATACTTAATCATGACATACCCTAATATCCCTACAAACCCTAGCTACCATGAAAACTCTAACTCCACGTAAACCACACTCTCATGAAAACCCTAGCTCCACGTGACCCACGCTTCCATGCAAACCCTAGCTCCCATGCAAACCCTAACACCACGTAAACCACGTTTCCATGCAAACCCTAGCTCTACGTGACCCACGCTTCCATGCAACCCAATTTCATATGCAAACCCTAGCTCCACGTATACCACACTTCCATGCAAACCCTAATTCATAAGCAACCCTAACTCCACGTAGACATGCTTCCATGCAAACCCTAACATCATGCCATTTCATGCAAAACCCTAGCATCATGTCATTCCATGAAAACCCTAACACCATGCCATTTCATGCAAAACCCTAACACCACGTTGTTACACTCCCCATCATTATTTTACAACCCTAATATGCATGTCTTAAGGCCACATCATACAATAATAATAACATAAACATACACATAATTTCCATGCCATGATTTATTCATACTAACATACTTCAACTCTATCATCATGCCACATACGAAATAATTAATAATAATAAACATAGAATACATGGCATATGAATCACATAATGCATATAATTGAGGGGTTTGACTAGGTTCACCTATTATATAAAAGTATACTAGAATTAGGCTCCCTTATAAAATTTTATTATTCTCTAACTTATTCTAAGATTTGGTTTTTAATTAAAACAATACTACACAATAATTAACTATACAAAATATTACTTAAAAATACAAATAAATTATTATTTTCATTCGAAAGGGTGGTGATATAAGGGTTTCTACCCTTCACCAAAATAGTAATAATAATAATAATAATAATAATAATAATAATAATAATAATAATAATAATAATAATAATAAAAGTAAAACATTATTAATAATACTCTTGTTAGTAGAATATTAATATTAGTAATACCATAATTCTTAAAAATTACAAGGTGGCTTTCAAAACCACTCCATTTAATAATAATACTATTCAAAAATGTAATAATGATATTAATATTATATATATACTTATAATATTAAATTTAATAAAGATAATAATAATAATAATAATATAATTAGTAATAATGTTAAAAATGTTAATAATAGTAATAAAAAGCAAAGGTGCGAGACTTAATTAAATTTTTAGGTTTCTACCCCTCCTAGAATAATTACAATATTAAATAAATAATTACACTAATAATATTATTATTATTAATATTATTAATATTAATAGTAAATATGTAATAATTCCATTAAATAACCAAAATTCGAGAATAATAATTTATCTAACTCAAGAATACTCCCAAACCTGTCAACAAAATTTAGCAATTAGGATTCAGTTAATAACAATAATAATAATAATAATAATAATAATAATAATTAAAATCGAATTAACCTTAAAAATTAGGATAAAAGCAGAATAATTATCAATAAATCGAAAGGAAGTGTTTAAAAGGTCTAGGGTTTCACCTTGAGTTGGAGTGGATGGGTGGGCACCGGCGGTGGTTCCCGGAGGTGGCCGAAAAAGTGATCTAAGAAGGGTGAAAATGAAGAAAAAGAAGTAAGGGGAAGGAGAAAAATAAAATAAGTTTATAGGTCGGTGGAGGAGACTTAGCAGGAGATATTGGGTGGTTTAGAGGGTGGCAGAAGTGGCGGATGTGGTGGTGGACGGTGGTTTAAGGTTTCGAGGTAGAAATTTCTGGTGAGAAAGCTATCAAACTTTGTACGGTTATGGAGGCCCGTGCAAGGAGAACCAAAGGGTGTAGATGGTTTAGTTAATTAGAGGGTGTTGCAGGGAAGAGTTTGGGAGGAAGAAGAGGCGGCGAGGTTGGCTAACGGTGGAGAATGGGGTGTCTAAAGTGGCGATGGCGCACCGATTGCACATAGGGTTTTTGGGAAAAGAAAGCTCGATTTCGAGCCATACGAGGGGTATTTATAGTAGTGGAGGGTAGGTTCAAGTTGTGGGCGTTACCAGAAGATCAATTTCGGTGGGAAAATGGGTTGGTTATGCTGTTGATCAAGCGGCACAAATTTAAAATTTTGCCCGACCTTCGCGAGGGAAATGGGGGCAAACGTGGGGAAGAAATGGAGAGTGAGGCATTTCAAATCGAAGTGTGCGTCGAGAGGAAGAGAATAGGCGGGAGAAAGGCCGGTCACGACACGTGTGGCCGAAGGCGCCATTTTTGGGGGAAGGAGGAAGGTTGCGGTTATGGCGTTGGGCTGGAGGAGGAAGAAGAAGATGGGGGAGGTTGGAACGGGCGGTTAGGGGAGAGAAAAGAAAGAAAAAGGAAGGAAATCGGGCGGTTCGGCGCGAGGGTTATGTTCATTAAATAGAACGAAAAGTTTTGGGTGTAAAAAGGGATAAAGAATGGTGTTCCGGGGCTGTCAAATGCAACAGTAAAAGAATGAAATCAAACGTAGCATTCGAGAGGAAGGAGTCCAAACGCGGCGTGGAGAGGGGGAGGACGGACGACGACGCGCGGGCCAGGCCACGCCGAAGGAAAAGGAAGGAGAAAAGGGAACTGAGCCAGCGCAACATGCCCAATTCGGGGAAGAAAAAGAAAAAGAAAAGGAGAAGAAGGAGAAGAAAGAAAAAGAAAGAAAAGGGAAGAAAAAAAGGAAAAAGGAAAAAGGAGGAGAGAAAAATAGGAAGGTTGGGTTAAATAAATAAATTAAAATATTTGGGGTATTTAAAAATAATAATATTAAATAAAATAATATTTAAATCCCCTTTTAGGCTAAATTAGGATTTTTAAAAGATTTTCCAAAATTTCCATTTTAATTTAATAATTCACTCTAATTTTATTTAATTAAATTATTAATAAAATTAACATTAATTTGAAACTATTTTCTCTTTCTTAATTTGAATAAAATAATTTATTTAAATAAATTCCCAAATTAAAATCTTTAATTAGATAATATACCCAAATTTCCTTTACTTAACATTTTTATAAAATTTCTTATTAATTTGCCCTACTAAATTTCCTTTTATTTTAGTAAAAATAATTTATTAACTTAAATTTTCAAATAAAACCTTATTTAAATATAATCTTTAAAATTAGAAAATTTCGGGGCATTTCATACATATCATACTCATGTCATAAGAAATACATACAAACATACCTCAACTCCAAGCTACGCCACACATAAGACAAGTTAAGGACAATCATAAAATACACAATATAACATGATATATATAGCATCCAAGGCATACAAGTCATATAACACACATGGGCCTTAGCTAAATCCTTACCTAGAGCGACGCCAGGCTTGGAGCACGCTCCTACAACTCCTTAGGGTTTTGGCTCGATTCACCTATAAGAGGAAAAATACTAAGGATTAGTTTCCCTCCTACCAAAAGTACCATTACTCCTTATTTTAGTCTAAGATTAGGATTGTTATTATTAAATGGAGTATTATACGTGAAAACTAGCGTTTTTATCTTCAAGTTAGCCTACTAGATGTTACTAGTCAAAATATGTTCATGTTAATATTTATTACTATACGTACATTATTAAACCTAATAGCTTTATTCTTCTAATAATGGCACTAATACTAGTTATAGCAAAATAGTGACAATAATAATAATAGTAGTAATTCTAATGCTTATAGTGATAGAAACCCTAGCATTTTTAAGGATAAGTATAATAATAGTATTAGGGTTAAAATAATAGTATAATAATTGCAATACCAAAAAAGTACAAATATTCTTAAAGATAATAATGATAAAAGTTATATTTTGAATACTAATAATATAAGGGTTCAAATGTTTTTGTCACAATAATAGAAATAAAATAATAATAATAATAATAATAATAATAATAATAATAATAATAATAATAATAATAATAACTAACAATGATACTATAGTAATAATGTTAGTGACAAAGGCATTAGAAATAATATTAGTAATATTCGAATATTAAATAGTAAAAATACTAAGGCTTAAGTATTCTTCTTCTTTAACAACAAAATGATAATACGCCAACTTCGGTTTAAATAACAACAACAACAAAAATAATAATAATAATAATAATAATAATAATGATAATAATAATAATAATAATAATAATAATAATAATGATGATGATGATAATAATAATAATGTTAAGTATAATAATAATAACAACAACAATAATAATAGTTACCGAAATGATAATAATAATATAAGGGTCCAAATATTTATATTAATAAATAAAAGTGATAAGGGACAAAGTTAGTATTAACAATATTAGTAAGGAAATAATGATAATGATAATGGTAATAATAACAATAATAATAGAAATAAAGTTAGGTTAAGTAGAAATAATAATAGTAATGGTATTAATAATAATAATAATAATAATAATAACAATAATAATAATAATAATAGCAGCAATGATAGTAAAAATGTTAATAGTAATATAAGCGTTAAAATGTTTACCATAGTAGTGAAGGTAATGATAATAAGCCATAGCTAGCATTAGTAATAATAATAGGAATACTAGTGAGGTTAGTAATAATAATAATAGTAAACGAGGAAAAGTCTTAATCATAATAACCCTAAAGTTGTAGACCATTATTAACGATAATATTATTATTGGTTAGGAAAATCATAAAGTTAGGTGTAGTAGTAGTAGTAGTAGTAGTAGTAGTAGTAGTATTAGTAGTAGTAGTAGTAGTAATAATAATAATAATAATAATATTAATAATAATATTAATAATAGAGATAACTATATTAATACTAAAGTTGTTAGTAATAATAATAATGATAATAGTATTAGTAGTCATAGTAGTAGTAGTAGTAGTAGTAGTAGTAGTAGTAGTAGTAGTAGTAGTAGTAGTAACTGTTTTAATGCTAAAGTTGTAGCCCTTTAAATAGTATACCCTAGTTAGAAATATTTCTGAAATTAGGTTAGGTAATAAGGGTGATACATAATAATAATAATATTAGTAATGGTAATAATAATAATAATAACCATGATAATACAACACTAATAACAATAAGAATAATAATAATAGTAATATTAAGGATAATACTAGTAATATTCAATAAAATTATTAACAGTTATAGAAAATAGTTTAGGGGTTGGGGAAGTTGGAGCACCACCTCAGGTTAGTGGTGGAACCGGCGGCGGCAGTGGAGGAGGAAGAGAGGGGAAAGATGGATATGTAGGCTAAGAGAGAGGAAGTGGAGGGGTGTTTGAGGTGGAAGAAGGTGCAGCAGGTGAAGAGAGGTGGAATGAAGGTGGTGGTGTAGCTGGGAGTGGCGGTGCAAGATGGTTGGCGCGGCAGCCGAAGGTGGTGGAAGATGGAGAAAGTAGAAGGAGAGGGAGGCAGGGGGAGATGAAGGTATGGGAAGGTACGGGAAGGCTCCCTGGGTGTTTTGGAGGGTGGAGGAGGTGTTAGTTGCGGTGAGGGTGGCAGCGGAAGGGGCGGCGAGGGGTTGGAGTGGCTGTTTGGGTGGGCGACTTTGCACGGCCAAGGCAGCACGTGCAGGGCGAGATAGGGGATGATGGTGGTTCGGTTTTGTAGAGGGAGGTGCAGGGAAGGTTTTTGTTGGCGGATTTTGCGGCGGCGGTCGCCGAAGGTGGTGGAATAAGTGTCTGTTTAGGTGGCGGCGAACAAACGGGATTCCTGGGCTACGGGAAAAGGAGCTCGACCCAGGCTGCTAATGGGGGTATTTATAGGCTAATTGAGGGGGAAAACGACAAGGGAATAAGAAGACATGCGGGGTAGGTGTGGTAGGACCACCGGCCGGCGGTGGCAGGCGGTGCAGTCCTGCGAATTGTAGGTTAGGTCGGGGGAGAGAAAATGGAAAGGAAGGGGCATGCGTGAGGGAGCTGTGAGGTTTGTTGGAGTCGAAAAAGGGAAAGAAAACGACAGGGAGAGGGGCAGGGAAAGACAAACGGTGGTGCAAGGGTGGCGGGCATGCGTAGAGGTGCAGGTCAAGCTACAGCTGCGCGGGGAAGAAGAAGGAACGGGAAAGGGGGAGGACCGAGTGGTCCAGGGGAGGAAAGAAGAGAAAAAAAAAAGAAGAGGACCGGCCAGCGGTTCGGGCAAAGGAAGCAGGTAACGCGCGAGACAGGCCAGGGAGGGGAGTTTGGGCCTCAAGCTAGCCCAAACTGGGGGGGAGGAAAAATAAGTAAAGGAGGAAGAAAGAAAAAGGAAAAGAAAGGAGAAAAAGGAAAAAGGAAAAATGATAAAATGGTTGGGTTGGGGTATTTGGTCTTTATTTATTTATATATTTAAGTTAGATATTTAATTTTAATAATTATTATTTTAAGTATAATAATTAAATTCATTTTTAGATTAATTGGGCTATTTTGGATAAATTTTCCTTAACTTCCATTTTAATTAGTAAAATGACCAAAATTTTCTAAATAATTTATTTATTATTTTCCCTTTATTTTCCTCAATTAATTTCCTCTTTATTTAATAAAGTGATTTATTTTCTTAATTTCCCTAATAAATCATTATTTTTGCTATAATTTCTAAATTAGCATTTTTGGGGTATTTCAGTTGTGGTGAAAATTGCTACAACAAGGAAGGGAAAGAAAATAATAAAATGTTGTGGTGTGCGCTATGGTAGGTAGTGGGTGTGGGAACACCATATTTAGCTGGTGGTAGGGGTTAGTATCGACAAGTTTTGCTGAAATGCCCCAAAATTTTCTAATTTTATAAATTATATTTAAATAATATTTTATTAGAAAAAATTATTTAAATAAATTACTTTTATTAAAATAAAAAGGAATGTATTAGGAAAAATTAAGAAGAATTTTGTAAGTATTTTTATTAAAGAAATTTTGGTATTTTGGACAATTGAAGATTTTATTTTGGAAATTAATTAAACAAATTATTTTATTTAAAATAAGAATGAGAAAATAGTTTTAAATTAATAATAATTTTATAAATAAATTAATTGGAGAAATTTAGGGTGTTTTGCTAATTAAAATGGAATTTATGGAAAATCTTTTAAAAATTCTAATTTAGCTTAAAAAGGGATTTAAAGATTATTTTATTTAAATATTATTATTTTTAAATATCCTAAATATTCAGATTAATTTAATTGGCCCTAACCTAATTATTTTTCTCTTTTTCCTTTTTCCTTCTTTTTCTTTCTTCTTCTTTTCTTTTTCTTTTTCTTTTTCTTCTTCACCCGAACTAGGCCAACTCGCGGCCCAGTTTCTCTTCTTTCTTTCCTTCGGCCCAGCCCGTGCGGTTGGAGCCTCCTGCCCTCTTCCAGCACCGCGTTTTGATTCCACTTCCACCGAAACTCGTCGTTTCATTTAATGCCTCCTCCCTCGCACCGACCGGCCCGGTCTCCTCTCTTTTCCTTTCTTTCTTTTTCTTCTGGACCGCCAGTCCAGCTCCCCTTCTTCTTCCCCCAGCCTTTGCACTAGCCCGATGCCACCGACCTACAACAACGCTACCAGCGCCTGGTTTTCGCCGGCGATCTAGCCCGATTTGACCGGCCTTTTCCTCCCTTTCTCTTCCCCTCATCTCCGCAGCCTCATAAACCCCATTAACTCTTCCTTTTATCACGTGATACTCTCTCTCTCTCCTACGCAACCCTTTCCCCCATTTTGATTTCCGCCAGCCAAACAACGCTGCCGGTGACCCTAATCCTACTTTCCTTACACCCCAACCGACCCACAAAACCCTAAAATCCCTTATAAAACCTATAAATACCCCTGGTTTGAGCTCTGTATCGAGCTTTGGTTGTTTGCCCAGAATTCCCCAACCTTACCACCGCCGACCATTTAGACGCTTCATCTGCCGCCTCTGGGCAAATTCGCGGCTAGCACCAGCCACAAAACTCTTCCTTGCATCTTCCTCTAGCTAACAGAATCATTTATCACCCTCGATTCGTTTTGCATAAGCCTCCCCAACTATGCGAACTTTCCTTCCCGATCAACCCTGTTTTCTGCCTCCGCCACCCTTCGTGCAGCCGCCCGCCACCTCTCCAGCCGCTGCCGCCGCTTCTTTCACCTCCCAAATTATTCTGCAGACCCTGCTCGATCTCCCCATACCTTTATTTTCCTCTTTCTCCCTCTCCTCCTCTCTCTTTCTCCTTCTACTCCATTCGGCCACCACCATCGCCACCGTGCGCCGCCACCTTTGGTTGCGCCGCCACCTTTGGTTGCGCTGCCACCCTCATTCTGTCCCTCTCCTTCTGGGCAACTCAAAACACCCCAGATCCCATCTTAATTCTCCCTATCTTATTCCCAACATGCAACTTTCCCCTCTTTCTTTTCTTTTTCCGGCCACCTCCGCCGCCGCCGTGAACCACCACTGATGCCGCCTATCCCCACCAGCCTATGGTTGAACCCTATACCCTCTCAGCTATTTTTCCTATTTTTATAACCCTTAAATTATTTTATTTCAATTATTTGCATATAAATACTATTATTATTATTATTCTTAATATTTATATTTTTAATATGCATTATTATTATTATTATTATTATTATTAATGTTTTTATTATTATTTATGTTGAGGGCTGAAGCCTATTATATTTTAATTCGATTTTATTATTATTCTTCTTATTATTTCTATATTTATTATTATTAATATTAAAATGTTATAAGTATAATTATTATTATTATTATTCCTATTTCGAATTTCCATTATTCCTATTCCATTATTATTAATACAAATATTTTAACATTAGTTTTTCTAATAATGTATTATTATTATTATTATTATTATTATTTCATCACTATTATTATTAATAAATTTGGTTATTTATTTTACTAATATTATTATTAGTATTGTTTTGGTAAAGGGGCTGAAGCCTTTAATTTACTTTGTTTTCGAATAATGTCCCTTTTATTATTAGTATCATTACTATTATTATTATTCTTACTTATATTCTCATTGATATTATTTTTAGTATCATTATTATTATTAGGGTAAAGTATTTAACCCTATATTATCAACTTTTATAATATTTCTATTATTTCTATATCTTTAGCAAAGTTAGAATTTTGTTAATGTTATATTTATTAGTATGTTATTATTTGGTTCAAGCCCTAAGGAAGCGTAGGAGCGTGCTCCAAGACCGGTGTCATTTCAGGTAAGGGTTTACTAAGGCCTTTTATGTGCTAATGTGCATTGTGTGCCTTGTATGTTATACATCTTATGTTATTATTGTAATTATTGCATATTTGGTATGGCATGGAGTTCAAGCATGCTTTTGTGTTGTTATATGGCATGTGTGATATATGTATGTGACGATATGTGTTGTGACCCTATAAGACATGCATGAGAGGATGTCGATATGGTTTGTGTGGGAGAAATGATGAAAAAGGAGGATGGAGAAAGAAGTTGACTAAAGGAAGTGAGTTGACCTAATTTCATGGTTTTATAAGGAATAATCTAATGTATGGTTTATGTGGAAGAATACAATTTATGGTTTTATGCGGAGAATATAATATATGGTTTTATTTGGGAGAATGTAATTTATGACATTATATGGGAAAATCGAATTTATGGTGTGTTTGGGAGAATCTAATCTATGATGTTAATTGGGATAATCTAATTTATGATGTTATATGGGAGAATCAAAATTATGGTTTGTTGGGAGAATGTAATTTATGATGTTATTTGGGAGAATGTAATTTATGATACTATATGGGAGAATCTAATTTATGATTTGATTGGAAGAATCTAATTTATGATTTTTTGGGGGGAATCCAATTTATGGTTTTGCTTGGGAGATTCTAATTTATGATTTTATGTGGGAGAATCTAGCTTATGGTCTTGTATAGGAAAATCTTATTTGTGGTTATGAATGGGAGAATATAATAAATTGTAAGGTAAGGACGAATCTTTGGGTTTTATATAGTTTGAATTTAGGTTTGGTATGGGTGAATCTTTGGTTTTGTGTGGATTGAATTTAGGGTTTTGTATGATGGAATCATGGTTTGTATGGTGGTATTTATGGTTGTATGGTGGTATTAGGGTTTGCATGGTGATATTTATGGTTTGTATGGTGGTATTAGGGTTTACATGGTGGCATTGATGGTTGAATGGCGGTATTAGGATTTGCATGGTGATATTTATGGTTTGTATGGTGGTATTTATAGTTGTATGGTGGTATTAGGAGTTACATGGTGGCATTGATGGTTGAATGGCGATATTAGGGTCTGCATGGTTGAATTTAGGGTTTCACGTGGAATTTTAGGGTTTGCATGAAAAAGGTTTGAAGGTTTGCATGGGGAGATTAATGTCTGCATGGGTATGAAATTTATGTGTGGAAAGTTAATTTGGGATGTAAGGAAGGTAATGTAAGTGTTGTTTGGATGTTTGAGTACTTGGGATGAAAAATAGCACGTGGAGCAAATTAAGGGTACGGAGGAAACTGAATTAGGGTTTGGAATGATTAACTATGGGTTGTTGTGGTTAATTAGGGTTTGGTGTGGCTAATTAGGGTTTTGTGTTATCATATGTATGTGGTGATTAAAGTGTAAGTATGATGATAAATATGGAATTTATGATTTATGATTCGTGCATGTCCATGGTGAAAGCCTTTGAATAAGATACTTAAGACACTAATCATTTAAAGTGGAAGATTATTAAGTCGGGTCCAAACCGATCCATCAGTCAAAAATAGTGGTTAGGACATGATGTCCTATGTGTAACCGATCCACCGGTAATAATAGTGGTCAGGCTTTGTACCTGTGCGTTTTCGGCCCACCGGCAATAATAGTGGGGTGACTCGAGCTCAATAAAAACAAACCAGAGTTACAAACGCTTAAAAGATACTAATTACTTATAGTGGAACACCATGTGAGCAGGAACCAGACCAATCCAACAGTCAGGAATAGTGGTGTGGACTTTGTCCCGCAAGTGACCGATCCACCGACGAATAATAGTGGTGTGGACTTTGTCCCGCAAGTGACCGGCCCACCAGCAATAATAGTGGGGTGTTCCTGTACTTACATGGATTTGATAAAAGGTATGATGTGAATCGACTTCCGATAAAAGATTAATTAAATAATTAATCCGGACTGTAATTGGGCCTTTGTACTTTTACCTGAATTGTTCATATGCCTTTTATGTTGTTATGTTGGATTATGCCCTTTTATTATTATGTATGGATTATGTGCTTATGTGTTGGCCTTAGTGCTCGGTTACCTTACTCAGTACGTAGCGTACTGATCACCCTTTTCATGGGTGCTACTCATTCCCACGAGTAGTATGCCCTTCTGACTTTATGCAGGTGGGCGAGACATCAGTCGGGGCTGAGTGTTGAACATGTCTGGCTCAAAGTTCGAGAGAGTTGTGGCCATATTTCAACATTTATGTGATTCTATTTCCTTTTATTATTTCTTTTATATTGGATTTATCCTCTTTGATTTATTACCTTGTATTGAGTATTTATCCTCTTTGATTTCGCACTCTGATTTCTATCTTATTATAGTTCATAAATGTTTATGCGTACTCTGATTTTTAACGTATGATCTTTTGAGTCTTTTATGAACTGTTGGTTGAGTTTAATGTAAATCTTTTCTTAGCCTTAGCACTTGGTACTAAAACGGTCGGAGAGAACCGGTTTGGTACTAAGTGTGGCGGTAACATCCCCAGAATTCACGGGTTTTAAGTAATTCTATTTTAATTACTTCCGCTTTAGTAGTGAATTTTGGGGTGTTATATTTGTTGTAGCTAGGGGCTGGTTGTAGTGAGTTTGGCTGGTACTTGTGGTGAGGTGATGGCAAAGGTTGTCAGTGATGGTGGTTAAGGAACGAAAAAGGCTACTGATGGTGGTGTGGATTCCTCAGTTGGGCTCGACAGTGGTGGTTTTTTAGTCTATTTTGGTGACGATAAGGAGAGGTAAGGAAGGAGGAAGGAAGGGCAAATGGTGGTGCAAAATTTTGACAGAAAATAAAGGGATAATGAGGGGTGGTTCGATGCATTAATTGTGTCTTATATACACATATACACACGTAGAAAGAGAAGAGGAAGGGTGGTGATCGGGTAAGAACTTCAATGCAGAATAAGAGGGAGTTGATGGTTAATGGTGAGGGTAGTTTATGTAGGTCATGGAGTATGGGTCATGATAGGGGATTTAAGTTGGGGAAAAAGAACGGCTTCAAGCAAGAACAAAAAAGAAGTCGGGCAAGTGGGGAAAGGGAAAGAAAAGGACAAAAGGAAAAGAATTTAGGTTTTGGGCTTAGAATTAGGATTAAGTTAAAATAATTTAGGTTAGGATATGTATTAATAATTTGAAATAAAAATGTGGATAAAATTTATGATTAGGGAGTTAGGGTAAAATAGATAAATAATTTTTTGTGGTTAGAATTAGGTTACGATATTAATTATTTAGGATTTAGTTTAGTAAAAATTTTGGGGTATTATATTTCTCTTCTTCCCCTTGCCTTCTAAAGTTTCTTGTACCTTCTGCCCTATCAGTCTAACGATATAATCCTCTTCATCTCTATTAGTTTGTTAGCCATCATGCACGATAGTCTTTGTCATCTCTGTTAGTCTGGTGGCCATCATGCACATGATATTCTTTGTCATGTCTGTTAGCCCGATAGCCACCATGCCCCTTTCTTTGACTTAGACACCTTTCTCTCCTATCTCACCTATGAGAGCTTAAAGGTAGTCATTATCTACTGCTAGTCCTCTTTAGTTGTGCTTCTTCCATTGACATGGCTTTCTCATCTTGGATGATGACACTATACAACCTCTTCCTTTGTTCTCTCTCTAGAAGGTTTAAGGCCTCCACTAGATTCTCTTGTTAGGTAGGGCATTGGTATGTTTCATGGCAGTGCTAATCTAGGAGTTTCGTTAGCTGGCGAAGGGTGTGTACTAGTGGTGCTAGCATGTCCGAACCATTTCTTTAATGGATTTTTGGAGTTCATTGTTTATAACTTGAAGGTGAGAAGTATTTAATAGATTGTCCTCTCTAGAGGGGTCATTGATCTTAGGATTAAATCTATCTGAAGGTTAGATGGGAGCCATAACTTCTTATTCAAGTATCCACAAATGACGCCTATTGTTATGTGTATTTAGCAAACTAAAGGGTTATTGAGAAAATAAAGAGGTCAAACAATTATGGAGTGTTAAGAGAAAATCTTAGAGGAGGGAGGAGGAAACAAAAGTGAGAAATTGTATTAATGATTTTGGATCCACCAATATGAGTTCAAGAACCCATATATAAAGGGTTAGGATAAGGGGGTAAATAAAGTGAAAAAAATACATTACTATAGGAGTGAGTTGGCTATTCCTGTGTACTACACGCTTGACAGCCCTACGTTGGAACTAGAAGGAAAAGAATCTATAGCCATTTTGGGTCAATCTTCACTCTTTGTGTAATACCCCGAAAATTTCAAAAACCTATATTTTAATAAATAACTTTTATTTGAAATAATATTTGCTTTTAAAATTATTTATTTTAATTATGCTTATGAGGTATGTGAATCAATGTATGTAGTTGCTAATGAGTATTATGTTGAAAAATGACAAGTTGGTGGACTTAGATGATAAAAATGAAGTATTAATATCATTATTTTATGTAGTGTCAGTAAATTCATAAAAATGGTGAATAAAGGGGTTGAGTGGAAATTTTATAAGTGAAAAGGGTATTTCGGTAAATTTTGAGATAAAAGAATAATATGGTAATTTTATGATTAAATGGCCAAATGATAATTTTATAAGTAAAGGGGTATTATGGTAATTTTTGGAGAAAAGGGTAAAGCGGTAATTTTGGAGTCAATGGGCAATATGGTAATTTTATAAGTAAGTGGTAAGAATGGTAATTTTGGAAGTAGGGGTAAAAAAGTAATTTTCGAAAGGAAGGGCAAAATGGTAATTTTATAAGGAAAAATAAACATGGTAACTTTGGATGTAAAAGGGTAAAATAGTAATTTGTAAAGTAAAAGGAGTGTTATGGTAATTTTATAAATAAAAGGGTATTGTGATAATTTTGTAAATAAAAGGATATTATGGTAATTTGGGAATAGGGGTAAAAGGGTAATTTTGAAGTTAAGAGGATATTTATGGTAAACTTGGGAATAGGGGTAACTTGGTAATTATAATAACGATGAAAGATAATTTAGTAATTAAATTATGATTGTAGAAGGGCAATTGGATAAGTATGATACTATAGAAGGGTAATTTGGTAAATTAACCAATTAAAGGGCATTATGGTAATTTTAATAATGGAGAAGGGTAATATAGTAATTATGATTATGAAGAAGGGTAAATTAATATTTGTAATTATGAAGAAGGGTAAAGTGGCAATTAAAATAATTAAGAGGGGTAAAATGGTAATTATGATAAAGGAGAAGGGCAATTTGGTAATTTATCCAACTGAAGGGGCAATTTGGTAATTTATCCGATTAAAGGGTAAAGTGATAATTATTTAACCAACTAAAGGGGCAAATTAGTAATCATGATAATGAAGGAGGGTAATTTAGTAATTTATCCAACTCGAGGGCAGTTTTGTAATTATAACAAAGGAGAAGGACGATTTGGTAATATAACCAACCAAATGGGAAATATGATAAGTGTAGTAATTATGAGGGGTGAATGGTGATCTAAAAAGTGTATGAGATAATTTGGTAATCTAAATTGGACAAAGGGTAATTTGGTAATTACGCAACCAAAAAGGTAATGGAGTAAATCGTCAAGTAAGGAACGGATACTTAACAATTATATAAGTAAAGGGCAAATGAGTAATTTGTACCTAACATGTCTTTGAGATTGTGGAACATTATAATATGATTCAAATAGTGCTGATTAGCCAAGTAAGAGTATTTGATAATTAGTATGGCCTTAATGATTTCTCTGTGATATCCTGGATAATCATCTGAATAAGAAATGACTAATGATATCAGAATGATTGAAAGTGAATAAGTATCTGATTATCGTGCTTTTGTGATCACTCTAATTAAGACACTATTACTTAAAGTGAAAGACCTCGAGATCGGGAATGGTGACTCCTTAGGGGTCGCTACCCTAAGGACGTGGTTTAGTCCACGATTATTCTGGTATTTGCTGGTGTGCCTTTGTGCCCCAGCCAGACCCTATATCTTACTCTTTCTAGCTCTACGGACCTAGTTAGGGGGTATGCATACTTATGGATTAGGTGTCCTTGTCGGTAGGGTACTGAGTTAGCTTTATGCACCAGTACGACCAGGGTACCTTTGTGTCCTTGGATTCGTGGTTGAAGGGTACTGAATAGCTGATATGCACCGGTACGACCGGTGTACCTTTGTGTCCCGGGTTATCGATCTCCCATTCGAGGCAAATAAATATGGTTGATGTGCTGATTAAAGAAAGGAAAGATACTATTATTGAAAGTGGAATATTAATGAGCCGGGCCCAGATGATTATGATATTGAGTACCGGTCCACCGGTTATAATAGTGGCCATGAGTGTTGTGCCCTGGATGATGATTCTTATATATCCCGGTCCACCGGTTATAATAGTGGCTAGGAGCGTTGTGCCCTGGATGATGATTCTTATATATCCCGGTCCACCGGTTATAATAGTGGCCAGGAGCGTTGTGCCTTGGATGATGAGTTTATGTGTATTCCGGTCCACCGGCAATAATAGTGGGGGTCCCGAGTTCAATAAAATCAGTTATGTATGTGAATAAGATTATGAAAAAATACTAATCACTTATAGTGGAACACCATGTGAGTCGGGGCCAGACCGGTCCACCAGCAAATAATAGTGGTCAGGTGCGTTCTACCCTGTGTGTTTACCTTCCGGTCCATCGACAATAATAGTGGTCAAGTGCGTTCTGCCCTGTGTGTTTACTTCCGGTCCACTGGCTATAATAGTGGGGTTCTCGCACTCACATGGATATAAAATATGATACTGATTGAATGATGATGGAATAATGGCTTAAGGCCCGAATGTATTGATCTTACAATATGACATGGCTTAAGGTCCAAAGTATCGATCGTGACCTATAAGTTATTATGCATGTTATTGTTATGTATGCACCTCTCATTATTTATGTGTGTAGCTTGCATTATGTGTCGTATGCGAGCCTGTCTTTAAGTGTGGTATTAAAGGGTTACTCAGTATCGTAGTACTGAAGGGATTCCCTTTATGGGGCCCCTACCTATTCAATGGGCAGTGCCCTTGCAGGTATTTTTAGGTGCTACTCAAGTGGGCTACGGGAAAGAGAGTAATGAGTTATCCGGTATCGTTAGGGTTTTCCTCCTTCTTCATTTAATTTCCTGGTTTTTGATGTTATGTTGTTACTTTAACCATCATTGGTGGATTTTATTCCTATAAACGATTTGATGCGCTACTTTGATTTAAGTATGTTGAATTTCTTGTAATTTACTCTGATTTATGCAAGTTGAATGTCTTTCAAATTGTATTTCATTTTTCTTAGCCTTAGCACTTGGTACTGGAACGGTATGAGTGAACTGGTCTGGTACTAAGTGTGGCAGTAATACTCTCAAAATTCACGCTTTATTAATTCGCTTCCGCTAATTTCCTTTTTATTAAAGAAATTTTTCAGCAGTGAATTTTGGGGGGGTTACACTTTGAGTCAACATTCATTGTACTAAATAGTATTGATTCGAAAAAGACTTATATCAACATTAGTATTATTATTATTATTATTATTAAAAATATTATTATTCATATTTGCAATAATAACAACAACAACAATATTAATATTATCAATATTTCCATAAATAATAATAATATTACTACTATATACAATATTAATATTATAATAACTTTTCATAATAGTAGTAGTAGTAGTAGTAGTAGTAGTAATAATAATAATAATAATAATAATAATATCATTATTATTATAATTGATATCATTATACTTATTTTAATTAATATTATCATTATCATAACTATTTTTAATATTAACATATTAATTATAATAATAATATTGTTATTATCATTGTTAGTGGTGATAGTAATAATAATAATATTATTAATATTTTTATCATGATTATTATAAACATTATTATTATTATTTATTATATTGATAATAAAAATATTATTATTATAAATAATGTTAGTCGTCGTCATCATCATCATTATCTAATATGGAAGAAAATCAACATGTTTTTAAAATTTTAAAATTTAAAGGTATTTTTGTATAATGAATAAATAAATACATCATTTAATTTTTGTATAAAAAATGTATTTTTATTTTTTCATAAAAAGTTCGAAGATTTATTATTATTATTATTATTATTATTATTATTATTTAACTTCATTTGCGGTTGAGATAATTCAGCAGTCCTCATTCTAGCACTAGCATACAAGGTTAGCTGAACTTCACTGCTGCGCGAAGAGTTTCAATTTCCTTTCCCATACTTCCTCTTCTCCCAAGTTCTCTTTGTCTGACACTGCACTTCCCAATACTTGTAAATCCATCTCTCAAATTTCTTTACCGGTCTCATGACTTTCCCTCTCCATCTCCTTCGACCCTGACATTCAATTCGTTGATGTTTTTTGCCAATGGCGTTGGGTATCGACTACTGATTCAGTATATCTGACATTTCTCTTTGTCTTAGTTCAGTTGCATGCGAAATTAAACACTTCAATATATATGATATTTGCCTAATCTAGGTAATATTGTCTGTTTTAGATCTTCTTTTTAATTTTTTTGTTACGAATTTTGTGTTGCCTACCGAGATGTTTGAATTTTTTCTCGATCTGGCTGCCTACTTCTCCTGTTCGACAAGTTGACGTGTTCGGAGTTTTTTTTTTTTTTTCCAGATCTTATTTTCCAATTTCTTCTTACGAATTTGGGAGACTTATCAAGGCGTATATTTTTTTTTCCCGATCTAGATGTCGATTGCTCCAGTTGGACTAATCAGTAAGTTCTTATAATTCTAGGTATGATTTATCGATATTTTACAATGGGTAATATTTTTGGTTTTCGTTCTTATGGTACTTTATTATTATTATTATTATTGTTATTATTTAATTTTTTTTTTCAAGAGTAGGTACTTCACCGAGGTGTGAAGTATCTTCCTAATAAGATGATTATTTATTTATTTTATATATTTACCGTTTATTATTTATTCTGTCATAAAAATGAAATGTTGTTCCCCCCCTCCTTTTTAAGTAGGAACTAAGACAAAAATGGAAGCATTAGCCCTTGCAGGCTTCTTTTATTTATTTATTTTATTGGGTCCTGGTTATTACTTAATTTTCTCTTGTTCTTATTTTTGGTTTTGTGGACTAACATTTTTTCTTTACCCTTTTTTTTGGCATGTACTTGAATGTCTATTTGATACGTGGTTGGCCCAACATGAATTATACTTAAATGTATACAGGGATAAACTTATATTATATATCTGAATAAAAGGAACTTGGTAAAAGAAAAAGATTGGCCATCTAATATAGATTTGTATGATGTTTATATAAAATTATCTTATTTGAACTTGTGACATGAATTTGGCCTGGTTTCTAATCTTTTAAATGTTTGTATTTGAGTTCGTAATGAAATGTGAGTGATAAATATGTGAAATATGGTATTCTAACTTGGACCAAAATATTACATATCAATGGAAAATGATATTTTCATGTTTTATAAGGTGTAAACATAATGAATAATTTAAGGTTAATCTTAATTTTCATTTATTAAATAGTTTTACTGCAGAATTATTTTTTTTACTGGAATTTTTAGCTGGAATTTTAGATCTGTGGAGTGTATAGTAAGATGTTTGGTTATTCTTTGTCTGTGTTGACCTATGTGGAGATATTACTTGCAAAAATTACAGGTGTTTTTTAGTGATGCATGTTGTTCACATAGTTTTGCATCTGGAGATGGTATTCAATGGTAGAGATAGTGTAGTTGCATGCTATCTCTGTTATATATAGAGAAAAAAATAAAATGAAATAGTTGCTTGCTATGTCATCATATTGGTATAAAAATTTGGTCTAGGAATCTATACTAATGTTATATCGTAGATGGAGTGTCACTAAACATAGGTTAGTAGCATAACTTATATTTTGATGAATTGGTTCAATGTTTCTCTTGTTTGATAATGCAATTGACTTTGTCAATTTCCTCATGCTTGATGTGCTATTGCTAATTAAATAAGGTTGTAGATGAACATAAGCCCTGTTACAGTTGTAAAACATAGGGTACAGTAGTCTAAATCATACTATGTTAGTCCACATGTAACATTATTTTAAACTCAATTCATGAAATGATAAAATAAAATAATGGTTCTAATTTTAATGCTATTTTTTTTTTCCAATTCTTCTATGGGAATGATAATGAGAGGTCACCCCTCAAACACTTTTTCCCAATTCAACATCAATCGTCATATCTAGTTTAGTGGGTGTGCTACTCTGGGAAGTCACCCAGTGTGAAAAAGAATGAATTTAGTATTAATGCAAGTTTAAAATAATTTTTGTATTTGAATATTTGCTTATAGTTGTTATATGTATGTTCTTCCACTTCACCCTCTATTTAGATAGTTATCCAAATCCTGTAAAATAAAACAATTAACAACTATAGTTTTCTGAAGCTTGATTTATAACTGTAAGACGATTCTTGACTAATAAAGAAACTGGAATTCATATGCTTACTTTACAATAAGATTTTAGTTAACTTAAAACCAATTAAATTTACTATCAAGCCATTAGAAATTTATTCAAATCAAGAAATTAGAAAGTAAATAATTATTTTACCTATAGGCATGGTGTTTGTCCACAGTGCCTAGATCTTTAAGCCTAGTGAAATTGTTGGTGCCGGTGTTGCTATTGAAAAATGTGATATATTTGAATGTTGTGGATTTACTTCTGGTATTCCGACACCCTGCAAGTGAAACAATAAAAATAATACTGGTTTTTAACGGTGAAGTGTAGCTTTTTATTGTGAGATTATTTATTACCTTGTTGCAGGCCTAAATTTAGGGTACTGATAAATTCCATTTTGAGCAGTGGAGAGCTCCGAAAGAGAGAATTTAGGGGGGGGGGGGGATTAGGAGAAGCAAAGAAGAGCTGTGCAAGATTGATTCCAATTTCATCTCCCCCATTTTTCTCAGTGCCAATACTTATAGGCTCCAACACGTAAAATTATCTTTTGATGGATAATTCCTTGATTAAGCTAATTAAGTAAATATACTAAGCAGTCTAGGCTCGTATCATTATCTCGCCGTTCAAAGAAACCTTGCCCTCTAGGTTGAAGTACTCAATGGATGTGTTCCACCTTCACAAAACCAATCCCATATTAGAACCATCAAGCTGTCTAACACATTCTCTGATCCAGAGGAACTGATCACAGTGGTCATTGTACAACCACAACCAAGAGTTGAGTCCAGCATTGTTAGTGAATATCCAGCCATTCATCCATATTTTCAATTAATAGAGGTTCCCTGGAATTTGAGGCAAACCTTTTGGATTTAACTCATAGGCATTTCGACTTCAAAACACATCAGTAAAGCAATCTGTACAAGCTGAAACCACATTTTGAGCCATGTCTGAGTACCAAACCACATATTTTTCCTTGGTTGAAAACCCAAAATCCAGTAGTAGAATATAATCTATGGCAACCGGTATGAATAACAAACAAATTTTCTTGACCCCAAACATCAACCTAGTACAGTGATTGCAGCATACAAAACATAGTCATGTCAATAATTTTTCTCAGGCTGGAAGCAAACACAAGAATTACTCGTCATTTTCAATGTCACCAAGAAACAGAGAAACTTAGTTTTAGGATCACCCGAAGACATATAAGAATCCATCATTACGGGGGTTAGGACAGATACCAGCAAAACCACACTGCCATTTCTATCTTCACCCAGGAGCACATAAATGAGAAGCATCAAAGATTTCGAGTAGCTACCCATATAAAGATGCCCAGTAATGACACTATTCCATCTCATAATATCCTTAAGAGGTGCATAATTAATAGAAGTATGACCAACCTAAGCACTGAGTCTTAGATGAAACTCAATCAAAGATTTATCTGATTGCAAACTTTTATCACAACAAATCAGAACATCCCACAAAACCAGATTTCTTTGGGGAATTTCATCAAACATACTCTGTGCAGTATTCTGGAACACAAATATTTTTCAACAAGATATTATGCAATCCCAACAAACTACTCCTCCAAATAGTTATGTATACAATCTTGTATACATTTAATTCAGCCTCTATAATCATTTTAAATTCAGCAAGGACAACTTGAAATAGCAATATATACCTTGAACCGTTATTGTTTTCTTCTTCTGTCAACAGAACATTAGGTAATAATATATCAAAGTCCTCAGTGCCGCCAAGATTGATAGATTGAACCATTGGAATAATATAACTTTGGGCCTGATTTTGGTCCTCAAAAATAATTTGATCCAAACTGATTTCAACCAGGGGTTATCTGCATACTTAAAATCGACATTTGCGTCCTTCGCCATCATATATATCTTGGTTTTGCCAACATTCGAGGCTGCTGAAACTATTAGCGACGACTCACTTTCCCCAGGTTCTGGATGTTTGCCCTTTGTCAGCTCTGATGGTATGTGCTGGTTTATAGGCCCGGGACTCAGGCAGTGACTGAAAAAATGGATTCAAAGGAGTTCTTTGCAGTGGTGATACACCTTGAAGGACTATAATTGGTTCTTGTGGAGGGATATTTATGAGCTGAACGATTGGCATAGGATGAAGTGGAAATTGTTTGTTTGATTTTTGTGGAGGTGAAGCCAATAACTGTAGGTTCAGTGGAGAGTGCACATTTTTTGCTGACTGGAACATTGCTGGGACGGGATTTGTTGAGGGCATTGGTAAGCCGTCGAAATGGATCTATGTTTTGAGCACTAAGGAGGTGGATTCTAATGGCAGGGAATGCAATTGTAAGTGTGGGTTTTGATCTTTGTCATGCTTAATCAGAGGCAGGTGGTTGAAGCCAAGCTCATATACTTGATCTTGCATATTTGTGGAAGATTCATGCAATTTTTTCGTTGACCCTTGTACCATCTTCAAGTCTTGTTGCAATTTTGGTTGTAGGTTTTCGTTTGATGTATGCAATTTAAGGTACAATTGCCTTATCTCATAATATTCTTGTGCTTGATGCATGGAGACTCTCAATGAAAGCACCAATTTTGCAGGCCTAATTTTATGGTGCTGATAAATTCCACTTTTGAGCATTGGAGAGCTCTAAAAGAGAGAAATTAGGAGGATGAGAAGCGAAGAAGAGGTGGGAGAGATTGATTCCAATTTCATTGCCCCCATCTTTCTCCGAAACAGTACTTATATGCTCCAAGGCCAGCAGCATAGAATGTTCTAGTAGGGAACAAAACAAAACAAAAAATGACTAAGCATAGCAATCTATTACGTAAAATTATCTTCTAAAGGATAGTTTATTGATTAAGCTAATTAAGTAAATATACTAAGCAGTTTAGGCTTGTATCATACCTCACTTCCAATATGAATGGTTCAGCTTTGTTTCTGTAAGATTGTATTCCATATAGCATTTAGACTTGATTTAACTTCCCATCCTGTTCTTTATTGATTGATATGGCATGTTGTTTGTTGTTATAGGCAAATTTTGATCTGCATATAAATAAAATGTATTGTAGTTTATAAGAAAAATTGTAAACAAAATGATTACCAATAAAATGGTTAATGAAAAGGACCGTTAGATGTGGAGAACGTAACTTTGTTGCTTCTCATTTGATAACTTGCAAATGAAATTCCTGCCACATTAAAGATATTAGAAATTAAATTATCTTATGATGCACCCTTATTTATACTTGTTCACATTAATCATGGATCACAGAAAATGAGGATTTGTAATGTTTGGACCAACATGAGCAGTACATGTGTCAGAAAGTAGCCAATCAGATACATGCATCTTGATGTCATGTTCTTAGGTGGGAAAGCAAAGTGCTATTTAGCACTCTGGTTTTACATATAGTGAGATGAGATTTATTAGCGAATTGAAAGTCTACATCTTTTTTATTTTTATTTTTTATGTTCCTATTGATTTGTTCGATTTATGTATCTTATACGTTTGGTTGATAAAATTTGTTGAATCTTCACCCATTGTGTATTATTTTGTATGCTTATTAGGAGTCTAGAACTTGGTAGATATCTGATAGAGGCTTGATCTTGTAGTACATTCCAGAAAATTAATGAAAATTATTTCTTTTATCCACTGACTCTCTCTTGTTCTCTTAAGCCCCCGTTACAATTTTCTCGAATCTTTTTCTTCTGCAGTCAGATGAAGCTGAACTGATTGCCGTAGATGCAGTAGCTCTGATAGCTTAATCTTTTGCAGTATAGGTTGTGGAAATTGAATCAATGAACTGCACAAATTCATTTAATGAAAGTAACTGAATTTTACAACGTTGACAAACAAAATCTGTATTCTAAATTGGCAAACAAAGTAGAGCACTCCTCTCTTCTTTCAGCTACTTAAACAAATTTGAGCGAGAAGAGTTGAATTTTGGGGAGGAGGAATTTCTGCAACTATTAATTGATTGCGTACTAAAATGGATCTCATCCATCTTTCTCCATGGCTCTAAATTCTTCTATTTGCAGGTTCAGAGCAATCATATATAAGGAAAAAGAACAAAAGATAAAGTTGACTGAGAGAGAGCATTTGTAGAGAAGGAAAGACTGAAATCTGAAGTACTGGAAGGGGAGACAGAGGAAAAAGGAAGGTATGGAATTGAGATTGTTTTGAAAGATAAATTTGTTTACATTATGTAATAATTGAGGGTAAATTGGAGATTTCAAAATATTTTTAACACGGGTAACTCATATTTTAATGGAATAAATTCTTAACTACAAAGGCGTATTAATTATGGCAAGGGTATATGAATGAATTTTGTCAAAACATTGCTGTAATGTGCAACATCTTATTTTTCATCATAATAATGTATTGTATGATTTCTCATTAATTTCTATGCTTGCAATTCTTTTCTCAAAACAATTTCTATGGATCTATTGAAAATAGTCCATGACTAGCACTATGGATGTTTGTTGTGTCTTGTGAGGTTGTGTAGAGCTGGACATGGTTCTATTGTATACAGTCCTTCACTAGCACCATGCAAGATTGTTGTTAGGTATTAGGCTAGACCTTACCTGAAGTGGGATTTGTAGTGGATAGTTGTTGATGTTGATAACCAGTAATAAGAATGGCTCTTTCAATTGGAATTTCTCATAGTAATGCTTTTTTAGCAAAACCAGCTATGACTTGTTTTATTTTAACAAAATCATAGGCTGAGAGATTTTTTGAAAGCCACCCTTTATTTATTGTGTAATGTTCACAATGAGAGAAGAATTTCATGTCTCTTATTCAATATGCATGGTTTGTATGTATACACAAGTCCTATTATAGGACGGTATCTGACTAATCTCCTAGATTTATTCTATATAGAGGATAATATAATAATAGTATACATGCTATGACACTTCACCTCAATTTGGAGCATAGACATAGATCGTGACTAGCTTGTTACAAAGATGATCAACCCTTGCTCTATTTAGAGCTAGAGTGAAAGGATCCCCTAATTGTCTTCAATCCTCATGTAGCCTATAAAAATCAGTCCTTGCTCAATTTTTCACAAAAAAATGACAATCAACTTTGATGTGCGTAGTTTTTCATGAAACATAGAATTAGATGTGATATGGAGAACAACTTGGCTATCACACTACAATCTTGATAGAATTGAAACTTTAAGTTCTGGTTATATCCACATTATTCCATACATAGGTGTCATAACTCCAATACTCGGATTCTACTGTAGAATGTGAAAGAACTGTTTGTTTCTTATTTCTTAAGAAGTAAAATTACCACCAACAAAGACACAATATTCTATTGTGGATCTTTTATTTACCTTACAACCTGCCCAATCCACATCTATGAAACATTCAATATGATTTTGTCCATGATTTGTATACAAAATTCCACGTTTGGATGCTCATTTCAAGTAATAAAGAATCTGATTGAGTGTCATAACTCCCTGTTTTCCCATCTCAGCTAAGAAATCACGCAGTCTTTCAGATGGAAAACATACCTTTTCCAAATTGAAGAAATACTTCGACATCCCCAAGTATTTTGTGTGAAATTGAGTGTGAAATTAAGACTTAAGAGGTGATTCCCATAGCATCACCCCTGTTAACAAATCAAGCACCTACTCTAGCTTGTGATTTCCACACCCAAGAAATACTTCAACATCCCTAAGCCTTTTGTGTGAAATTGGGAGTTTGGATGTTGGTGATTTTAGGGCTATTACCACCAAATTAAAACAAGAGAAGGTGATGAGAAAAGAGAAGAAATATGATCAATACACCTTGTCCAAGGTATTCAACTCTTGGAATAAAGAAGGTAAGATTTTGTAGGTAAATTCAATCAGAGTCATCGCTTGACTTTGAAGTTATCAATCTCAGGAAATGAGTGAAAATGGGATAGGCAAATAGTTTTTTTTTTTCTATTTGGATAACACTATAGAAAGCTGTTAGGTTTTCTCAGTTACAACTCAATAGCAAAAAAGTCTGACTTAATTGGAACCAAACTAAATGCTATCTAAAAAGAGCTAACCTTCTGAGGTTAAATTTAATCAAGAGCTGATAAGCCATTGATTTTTCTGGCTGCCGAACTCAAGTGGTCTGCCCATCCCATACTTACAAGCTGATTTTAATTTAACCTACAAGTTTAAGTAAGAGTTACTTTATCTTATCTGACTTCTACAGTAATAGTAACTTTGTTGGAAAACTATATAAAACATTGTTGTACTTTTTCCCAAACTGATTGCTACTGCCCTTCCTGCCCCCTTTGTTTTCTGCACTCGATCAGTCCAAAAATGCTTTCCCCAAACTGATTGATATTGTCCTTCCTGCCTCCTTTGTTTTTTTTTCACCCAATCAGTCCAAAAGTGGTTTCCCCATGCCCTTACACAAGAACTGATTTACATGGTACAACGAGCAGTCCTTTGTGTGGTAATAGTGCTGCCAAATTCTTCCATAAAATGAACATCTGCTGTTGTACTTGTGCTGTTGCAGATTATCTTGAGTTCAGCACCAACATTGCCCGAAAAATGGACAATCTCGCAGCCAGGGGTCCCAAGGCCTGTTTGATCACTTTCCCCTTGCCTTACGCCTGATCTAGTTGTCCTAAATCACTGTCACATTCTTCCTTTGCTGCTGGCTGCTTCTTGCCTTTATTTTTGTGCCCAACAAACTCCTAAAAGGTGCATCAATTGCTGAAAAATGATGCTAATCAATTCATAAAATATAACTGCTGGTGATGCTGTTGTGGAATGTCAATCATTAAGGGCTGTTTGTGAGCCATTTTCCTTAAAGAAGCTACTCAAAGTCAGCACAAGTGTGACTTGATTTGGCTTGTAATTTTGTGCCCAAAATAGCACAATTTGCTGCTATAGTAGCTGCATTATGGAGCTTGAATCTTGACTCATGGAAGCATGCTTTGTCCTTCTTGTTGTTTGCATGTGATGATTCCTTTGCTTGCTTGTGTTGGGGGTTAGTGTGTAGGAGTTGGTATCATGGTTGAGTTGAGATGATTTGATGATGTCTTGAATCTTTAGAACTTATGCCAAAGGATCATTTATCCTTTGAGTTCAAGAATGGTTTAGTTTGATAGGAAGTCAAACCAAGACCATACTTTGAGCCTACTAGAACGAAAATGACCATGTAATAGTCTTCTCGAACCTTGCCAAGATTGATGACAAAGTTGACATAATTTTCATTAACAAAAATAAAAATGAAGGTGGATGCTCTTGCATCACAATGCTAAGGTCAATTATGATTTGTGGCCATATCTAACAAAAGTTAACTTAGCAACGGGAGAAAAAGGTGTTTGAATAATCTGATTCGTAGGTTTGAGCATATCCCTTGGCAACATGATGAGATTTCAAATGGGCAATTGATCCATTTGCATTTGATAGGTTTCACTACAAACAACCATTTACATTTAGCTTTCCTAGAGGTGAATTTACTGAATCATTCATCTCTTTTACCATAGAACTATTCCATCTAGGACAAGGTAGGGCTTCTTGTATGATTTTAGGGCAGAAGACAGAGTTTAGAGATGTAATAAATGAACAAGAAGAGGATGTCAAGTGGTTATAGAACACAAATGAAGAAATAGGACAAGTTCCTTTGTGAAGGGTAATAGGAAGAAGATCATCACTTGAACTAATCTAATGACAAAGAAAGTGGCCTAGGACCTTTATCATGAGTGGTTTCTTGCAAAGACTTGTCTTGAATGATGGGAGGCTTAGCAAGGGTAGGAATAGAAGAGGTGACATAATGGATTAACAAGTCATCATCCTCCTGATTAGGATGTGATGGAGAAAGGTGTATTGAAGAGAAGTAATATCAAGTGACAAAAGATACTTGCTAAGATCGGGATAATAGTAGTGATATCCTCATGAGAGTAGCCAAGAAATGTACAATCAATGATTTTGGATCCAATTTTGTAACTTGAGGACGAACATCTCTACCAAAGCAATTGCAACCAAATATCCTAGGTTCGATAGGAAATAATGACTTGGTTATAAAAAGAATATGATAGGGATCTGACCATTAAGAACCAAGTATGGAGTAGAAACTGCATTAGTCCCAAATTGTTTAGTAAAATGCATTTGAAAAGAAAGAAAGAAAGAAAGAAAGAAAGAAAACAATAAAACTCTAGTAGGTTCAGCAAAATTTCTATTCTTTCTCTCAGCCACGCTATTTTGAGATGGTGTATCAACACAAGAGGTTTGGTGAATAATGGCATTTCATATCATGTAAGGTGAACAAGATTCTTATTAGTATTTTTTTTTTAGCATTATCACTCTGCAGTATGGATAAAAGTATTGAATTGAGTCTTAGCTTCAACATAATGTGGACAACAGTGAGAAAGCAGCTCCAAAACATTCTTCACTAAGTGTAACCCATTCATACGAGGGTAACCATCAATGAAAGTAACCAAATACTGAAAATTTGTTTTAGATATAAGCAGACAAAGGCCCAAACATCAGAATGAATTAATTCAAGAGGAGTACTTGCCTTATTATGGACTCTAGGAGTTGAACACAAATGATGGTCTTTAGCAAACTGGCAAGACTCGCAATCTAATGAAGACAGACTATGAAACTAGGGACAAAGTTTCTTCAATAAAGAACGAAAGGTTGACCTAGTTGACAATGTGCTTCAAAAGGAGTAACTATTGTGGCACAGGCTGTGGATTTCAGCACCTGTGGATCTAGGATGTAGCAACCTATAGACTCATGACCTTTACGAGTAATTGTCTTTGTCATCATATCCTGAAATAGGCAATGGTTAGAAAAGAATGAGATGCAACAATTAAGTGCAGTAGTAAGTTTCCTTACAGAAATTAAATTTAAGGATAACTGAGGTAGACGTAAGATAGATTTTAAAGGAAGTAATGGAGTTAAGATTAATTGTGGAAGCAGATGTATGAGTTTGGAAGTTAGAAAATAGACTTGAATTACCTGCCAGGATTTGTGGCACCAGAATCATTGACCCATTTGGAGGATGAGGAAACTAGGCATGTGTTTGGTTTACCTGATTCAGCGATGGCAGTGACGTGAGGAGATGAAGACTTTAATGAATCTTGGTACCGAGAGAACTTCACAAATTCATGCAACATGAGCTGATTGTGTTCTTTGCTTTTTATTCAGCAATTTCCTGCAATAACTGTTTGCATGACCTGGTTTCTGACATTAGTAACACATGACCCCTATTGAATCCTGTTCCAAACCAAATCCACTGCTTCTGCTGATCTAATGCTGTCTGCTAACAAAAGCACTGCTAGGTTGAATAGATATAGGAAAAGGATCTTTTTTGCAAAGAACTCTACCGAAAGTGTCATGTTATGAGGAAAGCTTAGAGCCAGAGAGGATCTGGGATTTTGCAGTTTCAAACTTGGACAGAAGAGCTGTTGAAAAGAAACATCTTTTCCCATTGAGCCTGTTGTTCCTTCACATCAGTACTAAATGGTAGCAACACATTAAGTTCCTCATAAGCTCTTTTGAAGTCCATGAAAAGCTAGCTAGAGACTTATCTAGTTTCTGTGCATCATACATATGAAAAATATTCCCTTTTCCCAGATAGTTATCCATTAATTCTTTCATAAGCTTGCAGTGAATAACTAAACCAAATACCTCACTGTCAATAGAATTCTGAATCTGCAAGAACAATTGTGCATCTTTCCTTAGCCATTTCTGCTTTGAATCATCCTTAGGGGATCTTTAGTCATATGGTCATCCACCTCAATACTTCGCAGATAAAGTCGGACTGTTTGACTCCAGTCAAGGTAATTAGTACCTCAGAATATATGTCTGTGATTTTTGACATCACAGGAACCACATCTGTTCTTTTCTTTGTCATACTGCCCAAACCAGAGAAATAACCATGAAATAGAACAAGCCCAACAACAAAATAGTGAAAAAACAAAATAGAGAATCTGGTTAGCACAGCAAGCTAAGGCTTGACCCTGAAATGCTAAAACAACCTTCACCTGAACATCCAATGAAGAAACCAAACCTAGATTCATGCCTCAGAGATTCTGGCAACCCAGAAGCAAGTGATTGGAGTTGATTCCGATTCCAGTCATTGATGGAGCGTTACGTGCAACAAAGGCGAGTTCAAGTGGCACGTGACATTCACTCACCAGTCTGCTGGTCACCAGACTGCAGGTGAACACAGGTAGCGGTGGACCAGTGGTGGTGATAAACATTCACCCTAAGCTAATAAGATACTTATGTATGACAAGGTGATGTTTAGAGCAAGATGATATCACAATGAAGCCCAATCAAGCCAAACTCTTCTCCTTGTAGACAGGAAATGAGATTCAGTAGATACCCTGTGAAGTCATTAGCAAACTTTTATATTCGCAACTCAAGGACAATTGGATGTGTTGGAAATCTGGAAATAATGTGTACTGAACTTCTATTCTAAGAGTTGTTTATCTTTGTCCCCCCCCCCCCAACAATTGTTATTGTCTTCTCTTGGTTGACTTTGTTCAGATGTTTTAGGCAACAAGCTTGAGATTGCTAGTGACTGGAAAATGGGGGGTGAAGCTAAGAGCAATGGCGGAGCCACAGGAGGAGGCTTCAGAGCTAGGATAGATCACTACTTATACAGTGGAGACAAGAAGCATGTGTTTGCAGGAATAGCTATTATTGGTGTCATTTTTGGTGTCCCTTGGTATCTCAGGAATAGAGGTTTGTTCTCCTGCCCTCAATATCTTGCATGCATACGTGTTAGAAAAGATACATCCTTGAGTTCACTTTGATTCCAGTATGCTTAAATAACCAAAGCTCATTGCTGATATTAAGATTCATTACTCATTTGGATAATTTAGTGAAAATGGGAGATCATGAGTGATTTAATCACCTATTAGCACTGTTATCTGCGAACCCCCATTATTTTCTTATGTGATTGCTTGTTTAGCTATGAAGTTGTGCTCTTAGAATTTTTTCAATTAGTATTGTAACATCAGCAGGTTATTTCTCCTTTTAGTTGCTAGATTGATTGCAGCTTCATATGTAGGGTGTGGTTTTAGTACTTTATGCAGATTAGGGCTACTTAAATTTATATTGCAATCATCACTTGTTTGAAAGGGACAGAAAGAAATCATATTGCACTCATTTTTTGTCCTTGGCTTGTTTTGGTAAAACAATATGCGGAAGTAATTGAACTGGAAGGAAGTAATAATGTGTGTTTGTTGACTTACTATTGAAAAGGTGATTAAGTAATCGGTGTTAGAAAATAATTTGTTAAAGAAATTATTAACTTATCAAGAATTTGACTTTCCAAACAAGATTTGAGGTAATAGTATATGATAAATCTATGATTTGTGGTTGCCACACGAATTGAACCTAGTTGAAGTTGCATTCTAATGCAGAACAAGAACAAGCTCATACTAGCCATTCAAATATATGCTGTTGAATTCTGAAATTTCACGTAATTTTATTTATATGCATAACTTTTACATATTATCTTTTACATTTTAGTAAACCTCACCAATACTCTCTGTTCTCCATAGTTTATCTTCAATATATTAAAATTTCATCCATAACATTGATAAATTATGTGTTCCATGCCCAATAACAATTTTTTTTGGCTGAAATGTTATGGAAAGATTTACAATTACAAACTTTAACAAGGGTATTTTGGCAATTAATGGAGTGACTCTTCCTTTTCATATATTTTCATCCAAAAAATTGACATGAGGTGGGAGCTTGTATCTTATAAATTAAGGATTAGATTTTAATATATTGAATACAGGCATGGGAAGTTGGGAATATTGTAGTTAACTAAAGGAAAATTGGGGATTACTCTTTAGTATTTTATCCTGGATATTAGTATCGAAGTACATGATCATAAGAAGTTCACTTTTTTGATAATTTGTACAGGTAATTAGGAACTTAAGAATCATAGTTCCCTTTTATTGCAAGGCATTAGTTGCATATATATTAGGAATTAGGATTAACGTGGTATATTTTTCCCCCCAATGAATTAGAGATGTGTATTATACTATATCTGGGACAAAGTCTCATTGATCACGTGTAGTTGGCATCAATTTTTTATTAGATTTTTTTTTGGTTAAGGATAATTTTATTACCAAAATGAGGAATATGTACATTGCCTCTTAGAGCTATACATCACCCAATATCAAAAGAAAGATCTATCTAGGTACAAAATCCTATTTTTACAACTCACTAAACTTATTGACTCAGGATTATGTTGTAGACGAATATACACATTCAATATCATTTGCTTGATCAAAATCAAGGGTAGCGAGGGCTTGTGATGACAAATGGAAAGATTCCGATTCTTCCATAGTCCATACACCAAAGCATTGAAGCTTGCCCTCAGTATGCCAGCCTTCCCATTTCTTCTCTTGGTTTTGCGTATAACACAATCCATAAAATGATCCCATGAGTCTGGAGCAACATCATAGCTAAGCCAAGATAATAAATTCTACCAACATCTCCTTGTGGAGCAACATGTAGTCAATATGTGATCGGCGGTCTCACCAATTTCTCCACAAACACCTCAACAATATTCAATTACAGTATTTCAACGAGCCAGGCTAACACGAGTGCTTAAGTCTTTATGACATGCTAACCAGCAAATAAAAGAGTGTTGGGGTATGCCTTCATGGTTCTAGACCACAGGACGCCATGGCTTCGTCTGTTATGTATACATCAAAGCATCATAAGCTTAGTTGATTTAGTATGAAATATGCTAAAATCCCCATTCTGAATATTCAGCAGAAGCAAAGGTCTAAGTTTCAAAACTCTCTTATAGACCCATGATTGATGAACTTTAGGGGTTATATTTACTATCTGGATCCCCTTAGTATAGATTCTGTGCACCATTTTTCTATTAAAGCAAGTAGCGAAGTAATTTGTTATTGGAGCAACTATTGCTTTCATATGAAGATCTTTGTAGAGCACATCCTTTTGGAGATATTTGCTTACTGCTGCTGCCAAATTTATCGTCTAGAATCCTACTGCCTTGAACTTGACACTTCTTATCCCAACCTTTTTAAAAGTAATCCTGAAGAAGGGTTTCCAATTCGGTCATTTAAGGCCTTTATTTTAGGCACGATTCGAGATAAATTCTATGATGTGATTGTTATTATGTAAATATAGATAGTGAAAGTGGTAACAATCAGTAAAATAGGTAAATAGCAGATGTCAAATATGTCAAATTGGATATATTCTTAGCAACTTTATTTTGAATTGTCATTTTTGAATTTTAATGTAAAATATTGGTTACTTTTCCTAGCTTATCCCCTATTATCATTAATTGTTTATCTTTAAGATTTTATATTTCCCAAAACTATCATTAAGTATTTAACAATCTCTAAGGATATATTAGTGATTTGACTTTCTTTCTTCATATGTGTGCATAAAGTTAAAATGCCCCTTATTATGAATTAGAGGTGGTATTAATTAGTCAATAGTACAATTTAGTTTCCTTTTCTATTGTAACTGCTCTCTTTAAAAGAGAACCCTGTAGTCATCCTAAAGTAACACATGATCTTTTCCTCTATTCCAACTTGGTATCATGCAACAATGGAAATGTCTGTAACCCTATAACCTAAAACACAGCAGCGCCAGTATCGATGTCAGAAATCATATTTGAAATCACTGTCCAATACAAACATCCAATACCTTGCTGAAACACTCCAACTCTCATTTTGTTCAAAATTCAAATCACTACCGTCTGTGGGAAGCATGACAAGAAGGTTCCTACTAATGATGATCTGCAGTGCACCACTTAAGATGCTGATGTCTCCATGACATTGCTGATCAACTCTATGGAGGAGGATATGAGTTTCAATTAGCTATCTTACTGCAAAAGAATTGTGCAATAATGTTGTTAAAACCAATATGGTTACTCTAGAGGGGGTGAACATAACAATAATGTTAAATAAAGTTTGAGAAGAATAAGTAGGAAATTTGGCAACCAAAAACCATATAATGTATCAAAAAGGTTCATCAAATTCTTTTTACATTCACTGCCAAAAATGTTCTCTCTTTGGATTTAAAATCAAAAGTTATATTTTATATGTGTGAGCCTAATTCTCTCAAGTTCAAGAGTCCAAGCACCTAGTCACTTCTCTTAGTTAACCTCACCACATGAATGCATGAAGATT
This sequence comes from Tamarix austromongolica, assembly GCA_039764185.1. Lineage (NCBI taxonomy): Eukaryota > Viridiplantae > Streptophyta > Magnoliopsida > Caryophyllales > Tamaricaceae > Tamarix > Tamarix austromongolica. The sequence continues at coordinate 37,497,005 of CM077816.1, read as the reverse complement.
CCAAGCACCTAGTCACTTCTCTTAGTTAACCTCACCACATGAATGCATGAAGATTCACTCCCTTGAGTTGAAGAACTCCTCTAACTTCTAGAGGCAGTCTTTAAGCTCAAGTTTATAATCTTTTGAACTTCTTTCCACTAGAAAACACTTACAACTAGAGCTAGGAAAAGCTTGACCTGCTCGAAACCCACTCAATATAACCTAGAAAAAGCATCTACCCGGCTTGACATCAACCCAATTTGAAATCAACCAAACTCAATATCAGCTTGGCTTTAAATTGACATGACTTGATATCAAGCTATTAATTTAAAATAGATTGAATTAACACAATTTGTCCCGAGTCAACCTAAAATGAACTAATGTGAACCCAGTGTAAGTTGACCTAACCTCAATTAATAAATTGACCCTTGATAAGCTAAATTCAAAATAATTAAACTAAATTCGAGTCAACCAAGAACCTACAGAAATAAAAGTCCAAAGTAGCTTAGTTTGAACTGTCAAAATTACTAAACCTGAAGCAATCCAAAAACGAACTGGAAAGTGCTTGAATTTGAAGTAACTTGACTTGGACTAACAAATTGGTCTGAATTGTTTCGATCCCGAACTGATTGCTCACAATAACTTGAATTCGAATTTACTTGTCCCAAAGTTGCTGGAAGGGAGCATTTGCGTGTTTATATAACAAATCGTATAGTAGACCACAAATTGGGAGAATTTGTAGTAACTCTCAATTTTCGAAGACATGCAAAAAATAATAATAGGTCTCGATGTTAATCAATACAAATTTTAATTGTTCATTAGTAGGAGGTAAACCCGATGCTAAACATAAGATAAAAGGAGCAAGGACCATATCTTTCATATGACAAGGATAAAACATGTGACCCAAAGTAATTTGACCTGAGCTAATAAATTGACTGAGATGACCCGAACTAGAATGGCCTCGAATTCGATCGACCAAAATGACTTGTAATAACCTAAACTCAAAATGACCTACTCCAAACTTGATATCGACAAATTGACCCAAGTTGTTCTGAACCCAACCCAACTTGTGTGACAAAATGATCTTTAGTAACCCAAAACCAAAATGAACTAATCCGATTGGAACCCAACCAACAAAATAAAATGATCTGAAGTTAATTCATCTCAAAATCAACCCAACCCGGCCTTAACCGCTTAACCTAATTGCTACCTCTACCCCTCTTCCAATTGTCATTTCTTGTACACGGTTCTTTAGTGCCTAGTAAAGAAAATCGGTATGCCCTGGTCGTTGAACATTTATGTGTTCTTTGGATCTGTGATTGTGTGTTTGGGGGAGTATTTTCTATGAGGGTCATGGCCCATAGGGAATTGTTAATTAGAGATTAGGGTTGAAGAGATGGAGGGAGGAGAATAGAGGGAAGAGATAGAGGTGGCAACTAAAGAGAGCGTGCGTGTGGAAAATTAGGGGTGTTAATTCTCCATGTTCTCATTAATGAATGGGGAGGGTGCATATAACTGGGTGGCATTTTTTGTCTTTTCCCGATAAGTAAGAATTTTATTACTTAGGAGATGGAGCAATTACAACCACAAATCCATCAAACCATACAATCTACCATATTAACCCACTTTTGAAATTTAGCTTAAAATGTGGGCAAACCAATCTTCTAACAACGGGTATGATAATAGCCTGAACAAGACCAGGGACATTTTTACTACGATTCTCAAAGTTTCTCTCCTACCAAACATTAGCAATATAAGATATAAAAAGAGCTTCAATGACTTGCTTCTTCTGAGCATTTTGCCTGACAAATTATTTTATAAATAATAAAATAGAGAAAATTCCTGATCTCTAGGATTAGTATCTAACTAATAGTAATATGGTATGTACCAGAGTGTTCCCACAGATAAGAGTAACGTACCCCCACTCCTTCGGCAATTCAATTCAGAAAGAAAGAAAGGATGATAAAGGGTTGTGTGTATTAATAGTTAAAATTTCAAATAACGGATTGAGCATTCGAGAGGCTCAATTCTCTCCCATTACAATCGTCCCAATTTTTCTTGCTCTCTCCTCCCTTCCCCCCTTTTTATATCTGCATCTGCTATAACAGACTTTAGCTATTCCCCGCTCTCCCTCTGCCACCTCGTCATTTTTGTTAACCGAATTACTATGTATTTCCCTCCTTGCCCTTGTCTCTCCTTCTTGCGTACGTGATCTTCACAGGTGCTCTAGGAAGGTTCATTACATTACCCCCCTCCCAAAGTTTCACCTTGTCCTTAAGGTGGAAGGTAGGGAACCTCTCCTGTATGACTGATGCGTCTTCCCAAGTGGCTTCAAACGCTGGGAGATCCTTCCACTTGATTAACACCTCCATTCTAGTTGTCTGCCCCCTCGTAGTAGTGCGTATATCTAATAGTCCTTCTGGCTGAACTACTAGCTCCATGTCCGCGGACATCTGTGCTGGAATAGTCAAAGAAACTGGAGTATCATCAATGGCTCTTCGAAGTTGAGACACATGAAAGACGAGATGTAGTTTAGAGGTGAGAGGAAGGTTGAGCTTGTATGCCACCTGCCCCACCTTCTGAATAACCTGAAAAGGCCCATAAAACCTTGTTGCCAGCTTCTCACATGGTCGTTTAGCCAAGGACTGTTGCCTATATGGCTGTAACTTTAAATACACCCGCTCTCCAACTTCGAAGGATTCCTCTTTTCTCTTTCTATCAGTAGCAGCCTTCATCCTTTGCTGGGTCTTAAGTAGATTCAGGCGAAGATCATCCAATATAGCCTCATGTTCCAGCAAGTACTCCTCTATACTATCAACGGGGGTATGTCCTTGGCCCAACCTCAGGACATGGGGTGGGTCCCTCCCGTATAACACCTTAAAGGCGACAATTTGGTGGAGAGGTGAGGAGAAGTGTTGTATGAAAATTTTGCCCAGTGAAGCCATTTCGCCTATGCCTTAGGTTGTCCTGTAACAAAACATCTCAAATAGGCCTCCAGTCCCTTATTCACTACCTCCGTCTGTCCATTCGTTTGGGGATGGTAGGTTGTGCTTCTTTTCAACTCTGTTCCTTGGAGACGGAATAATTCTGTCTAGAATTTGCTCATGAAAATTCGATCCCTGTCTGTCACTATTGATGAAGGGAACCCATGCAGCCGCACTACTTCTTTGATAAACAACTTAGCTACTGAAAATGCACTGAAGGGATGTCTCAATCCAAAAAAATGAGCGTACTTCGATAGCCGGTCAACTACCACCAGGATAGTGTCCACCCCTTTGGACAAGGGTAACCCCTCCACGAAGTCCATGCTTATATCATCCCAAACCATTGAAGGTAGGGGTAAGGGTTGAAGCAAGCCGGAAGGACTCTGAGTCGAAGCCTTTTGTTGTTGACAGGTTGCACATTTCTTCACATATGTAGCCACATCCTTTCTCATGCCAAGCCAGTACCAATCCGAGGCCATTCTTAAATAAGTTTTCAGATCTCTTGAATGGCCACCCACAGGGGAATCATGATATTCTCACAACAGTACAAGAATGTAAGTGGAGGATTTTGGAATAACACAACACTTCTTATACATCAATCTGCCCTCCACTATATGAAATCCCACATGCTTCTTCTCCCCGGTCTCCAGCTCCTTTTTAATTTGTTGGAGCATGGGATCAACTTCTATCTCTTGTGTTAATCCATCCCACACTACCCCTTGAGTAGTAACAAGAGCCCCACACTCCAACTCCCCTTCAGTCTTGCGAGATAAGGCATCTGCTACTTTGTTAGCTACCCCAAGTTTGTACTGTATTTCAAAATCAAACCCGAGTAGTTTACTAACCCACTTTTGGTAGTTTGCCCCGATCTCTCTTTGCTATAAAATGTATCGCAGGCTCTGCTAGTCGGTTCTCACTAAGAAGTGCCTCCCCAACAAGTAATGTTTCCATTTCTGTATAGCTAAGCGAATAGCCATCAATTCCTTATCATACACAGATTTCAGTTGATTTCTTGGGCCCAAAATTCTGCTAAAAAATGCAATGGGTCTGCTGTCTTGCATTAATACCGCTCCAATCCCATAACCCGACGCATCTGATTCAACCACAAACGTTTTCTGGAAGTCGAGCATTGCCAGCACTGGGGTTGTTGCCATTGCTGCCTTCAAGGTCTCAAAAGCCTGAGTAGCCTGGTCTGTCCACCCATAATTATCCTTTTTCAGTTGTGGGGTTGTGCAATTTGAGCATATTGGACCACAAATTTCCGGTAAAAACCAGTGAGCCCAAGGAATCCCCGCAGTTCCCTTAGATTCTTCGGGGTCCACCACTCAACAATGGCTTTCACTTTATCCATATCCATGGCTACCCCTTTACTCGAAATCACAAGTCCCAAGTAGGCTACCTCCTGCTTCCCAAATTCACATTTCTTGATATTCATGAATAATGTATTCCCCTTTAGAGTGTCCAGCACCACTCTCACATGATCCACATGTTCAGTTGCGATAGCGCTATAGATCAAAATATCGTCAAAAAATACCAAAACGAACCGTCTCAGAAATGGTCTGAAGACATCGGTCATGAGAGACTGGAAGGTGGCCGGGGCGTTGGTCAGCCCAAAGGGCATGACCAGGAACTCGTAATGCCCTTCATGGGTTTGGAAGGCCGTTTTGTGAGTGTCCTCAGGTCTGACTAAAATTTGGTGATAGCCAGCTTTCAAGTCTAGTTTCGTGAATATGGCAGCTCCGTGCAGCTCGTCGAGTAGCTCATCAATGACTGGAATTGGATATTTGTTCGGCACTGTCTCCTTATTTAAGGCTCGATAATCAACACAAAATCTCCAAGACTCGTTTTTCTTTTCGACCGACAATACAGGGCTCGAGAAGGCACTTGTAGATGGCTGGATTATGCCTGCCTCCAATGAGTCTCTCAATTTCATCCTTCTGGAATTGGGGGTACCGATATGGCCTCACCCCAATCGGGTTGCTGCCCTCCTTGAGTACAATAGAATGTTCGTGCCCTCGCTTAGGTGGCAACCCTTTAGGCTTGGCGAAGACCTCCTTGAACTCAGCCACAGTGGCTTCTAAAAACTCAGGCATCTTAGGGCCTGCTTCAGGTTCTCCTTCCACCTGGTTCAATTCTAACCATATCCTTCCCCCCTCCTTGCGCAGAGCTCGCATCATGGCTTTCAGGGAAATTCTTGTTCGAGTTAAGGATGGGTCCCCCTTCAGACTAATGGCCTCCCCTTCCTATTGGAATTTCATTTCCTGTGTCTTCCAATTGGTCACCACTGAGCCCAGTTTTTCTAGCCACCGTACACCTAAGATTATGTCGGAATTTCCCAGACCCAGAGGCAGAAAATCCTCCAACACTCGAACCCCTCCATCCAATTCCAGCTGTACTCCCCTGTAGATTCCAAAGCCTTTTACTGCTTCTCCATTATTTAGAGAAACACCAAACCCTTGCGAAGGGGTGATGGGTATCTGTAATTCCCTAACCATGGCTAGGGAGATGAAATTGTGTGTTGCGCCCGGGTCGATCATCACTATCACCTTGCGCTCTCCGATTCTCCCTTTTAACTTCATTGTCTTCGGGTTAGTTAGGCCGATAACAGAATTTAATGAAACCTCGGTCGGAATTTCCTCCGTCGGTGACAGTGGTAGCTCCACGTCTGCGGGATCCCCTTCGGTTTCCTTCAGATCCTCATCGTCCACTAACAGGACGCTCAACTCCTTTTTTCGGCACCTATGTCCGATGCTCCACTTCTCGTCGCAACGGTAACAAAGCCCCCTAGCCCTCTTCTCTTGTAGCTCCTTCTCGGTCAACCTTTTGACGTCGCTTATGGACTTCGACGGCTGGGCGGATATCTTTGGGCTGCTGGCAGAGGATTGTGTCTCACTAATATTCGTGGCCCAACTTCTTGCCGGGGCGGGGCTGGACGATTCCCCGGTACCCTGAAAACCGGAATGGGGCCCCCGTTTGTAGATGGAATAAGGTCCCGATTTTGCTGGCCCAGCGTAACTCTTCTTCAGTCCGTTCACTCTATTCCGCTCCTCGATCCGGATAGCCAACTCCATGGCCTGATCCAAGTTAAGGGGTTTCAACGACCGGACCTCGACCTTTATCTCCTCCTTCAGTCCATTTATAAACTGGCCCATTAAGAGGCTTTTCGGGATATCGTTCAGGGGGCCGCCATCTCAATGAACTTCCGTTGATACTCCACCACCGTTGACACTTGAGCCGTCACCAGCCACTGCTCATGGAGTGACTTGGCGTTTGCCGGTCAGAATTGTTGAAGTACCAACTCCTTCAACTCAGTCCACGATTTAATTGGCCGCCGTTTATTCTCCCAACGGTACCACCTCAATACGTCTCCCTCCATGACCACCGCCGCCGCTTCTAGTTTCTCCTCCTTGTTCAAGCGATAGAAGGAGAAATACTTCTCTCCCCTCAAAATCCATCCATCGGGATCACTGCCTTCAAATGGTGGCATGTCTAGCTTCCGATATCTCCATCCTCCTCCTCCACCTTGAAATCCCCGACTCACACCCCAGTCCCCGGGACCTCCCCCTGACCCGACACCCCCATTGCTCCCTTCACCAGGAATTCCTCCTCTGATCCCCTCATTCATCCATGCCAGCTAGGCCTCATAGTTTTTGCGATTTCCGATCATTTTCTCCTTCAGTCTGTTAGCTACCGCCTGGAGTGCTTCTCCATGGTTTTTCTCCGCCTTCTGGAGATCCTTCGTAAGCTGCTCCATCAGGGCTTGCCTCATCGCTCCCATCGCTCGCTCAACTGCTGCCGATACCTTCTTCGAAATGGATCCCTCCAAGAGGGTCATTCTCTCCTCAAGTGATTCCACCCTTTGCATCGCAAAAGGGGCCATGGATCGGTATGCTCTGATACCAAATGGTATGTACCAGAGTGTTCCCACAGATAAGAGTAACGTACCTCCACTCCTTCGGCAATTTAATTCAGAAAGAAAGAAAGGATGATAAAGGGATGTGTGTATCAAACCCACAACTTCTCAATTCACAAGTAGACCCATCAACACAACCAATAACAAAACACATCATCACAGGTAAGCACAAAGGTTGCTACCAAATCACAGGTAAACACAAAGGCTACTACCAATCAACCCAATAGTCATTTCTATTCAAATATTAACCACTTTCATTTTTATTTACTCGAGGGGAGATCAAATAAACTTGGAGACACTAAGGTACCCTAGTTATACTGGCACACAAGGGCATCACAGTATCCTACCTAATATCAACCTAGGGATACAAAGGTATCTTGGTCGTATTGGTACACGAAGGTACACAATACCCTACCGACAAGGGCATCTAATTCGTAAGTATGCATATCTCTTAGGTCTGTAGAACTAAATATAGTAAGATATAGGGCCTGTTAGAGGTATTTAAGGCACACCAACAAAATCCATAAGCAATCATAGGATAAACCACATCTTTAAGGTAGTGATCCCTAAAGAGCCGCCATTCCCATTCTTGAGGTATTTTACTTTGAAGTATTAGTATTTTATAAAGGTGACCGTGAAAATACATATTAATCACATAGATTCAATTCTTCATACTTAACCATTTTATTTCATTTCCAAATATTCTGAGATAACTGTAATTAAGATCATTATCAATGTCAACATCATAAATTTACTAAGGCCATGCTAGACTCACTTATTCACACTTAGGCACTTTAGGTCAAAAATGACCAAAATATCTCTAAGGCTAAAGTTACCAATATACCATCCATTTTCATTTTATTTATCTACTTACCATAAAAAAGATAACACACCATAATTAAATTATTTATCATGTAATCAAATTACCAAACATGCCAAATGACCATTTTGCCCTTTTACACAATCTTGCATGTAAAACCCTAACATACGCTTTTAGAACATCAAAACATATATTCCCATGCTCAACGACAAATAATGCACATCCTGCATGTTTATGAGAATAATCATCATGACATACCCCAAATTATCAAATTACCCTTATACCATACAACAACAATAATAATAATAATCAAAATAGATATATTTAATATAACCAAACCCCTATTCTCATGCTTAACAACGGATAACACATATCATACATGTTTATTAGAATAATCATTATAGTACACTCAAAATTACCAAGATACTCCTTGACCATATAATATTGATAATCATGTTGAAACATGTGTTTCTAAGATAGCAAGTTCCTATTCTCATACTTCAAATAATACTTATCATGTATGTTTATTAGAATAATTATCTTAGTACGATCAAAATTATCCAGATACCCCTAGGCCATATAATTTTGATGATTATGTTGAAACATGTGTTTTTTAAGACAACTAAGCCCCTACCACCATTCTTACAATATTTATAAAACAGTAGGCATCCTAGTTAAGATTAAATATTATCATATTCTTAAATGATCAAATTGCCCCTAAGGCACATGGTAGTAATAATTTTGCTACAATTATATCATTTTCACATACTTAATCTAACAATTTCACGTGTACATATCATACATTATCTCTTCCTAGCATCAGATCCATTTTAATCATACTTTTGTACACCTAATATTTTATACAGGATAACATGACTTCTTTTTTGATTTTTCATGATAACAATAATAATCACATAATTATTTGTAACAAGTTATGTCTAACACAAATTACACGTCAAAGCCCTAATGTATTATCATACGATATCCAAATATTTTAGTAGGTTATAAAGGTTATCTGATTTCTAGCAAAAGAAAAATTTATTGGTAATCGTCTAAGAATTATTATGCTCCACTAATCAAACTTTTGTACCCAAAAATAATATCACAAATACTATATTAATATTTGATCAATGAAATATTAATATTTATTAAATACAAATTTAACAAACTACCCTTATATATTAAACATTACCAAATTTATTTAAAAATCAAAACATATCTGGTTCTACAACGAGAGCCATGCACGTATGGAGGGGGAGATGGCTCGGTTGGTAATGGTTGGAGGTGTTGGTTGGGTATGGATTCAGTTGTTGGGTGCAGGAGGGGGGGGTGGAGATGGTAGTGGTTGGGTGGTGTGGTGCATGAGGGTCGAAGGCGGTGATGGCGGCGTGCAAGCTGCAATAAGGAGGCGGTGTAGAGAAGGGAAAGGAGAAGAATAAGAGGAGGAGGGAGGTAGTGATGGGGTGGTTATGGGGTAATGGTGTAGGAGTGGGTGGTGGCTGTGGCTGGAGGTAGGCAGGCTGGGAGGAGTTGCGGTGGTGGAGAAAATGGAGTGGGGATGAGGCGGCCGAGGAAAGGTGGAGGTAGGGTGGTGTGTTAAGGGGAGGGGATGGATGCAAGGGTTGTAGGAAGGTGACTGGTGGCGGTTTGGGTTGTGCGGGGAGGCTACAAGGTGGAGGAGGTGGCAACGGCAAAAACTAGGGGTTGTGGTTGGTGATAGGGGCAGGGATCAGCAGGAAGTGCCGTAGGGGAGGAAAGAAAGGAAAACAGGGCGGTAGGGGAGGAGGAAAAAAGAGGGGAGGAGGGAAGAGGGAGGTGGCCGATGGTGGATGCTGGGATGGTGGTGGAGGTGATAGTGAGGAAAAATAGAGGTAAGGAAGAAGAAAGAAAGAAGGAAAGGAGGTCAGGGGGAGAAGAGGCATGGCATGAGGGATAAGAAGAAGAAGAGAGGGGCCTTAGGTGTGCGGACGATAGGTGAGAGTTGCAGGGAGATAGGCAAGTAGGATAGGTGGTGCAGAAGCTAGAAATGGAAGGAGAAAATGAGCATGCAAGGGAGGGAGCGTGTGGGGGTTGTTTGGTTATAAGTCGAAGGGAGGGCTGCCATGTGCAGGTAGGGGCATGTAGGGTATTGCAGAGGGGCGCGACGACATAGGAAGTGGGGCGTTAGGGCTGGTTTGTTTGGAAGAGGAAAAGGGAAGGTTGGCAGGCAGAGGCAATGTAGTGTGTAGGAGGGTGGAGAGGTAAGGGTGTGTTTGTTGGCCTGTGTGTGAAGAAGAAGAAGAAATAAAAGAAGGCATTGGGTTGGCGCAGTAAGAAGGAAAAAAAGAGGGGGGAACGGGCTGGTCCAAGAAGAGAGGAAAGTAAGGGAGAAAAAAAAAGAGAAAGGGAAAAGGAAGAAAAGGAAGAAAAAAGAAAAATAAAAGGAAAATAGATTTAGGGTTAGAATTAAAAATTAGATTAAATTTAGGTTATTAGGATAATATTATATTAATTTATCTACCTATTAGGATATCAAATTAAGAAAAATAATTTCGGTAAAATTATGGGTTTAGGGTTTATAAAATAATTATATTAATTTATTAAATAATTATTTAGATTTACAGGTCAAAGGTTGACAAAAATGAGTAAATCAATATTTAAAGATTAATTTTTTTGGATAAAAGGCTAAACGTCCTAATTTAGAAAATTCGGGGTGTTATAGCAGTTGATGGCACGAACAGAGCAGGCAAGGAAGAGAAGGAAGAGTGATTGGGGTTGGTTTGTGCTCGATAAAAATGGAGGGACAGGGAGTTAGGTGAGATAATAAATGAGACAGAGAGATTGGGAGAGGTATATGTGTGTGTGTGTGTGTGCGAGCGGGCAGATAGAGGAGGGCAGGAAGCATGGTGTGCATGATTAGGGAAGGTTGAAAAAATATATTTTAACCCAACACATCCCTTGAGATGTAGGAGGTGATGGTTGTGATGATGAAGGTAGGCAAGGTAGGTTCAATTGGTAGGAATGACAGAAGGGATTTGGTCGAGAAGAAGAGTAATATGCACAGGAAAGAAGGAAGATGAAGAAGACGGCTGGGTGGGAGAAGGTGAAAAAGGAAAAGAAAGGAAGGAGAAAGGGGAAAAATGAGTTTGTGGTTACAATTAGGGTTAGGTTAAAATAATTATCGACCATTCGAGGTTAGATTAAAAATATTAATAATGTCGAATAAAGATTAGGATTAGGTTAAGATTTAATATTAAGGAGTTAGGATAAGGTAAAAATATAGATTTCTTGTGATTAGAATTAGGTTCAGCTATTTATTACTTGGGATTAAAGTTTGATAAAATTTGAGATATTATATTATGACCCATCCACACCCTGCCTGGATCGGATGGGGAGTGGGCGGCACATGCGTGGTATATAAACTCAAACTATCTGATGCGGGAAATTATCAGAGGTCATCAATACCAACTCAGCCCAGAGAATATCTCATTAGGCTACCTAAATTCTGTAAGCATTAGCTGCATTTTCTTTGGCTTTATCTCCATTTATTTCTATGGCTGTTAGATTCTGTTAGTATTTATAAAGTCGTCATTAGGGAGGGAAGGCAGGCAATATCTGAGAAACCATCCTCTCATCCTAACCTCCCTCTATGTTATTCTTTAGTTCTTGATTGGCCTTCACCATTTTAGCCGATCCTGTACTATTGATTCAGGCTGCCTGGATTCAATCCCTGAGCCTCTTGAATTCAATTCTCCATTAAATTACGTAACTGTATCACTATCCATCTAGTAAGGGAGTATAAAAAAGGAGCAAAGAAAAAGTTGTTCACCAATGTGGGGCAGCGGAAGACAACTCCAGCGGCAAAAACAAGTTGCTGAGTTGCAATTGCTCCAACAGTAAATTATACTAAAGAGCTGCTCAGCATTTATGAAATCAAAGATTAATTTCTCCATATGTTTCGGTTCTCTTTTTGCGCAACTTCTAGAGCATAAAATTGTCGGTTTTTTCGTATAAAAAATGTAAAACTTCGGTTAATCTTATTTTAGATAAAAAAAAAATGATGCTTTGGCTTTCTGTCGACCTAGGTTCCAGCCATTTGTTGCTTCTTGGTTATTTATAGTATAGCTGCGGCTTCTACCCTGGTGTTACTGAAACCTTACGGTATCTTCTGGGGTAAAGTATTTGATTGATGTCTGACTTACGGATGAGGTTTACTTATGTACGCTACACACGTCCTATGCTGCATGCAGATTTGCTTCTCTTCTAGAATTTTCAAAGAGTTGTTATTTCTTAACCGGTCCACTTTGTCACCTCTATACGAAGACCACATTTATTAATCATGTATGACTTAAACTGGTGGATCACTGCTAGTCGCATTGTACTTTGCTATGCTTATAATCTTGTTTATTGATTCCCTCGGATTAGATGACTGTTCTGGTTGCCCTTTCGCCCCTCTTTTTGGCCGTTGAAGAAGAATTTTGAAGAGGGTTTAAGGAAATTTTCCTGCTAGATCTTTTGTTGCAGATTTGCTAGATGATAATTTTCTGTTACTTTCGCAGGGACATTGCATCAGTCTCACCAGGACTACATGGAAAAATCTGATAGAGCACGGAGAGAAAGACTATCTTCTGCTGCCAAGTAATCTCTTCTCAAGCAGCCGCGGTCATTGCATCATTATGGTGGCACTGGGTTTGCTCAAGTTAACTAATAGGCTTCATAGGTAGCGAAAGTGCTGGGGCTTAATATATGTAGCGCCAACATCAATTTTGTTTTTACGACGGTGGTGCCAAATCTGAGAAAGATTTGTTAGCCTTCGCAAATCCTCCGCGGCACTAAACGGCAGAGACATAGGAGTATTTGGTTCTAGAATAAACGGTACTATGTGAATTTTTGCATGGCATACAATGGTGCCCTCAAGAGACAACGTTCGATGAAGTAAGCACTGTCTTTCTTTTTATTGGATAATTCAATGGTGATACTATTTAGGAACAAGATCGCGTAGGGTTTTGCCCAAAAACATCATCACAAACTACTTTTTCTACATTTTGAGAAGGATTTGAAAGGGGCATAAATTATTTGTCTAGGCATAACCGATAATACAAATAGATTCAAGGCATACTTGAAACTACCAGCACACCAGTTAAGATCCTACTGTAAGACAACACAAACATCCTAGACCAGAGTAGAAGCTGGCCCTTGCTGTTGGAAAATGTCGAGAAAAACTGGCTTGAAAAATCCTAGCCGTCCACCGCATGCTACTATGGTCATGTTATACAAGGATATGCATCCCCGGGAGCGGGGGGAATTATTAGTCTGTCATCTATGAACTAGAGCATAAAACTACAAGACACCACGATAATAGAGAGCAACGATGCCCTCCACAAGACTGCCACCATATTGCAAGCCCAAGCAAATAATTCTGTATGGGGAGGCACCAGATTAGAGCAAGTACTGCGCACCTTAATCTTTGGATGGAGAACCTAATTCTTCGCAGGTGAATGGCAATTAAGAGCTCCGGATAAAGATCACTACGTGTTTTGTTTCCATTTTGGGTTCACTGGCTCAGACATGCCTCGTCCAGCGTCTTTTGCATCTCATTAGATAATTCCTCTTCCCATACAAAAAATCTTTCCCCCTTCTCTTGGCAAATAATTCACCCGTTTAGGAGCATATGGTTGCCTATGTTGTCCCTATATATCTACACAGACACAAAATTCTCCTTGTTCACTATTCTTGAACTTTTTTAAACTACATGTGCATAAATGTTATGAAGAATTGGAGACAATACACACAAGCAATAGTATTGAATCTATATAACAAGAAGCATCAGAAACATTTATCAAACATGTGTGTTTTGCTGTGAAATAATTTACTATCCTGAAGCAATAATTTAGTCCTATTGTGGCGCAATTCTATAGTTGATACCATTCCTAAGGTTAACACAACGAGCAATGTTATTGTGCACTCAACACCGAAATTATGAAGATCATCAGAAATTTTTTACCTAGTATCTTAATTGCAAGAAAAATAAGAGAGGAATGTGTGACCAAAACAAAATATACGTTAACCTAAGGCTTAGTTTTCCAATTTAAAAAATTGGAAAACTAAGGGAGAGTAACAAAAAAAAAAGGCCTCTCCACTTCCCTTGAAGATTCTTTCCATGACAACAAATGTTTTGAAAAGGTTCAAAAACTATAAGTCTTTTGGTGAAGAAAAGATAAAATGGACCCGGTCAGATCTATGACTAGCACCCGCCACACCCAGCCCTGACAGTGCTTGATGAGCGGGTGGTGTACGCACGCGTGGCATAATAGTTCAACCTATGACCTACACAAAGCAATCCATATTTGAAATTCAAAGGATGCAAGTGATGGGGAAATATAGTAAAACCCACTTTTTCCATTGATGTGGGATGGAGAAGTTTAATAGCATCTTTAGCAAATAGGTGCTATTCTGCTATTGATCCAACAATCCCCTACCAATGCTAAACATAAAACAACACAAAAGATTTGGGCAAAAAATGTTCAATACTTAAGTAATAATGTCACAATGATTGAATTAATACGTAGTGAAGTGAGTCAACAATTATATCCAAGGAATGAATGAATCTTGAACTACCCAGACTCCGATTGAGACCCTCATAGCATATATCTTACCTTGAATTTTGCAATCTCGGTGATAATAAACAAGTGCTATTAATGGTCATGCGTGCACCTCAAGTATTAATAAGTATTCTAGAAAACAACCTTAGTCTTTAATAAAAGGAGGCCCACCTTCACAATCATCTAGGTGGATCCATCAAGTGCATTTCACAAGCATCACCAAACTAGGCTATGGATTCATTAAGAGTATAAGTATGCCCAACCTCTTTTTTGTCAAGCAGTGAGTTCATCAAATCCATCTCACTAGGATCATCTAAGAATAGGGTTATGAACACATTAAGAATCTAAACTCAACTTGTCTACATAACACTACCACACGTTATAGGGATGCGAATGTAGTGTAATAGACTAATCATATGTTTTCGTTTCATCATGAATGATATCCACTATATATTTATCAATTAAAAGGATTAGGCCCCGTCCCCATTGATGATTTGAGGATAACTCTCCTCATTAGACCCTTTTTAAGAGGGTGATGAAACCTTAGTTGGAATAAAAATAAATGCGGGAACAAAATGTACACAGATATGATCGGGAAGACCGATGTTTGATCAACCAGTGATAAAACACCAAAGGAAGACCAAAATACTCAGGGCTTAGTTGAAAACAATGACAGACTGAGATTAAGAACAGAGAGATGAAGAGATTCGGCAAAGGATTCAGCGAAGCAGAAGAAGAATCGAAAGAGAGAGCATGAAGAGAGAAAAGAATATCGTGTAATAACTTTTTCCAGAGAATCAATAGTAATTCCTTTCGACTTACACGGCCAGCATTTATTACTTACATAACTAATGCCCGATTGGGCTTCGTAACTTCCAGGCCCAATTACCTTCCTAATGACCCATGTTTTCTTAAAAAAATTATAGTGGTACTGGGTAATTTATCCAGCCCACTTACAATTAAGTACAACTGATCCAAAATTAAAGAATACAATAATCGTATTTTCCAGCAGCTAATTTACATATCTAATTATAGAAATTAAGGGTTGCATAGGCAATAACCTTGCTAACCCAATTATGGGCTGGGTGGTTGCCTATGTGGCCTACTTAATTCTACTAGCTTTAATCCGGCGATTGCATCATATGGGAATACAATCAGCACCTCATATCAGCTAGCAACACATTCCAACACACAATATCCCATTATCACCTCTCCTAATTAATCATAGAGTAATAAAAATAGTTATATGTACAACTTATATTACAACTATCAACAAAAATATTTAAATAAAAATTAAAATTATTTAGATATACATCATTCCCCTCTTCTTGGTGAGGTTTCGTCTTTGAAACCTTCATTATTCTAGTAAAAGGATACAAATCAGACACATTGAAAGAGTTACTCACATTGCCAAATTTAGCAGGTAAGTCAATTTTATATGCATTGTCATTAATCCTTTTAAGAACAGTAAAAGGTCCATCACCTCTTGGATCTAATTTAGATTTTCTAAGGGTTGGAAAACATTATTTTCTAAAGTGCACCCAAAACAAATCCCCAAGCTGAAAAATAACTTTTCTCTTCTTTTTATTAGCAATTTTAGCCATTTGTTGAACCCTTTTACTAATTTGTTTACTTACAGATTCATGTAATTGTTTCATTCTTGCTGCACGAGATTCAACATCCAAATTATGCAAATCAGAAATAGGTAAAGGAATCAAATCTAAGGGAGTTAATGGGTTAAAACCATACACAACTTCAAAAGGAGATTTCTTAGTTGTGGAATGTATAGTTCTATTATTTGCAAACTCTACCTATGGTAAGATAGCTTCCCATTGTTTAAGATTTTTCTCAAGTATAGCCCTTAACATATTACCCAAAGTCCTATTTACTATCTCTATTTTCCCCATCAATTTAAGGATGGGAGGTGGTGGAAAACAAAACTTTATTACCTAATTTACCCTATAATAATTTCCAAAAATGACTTAAAAATTTAACATCCGTATATGATACTATAGTCTTAGGTACTCCATGTAATTTAACCACATGTATAAAAAATAAACATGTCACAGATACAACATCATTAGACTTATTACAGGGTATAAAATGTGCCATTTGACTAAACCTATCTACAACAACCATAATAGAATCATTCACTTTATTAGCATTAGGTAATCCCAAAATAAAATCTAAGGAAACATTAGCCCATGATTGGGTAGGAACTAGTAAAGGAGTATACAAACCAAATGGTTGAGAAGTGGATTTAGCATGTTTGCAAGCTACACAATTCACACAGTATTTTAACACATCCTTTTTCATATGTGGCCAATAAAAATGATTATTTAAAACATCTAAAGTCTTTTGAAAACCCAAGTGTGCCATTAAACCACCACTCTGTGCTTCTTGAATCAATAATTCTCTATATGAACAATTAGGCACATAAAGTCTATTTTTCCTGAATATTTATCCATAAAAAAGGTAATATTTACCTTGGGCAGCAGTACTAAAACTATTATACAATTCTTGAAAATCAGTATGTTCAACATATAAAGTCTTAATATGAGAAAACCCAAATAAATTTGCATCTACTATAGTTAGTAAAGCATACCTTCTAGATAATGCATCAGCAACTATATTGTCACCTCCTTTCTTATATTTAATCATATAGGGAAAACTCTCAATAAATTCTATCCATCTACCTTGTCTCCTATTTAACCTTTATTGACTCTTTAAATATTTAATAGCCTCTTGATCAGTATTAATAACAAATTCCTTAGGCCACAAATAATGTTGCCACACTTCTAAAGCTCTCACTAAAGCAAACAATTCCTTCTCATAAGTAGAATGATTCAGAGCACTACCACTTAATTTTTCACTAAAATAGACTATTGGTCTACCCTCTTGAGAAAGAAAAACCCCAATCCCTAATCATGAAGCATCAACATCTAACTCAAAATTTTTCTCAAAATCTGGAAGGACTAATACAAGAGCTTGAATCAATTTTTCCTTAAGAGAATCAAAAGCTTTCTATTATTCTAGGCCCCATTTAAATCTATTATCCTTTTTTGTAACTACAGTCAAAGGGGCAACTAGAGTACTAAAATTCCTAACAAACCTACGATAAAAGAAACATAAACCATGGAAACTCCTAACTTCGGTAACTGATGTTGGTATAGGCCATTCCTATATTGCCTTAATCTTATCCTTATCAGCTGATATCCCATCTTTACTAATCACAAATCCCAAAAAGACTACACTATCTAAGCAAAACCTTGACTTAGACATATTAGCATATAATTTCTCTTCCTTAAACACATCCAAAATAGTTCTAAGATGATTTAAATGTTCACTCATAGATTTACTATAAATGAATATATCATCAAAATATACACCTACACATTTCCCAATAAAATTCCTGAGAATATGGTTCATAAGACTCATAAAAGTACTTGGAGCATTAGACAACCCAAATGGCATAACTAACTATTAATATAACCCAAAATTTGTTTTAAATGTAGTTTTCCATTCATCTCCAAGCTTCATTCTAATATGATGATAACCACTTTTCATATGTATTTTAGAAAACACCACAACTCCATGTAAAAGATCTAACATTTTATCAAGCATAGGTATAGGATACCTATACTTAATTGTTATTTTATTCACAACCCTACTATCTATACACATTCTTCAATTCTCATCTTTTTAGGAACTAAAAGAACTGGTACAACAAAAGGACTCATGAATTCCCTAATGTATCCTTTGTTCAATAATTTAAAAACCTATTTTTTTGAAACTCTTTTACTTCTTTTGAAATAGCCCTATAAGCAGGCCTATTAGGTATGATAGCTCCCAGAATAAAATCTATTTGATGTTATATGCCTATTAGTGGAGGTAACCCATGGGGATTCTCATTAGGAAATAAGTCAGAACATTCCTCTAATAAACCCTTAACATTATGAAGTATAGGATTAATTAAATCTGATCGGCACTCATAACATTCCTTATATACCATCAAATAAACATTCTTAGTTTGACCAAAGGCTCGTTCAATATCACCTTTCTTAGCATAAAATCCAGATGATTTATTAAATTCATTCGAACAAGACCTAATATCAAAATTCTGTTTAGCTAACTCCTTATAATCAGATTTATTTTTTACTTGAACATCATAAATTTATTTAGGAGTAAGGGGTGCCAACGTAATCTTCCTATCATCCTTATATAATTTGTATCTATTTTTATACCCATCATGAGTTACTTTCCTATCATACTACCTTGGTTGTCCCAAAAGAATATGAGCAGCATGCATGGGCACTATATCACATAATACAGAATCCTCATATTTTCCCAACTTTAAATTTACCAAAACTTTCCTACTCACTTTAACATCTCCTAACTCATTTAACCACTGGAGTCTATAAGGCTTAGGATGTTTCGTAGTTGGTAACCCCAATTTAGATACCAAAAGAACACTAGCAGCATTGATACAACTCCCACTGTCAATTACCATATTAAAACACTTATCATTATTTAGACACCTAGTGTGAAAGATATTCTCTCTCTATACAACATTTGGATTTGGTAATTTATTGCTAGTTAATGCCCTACGTACCACAAAGAAATCATGATTCACTGGGAGTTCTTCCTCTTCTTCATAATCACTAGCATCATTAACCAGTGCATTAATCTCCAATTCTTCACTTTCAAATTCAGAATCAATATCACCAGATTCCCTAATTAAAATATTTCTCCTATTAGGACATTTAGAAGCTATATGTCCAAGTCCCTCACATTTAAAACACTTAATTTCCCTAGCCCTAGTTTGTCTACTAGCATTATTAGGTACAATAGTTTTACCTTTATTAGACTTGTTCCCAAATTTGGATTCACTACCTTTGCCTTTAAATTCAAATTTTCCATTATTCTTCCAGTTTCCAAAATTATTGTCCTTTTAGAACTATTTTCAAACCCAAATCCAAGTGGTTTAAACTATCTAATTCTCCTAATTTGACCCTCTATTTTAAAAGTAATATTAACCATTTCTTCCAGAGTCCCATATAGATACAACTCCACCTTATCAGCAATCTTAGAATTTAACCCATTCAAAAACCTAGCCATAGTGGCATCCTCATCCTCAATAATCCCTGGCTTAATCAATGCCATTTCTAACTCTTTAAAGTACTCATCAATAGTCCTATTACCTTGGCTTAGGGTTTGCAATTTTTTATACAATTCCTTATAATAATAGTTTGAAATAAATCTTTTCCTCATTAAAGACTTAAATTCATCCCAAGTTTAAATAGGTGTCTCTCCACACCTACGTCTAGATGATACAAGATTATAGTACCATAAAGAAGCATAATCTGTAAATTCAACCACTTCCACTTTACTTTTCTTCTCATTTGAGTAGTTATGACACTCAAAAATCAATTCTATTTTTCTTTCCCATTCAAAGTAATAATCCGAATCACTCTTTCCATTAAATCCAGGTATGTTAAATTTAATGTTACCTAAATTCCTATAAACCTGATCCAATTCTCTATCATATCTATTAACTTGTCTTGGACGCCTATCACTATTATTAGATACCTGATCCTTTATCTCTTCTAGATTATTCAAGGGAGGACTTCTATTTCTATGTTCAATAGGAACTCTGCCTAACACACCAGCATGTTATTCATAGACTTGATTATTCTGTAAATTATTAAGCCTCTCATCTTGTTTCCCTAATCTTTGTTCTAGATTAATAGATAAAGTAGCAAATTGAGCAGTCATTTGTTCTTGAAAAGTCCTAACTATTTCTAGCATATCATTACCAGTCAAAGGAAAAGATTAATTTATGGATTGACCATTGTTAGACATATTAATTCTTAACTAATATCAATAGACTATGTCAGTTATTGTCACATATAGAGAATTCAAACAAACATTCACAATCAACAACACTCAAGAATCAACCAGCATGAACAATTTCACAATAGTCTATCTATTAGGCAATATACAGAATAATGAACCACACACAAACTATTACTTTTAGCAAGGATAATCAAGATCCAGCTACGTAAGAATAGGAAAAAAAAATGAATTTACAGTGCCAACAAATGTTGGCAGTTAGAACTTGAGTAAGAGAGGAAGAATTACCCCTCTTCTTGGAAAAATTGACATACTAATCGTGTAAATTGCCCATATTAATATTATACCTGCACACTAAATCAACTCACTTAGTGTAGTACTATTTTTTTTTAATATTTAGTATCACAAGAAATTACCGATAGTAAAAGAAAAAGAACAAAAAATTGACAGGACTGATGATAAGGAAAAATACTACCGAATGGAAGAACATAGCAGCCAGAACGGTCACAAGAACCCAATAGATCAAACTAATTGCATTTGATCACAAAACCCTGACAGGGAATAAAAACCGTGGAAAGCTGAGATGGCTTCCTTCAACAACCATCGAATTAAACGATATCATCAGAACTCACAAGATCGACGCAAGAATCGTTCGATTCTTGATAGACCAAACCCTAATTGGCAACAGATACAAAATCGACACCTAGAAATTGAAGAGCAACACCGAAATCAAATAACTTTCACCAGATTGCAATAGATTGAAGAGCTAATGCTCTAATACCAAATGATGAAACCTCAGTTGAAATTGAAATAAATGCCGGAACAAAATGTCCAAAGATATGATCGGGAAGACCAATCTTTGATCAACTAGTGATAAAACACCAAAGGAAGATCAAAGTACTCAAGGCTCAATTGAAAACAATGGCAGACTTATATTAAGAACAAAGAGATGAAGAGATTCAGCAAAGTAGAAGAAGAATCGAGAGAGAGAGCACAAAGAGAGAAAAGAATATCGTGTATTAAAATTTTCCATAGAATAAATAGTAATTCATTTCGAGTTACACGACCAACATATATTACATACACAACCAATGCCCAATCAGGGTTCATAAGTTTTAGGCCTAATTACCTTCCTAATGACCCATGTTTGCTTAACAAAATTGTGGTGATGCTGGGTAATTTATTCAGCCCACTTACAATTAACTACAACTGATCCAAAATTAAAGAATACAATGATCCTATTTTCCATCAGCTAATTTACATAGCTAATTATAGAAATTAAGGGTTGCATAGGCAACAATCCTGCTAACCCAATTATGGGTCAGGTGGCTTCCTATGTGGCCTACTTAATTCTACTAGCTTTAATCCGGCGATTGCATCATATGTGAATATAACATTTTTTCCTAACTGTGTCAATAATAATTAGGTTCAATTTATCCAGCAATCAGCAAGACAAATTAAAATAATCAATTTTTCTAGCAATCAGTAGCATTTAGCAATCAACTTGTCCAGCAATAAGCAACATCTAGCAATCAACATCTCATATTATCTAGCAACACATTCCAGCACACAGTATCCCATTATCACTTCTCCTAATTAATCATAGAGTAAGAAAAATAGTTATATGTCTAAATTATATTACAATTATTAACAAAAATATTCAAATAAAAATAAAAATTATTTAGATACATATCAAAGGGTCTGCCAAATTTTATCTAATCTAACAAACTCTAGCGAGAACACACCATTTCTTAATAGTTGTCTCACAAAACTGTGTTTAACATATATGTGTCTCCTCTTACCATTATACACATTATTTTTGGCAACACAAAAATTTGCCTTTGAATCACAATGCAAGGAAATGGACACATTTGGTTTCCTCCACAAAGGCACATCTTCCAACAGGTTCCTCAACTAGTCTTCCTTTTAACTAACAAATTCAAAGGCAATGAACTTTAATTCCATAGTAGAGTGAGCAATACAAGTTTACTTAGTAGACTTCCATGAAATAACTTCTCGACCAAAGATAAAAACATAACCACCAGTGGAACTGACTTCATCATTAGTAGAAATCTATTTTGCATATGTAAATCCCTCTAATAGAGCAAGAAATTTACTAACATGCAAACACCACCATTAAGGTTTCCAAGTAAATGATGAAGTATAGTCCGATGGTCACTGCCTAGGTTGTGATTATACCTACTTAGTTTACTCATTACATAAGCTATGTCAGGTCTAATATAGTTTATGAGAAAAATTATACTTCCTATGATTTTAATATATTCATCTTGAGATACACTAGAATCTTGGTTCTTTTTCAAATTCATACTAGGGTAATAGGGAGTTTTCACTGGCATATCATCAAAATAATCAAACTTTTTCAAATTTATTTCACTATAATGTGACTGATACAAGGAAAAACCATTCTTAAATTTTCTCATTTTAACACCAAGTATGATATCAGCTTCTCCTAAATCCTTTATATCAAAATGACAGGTCAAAAAGTATTTGGTCTCACTGACCACAGTCATATTGGTGCCAAGAATCAACATATCATCAACATATAGACAAATAATCACAAACTCTTGTCCATACATCTTAGAGTAAACACATGAATCTGATGTATTCACCACATAACATCACTCACTAAAGTTTGGTTAAAATTTTCATACCATTGTTTATGCACTTTTTTAAGGCTATTTAATGACTTTCTCAATCTACACACTTTGTTCTATTAACCCCCAATGACATAGCCCCGGGCTTCTCCACATAAATTTCTGCTTTAAGGTTACCATTTAAAAATATAGTTTTAACATCCATTGGATGGACTGTAAGTCCATGAATAGCAGCCAAGGGAACCAAAGAATGTATAGTGGAAATCTTAGTTATAGGAGAATAAGTATTGAAAATGTTAACATATTTCTTTTATTTATAGCCTACAGCTACTTGTATAGTCTTAAACTTATCAATAGTTCCATCAATTCTCAATTTCTTTCTGAAAATTCATTTGCATCTAATCAATTTACATCCTCTAGGTAAATCTACTAAGTCCCATGTGTAGTTTGCTTTAATAGAATCCAATTCATTATTAATTGCCTCCTTTCGAAAACTAGCATAAGTTGATGTTACAACTTCCTTATACATTTTAGGATCATCCTCAATAATAATAATAACAAAACAGACACAAAGTCTAAATTAATCTTATCAAGGTCATCATTTTTAACTAAGAAAGTAGTAGTAAAATTAGGCACAAAGTTAGTTTATATTATTCGTCATTTACTTCTCCTTGGTTCATACAAATTATCATTCATATCATTAGATGAAGAAGGCATAGATGAAGCATTAGATGAACTAACAATATCACATGCATTCTTTCTCATAGGGAACACATTCTAAAAAAATTCTACATTTCTAGATTCACATATTGAGTTATCACTTAAACATAAGAATATATACGCAACACTATTTTGAGTATAATCAATCAATGCACAATCAAAGGTTTTTGTTCCCACAGTAGTTCTTCAAAAATTAGGTAATCCAACCTTAGCAAAACACTCCCATAATTTTAGAAATTTCAAGTTAGGTTCAAAACCTTTCCACAATTCAAAAGGTGTTTTGTCTAGCTTCTTATGAGAGACTCTATTCAAAACACTACAGGCAGGCAATACAACTCCCCCCCCCACATTTGGTTGGATTTACCCAAACTTAGTAGTATATCGTTTATCATTTCTTTCAATGTTATATTTTTTCTTTTAGCTATGCCATTTTATTAAGGCATATAATGGGCACTGTCCTAATGCACAATACCAGGACTATAGAAAACTAGTTCCATGCTCACCATCTTTGTCAGACCTAAGACTCTTTATCTTACAATCTAAATAGTTCTCGACTTCTGCTCTATATTTTAAGAACATACCTTTGATCTCATCTTTAGACCTAAAGTGGTAAACCTTACCATATCTAGCGTAATCATAAAAAAGGTCACATAATATTGTTTACCTCCTTTACTCTTGGTATTCTTAAAATGTGCTAAGTCTGTGTGAATTAATTCAAACAATTCTGTTGATCTTGTTGTGACTGGTTTGAAAGGATTCTTAGCAAATTTGGCTTCCACACATAAGACACTTCTCATAATCATTATTATCTATTATTTTAATTAATTTCATACATTTTAGTTTATTGATGGAAGTCACATTCACATGCCCTAGCCTACCATGCCAAAAAGTAAGTGCCTCAACAATATAAGCATAAGTAGATGCATTTTCATTAACTGAAATAGTGTTCAAAACAAAGAGAGCATCGACTAAGTACCCCTTTCCTACAAAGACCCCATTGTTGTTCAAAATGATCTTATTAGCCTCAAAAACTAATTTTAGCCCAACCTTATTAAGCAAGCTACCCAAAACAAGGCTCCTACGTAGAGGCGCCACATACATAACATAACTCAAAGAAAAATATTTGCCAGAAGTGAGTTTCAGAAGAACATGTTCTCTGCTAAAACTCCGATAGTGGTAGATTTTCCTATGAATGCATGCTCTCCATCAGTAGCATCCTTGAACTGGTGGAAAAACTCTCAGTTGGCACATAGATGAATGGAAGCACTTGTGTCAAAAACCCATTCTGTCTTATTGTCAACCAAATTTGCTTCCACCACCACAATAGCTATAACCTCCTAAGTCTCAGCAACATTTGCTCGTCCAGTAGCCGTCTAAGTCTGGTTCTAGTTTTGCCGACCTTTACTCTTGTATCATCAATATGCCTTGTGACCTATCTTCCCACAAACATAGCAAGGTAGATTCTTCTTCTAAATTTTGTCACCCTTCTTGAAATTTGGCCAATTCTTCTATTATCCTTTATTTTGGGGCATCTTCCCCTTACCTTTGGGATTATCCTTAACAACAAAAGACTCAAACACATTTGCATCGATAGACCTAGAAGCATAAGAGACATGATTATCCTTTAGACGGTTTGCTTCTTCTGTCCTCATGTGAATGATTATCTCTGGCAGTGTCAAATATCTTTTATTGTGTTTTAGATGGTTCTTGAAGTCACTCCAAAATGGTGAGAATTTATCTATCAGCATGTTATCCTAGAATGTCTCACATATTTTCATTCCTTCACCTAAGAATTTGACAATCAATAGCTCATAATCATGGAATTGATCCATCATTGACTTATCATCAACTATATGGAACTTTATTAGATTCCCTACAACATACTTCTTTCACCTAGCTTAATTGGAGCCATACTTATTTTTTAGAGTATCCTAAATTTCCTTTCATGACTCAATGCTGAAAAGCATGTCAAACAACTTATTTTTTTATATGTTTTAGAAAATGACCACATACAGTCTTATTGTCCCTTTCATATGATTCCTTTGAGGCATCATCAGCTCTCTTGGCTACAGCTGGAGCAAGATTGGAAGTTGGAGTATCAATTGTAGTGTCAGTCATCTTTTGAGTAGGCAAATCACACAACGACACATAATGAACCTCAAGAGCCTCAAACAAAATCAACATCCTCTGAGACCACCTACAGTAATTAGAACCGTCTAACGACTCAACCTTCAACATATCTAGGATCACTCTTGGAATATTAGCAGCCATAATAAGATCACATAATACCGATACAAAAGATCTAATGGTAACAACAAATACCTAAGAACAAGATCTATAACAATACTGATTTATCAAAAATAAATTAAAGACTAAACCACTAGATTGAAAGACAACAATAATAATCAACCGAGGCCAAGATTCAATGAGCACAACTCAAATAGTTAGTAACGTATGTTAGCAGGCAATTTTCCAAAAAAATAAATAAATTAAATAAGAATCTTTTATCTAAATTTGAACTCCTCAACACTACATCACAAATTTGAACAAATTAGGAAACATTGAACTAATTCAAAGCATGCAACAAATCTGAAAAAGAATAGCTTCAAGATAAAAAAAAGGTCAAATGCAACTATGTATACTGCCAGAATTATCACTTCAGAATGTTATGAAAAATTATAGATAGTATATAGATGCAGTAATATCAAATCTATATAACTACAACAAGAAGAAATACATATAAAACATGTGTGTTGTGCTGTGAAATAATTCACTGCATGAATCAATAAGTTTGCTAGACCATGGCGTAATCCTATTGTTGATATCGCCCCAAGGTTAACACAACTATCAACAGTATTGTGCACTCAATACCAAAGCTATGGAGATCAGTAGATTTTTTTTCGTCTAGTATCTTAATTAGAAGAAAAACAAGAGAGGAAGGTGTGATTAAAGTAGAAAATACATTAACCTGAGCCTCAATTTTTTGTCTCTTTTAACTTGGAAAACTAAGGAAGAGTAATCAAAAAACAAAAGCCTCTCCACTTCCCTGGAAGAATTGGCCCAAGATAAAAAAAACTTTTTGAAAATGTTTAAAAACTACAAGTTTTTTGGTGAAGAAAAGATTAAACAGGCCTAGTTGGATCTATGACCTATGCACGCCACGCACAACCAGGACTAGACCAGAAAGGTAGGTAGTGCGCTTGGGCATTGTATAATAGTTTACCCTACAACCCACACAAAATAGTCCATATTTTAAAATCAAATTATATAAGAGATGGATGAAGATAAAAAGTGAGTAAAACTGACTTATCCTATTCATGTAACATAATACACATTTTATAGAAATACTCTTATTTTCTAACAAAAATATGCTTTGTTTGTATTATAAAATATACATCTTACACATTTTATAGAATATAAATACACGTCTTGACTGATTGTAAATGCATGTCTTACATAAACCTTACAAAACATAAATATACATCTTTTAGAATACACACTCACACACATATAAATCATACAGACTATAAATATACATATTACATAATATCAATACACATATTATATCTCACAAAATGTAAATAGACATCTTATATACTATAAAAACACATCTTACATAACATAAATACACATACTACAGAAACACACATCTTTCATAATAATAATACACGTATTTTATAATAAGAATACAATTTTTAAATATGTAAATTCTTTTAGAAAAATAATAAATATAATACCCCACATTTTTTGTATAATGATTTAGTGTTATGATTTGATTTGGGATAAAATTTGATTTGAAATCATGTTGAAAAATAAAGTTTAATGAGTATTGCAGACAAACCCATTGACTGGTTCCATGAATCGATTGACAAGTTTGCCTTTCTAGCCTAATTGGATTCCTCAACTAAATAGATTGAATGGTTTTGGAATACTAATTGACTGCCGGATGAATAGTTGACGGGTAGACTCAAACCCACTAACTAGTTTTGTCGAGCTGGTTGCATTTTTGAGTTTATTTTGTTTTTTTGGAAAAATCCATTACACTAAATTGGAACTTTACCATCCTATGTGAGATTGTCCCTAAGGGATTTCTAACCTTTTTTATGATGCATTTCACCCACAATATTGTCTTGATTTAATCTAGAGGACGATTGGGACAAAAGAGGGGGATAGATGACCTCAAAAATTATCTTTTTCCTCCTCTATACTTTGCAAGATTATGAGATCGAAAGCTTTGATCTTAGGCATACCTCTAAGCATTTGGAAGATTCCTTCCACGTTAACTTCCTATTTGCTCCATTTGTGAATATGAATTTTGGCCTAATTGACCCGAATTCTCCAGAGACATTATTTGAGCTCTAGAGAAGAGGTTAGCAAATCTTGGATAAACCTATCCATTCTAATAAAATTCAAATGGTTAATTATAGGGTTTTGAGCTCCAGAGACATCATTTAGAGCTCCAGAGACATCCTATGTGAATATGAATTTTGTGATTTAGTGCTGTATTAGGGAAAACTGATCAACTTGTTAGATCAAACCCATCAATTGGTTCCTAGAACAGTCGACTGGTTAACCCAACCAATCAACTGGTATGCTTGCATAGACCTTAGTCTTGCTCTTTGCTTAAAAAAATCAAGTGGTTTGGTAAAACTGATTGATTGGTCTCTATAGAGTCGACTGATTTACCCAAACTAATTGACTGCTCTGAGGAAAGCATGGTCTAGTTGAGTCAAACCAAATGAATGGTTTTCTTAAATTGCTCTTTTGGTTTAGTTATGCTTTGAGATTATGATTGGTATTATACCAAGGTTATTTAAGAGATAAAATACAGATTTCATCATGGGCTATTAGCCTAATTTAAAGATTAAAATGGATCATAGGTTATAGTATACCTTATGAGTAATGAAAGGGCTAAATGGGCATTTCACTTATAATAAGTGAGGCTATTGAGAAAAGAGTGATGAAACTCATATTGGAATAAAATTAAGTATAATGATGGATATGAAAAACATTAGCCAAAGATAAATGGTAAACCCATATGGTTGGGAAAAATGGAAAGAAAATGATTAATATGGATTAACCTGAAAGTTTACTTGCTTGCTTTGTATGGGCCTTGTATGATCACCCATCTTTATGAATAAAACATTAATAATGTAAAGTGAAATAAATTTGAGTTGAGTATGGGTTTAGATTATCTGATCCTCAATTAGCTACCGTGAGTTAGTTTAGCTTCAGGCATTTTTGGTGCCTTCGGACGGGATCCTAAGAAGTCCTAGTGCCTTACATACTCTAGACACTAATGATATAATAGGGGGTATCAATACTAAAGGGTCTAGTTATGTAGGTGGTTAGCTTTAGACTAAACTTATTTCCTTATTAGTTGGCTTTGGCTTGGACTTATTTCCATTTTGGTGATTGGCTTCAGCCCAGTCTTTATGTCCCTTGTGGATAGGCTTCCATAGTATGTAAGACCATGGGGTGGTGCAAGGTCTATCGCTCGATGATAATAAAATATGGTTGGTAAATATTAATGGGTAATTATGAATGGTAACCAAATGAATGGTTGATAATTGGCTAGGAAATGGAAGTAATGATATGGTTGACGAGAATGATGAAAGTTGGTGTATATCTTGGCTAATTTGTTATGGATTAGAATTTTATGGATTATTTGGCCTATCTCTTACATGGATAAATGGGTGGCATATCTTAAAGGAATTGAATAATGGGAATCACCATAGGGGTTATTTAGATATTCTCTACTATTGCTTATGTAAGCATTTTTGGTGAAAGTGTTATAATTCTTAAGCATGATGTATTCTATTGTGCTAGAATTGTATATGTGCACCCTTACCTTTATATATGTGGTATTACCATAGTTCATGTTGAATTATCATACTCGTGTTACATTGAGAGAGCAACTCATCTTCCTTAATACGTAGTGTACTAATATGTTTGTCTTCTCTTTCACTTGCTCATTCCCACAAGTAGAGGGCCATGTGTAGGTATTTGGAGATGATTAGTAAAGGGCCTACCTCAATTGGGTCAGGTCTTGTAAGAGAGGACATTCAGAAGTTTTTGGTAGGATTCATGACATACCCTTAGTTTGATTTGGGTATCATGCCCTTAATTCTAACCCCGTTTTATTTACATATATTTGTAATGATTTGATCAGAACCCGTTAAGGTCCTCTAATGTAAAAACTTTTGGAGCTATTTAATTGAATTGTTATTTACATACTTTGATGTTTTAAATGTTTAGTTGGTTTATCCTTGTATTTAATATGGGGTGGGCAATGGACGTCTATCCTATGTCATATAAAATGGTAACACCCTATTTTTCCTAGTTGTTGTTTGCTTTCACAACTTGTTTTAACAAGCCTTTGGTAGTGAAAAATTTGGGGGGGGGGTGTTGCAATACACATTTTTATAAAATTAATTATAAATATTTTTTATAAATACATATAAAGAAAAAAACAAGCGATAATTTTTTTATTCTTTTGGTTCATAATATATAAAATATATTATAAACAAGTACACATCGTGTTTCTCCTTGTCAAATGCATATAAGACAAAATAGCACTATATATACCTTATAAGGTGCATATTTTTGTATAATGCAATGATTGATAATGTAACGCTCTTATCTTCACACCTAAAATTTTTTATTTTGAAAAGGTTTTGCAGAAGCTAAATAAGAAATAGAAGATGTTACCACCATAAACAACATAGAAAAAGTACAACTTATACCTAATTTTGTATTGGATGTCAATCGAAAAAGTAAAATCATCGATTGTGATCAAGTGGAGTTATCACCTGATCCCAAATACCAAAAGGTTAAAAAACCAATAAAAAAATTACAACAAGAAGAAATGACACAAGAACACAAGAAAACTAGGTCACATACCCTTATCACTACATGATAACTCTAATATTAGAAAGCAGCATAACAACTATTGCACCTATACCGAATATCTGAAAAGTATAGTATCATTATGATATATATTGAGTAAACATAATAAACTAAAATTGATAGCATACATTTACACAAGTCCTACATAAACATGATTACAAAAAAAAATACTAAAAATCATGCTAATGCATGAAGAATAAATAATTTACTTAAAAACAACTATTCATACTATTTATTACTATTTTTTATTATACATCAAAACCATAAAATCACACGAACACTTATAATATAATATTGAATACCAAAATGATATAATTCATTCATATGAGAGGTTCACCAATTATTCTAATCCATATTATGTTATCACAAAACACATTTCTCATAAGTACTTAATCCCTGATAAATATAAAGTCATATTCCAGTTATCTCACTTATATACCTATGATATATAGTTTCATTTATCCTGTATCCAATGAATCTACATACATATCACAGTGACTAAGGAACTGCCTCTTAAGCAAGGTGGATAAGGAAAAAACACATCACTTATGACACTACTGTTTATGGTGAATGAAAAGCCTACAATCCTTCTTGTTGTGGTACATGAAATGCTTATAAACTCATTGTCTATTGTATACAAATTGCTTACAAAAATCTACATGTCGTATGCAATACAATCCCTAGCGTTTAGTGGCTATATCATCATCACAAAATAAATAAGGAATGCACCCAATGCAAACCCTACCTCAGAGGCCGTCTCAAAGCTACTTTGCCTAAACTGCTATTCAATCTTACACTTAGATTATTCATAAAATACCTTTTTATTCTACTTATCCCCTAACTTACTCAAATTATTATATATATTACTAATCACCACCCACCCACCGATTTAAAAAAAAGTTACTATTTATAAAACAATATTTAGATATATCAAAAAATGTATAAAAATACCAATAAGCTTATATTTAGAAATAAAAATTATTTATTACTAAAAAAAATACTATTCATATTCAATACAATCAAATTACTATTCCTAAAGACAACTATTTAAGATAGGATCTATAGATTAAAATAACCAAATATTTTATGAAATATTATTTTTTTCCATAAAGAGACTTTTTTTCCTTAAAACACTTAAAACTTATAAAAATTTATTAAAACATCACTAATCACTAATTAGCATAATAGAATACTATAATTCAACTAAAATTTTTAGATTAAAGGTAAAAAGCCTATTATCTCCCTAAATCCATAAAAAAAAATTCTTAAGTTTTACAATAAGAATATCTAGCTCATAAAACTTTGCACACTATACATTAGATTCTATATGAACTCATGAGAACATACAAAGGTTTAGAAAATTCATAGGTCCATGTAAAAGGGTAAAAATGCCATTCTTTGTTAAATCTTGATAAAATCATGAATTTAATTATAGAATTCCAAATAACGATGTTAAATATATAAAATCATACCAAAAAACCTAAAACATCCATGTGAACCATCTAAATTAAAAAAAAAAACATTAGTACCAGGTTGCGCCTAGAGGTGGAAGCCACCACAAATTACACCAAAAATTCATCAAAATTATACATGTGTTAAACATTAAATTAACAAAAATACCTAAAAAAAACTTTATAACAAGTTCTTAAAGTCTTCAAGCCATCAAACAATAATAGCCACATGAAAAATCCATAAAACTGAAAAGTTTAGAAAAATCAGACATGGTATAATAAAGATTTATAATCATGCTAACACTCAAATTTTATCTAATTCTAATATATTCATGTTTAAAATGATTCAAAATATCCATAATAATCTAGATATCCTACTCCTTTAAGCATAATGCCTTTTCTTAAAATCATTGCACAAATCACTTAAAATATGTATAAAATCAAATAAAGCCTTTACGTAATAAATAAAGTAAAAAAATAAATGGATTAAGTAGGGAGAATTGGTTTAAAAAATTAGAGAAGAAGATGATGGATAAATTAAGTTATAATAAATTTTGGTAAGGTTAGGATATTTTTTTAGATATTTGTGTACACATGTAGAAAAATGAATAAAATAATAATGGAAATGAGGTTACTAATTTTGATGGTTATAAAGAGCCCAATAAGGCATTATCACCTTTATTTATATGTTTAATACGGATAGTAACAAATTTTAGATATTTAGGATAGGCTTTGTTTATAAAAAGAGTTGAAG
Organism: Tamarix austromongolica; assembly: GCA_039764185.1. Taxonomy (NCBI): domain Eukaryota; kingdom Viridiplantae; phylum Streptophyta; class Magnoliopsida; order Caryophyllales; family Tamaricaceae; genus Tamarix; species Tamarix austromongolica. The sequence continues at coordinate 37,464,426 of CM077816.1, read as the reverse complement.
TTTATTATGCCTAATATGAAAAAAATTATCTAAAAATGTATAAAATAAATAAAACTCATTTTTATTTAATATTTAGATTAAATATGTTATAATATAAGTAAATCAAAATTTTCATAAATTTTTGTTAGCTAAAAAGTTCATTTTAGGATTTAAAATACGAATAAGGGTAAAAGGGTGATGGATATTATTTTTTGTTAAAGACTCTATTTGAAAATTTAAAACACATGTAGGAGACTCAAAAATGCAAATAAATTACAATATAGTACAATTATACTGATTTGGAAGAAGGTCAATGGCCAAAAATCACTTAGAAATCTTACGGGAATCCAAATGTAAAGAAAGAAAAGAAAGTGTGAACAAAATATTTCAAAAACGTAACATGAGCTTCTAATTTTTTTAATGAAAATAAGAAATTATTCAAAATAAGATAAATTTATTTTTAAATAACATTAATCCTAATTAAATTAGAGTTTTTGAAAACTGGGGTGTTAAAGATAATTTATTGCCCCTTTTAAAAAAGAAAATAGTTTTAAGATAAGTGATATATGAGCATTGATAGAAGCTCAATAAACCAACATATTATCAAAGAAGTCTAACAAAAACTTCCTTAACATGTGTAAATATAGTTTTTATTAAGTACTAGAATGTGGGGGTATTAGTAAACCCAAATAACATCACTAAGTATTCATAGTGACCTCTATGAGATTTAAAAGTTGTTTGAATATCAAGTTTGGAATGAAACTTTGAGCCATTACTTCATCCACACAATCCACAAATAAGGAATTAGGAATCTATATTTTATGGTATTTATATTGAGATTCTATACAAACACTATTCTCCTCCATTCTTCATGTATATCTATCCTATATGCTTATATTTTAAACTATTGATTCCTTCATCAAGGACAAAGTGAACAATCAGGAATTTTTTTCCAGCAACCTATCTCCTACCTAGACATCCACCTGAAAGAACTGATGTATTCATTAAAAATTGTTAGTAATATGCCCCAATAACTAATGATGAATATAACTATATGTTATCAATTGTAAGTTTAGGGTGTGTAAAAAATCAAATGATCATTAAATTTAGATATCCATAATGTCTAACTAAAGAGTTTTCTATGACTTTTGGGCCAAAACAATCCTTTAACCTACTAATGATGTTGAATTATAAGATCACAAACAATATGAAGTGCACATAGTCGATCAAGTAATATAAGGTATGTGAGTATAATTATTACTCGAAGACTATATTTATTATGTGCTTAATAAGCTTAGTAAACAAGATAAATTTAGAGTAAAAATAGGTGTGATTGAAATGCTAAATAATGGAAGATTTTAAGGGGAAATAATCAATATTTTTGTGTAGGATAAGATCTAAGTTCATAGAATCCCTAAAGTGGCTCCGCATTAGGATGTTATAGCAAAGCTGGTATTTATGCTTCTTTTAAATAATCATGTAATGTATTTTTTTCTCCTTCCTTGTTGCTAATGCAAGATTAAATATGTAACATCCTAGTTTTTATGAACTAAAAATTTTCATTTTCAGAGTTAAGCATAGAAAGTAAAATAATAAAACAATGAGTATTACCGCTACACTTGGTACAAGTCCGGTTGCCCTTACCATCCTCATACCAAGTGCTAAAGCTAAACTCATTACTCTTCTTAAATTAATAACATGATTACAAGAATTAGAGTAGAGAGTACATCAAATAAATATGTTGCTAATAAAAAGCAATATCAGCAGTTTACAAAACTCAAAGAGAGGGAAATACAAGAAGACATAAGGGTCCAATTACTAGTGGGATTAAAATAACAAAAGGGGAATCAAATAGTCCTACACTCTTAAATGAAACCACTAGCTTTTGACTGAACTCGAAAGCTAACCTATAAAGATAGCTGCCCATTAAATAAGTTAGGGACCATGAAAAATGAACCATTTAGTACAGTAATACTGAGTAACCCTTTATCCTAAACCAAAATAAAAAACTAACATAGAACACATGCAAGGCATCAAAATATACATGGTATAAAACATTGACTGTACAAGCATCAATTAACCATTCATATAATCACATACCACTAATACATCATATCAACTATACTCGTTCATTTGGAATTAACTAAAACTTATCGATGGTACATCCAAGTGATACTCTCTATAGTGTAATTAGAAATAGATCGATATCAAATACAAGATAGTAACTACATGCACATACCTCAACATTAATCATGAAAAGTCTCATAGCATGACTAAAATCACAAGCACAGATAAAAAAAAATCCATAAAATCACATGTAGACACAATGGTTGATACCGAATCACAAGTAGTCACAAAGGCTATTATTGAAACTTCAAGCAGGCACAAAGGCTGCTATTGAAAATATAGGCAGGCATGAAGGCTATTGCTGAAACCATAGGTAGGCAAGAAGGCTACTACCGAACCACATGTAGGCACAAAGACTACTACTATAATTCCCCAAAAATTTTCTTAGCCTAATCCTGTGTCATTAACACCCTAATTTGATTATAATATCAATAAATCTTAATTTTAGCCTTAAATCAATCCCGTAATCCCAAAAATTTAACCGAATATGAAACCTTGACTCAAATAAATCGTATTTCAAAAACCAAAATCAAAAACTATAAAAATTATCACAAATCCTAATTACTTAAGGCTAATCCAAAATCACCCCTAAACTAATCCCCTTACCCTTCTATTTTTTCTTTTCCTTTTCTTTCCTTTCTTCTCCCTTCTCCCATTAGTCCAAGCCGCAACATTTGAAAACTGTTTCAACTTGTATCTATCCACTTGCACCATCACCTGTATGTATCCATCACCTATCACCTTACTTCCTTTCTTCTTTTTCTTCTTCCCCTTTTGCTCCCTTATCCCTACCCTACTGTCTAGCCATACACACACTCTACACACTCCATTTCCCCTACCATTTTACATCTCATGCAACACCTACATACAACCATCACCACCCTCACCCTATAGCTAGTACCCTACTCCTAACCATCTTCTACAACCAGCACTAACATCATCACCTTGCAATAGTACCATCACAATCATCAGCATCTCACACCCCTTGTTCTTTTTCTTCTTCTCCAATTCACACTACACTCTCTTTTTCCTTTCTTTTTGGTTTACCTTTATTCTACCATTTTGTGTCCAAAAGACTACCCAAGCACTCTGAAATGCCCTTAAAATATTTATTTTAATAAGTGTAATTGAATAAGGATATATTAGGGGATTAATTTAATTAATTATTTTTCTTGGAATAGGAAGAAATTATTTAGGGTAAATTAAGAGGAAATTTACAAATATTGTTATGAGGAAAAATTGGGTATTTTTCTAATTAAAAAGGAATTTAGGAAGAATCTTATAAAACTCCTAAATTAGCCTAAAAAGAAAATTTAATATTATTTTATTTAAAAATTCACAAAATATTCTAATTAATTTAATTGACCCCAATCTACCTATTTTTTTTTCTTTTTTTTTCTTTTCTTTCCCTCTTCCTTTTTCTCTTCGTTTTCTTCCGGTTGGGCCTGACACGACCCATTCCCCGTCGCCCGTTCTTTAGGTGCGGCCCAGGAGAAAAACAACGCTCCTTCTCCCTCTTTTCCCCTGGAACGCCGCGTTCCATTTAAATTTTTTTTATAACCGTCGATGCCGGCCCAGCTCACCCCCTCTTTTCTTTTATTTCTTTTTCCCCAGCCGGCCGATCCACCTTCTTCTTCTTCTTCTTCCTTCCTCCTCCATAGTCAACCTATAACTCAGTCAGGTTAAAAATGGTGCCACCGGCTACATGTGTCATGACTGGCTATTTCTTCTCTCTTTCTCTTCCTCTTAGATCGCCGTTCAACATGACCTAACCCACTTTGCCTTTCTTCGGTGCAAAACCCTCCTTTTCCTGCGCGAATAACCTACCATGACTTAAATTTGTACCGGCCAATTGACGTTGTTGGTTACCCAAAACCCTACCTGCATTACCTTCCTGTAGACCCTCAAAACCCTACCTTCTCCAAATTCTATAAATACCCCCAATTGATTAATCTTGAAACTTTTTCGCCCGAAACCCTAAGAACTTACCCTACGCACCACCACAACTTCAGACGCCTTTTCCTCTGCCATCAATCAACTACGCCGCCTTCTCTACCTACCTAAGTCTTTCCTGCACCGCCCTCTAACTAACTGAACCACCCTTTCCTCTTGATTCTTCTTGCATGAGCCACCACAGCTACGCAAAGTTCCTTACTCAACTAGCCAAATTTTTACACCTGCAACCCTTCGCGCCGCCGTCCACCACCACATCTGCCACCATCACTGCCTTCTACACCACCCAAAAACTGCTACCAATCTTCCTCCTCCTTGCCCTACCCTTCTTTTGTCCTTTCTCCTTCTCTTTCTCTCTTTTTCTTCTTCTCTTCATTTTGGCCGCCACCACTGCCGTCGTGCGTTGCTGTTGTATGCTACACCACCCCTCACTTTACCCCCTCATTCTAGACTACCACCAACACCTCATCCACCACCCTCATTCTCCACATCTTCTTTTCAAACCTCAACTTTTTCCATTTCTTTCCTCTTTTTTGGCCACCGCCACCGTGCACCACCACTGGTGCCACCTATCTCCGCCATCCTAAGGTAAAACCCTAGACCCTCTCAGTCCTTCTCCCCTATTTATTTAAGCTTATTCTATTTTATTTCAATTTTAACCCTTATTCGATTATTATTATTATTATTGGGTTCAATATTAATGCTATTATTTCTTAGCAGGGTCGAGAGTTTATATGAATTATTTAGGTTATTAGATTCGAATTATTAATAATATTAGTATTATTATAAGTTTTATTATCATAATAATTATTATTATTAGTAGTTTTATTATTATTATTATTATTATTCTTACTATTACTATTATTTATTTAGAGGGATGAAGCCCTATTTTATTTAAATAGTACTATTAATATTATTTTTATTATTAATATTATTATTACTACTATTAATAGTATTATTATTAATATTATCATTATTATTATTAATATTATTATAAGTAATATGTGTTAATATTATTATTATTAATACCAACGGTACTTTTACTATTTTAGGGTAGGGTTGAAAACCCTACCTTATATTACTTTTAGTTTAAGTCATTTCATTATTATTATTATTGTTATATAATTCAATTATTATTTCATTGCTATTATTAGTACCATTTTTATTAATAATGTCTTGATGATATTAATAGTATTATTTTGGGTGGAGGGTAGAAGCCCTTATACCACCATCCGTTTTGAATCATAATAATATTATTATTAGCATTTTTGGTATTATTTCGTGTAGTTATTATTATTATAGTATTATTTTATTTAAAAACCTAGTCTTAGGACAAGTTAGTAAATAATAGTATTTTTAGTAGGAGGGAACCTAATTCTAGTTTTCCTTCATATAGGTGAGACTAGTCAAAGCCCTAAAGAGGCGTAAAAGCGTGCTCCAAGACCATTGATGTTTTAGGTAAGGAGTAACTAAGGCCGTTTGTTTATTACGTGTTTTATATGACATGCATGCCATGTGATATGTAATTATAATGTATTTTATGTGTAATTGTATAACTGTCATATATGCAACATGATATGGAATTGAGGTAAGATCGTGCATTGAATTGTGGCATGTGTGTTATGTGTATGGGTTGATTTGTTATTGTGGTATGGTGTGGCCCATAAGACATGCATGATAGGTTTTGTAATATGATGATGGGGAGTGTAATAATGTGGGGTTGGTTTGTGTGTTATATGACCATGCATGGTGGCATTGAAAGATGAATGGTGGAGTTAGGGTTTGCTTGGAGTTAGGGTTTGCATGGAGTTAGAGTTTGCATGAGAGTTAGGATTTGTATGGAGTTAGGGTTTGCATGGGAGTTAGGGTTTGCATAGGAGATAGGGTTTGCATGGGGGACATAAAGTGTGCATGAGAGAAAGATTTACGTATGGAAGTTAATATGGGGTGTAAGGAAGGTATTAGAAGTGTTGTATGGGGTTTTGAAAACATTGGGTGGAAAATAGTATGTCGGATATTATAAGGGTATAGAGGAGACTGAGTTAGGGTTATGGTTAACTATAGGTTGTGGTGGTTAACTAGGGTTTGGAGGATAAGAATAGTAGAAGTCAGTCATGCATGTCTAGGTGAAAGCTTCTAAATAAGATACTTAAGAAATTAATCATTTAAAGTGAAAGATTATTGAGTCGGGTCTAGCCGATCCACCGGTTAGGAATAGTGGTTAGGGTTCTTACCCTATAAGTGACCGATCCATCAGTGAATAATAGTGGTGTGGACCTGATGTCCCGTAAGTGACCGGCCCACCGACTATAATAGTGGGGGATCTGGAGCTCAATAAACACAAACCATAGTTTTGCTAAGGAACTTAAAAGATACTAATTATTTACAGTGGAATACTATGCGAGTAGGAACCGAACCGATCCACTAGTAAGGAATAGTGGTTACGGTTTTACCCTATAAGTGACTGATCCACCGGTGAATAATAGTGTTGTGGACCTGATGTCCCCCAAGTGACCGACCCACTGGCTAAAATAGTGGGAGGTTCTTGTACTTGCATGGATTTGATAAAAATGCATGGTGTGAATCGACTTTCGATAAGAGATTAATTAAATAGTTAATCTAAACTAATTGGGTCTTTATGTGTGGGCTTGAATGTTTATAAGCTATATATTATCTTGTATGAATATATGTATTATATGTGTGGGTTTGAATGTGTGCAAGCTGAATATTATCCTGCATAATTTTATGTACTTGTGTGTTGGCCTTAGTGCTTGTTACCTTATTCAGTACGTAGCGTACTGATCACTCTTTTTATGGGTGCTGCTCATTCCCATGAGTAGAAGGCCCGTTTGACGTGTTGTAGGTGGGAGACATGTTCTTTGATGCTATCGATGTCCACGTGATGTCAAGCAGGGGCGAGTGTTGATTTGGGTTAGATCAAGTCTTTGGAGTGGCATGGCTGGTTTTTCCTTAATGGGATTATTATTCCTTTTTCTCTTTTAGCTATGTTATGAATTCCAGAAACAATTTTAACGTCATGGACATCTTTCTACTTTAAGAAACTTTCTATCATATTTCGATTATGTAATAATTCATGCGTACTCTGATTATTAATTTGCGAACCTTAATTTATGTATTAATATGAGTTGATGAAATTTTTTTCTTAGCCTTAGCACTTGGTACTGGAACGGTAGGAGTGAACTAGTTTGGTACTAAGTGTGGCTGTAACATCCTTAGAATTTACGGATTTTAAATTTAAAGGTTTTGTGTAAAATAAAAATAGTAAATTTTGGGGTGTTACACACTCCTTCCTTCTCCTTTCTCCCCTCTCTCTTTTCTTCTCCTTCTTTCCCTATTTTTGGCCTGCATGCCACCATTCCACCACCATGCATCACCTCAATCTCCACTTGCTACCCATTGGCTGGTGGATCAACCACTAAGGTCACCCCAACCTTCCTCAACACCATCGCCGGCCATCGCCACCAACCACCAACTCTTTTCCCTTCTTCTTTCCCTTGTCCATCATACTTTTATAGAGTACATGGTCTATGCACTGCCTGCTGCACAACCGTGTAACTTTTATACCACCTGGCCGTGCGTTAATTTTTTTCCCGACCAGGTTGCACCACCTACTACACATCCATGCAACTTTCTTTTTTTGGCCGTGTACCCCTATTTTCACTCCTCAAACCTTGTCCAAACACTACCAAAATTTTACTATAGCTCCACTACACATTCGTCTACACATCTACACATGTTGAGATCTCATTTGACTACTGTTATTTCTATTTTTATCCTCTTTACCTTGATTGCTCCTTTGATTTAACTCTTTGAGCCTAACTATGAATTTTATTATTTTTCATAGGTGGTATTCCAATAGATTTGGAGGAGGAAATCTAAGATTTGTGTATTTATAGCCCGGTATTCTAGTTGTTAAGGATATCTATGTTTAGGATTATTGGTGTTATTTTCTTGTATGATTATATGTGTTTTCATGATATTATTGATATATGATGTAACATGTGTTTGATCATAATATTTTGTGATGATATGAATATTGTGTTGAAAGGGAGTAAGAATGGCTAAGAGGTACCATTATGTTATGGTTTCTATTGTGATAATGTCATATTGTGGAAATATATCTTATGGTATGAAATATGAGCTTAAGGATATTATGACATTGAAAGAAAGTAAGAATAAGTAAGAGGTACCATTATTTTTTTGGCTATTATAATGTCATATTTGTAGATATATATCTTATGGTATGAAATATTGTCTTAAAGATATTATATTATTAAAAGTAAGTAAGAATGGGTAAAAGGTACCATTATTAATTTGTTGTGATAATGTCATATTTTTGGAAATATATATTATGGTAATTTGTTGTGATAATGTTATATTTTTGGAAATATATATTATGGTATGAAATATAGGTTAAATAAGTTTTGAGAAATAGAATTAAGAAATCTCATGAGGTATGATGATTAGTTGTGGACTTAAAAAATAATATGTGTGGAAGGTCTAAGATTTTATAAAAATAAAGGTTTTTATTTGTGCTTAAGGGTAACTTGGTTATTATGGGATAATAAGAAAATTTTGATAATTTATGTGTTAGGAGGATTAAAATATGATAATAAAAGCATTAAAATCATCACATCTTGGTACCTTATCGTCTCCCATAGAAAACACTACCTATTTCACTTTCCTCTTAGATATAGGTTTGAGTAATTAGTGCGTCCTCTGGATATGAATTCATTTGTAGTTTTTCTCTCAATTTGGTTATGTATTGAGGAGTGAGAGCCCACAAGGCAGGCATAAAAATTAGAGAAAATTCTAAAGATGCCATATTGATTAGTATAAGTAGCACCTAGGTTGTCTGTAATGGAGTTAATCTGAATTGATTATCTTCTCCCTTTAATAGTTTTATAGAAATATTTTTTGTTGGAATCTCTAAGTATCAGCTAATTAAATATTGATTTCTAGTGGATGAAAAATTATTCACACTTCGATATGTGTGAAAAACTCCTAGATATGAGATTATCTTATTGGGTTAGAGCAACATCAAGGATGTTGTGTGCTAGTTGTTCTTGAATTTGGAGTAAGTCATTTCTATATTTTACCACCTTATCACTGATCCCTCCAAATTTATTCTCATTAAGAGCTGTTAAAGGAGTCCTTAGAATTTTTAAATTTTTCATAACTATTTTGAGATTTGATCCACAGACAAAAGTTTCCCATGTTTGAGTAATGATACTATCAAATGTTTAGTCCGCAACCCACATATTATAAAATCAAAAGGGTTTACTTCCTTTAGGAGAGGACTGGATAGTTATCATAGATATTGGTGAATGGTTTGAGATGTTGGGAGGTTGGAAGTGAGCAGTAATACCTTCATAAGTATCAAACCTCTACAACTCTATTTAATATGTACAGAGTTTTATCAACACCTGCTTGTATATTACACTGAGTGAAAACATGCCTTGTAAATCTAATATCAACCATCTGCACTTGAGATAGGTAATCCACAAATTTAGCCACATCTTAGTTTTTTATATTTTATCCTTATAAATTTTCATGGCTATTAGTATCCACATTGAAATCTCCCATTATGAACCAAGGTGTAGATATAGGTGTAGTTTGGATAAGCCACGGTCATATGGTGCTTTTCTGGGTAACTTTTTTAAGGGAATATATAAATAAGGCACAAAACTAAATTCCCTATTAACATCATGAACTTTAGTAAAAATACCTTAGTCCATAGTCAAATTTTCTTCATTCAAGAAATGATTTAGGTCCCAATAAACCTTAATTCTACCATTATAATAAGAATAGTAGGCATCTGTCTATTTCCAGTTAGGCATAATATTATTATATATTCAAGTAGCATTAACCTCATTTATTCTTATTTCAATTAAGCCTACTAAAGCAAACTTATTTTGTGCACACAAACTTCCTTATGTTTTAGGGGGTCATTAAGCCTCCTTACATTCTAATATACTACCTTCATAACCATATATGAAAGTTAGGGAGATCACAAAAGCCCTTGAAACCCTTATTTACCATCTTCCACCTATTCTAAAAGGATAAATCTTCCATAAATTCTAATTCAGGTGGTAGTAGTGCTTCATAAACTAAATCAATATCAATGCCTCTTTGATTGTTAATTTCTCTACCTAATCCACTTGGTTTAGGTTTGGGATTACTCTAGGATTTAGGTTGAGGTAAATTTTCTCATGGCCTCCCAAAAAAAGATCTATGTTCATTAGGTGTAGTCTTAATTAACTCAATTTTGGGAGCATTGTCTTAAGCTCTTTACCACCAACCACTAGGTTTTCTAGTCTCTAGATCCTGATTTAGTAATCTATGTGGGGTAATATTCTAAGTAATGATTATTTTGTGATAGATATGAAATAATTGGGTTTCCAATTAGAAATACACTTTCTACTTATAAACAAAACCATCAGGCTTCATAACCAGGATATACTCTAGGAGAGTCCTATATATAACCACCTCCATAGAGAATCTAGCAAAGGACATTCTCTGTGTGTTTAAAGATAATAGGTTTTGCAATACAGCCATAGATATGGCTTAGTGAACTCATATACCACATGGATAAAGGAAGGTTGGGAATTTTGATCCCTAAAGGTAAGAATTGGAATTCCTGTTGCCTAAAGATGAAATATGGAGACCAATTCTTGAGGAAGAGAGGTTTTTCATTGATTTTCTAAAAACCAACATTAACAACATTCGTATTTTCTCCTACTTTATCAAATGCAAATAAGACATATCCATTTTCATGCATCAAGATTCAAGGAGTGGATACATGTGCCCAATTTGTTCTTATAAATTATTCCTAGTTCTAGTATGATAGGTGTGAACAATACACCATGCCCACAAGAAATTATTACCAATTTAAGGATTCAAGATCCATATCATTAGTTGAGAGTTTGGTTGTGGGCTTGCCATCCTCCATAATAGGGGGTTCAAAGGGAAAATTTTCAAGGTTTTTTAGTCATCGATTAAATTGCACAATATCACACCACTTTTGAGTAGGTTGATTCATGTTAACATTATTCTGTTATCCTATCACATGTATAAATTCAATCAATTGTTTAACTTGATTGATGGTGATGTTTTGTTTAGGTTTTATCAAATGTTCCATATCAAGTCTATGTGAATGGTTATCATCTAATGCACTAGCTATGAATCTATTAGAGGAATTACTTTATATTCTTCACCTTTGGTAGCTGAGGATTGACCAGTAGTCATACTATTCTTGGAGTTATCAAAGACAACGATGATGATAACTAAGTTTGCAAGCGTTTGGGCGTTACCCACTTCTTCTTATCCATTTCATACATCATGTAATTCCTTACAATGCAAAATTTTCATTCCAGCTATTTTTAATCCACAAGAAATTATCTTCCACTCATAGAAGCCAAAAGAAATGCAAACTCTTATCAGCACTCCATGATAAGAATCTATGTAACCTGGTCAATTTCCCCATCAATTGTTGAATATCTTTCTTTTTCATGAGGGGTTATGTATTCAAAACTATAGCAAATTTTTGAAGATTTAAAAATATTCCCATATTTGAAACCATGAATCTTAGGAATTTTCCAATGCTAACTCTAAATACACATTTGGTGAGATTTAATTTCATTTTATATTTTCTCAAAGTATCAACAAAAATATAGATCTCTCGTATATGGGACTATTTGTTCTTACTTTTTAATATTGTATCATCCACATAAGCCTCTATATATTCCCCAATATTCCCTTGAAATATCATATTCACTAACCTTTGGGAAGTTTCCTTAGTACTCTTAAGTCTAAATGACATTAATTTATAACAATAAAGTCTAGTGTCCATGATGATAGTGTTTCTTTCTTTATTAGCCTAATCTAGTTGTATCTGATGGTATCCAACAAAAGGCATCCATAAAAGTTAACATTTCCTATCCGCCTATTGAATAAATTGATTGATCTATTTAAGGGAGTGCATAGTCATATTTAGAACATGCCTTGTTAAGGTTTATGAAGTCGACACACATTCTCCATTTGCCATTTGACTTATTTACCAAGGCTAAGTTAGATATCCAATCATCATATTTAACATCTCTTAAAAAATCCTAAATTGAGCAACTACTCCACCTCATCTCAAATTTCTTTATGCTTTTCAACTCTAACAACCCTTTTCTTTTACTTAGCTAGTTTTTATTCTTTCATTATATCCCATTTGTGATTAATAATTTAAGGAGGAATTCCTTCCAAATTAGATACATTCTAAATAAAGACATATTTGTTCCTTATGATAAAATCTCCTAGCTTCTCGTTTTTAGTCTCATTGATATCCTTTCATATCATCACTTTGTGCTTTACATCTTCTAAATATTTCTCTTCTATCTATACAGAAACATGGATGAATTCTATAGAAATACTTAAATCCTCTATGACTCTTGGCATTGGGTTGTCCTAGAGTTCCCCTTACTTCTATTGAGTAGAACTAATATGCCACTCATCTGTCACCCTGGACTTCTCCTCATCCTCTATTAACTCAAAATCTCATTAATACCCAAACATAAAAGTTCTTGTTTGAAGTTTGTTAAGGCATAATTATCCTAATATCTTCTAATTATATGCCATAGGAAACCAATGGCTACAAAGTTACACCCTTTGATCTACCATTTTACTAGTAAAATCCTCTTCAATCTATTAATCCTACATACTTCTTGTCTTTGTATCTCTTCTTCATAAATGTTAGTATAAGGAACATTATATCTTCTATTTTGGCATCAATCTACTTCTTCTATGTGTTTGTTAGCTTTATTGCTCGGACTTTGATTCCTTTTGTAATTCCCCAAAATTTTAAAAGCCTATAAATTAATAAATAACTTTTATTTGGAAAAAATTTTCTTTTAAAATTATTTAATTTAATTATTTTATGGATTTTTGAGCATATAAAATTGGATAGGAATATTTATTAAATTCAAAATAAATATTTTGTTATTTTATCATACTAATTTTATTTAAATAATTTTCCAAACCAATATTTTACTAAAACTATCCTTTTTAAACCCATATATTAAATTAACTTAAACTCAATTATTAAATAAATTTATTAACCAATAATAATAAAATATATTGTTTTATAAATTAAATTATTATAATTTCCCATATTTTTTCTTTCTCCTTTTTCTCCTTTCCTTCTTTTTTCCTTTTTCCTCCTTCGTATGCAAATCCGGCCTACCTCCCCCTCCCCTGCCCACCTGGGCCACATGCCCATTGTTCCTTCCCTACACACGAGCTAACCCAACCTCCCCTCTTTCTTTTCTTTTTCTTCCTCTCCCCGCGATCGGGTAGACCTAGTTCCTCTTTTTACCCCCAAACCGGCCTGGTGCTCCACCTGCCCTTTCTTTCTTCTTCTACGCCCCAACAAATGCCCCCAACCTGTCTTCGTCGCCCATGACTGCCACCCCGAGCACCACGCCCAACCACCATAGCCTTTAACCACTACCACCACCTGTCTCTCTCTCTCTCTCTCTCGTCCCTTTTTTCACCATTTTGGATCTAACCAGCCATGCAATCCGCAACCACGCATGGCTTTTCATTCCCTTCTTCCCTTCCTTCTCCTTATTACCCTACCACCTCCCTTCCACCCTACAACCTTCCATCGATCGGCCACCTACTGCCCTCTCCTTCCTCTCATTTTTCTTCTCCTCACAAGCCTCTTTTCTGCCCCATTTTTTGGGCCTTTCCCTTCCCTCGATTATTTTCTCTCATTTTCTTCTCCTTTTATTTCCATCCCTATTTTGAACCGTCGCCTCCCTCCGCTGCTTCCACTACCGCACCGAATGCCTAAACCACCCTTTTCCACCCTCTACCTCAGCCGTGAACCACTACGCCACCCCTTGATCCCCTTATAGGCCACCTTCCTCATCCCCTCTTCTTTTTCCCTTCTTTTTCTCCCTTCTCGGCAACCTCCCTGCAACCCCTTAGTCTGCCACTGTCTGTCCGCCTCTGCCACCTCCCAAGCCACCAACCTACTCCCTACAACCTCCTTTACCACCCCACACATCTTTTGGCCAAAACCAACACCCTTATCCCCTCATTCCCTCCTTTCCTTCCCCCTCAGCCATTCCCACCTCAACAACCCCCTTCACCGCCTCGCTGCCACTACCTCTGCCGCCCTAGGCCACCAAAAAATTATCCCCGACCACCACCTACACTCCCTCTCCACCCCTGCACCCTTCCTTTGCCTTAACTCTCCTCCACCTGCCCTCCTCCTGGCCTCCAAAATCCCAACCCGAACCATCTCCCCCTCTCTTCTACCTCACCACCCTCGACCCTTTTCCCCCCTTACAATCTACATGTAGCTCACGATACTCATGCAAAGTGAGTTCCACCTTATTTTGGGATTTGCTTTATTTAATTATTGAGGTATATTAATGGCTACGTAAGGTGTGTTATTAATTAAGTTTTTATAAAGTTTTATCCTTTTTAGTTTTCCTACTTCTAATATGATAATTATGGGTATTATTTTTAAGCATTGGTTTTGCAAATCAAAGCTTGAACCCTTAACCAGAAAACCAGTAAGGTTCGATTTTTGTTGGAATTAAGGTAATCGTTAAACCCCACTTAAACGCATGGATAAACATATGTTAGCATATTAGGATTTTTAATATGTTATTATGCTTGATATATTTTGTTCAATATAATATATGTAGTTTCTTATGTTGATCGATAAAAAGGAAAGTATGCTAGTTTATATGCCATGTATGGAAGAAATGCTTAAGGAAGGAGAATTATTATTATTCAAGAATATGTTAAGTACCTATTAATGCTATATTATGTTATTGTGACTATTAATGCATGGTTAATATTATTTTCAGCCCTAGGGAATTTTAGTAATATGACCTGGGGAAAGAATGTGGCCTAATATGTGTAGTTGTTAATGAGTATTATGTTGAAATGCAATAGTTGGTAGAATTGGATGATGAGAATAGAGTGTTAATATTTATATTTTAAGTAGTGATGATAATTTGATAAAGGTGGTGTAATAAAGGTTAAAATGGTGATTTTGGAGTTAAAGGGTAAAATAGTAATTCTGCATAAAAAGGGTAAAATGGTAATTTTAGAAGTAAGGGGTAAAATGGTAATTTTTGAGGTAAAGGGTAAAATGGTAATTTTGTATGAAAAGGATAAAATAGTAATTTTAGAGGCAAAAGGTAAAATGCTAATTTTGGAAATAAAGGATAAAATGGTAATTTTATAAGTAAAAGGGTATTATGGCAATTTTGGATGTTAAGGGTATTATGGTAATTTTGGAAGTAAAGGGAAAACTAGTAATTTTGTATGTGAAGGGTAAAATGGTAATTTTATAAGTAAAAGGGTATTATGGTTACTTTAGAAGTAAAGGGCAAAATAGTAATTTTGTAAGTGAAGGGTAAAATGGTAATTTTGGAAGTAAAGGGCAAAATGATAAATTATAAGTAAAAGGGTATTATGGTAATTTTATAAGTAAAAGGGTATTATGGTAAATTTGGAGGTTAAGGGTATTATAGTAATTTTAGAAGTAAAGGGAAAAATGGTAATTTTGTAAGTAAAATGATAAAATGGTAATTTTGTAACTAAAGGGGTAAAATGGTAATTATAATAATGGAGAAGGGTAATATAGTAATTATAATAATGGAGAAGGGCAATTTGGTAAATATGATAATGGAGAAGGGCAATTTGGTAATTTAACCAACTAAAGGGTAATTTGGTAATCATAATAATGCAGAAAGGTATTTTGGTAATTTTGATAATGGAGAAGGATAATATGGTAATTTGACCAACTAAAGGGCAATTTGGTAATTATAATAAAGGAGAAGAGCATTTGGAAATCCAACCAACCAAATGAGAAATGTGATAAGTGTAACAATTCTGAAGGGTGATTGGTGACCTAATAAGGCTATATTTGGTATCGGGGTAAAGCAGGTGTAAAATTTACAAGGGAAATTATTTTCCTTCTCTCTTATGTTTGGTATGGGAAAAAACTTTTTCTGGAGTAAAAATATGCTACTGGGATAGGGAAAAAAATTACCCATTTGGACCATCGAGTAAATCTTCTTCTGCATATCGATGATGTCCCCTACCCCTACCTATCGAAGACTTAGCAGTAGCACTCCATAATAGTGGAGTAGCAATTGATGACTCTGTTTCTATAGAGAGTATTTGCTCTGTTTTCTTTTCTTGACAGAACGCAGAAGTGTGCTCCTCCTAACTTTACTGCTACTAGCCTCCTCTTCCTCCTACCTCCTACCACTTCTTGCACAGGTTCCAGCATTGGCGATGAATGATACGCTTGTCACTGCTTTCAGTTTCCAGGCTATTTCTACTGCCCCTGTTCCTTCACCTTTTCTTAATCGCTTGTTTGTTGCTACATGTATTATTAAGTATGTCCGGGATAGATAATACTTCCTCCAATACCCGGTAGTAGTATTAAACGATCATCAAATATTTCCCCTTGTTTTTCATTTCTTTTCTTTTCTTTTCTGGTCCGCAACATTTATTGGCATAGTCTTGGTGCCCTCCTCTGCCAATGCATCAAGCATGACGGTATTTTGTTCCTTCAATTTTGACATAAGGCCGCGGTAACCGGTCTTCTCAAGATACATCCATAAGCACAATAGTAACAATGCTTTGGACGGCTTCCTTGTTATTTGAAGGACCAATCGGCTAAAAATTTTACGTTCGGCCAAGTGAAAGCTACGAAGTTGTGCTAAGGTGATGGTCATAGTCGCTTGGAGCGTTTTGAGTGAAAACCGATATAATTGGAGGGACGATGGGAAGAGCATAGTAAGGTTACGTTATCGGTCAGTGATTGTGTCATATGTTATTTTGATTTATAAAAATTAAATTAAAAATGTAATATATTAAATTTTGATTTATGTGATAAATAATTATTTATATTTTATATCTAATAAAAATATTACTAATTTTTCATGCTAATGAAGTAAAAAAAATATTATTCTGACATAAGTTATTCCTCCCAAACCAAACATAAGGAAAATATTCCCTAGAATAATTTACCCTCACATACCAAACAAGAAAGGTGGATAAATTTTTCCTCTTAATTATTATCTCCTTAATCATTTCCCCTTAATTCATTTCCCTCATCCCAAGCATATCCTAAGTATGGAAAATAACTTAGTAACCCAAACCGAGCAAGTAGTAATTTAGTAATTATGCAACAAGGAGGGTAATATGGTAATTTGTCAAGTAAAGAAGGGATGACTTAGCAATTATACAAGTAAGAGGTAAATGAGTAATCTGTATCTAACATGTCATTGTGATAACGGAATTTCATAATAAGACTCAAGTAACACTGAATAGTAAGATAATGGTATTGACGATTAGTAAGTATCACGAGAATGAATCCTAAATTAGAATTTGGATTAGATTATGATGGCCTTAATAATTCCTTTGTATCATCTTGGATAACCGTATGAATAAGAAATGCCTAATGATATCAAAAAGATCAAAAGTGAATATGTATCTGATTGTTGTACTTTCATGATCACCTTAATTAAGACACTAATACTTAAAGTGAAAGACCTCGAGATAGGGAATGGTGGCTCTTTAGGGGTCATTATCCTAAAGATGTGGTTTAGCCCACGATTATTCTGGTATTTACTGGTGTGCCTTTATGCCCCAACCATACCTTATATCTTACTCTATCTAGCTCTACGGACCTATTTAGGGGGTATGCATACTTATAGATTAGGTGTCCTTGTTGGTAGGGTACTGAGTAGCTTTATGCACCAGTACGACTAGAGTACCTTTATGTCCCTGGGTTGATGCCTTGATGGTTGAAGGGTACTGAGTAGCCTGTATGCACCAATATGACCAGTATACCTTTGTGTCCCGGGATCTTGATCTCCCGTCCAAGGCAAATAAATGGAATTATTGTGCTCATTAAAAAAAGGAAAACACTTATCATGAAAGTGAAATATTAATGAGTCAGGCCTAGTTGAATTATGATATTGAGTACCGGTCCACCGTTTATAATAGTGTCCTAGGAGCGTGTTGCCCTAGAAGATGATTATGATTACTGGTCCACCAGATATAATAGTGGCCCAGGAGCGCTTTCCTTGGATGATGTTTATGAGTACCGGTCCACCGGATATAATAGTGGCCTAGGAGAGTATTGCCCTGGATGATGTATATATGTATTTTGATCCACATGCTGTAATAGTGGGTCCTAAGCTTAATAAACTCAATTATGGATGTGAAAACATTATGTAAAAATTACTAATCACTCATAGTGGAATACCATGTGAGTTGGGGCCAGACCAGTCCACTGGCAAATAATAGTGGCCATGAGTGTGCTGCCTTGGAGACCGATCGACCAGCAATAATAGTGTTCAGGAGCATTTTGCTTTGTATGTATTCCGGTCCACCGGCTATAATAGTGGGGTTCCCACACTCATATAGACACACACACACACACATACACACATTTATATATAATCTAAGATGATTGAATAATAATGGACTAATGGCTTAAGGTCCAGAAGTATTGATTGTACATTATGAATTACAAAGAAAAGATGAATTCAAATAACATCCCCTATCACTTAAATCCAATCCTTACCCAAGGAGGAAATCAAATCGAACAGCCTAGTTCTTTTTTATTTTCCTTCCTTCCCCTCGAAAATAAAGCTATTAATCTGTGATGGACTTGTTAAGTATGTGATTGTGTTGTATGCATTCTCATTATATATGTATATAGTATTGTATCATGTGTTGCATTGCTGGTCTGCTTTTAAGTGTGTTTTAAAGGGGTTACTCAGTACCATAGTACTGAAGAGTTACATTCATGGGGACCCTGCCTATTCAATGGGCAGTGTCCCTTGCAGGTCTATTTTTAGGTGCTACTTAGGTGGGCAACATGAAAGAGCGTAAAGAAATTATCTGGACTTTTAGGGTTCCCTCTTTCTCTCTTACTTTCTGATTTAAATGTATTCTTTGACCTTGTAACCACCATTGGTGGATTCTACTCTTGTAAATATTTATTTGCACTACTTTGATTTTAAATATGGTTGGAAATTCTCATAAATTGTATCTCATTATTTTAGCCTTAGTACTTATAATTGGAACGGTATGAGTGAACCAATCTGGTACTAAGTGTGGCGGTAATATCCAAAAAATTCATAGTTGTTATTTTTCTCCCTCTAATCTTTTAATTAAAAAAATTCAGTAATGAATTTAGGAGGTGTTACACCTTTCCTACCTACTCTACCTCAAAGAGCTAAGGGACTTTTGTAGCTTGTCAATTCTTTTATGTTTTCCTCAAGCATATTCCATAAAATATGCCTCTTAGTCCAGTTCTTTGCTATCATTTAGTAAAATTAAGAGCCTCTGCCAAAGTTTCTTGAGGAGTAGGTTGTTGGGTTTGATCGTGTAAAGGTTGGCCTAAAAGATAAGGTAACAATATGAGGGTACAAACAAGAGGATCTACTATATTTGAGACCATTTCTAAAATAGATGCCTATACCTTAGCATTAGCATCTTAGAGCTTAGTGATAGTTACTATATTTTATTCCCTGAGAATACTATGAATGATATAATCAATTCAATTAGAAGTTTGATTGGAAAAACATAGTTTTTTGGTAAGAGGTCTCCATATACAATGATTGTTGTTGTATATGTTTTGTGAACTGATGGGTTCTTAAGAAATAAGAGTAGGAATTAGTTATTGGAGATTACCAATGGTACAATGGATAAGAGAGAGAAAAAGTAAGAAAATTGTATTATGATTTTTGATGTATAAAAAAAAATACAATACCCACTATATATAAGACAAAAATAAGGAAGGAAGAGAAAAGAAAACTATTGTATGGTTGATCATAATGGGATACCATTCCCATCAAACATGTTTAGGATACATTGAAGGAAATTTTCTTTGGGGATACCACTCCCATAAAATATTTAGTGCACCTACCATAAGGGCTAATATAAATGGGGATACTATGCCCACCACACTTGGTTAAAGTAAATCAATGGGGCTTGTACATGGGATACATCACCCACAATACCTTGAATGTCTCCACTACGAGGGATAAAATGTTGGAATACTAAACCTGCTTAATTAATGGCCAATAAAAAGTACCAAGAGGATTTTATTATGATACCTCACCCACCCGAGCTACACATCAATGCAATAACATCCTACCAAAATATAATCCTACCCTCAAATTTTTGCGTATACCCTCTAGTGACCATAACTCGATAGAGAACAAAATAGGTACTAAGTGAAAATAATGAAAACTATAGGGCGAACCCCTTACTTAAGCCTAGTTAGCTACCCTAGTAGTTGGATAAAAAAACTCTAATGAAATCTTATTTTATTAATTATTAATTACCAAGTAATATCACAAATCTCATATTAATTGCATAAATAGCCAATTGGATGTTTTCAAGTGATGCCACCAAACAAAAATAAATTATATTATTATCCAAATATGATGTATCCAAGTGATAAAACCAAACACAAATAAATTCCATTATTATTCAAAACAGGTGTTGCCAAGTAATAACATCACACACATCACAGGACATAAAAGCCACTAATTGGATTTTTAGAGATGACATTAGAATTAACCAATACAAGTCCCAAACATCATTATTATGATTCTTATTAATTATAGGATAAACATAGATGTAATAATAATTTAAATGTTGAAATTAAATGGAGATATTAATATAAAAGAGAAAAGAAGAAGAACAATAATTAACAATAATCCTGGCTAAACACTATTAGACCAATCCATCGGTTTATGGGACCAGCTGACTGGTCTAGTTGTACCAGACCTAAACTAAAAAATAACACCAGTAAACCAGTCATTTGGTTAGTCTCACTAATCATCTATTTGTAGAAAACTATTTGATGGGTTTGGTTCAACTGGTCGATGGGTTTAAGCAAAGACTAAGCCACTTTGATCATTAGGTTACTAGTAGATGGTTTTGGTAAACTGATTGATTGCTTATTGGGACCGGTTAATTAGGTAATCAAACTAGTTAACTAATCTCACAACCTACTAATCAAAATTTTTAAATCATGAGGTTGTTCACACAACTAGTCAATGGGTTCAACAACCGATCGACAAGCCTAGATAAAACAATCCTCAGACTTAAGATACACACACCAAAATTCACCAAACATTACCATATTAATCATGGCATGATACTATGTCATAAAACATATATGGAGACATGATTCACACATAAATCATACAGATACATGGTAATATATATATTTAAACAAAATCATACTTAAAAAGCCAAATCAGGTTCAAAATCATAGAAACCAATAATGCTTAAATTTCAAAAGAAAACTCTACCGCATGCACAAATTGTAGAATACAATTAGCCCATGATCAAAATAAAAATAAGCCAAGAATATGTAACCAAAATAAGAAACAAAAAATTCATTTTTATTAGAGATAAGAATAACTTATCCTAAAGTAATTCTTCTAGCATAAAACTCCTAATTGATGGTTGTCCACCAAGACTTTGATTCCTAAGAGAGTCAAGAGGCAAAATCATAAAAAATACTTTTCAAAACTCCATTAAAAGTAAAGACAAGATTAGAAGAAGAAAATATACATAATAACTCAACCAAAGAGGGTAGAAAATAAGAGCAACCTCTATTTTTTTCTTAGTAGAGAGGGGGAAAGGGAGAAGAATGGAGAATGCTAAACTCTCAGAAAACTTCAGCAAGGAAAAAGAAGATGAGAGTAAGAGCAATAAGCAAGAAGTTACAATGATTTAGGAATATGGGGTATAGAATATAGACATGGTCAAAATCCATAAGAGGTAGAGAGATAAAACTTGTATAATTGAGTGTAGGCAATTAAGGGGTAAAAGAAGACATGATGGTGTGAGGGAGGTTGGGTGTAGTCACGGAAAGAACCATTGTAGAACGTTATTAAGTTTGGACAGATGTGCAAGAAGTATAACACATAGCCCAGCTACTAGAAGAGAAAGAGGAAAGTGAGGGAGAAGAGAGAAGGGAGATATTCCTCAAAAAGCGCTTTTGGAAAAACTTAATTGAATAAAATCATATAATGAAGTAAATAATGTAAAAATAATCCCACATTACCAAAATATACTCACTGACACAAATGAATTATAATTAGAAGTTTTCATAAACATTATAGAGAGATTTGAATCAAAATTAGAAAAAATATTTGAAATCACAGGAGAACTAGTCGATTGGTTCGTCAAGAATAAAATTGTCCATCTCTGAGTATATAAGTCCATTGGCTAGGCAAATCATTCAATTCGTATGCCTCAAATTCACATTTTTATTAAAATTTAACTCTTTTTAAAAATCAAAACTAATTTTCTTTATATCAACAAAATTTTAAATACATTTTGAAGTATTTTAGGATGGGTTATTATATTTTTATAACAAAGAATTAAAATGATAGTAAATTCTCCTATATTAATCATTAATTTTAAATTGTGATTTTGATTAGTTATTAGAGTTTAATTTGTGAAATCCATGCATGTGTTAGATTTAAAATATTAGGACATATATCTTTTTGTTAGTTAGAATCTTAATAAGTAAGGTTCGTTATTGAGTTACCTTAGTTAAATTGTTGTTTATTCTTAGTTGACATGTAGTATCTTAGGATTGATGCATGTTTAATATAAATTTTAATCTTATTGAGATGATTTGATCACATTAGTTGAAAAGGTGCATGGTGGATATATATATATATATATACATACATACACCATATGTAATGAATGTTTACTTTTCTTGAGTTGAATATTATTGAAGCTTGAGTTTCAACTCTTATTCCCTCTGTGTGTTCCTTCTTATTACTCATTCCTTGTAAAAAAATAATCAAGAAAATATTCATTAATTAAGTGTAAATTAATTATAAGTGTGAATTAATTATGAGTTAAATAGTGAATAACATGTGTTCTTTAGAGATTGTTTGAGAACTATAATTGTGAGTAATTTCAAAGCTAGTTTGAATAATTATTTTATATGCTTTCTTCATTCATATCCTTACACACCAAGCAACACATCCAACTTCCAAATGTTTGTCAAAGCTAAGTAAGGATAATGCTGGTGTATTAGAGAGCTTATTATTCAACTCTTCATAAGATTTAGAGGCAACTTCACTCCATTTGAGATTTCCTTTTTTATAAGTTATGTAATTTTTATGGTTGTGGTTAAGAAGTCTCTGATGAAAACTAGTCCATGAAAAGTCCTTACATCATGAACTATTAGGTCTCAACCAATCCTTAATTACCTCCTCTTTTGATGGATCAACCGTCACACTATCACCACTAACAGTATAAACAGAGATCACACTTAACACTATGAAACTACACTTCTTTAGCTCACCATATAACTTCACTTCTCTTGAATTTTCACAGAGCTTCCTCAAATGGGTAAGATTATTTCCCCCCTTATTCCTATAAACCTAAATATAATCAAGGTAAACAACAATATGATTACTAATAAAATATCTTAGGATAACTCGCCATTTTTACTATTGTAAAATTTCATTTCAAAATAAGAGTGTAAAAGCCAAAAAAAGATATAGGGAGTATTACCACCACACCTCACATTATACAGATGTCAATCATCAATCTTATGCTATATACAAAGATAAAATATGTTCAATTGAAACTTAAATATCATCTATATCAACAAAATTAACTCCCACAAGGATATATCTAAGTAAACACACCCAACTAATAGCAACAACATACTCACATATTACACATCTTTATGGATAAATAGGTAAAATGTGGATAAGTAGGATAAAATATAGATGATATATGATTCCTAGGTGATAGGATAAACATATGATAATAAAAATAAAGCCCTATCACTATGAAAATATGATCATACTAATAATGGATATCACTTATAAACTCATGCGAATACACACAAAAAAAAAACAGGGAAGACCATGTAATTTTAGGGAGACATGGTTATATACACCCGTATGTTACTATTCACACTATTTATACTATTCATTATTAATCACACATAATTTGCTTAATTTCTTAGAATCATTCCAATAATTTCCCCATAACCATTTACCCTATAAATTTCACTAATATAAATATTGCAACACATAATTCATTTATGAAATACCCAAGCATGGAGGATTCAGGTCATCCATGAAATAATAATCAAGAACATGTAAACTCTAGACATGCATGAAATACCAATCACTACCCTAATTTTTTTTAAGTGTGCATACCTTCTGATACATATGAGATCCAACTTAGGTTTTGCTAGGTGTTGGTGTTCCAAAAAGTTTTAGAACAACTGAAACTAAAGAGAGAAATGGGCGAAATTTGAGGGGATAAAAGTCAATTATTGGTAACTCCTTAAATCAATACTTGCAAGAACCACCTAAGGTATAAAATCTTAGATAAATCTTGTAAGATTTTTGCAAGATCTTCAAGCTCTTAAACCTATAGAATGAAGGAGGGCTCTTGTTTTGCCTGAGAGAAAATATGCAGCTAAAACGTAAGTTCTCATGCCATCCTATCTTTTAAACTTATAGAAGAAGTTTAGGATTAAATGTTACAACTTAACCAAATAATACATATGATTAGATATTAAATAAAGAAGAAAATATACCTAAGTTCCAATCTATGTGTTTTGGTCATGGGTGTGGATATTATGTAATTTTTTTACTCCCCGCCCCTATTATTACATGATCTAATTCATAAAACATGAGAGGGACTTGTAGATGATTTGTGTGGCTTCCAAGGGATGCATATAGGATGCATTTTTTTATGGACTTTTAGGGTTAAAAACACTAAATAAATATGGGTAAAACTATAGGGGGAAACTTGAAAAGGATGTGTCCTTGTGTGACTTCTTTCAGTTTTGTTGGTGGATGACAAAGGAGTAAGTTTGCATTACTTTTATGGCTTGCATGGATAGGTTTTTCTAGATAATTAATTTGTCCCAACATGGATAGTTTTGTGGAACTCAAACTTGAGAAAATTAATGGTGAGATTATGATCATCAAATGGGGATGCTTCTGCATCACCTTCCATAGGGATCCAAAGCTATCTATAAAGTAGGAAAAAGGACATCACTAAAGGCACAAAGAATAATATAAAAAATGCATTGCTCCACTACACTAAGACAAATAAAACCATACAAAATGACAAGAAAGGTATCTACTACATGACCCTACCTTAGATGCCATCTTGAGATAACTCAAGTTGGATAATATATAACTACTAGATAACCTATAATTAGCATAACTTGTATTAAACCCATGCATTTCATTCATCACTTAAATTATTCATAACTTATGCCCATGACCAAAAATTCCATCAAACATAGTATATCACTAATGTTCATAACAAAATTAAAATTTTGGGATATCAAAGCCTAAAGTATAAAAATTGAAGTCCTTCACAACCTAAAAGAATTTTTGGAATAGGAGTTGACACGTCCAAGGATTTTTGAGGCTAAGGGTTATAAAGATAATAAGAGTTTCAAAATTACTAATTTAAAAATCAAGGTTCATTCATCCCTTTGTCTGGAGAATCTTACAAAATAAAGGAGGAAGGGTAAATCAAAGTTGAATCCATGGATCAAAATGAAGAAATTTATGAGGGTGAGGTTTTGTTCCATCATCATACACTCAAGACCTATACAAAAAAATGTTTTCCTTAAGACATGGTCAGTTGAGTATAGAGGAGAGTATATATGTGTTGGAAGTTGTTGTCACCACTTGGCATTGAGGAATGCGAGGAGCACACCATGTCAAGATTTGTAGGAGGTCTTATGCATCACATTTCTAGGAAGGTGTATTTGAAAAGGTAATATACCTTATATGAGTTATTTTACTTAGTTATCAAGGTCATATATATAAGAGAAGAGGGCAAATCAATTTAATTACAACAAACCCTGGCATTGAGGAAAATGAGAAGTAGACCATGTCAAGATTCATAGGAGGTATTAGGCATACCATTTTTAGGAAGGAGGATATACAATGGTAATAAACCTTATATGAGCTGTTTTATTTAGCCATCAAGGTATAAAAGCACCCAAAAAAAGAGGCAACATGGTTTAAGTACAACAAATTGGTTGCTAGCACTTCTAAAAATGTTTCCATACCCTCAAAGTTCCCTACAACATTTAACAATTTTGATGTAAAAGAGACGAGTAGGGAAAGTGTTGCCAAATGTAGTAGAGAAAGAACCATGAGGTGTTTTAAGTGTTAAGGAGTAAGAAACTATCAAAATGAGTGCCCTAACTAAAGGGTTGTGATAATTTAAGTGAATGAAGCTGTTCTCAAGCAGGAACTGAAAGAGGAAGATGAGGAAGTACCTTTCGATTTTTAAGAAGCACTTATATTTGGAGATAAAGGTGATACATGTTTAGAAGAATATGGTGGATGAAACCTAGAGAAAGTGTATATTCTAAATCAAATGCATGGTGTTGGAAAAAGCATGTTATATCATCAGTGATGATGGGTGTTGTAATAACATGGCCTCAGGTGCCCTTTTAGAAAAACTAAATCTCTTAACAACAACGCACACCAAAGCCTACAAGCTCCAATAGCTAAATAATTGTGGTATTGTGAAAGTCACCAAATAAGTCATTGTGTCATTTTCAATTAGGAAGACCTACAAAGATCAAATGTTGTGTGATATAGTTTCCATGGATTCTTGTTATCTCCTTTTGGAGTGTCCTTGGAAATATTATAGTCATGTGACCCCTGATGGAAGAAGAAACACCTATTATTTGAATTTTTCCAAGAAGAGTATCATTTTTACCCCTTTAAATACAAAGTTCTTAAAATTCCTCTCTCATAAATGAAAAATGCATAAATAGAGTTATTATGATGGGGGGAATGGTGTGCATGTTGTTGTTTGAGGGTAATATGGGGAAAAGAACTCATAGATCCTCTAGTTAGGGCTTTGTTAGAAGAGTTTGATGATGTATTCCCTAAGGGTGTACCTCATGTACTACACCCCATTAGAGGTAAAGAACAAAATATATTTTGTACCTAGTGTTACCCTCCCCAATAAGGCCTCATATTAATGTAACCTTAAAAAAGAAATGGAGCTTCAAAAAAAAGTGGAATAACTATTGTCTAATGGATTAATTCAATAATCCCTTAGTCCTTGTGGGATTATAACCTTACACGTGCCAAAAAAAGGGTGGAAACATGAGCATGTATGCTGATAGTAGAGTAATAAAAAACATTACCATAAAGTATAGGTATCTTGTACCTAAAGTTGATGATTTGTTTGATTGTTTGCATGGAGCATATATATTTTTTTTCAAAATTTGATCTGATGTAAATAATACTAAATAAGAATGAACAAGGACGATGAATAGGAAAGAAAATAAAAAACTAAAGGGGGTTATATGCATGGATGGTTATTCCATTTGGTTTTGTCAAATTCTCCTCATATTTTCATGATAATTATGAATGAAGTACATGTAAAGCATCTTAAACATGGATTTCTAGCTATTAGAAGCAACAAGTTGTATGCTAAACTTAAAAAATGTCGTACCTAGGGTTACCTTGCTTATGTTATGTTATATTTAAAGATGGAATTGAAATTGATGATTCAAAAGTGGAAGCGATTAAGACACGGCCATCTCCAACAAGCCTAACACAAGGGATATCTTTTGATGGACTTGCCTCCTTCTATAGATGGTTCATCAAATGATTCAACATGCTCTTAGCTCCCCATCATCCAGTGTATGAAGAATGGGGAATTTAAGTAGGTAAGAGCTACTTAAGAAGCATTTGAAGTCATCAAGACCAAGCTTAGTGAAGCCCTAATCTAGTTTTACACAACTTCCAAAATTTAAATAAGGTGGAATGTGACTCAAATGGAATGGGTACAGGAGTTGTTTTACTACAGGGAGGAAAATTGATCACTTACTTCAGTGAAAAGCTCAAAGTGTTAGGATAAGAAGTGTATGCATTATTTGAGGCGTTAGAGCATTAATTACATTATCCCAATCCCCAATAATTTGTATTACATAGCAAGCATAAGTCACTTAAGTACATCTTTGGGCAATATAAGCTCAATCATAGACATACTACATGGATAGAGTTCTTAGAATATTTTTCATTTGAAGCTAAACACAAGAGTAGCAAAACTAAAATCATATCATATGCTCCCTCTAAGAGAACTTTCATGTTTTCTTTGTTAGAAGCAAGAGTCCTATGATTTAGTTGTATCAAACATCTCTACCATGGAGATGAAGATTTCAATGAATACTTCAATGACCAAGGCACGATTAGTGTTCCTTTGTGCTTCAAGATGGATTCCTCTTTAAGAACAATAAGATATGCATTCCCAAGTGTTCCATTTGAGAGTTTCTTAGGAAGCGCATAGAGGTGGGCTCGTAATGCATTTTGTCATCAACAAGACTGCAGATGTACGTCAAAAACACTTTTTTAGGGCTATGATGGTAGAACGTGTACAACGTGCAGTGGTGAGATGTATCACTTGCCAAAAGTATAAGAGTTATTTTTAACAATAATGGTATACCCCTTTACCCGCTCCCCACTTATAACACTCTTAATTTTTGAACTAGAATTTTTTTTAAAATAAAATGTGGAAGCGTTGGAAAAGAAAAACTAGGGATTGTTACCACCACATCAAATAATAGAGAGATATGATCATCACCTAACACATACATAATGTATGGCAAAACAGAACAATGAATGATATTACGCTCACAACAGTATACAAGAATACAAATGATGACAATGGTGACAAAAATAATATGCATAGGAAGGAATATAGGAGTTTAAAAAATATAAATACATGAATAAAGCCAAGAGTTTAAATAACCAAATGCAAAGGGAAAAAATATCTAGCCAATTAGCCTAACTCTTAAGTACAAAATATAAATCTCCAAGCCCAACTAATGGTCAACTACTAGCCCACATCATTATCCTCAACATACTCTAGCCCATAATCATACCCCTACAAATCATCTTCTACTCCCTAGACCAAAAGTCAAATCATCGTAGTGACCACGTAGGTGTGGTACCAGTATAGTGAAGTACTAGTAAAACAAACTACCTAAAACATGGTTAAGGCTTATGAAACACATTGAAGTCATCTTGTAGCATGGTGGTAAGAATAGCAATATAATTTAACACTCAAGATTATGGCATTGATAAAATAAGTCATGCTTACATGGAGATCATGGAAAAATAATAATACAATAAATGCATCATCACCGCACAATGTAAACTATATTATAAATCATCCTTTATTGACCACATAATTCCTAGCTATTAAGAAAATTTGTTCAACCACATCCAATTCTCCACGATGAACAAAAATCATGGCAGCATACAATCACAATGGCATATCACAGTCACTACACGAGGTAAGGATAATTGGATGAGGCTTTTCTCTAGGGATACAAACCTCACCACTCATCAAATGCACATGCCACTAGAGCTAAAACACCATGAGATATCAAACCCACAAAAATTAGTTATAGTACATCAAGGGAGATTGTGCTAGGATACTTCACCCACTATACCTTGAATTCCTTAGCCATAAGGGCTAAAAAGTTGGGATACCACACCCACCTAAGCAATGAACAGTACAAAGCACCAAGTAGCTTGAGCTGGGAAACCTCACCC
The DNA here is from genome assembly GCA_039764185.1 of Tamarix austromongolica. NCBI lineage: Eukaryota > Viridiplantae > Streptophyta > Magnoliopsida > Caryophyllales > Tamaricaceae > Tamarix > Tamarix austromongolica. The sequence goes on along the minus strand of CM077816.1, from coordinate 37,434,682 downwards.
ACCTGAAATGAACACTGATGGCATGTCGGCTTACCACAATATAATCCCACCCAAAAAGATATGGACATATCCCTAACTTACCGCAACCCAGTAGAGAGGGAAATAGATACAGAGTGAAAATATAAACCATAAGATGACCCACCCACTAACTATTGATCAACTACCCTAAGAGTAAAAGAAAAGGGCTCCGAAAAATCTTATTCCATTATGATTAATTACCAAGTGATATCACAAATCATAAATTAATTCCATAAATAGCCAAGTGTGTGTTTCCAAGTGAGAACACCAAACACAAATAAATTCCATTTTTATCCAAATTGGTTGTTTCCAAATGATCACACAACCACATCACAAGGTATAAAAAGCTAACAATTAGGTGTTTAGAGATGACACCAAACCTAACCAATTCAAGTCCTAAATATCATCATTATTAATTGCACAATAATATGGTTGTAAATATAAAGTAAATGTTGTAATTACAGAGATGTATTAAATGAAAAGACCTAAAATAACAACAACAATTAATAGCAAACCTAGCGAAATACACCCAGACTAGTTAATAGGTCTTTGGGACCATTTGATTGGCGTGGTTGTACCATACCTAAACTAAAAATAACACCACTGGACTACTCACTAGTTGGTCTCACCGATCAGCTATTCATAGGAAACCACTTGATGAGTTTGGTCCAATTCATCAATAGGTCTAAGTAGAGACCACATTAGTTCGATCACAAGGTCATTAATCCATGGGTTTAGCAAACTAATTGACTGCACAAAGGGACTAATTGGCTGGATCATCGAACCAATCGACTAATCTTGCAACAAGCCAATTAAAACTTAGCGATTATTTACACAACTAGTTGATGGGTTCAAAGAACCAATCAACTAGTCTAGGTAAAATAACACCCAAACTTGCGATACCTACACCAAAGTTTACCAAACTTTGCTATATTAATTTGGGCATGCTGTAATGTCATAAAACACATAAAGACACATGTTTTACAAAAAGAATTACATGGATACATGGTCATTTAGGCATTTAAAGAAAATTATACTTGAACTACCTAATCATGTAAAAAATTGGAGAAGCCAATATTGAGTAAATTGCAAGAAGTAACCCTATCACTTGTTCAAATTTTAGAATAAAATTACCCTATGCCCAGCACAAAACACACCAAGGGCATAGAACAATAATAAGCAACAAAAATCTCATTCATATTAAAGATAATAATGCCTTACCTTGAAAAAAATATTCTATCACAAAATATTCCTAATTTGATAGTCATCTAATAAGAATTCAATGTATAGGAGACTCAAGAGTGAAAACCATTAAAAATCCTTTTTAAAACTACATTAAAATAAAAAAAATCAAAAGAAGAAAAACACAACTTAAGCTTTTCTCAAAAATATAATTCTTAGGAAAATGAAGCTAGAATCTACAACCTTTCTCAAAATCTTAATCCTTTGTTACTTAAGAAAAATAAGGGTGAACTAAAGTCAAGGTTAGAAGAAGAAAAACAAGATGATAACTCGACCAAGGTGGGGAACATTAAGAGAAAACCTCTATTTTTTCTCAATAGAGAGGGAAAAGAAAGAAAATGAAGAATACTCAACATTTAGCAAACTTCACCAAGGGAAAGGAAGAAAAGAGCAAGAACAACAAGTAAGAAGTGAAAAATGAATCAAGGATGGAGTGTATAGATGATAGAGCTGGTTGAAATCCTTAAGAGCGAGAGAGATAAGGTTAGTATTGTAACACCCCCAAAATTCACTCCTGAAAAAAAAAATTTCTGAAAGGATAAAGCGGAAGCTAGGAGAGAATTTGGGGAATGTTACCGCCACATCTAACACAAGATAAATGTCCACCATCTATCTTATGCTAGATGCAAGGCTAAAACCTGTCAAACAAAACTTTAAACATCAATGCCGTAAGGATAAACTCCCACAAGGAGATATCCACAGGCAGATGACAAGTGAATCAATTCACTAAATAAAATCATCGCTGAATCAATCAGCGGAACCTGCGAAATAAATCCGAATTTTAAAAGCTTATCAGAGTACGATAAATTAAAAGTTAATTACAATACCTTTGAATTTTAAATACAATACTTGAGAATTCCAAATACAAATACAGTTAAATAAGACAAATCCCGATAGATCAAATTTCGGATTTGCCTACTCTCTCAAGTCAAGCCTTCCACCCAAAAACAATATCTGAACTCAAACCTGCACAAGAAGTCTGCTCCCCACCATCAGTGGATCATCACAGGACCCATTCAATCAAGGTAGCATCAGTACGGGTCCGGTACTGAGTAAATCAATACTACCAAACTCATGGAAGGAAGCATAAAACACATAAGATATGAAAGACTCTAGCTTACAATTCTCATGCTCAATTATACAAGCATTACATACAACAAAACACAGGATCACGGATTCATACTTATGATTACATTACGAGGCATAACAACACATAAGATATAAGCGTACAAGAAATCACGATCGCATGCTAAACAACATCAATCCAACGATCTGATAATAATCACTAGTACATCTGATTTTATTTATTTACGATGAGTTCAGGGACCCCACTATTCTTAAACCGGTGGAACGGTCTGAAGCACCTCTCGGGGACAACACACCCGAGCCACTATTATCATCCGGTGGAACGGATCCTACACCTCTCAGGGCAAAACGCTCCTGAGCCACTATTCTGAACCGGTGGAACGGCTTGAAGCACCTCTCGGGGACAATACACCCGAGCCACTATTATCATCCGGTGGAACGGATCCTACACCTGGTCCTGACTCACGTAATCTTCCACTTTAAATAATTAGTGTCTTATTCATTACTTAATTCATATCATATTCTTATTCACGATGAGTATAGGGCCCCACTATTCTTAATCCGGTGGAACGGACTGAAGCACCTCTCAGGGACAAGTCACCTGAGCCACTATTATCGTCCGGTGGAACGGACTCTACACCTCTCAGGGCAAAACACTCCTGAGCCACTATTCTGAACCGGTGGAACGGCTTGAAGCACCTCTCGGGGACAACACACCCGAGCCACTATTATCGTCCGGTGGAACGGACCCTACACCTCGGCCCAACTCACGTGATCTTCCACTTTAAATAATTAGTATCTTATTCAATGATTTTAGCCGACCGTAAATCAGGCCCACATAAATAATTCCATGGCATAAAGATACAGCATAGGGTATCATATAATATCAATCCATACTTAACCCTTCACATACTCAAATACATATCATAATCAAACATCATACTAACACGCATTGGCGTTGAGGCTATAAAATTCGTGCATATATGCAATTACCACACAGAACACAACATACACTTGACTTGATTAAATGATCAATAGGCATACTTATCACCTTTCACTTCAAGTAGACATACATCCAAATTCAGCCATAAGTAAAGGTAAGTAATGACTTACCTCAATCCGAAGCTAGCTAAGCAAATTGAGAATGAGAGAGAGCTATCGAAGGCTCAGCAATCCACGAGAAAGTTTTCCTAGATCGCCGATAGAAATCGGAACTAGGTTAGAAACTATCTTATCAATTAATAATTCACATATTCTAATTAAATAAACACAAACGATCTTTCTTGGAAAACGTGTCCAAAACTTAGGACTCAAGAGCATAGCTCTATTAAGATTTAAGGTTAAAATATAAATCAAATGATTTAAAACCCAAAGACAGAAATCGATTAGATAAAATACGCATAGCAAAAACCAATTTATAAAACACTCCCCGAAGATTAGGGTTTTTAATGCCTAAACTACAAATCGACCAAATCACTTCAATTACCTCAAATTGATAGTTTTAAAACACAATTAAACTAATTTTAGATAAATCTGGATAATTAATTTTAACAAAATAGTCTTCCGATTAACCAATTCAAGACGATCCGTTTTCAAAATTAGGGTTTTAAAGCCCACGACACAAACTCAGATAATTCAAATCAATTAATTCCAATTAAAGGTATTAGAATACAATTAGGATCATTTCAATTACTTATATAAATTTAATTTTAGAAAAACAATTATACAAATAACCAATTTCATAATCTCACTTGAAATCTAGGGTTTTAGGCCCGAAAATGCGATTCGGTTGAATTCTATTAATTTAATTAAATTGAATGTTTAGAAATGCAATTAAACACATTTTATAACATATCAAATAATCAATTGATCAAAACCGCTAAAAGAAATACCCAATTTAGCACAATTAGGGTTTTTGAGCCCGGAACGCAAATCCGATAAATTCTTGCTAAAATATATAAATTGATGGTTCGGAAATGAAATTAAATATATTCTAATATAAATTATATAGTCAATTGAATAAAACAACACGATTACATAATCCGATTTAGTTCCGCAAGAAATTTGACCTAAAAATCCAATTCCGATTAATTACGTACCATTTTCCCAAATCAACACTTCCGATATGAAATTAAATACATTTCAAACGATATTGTAAAATCAATTGAGAGGAACGACCCAATTACGCAACCCAATTTCAATACACACGAATTTTGACCTAGAAATCAAATTCCGATTGATTCCGTATAAATTTCTCAAATTGACGGTTCCGACATGAAATTAAATACATTTAAAAACATATTGTATAATCAATTTATCCAAAATCGCCAAATTGGACGGATCCGAAAAATTTGGGCATAACCCGACCTAAAATTCAATTTCCCAAATTCCGAACACAAACCATACAATTAACATATCCAAATCAATCTTACAGCACATATATACATAATACAACAATTAATTTAGCTTATCACAAGCTAAATCACACTCAATTAATCAAATTAATATTAGGGTTTTCGGATATTTATACCAAACGAAAATCAACGAAATCGGAGCAAAGGAAGGCTGGATAAGCTTCGTCGGGGACCGGGGGTGGCTCGCCGGAGGTCGGGAGATGTCGACGGTGGCCGGGCGGTGGCGGCGCAGCCTGCGTTTGCTGCTCGTCGCTGTTGCAGCGCGCGATTGCTGCCGCCTTCTTCGGCTGCTGTGCGTGGCTGCTGGGCGCGGCTGGTGGCGGTCAGTCGCGTCGCCCGTTGTGGCCGGCGGTGGCTGGCGAGCGATCGACGAAGGAGGAGCAGGGAGAGGGAGGTCGGGGCAGGGGTTTCTGGCGCAGAGAACAGGTCGGGAGCAGGGGAGACGGGAAAAAGGAAGAGAAGAGAAAAGGAAAAGGAAGAGGGGGGGCACCGGTCCGGGTAAGGCTCCCCTTTTTTTTTTTTTTTTTTTTTTTTACAAATACAACTACAAAATAAATACTAAATATTTAAAATTGTTATTGGAAGAATTTTACCTAATATTTATTTAACGAAAATTATTTCGTAAGGTTCCGAAAGCTCAAAATAAATAAAAAGACTATATAAAGAATTTCGGAAACCTTTTCGGAAAAATTTACCAACGAACATAAAAATTTATATTATTTACGGAAATATATTATAAGACATCGAAAAATTATTTAAAAGCATAAAAGTAAATATTTAAATTAAATTCTAATAAACCGAGACTAATTTAAATAATTTCCGAAATCGATTTTCCGTAAACCAAAAATCGTAAAACGGAAGAAGATTAATTCCGGAAAGAAATTCACAAATAAACTCCGAAAATCTTTTTAATTTAAAACTTCCCGAAGATATTAATGATTTCTGAAAATGAATAAATTTAAAGTCGGAAATATTTTCCTACGGATAAAATTATTAAAATAACTTTAACTATTTAAACAGGAATTCTGTAATTTAAATAATATATTTCGTTAACGAAATATAACTCCAAAATAAAGTCGTAATCACACGACGAAGTTATAACGAAAACGAATCTAAAATATTAAAATCAAAACGCGAGAAAGAATGTGAATACATATTTTTAACCGAAAATCGAAATCATAAGAATATAATAAAATCATGGTCGTGAACGAATTCATCTAAAATGGTTCGCAACGACAACAATTAATTAAATTCAAATATGAATTCGAAAACGTCGATAAATCCATAAAACGAATCGAAATTAAAATAATTAAATATTTACATCAAATTACGCTAATAAAATCATTAGGCTTAATAAAATTAGGTTTTAAAATCCGGGGTATTACATTACTACCCCCTTAAAAAGGAACTTCGTCCCCGAAGTTCGGGAAAACCTAAGTAGCGGAAACTTGACAAAACGATTGAATAAAGCATTAACCACAATAAATAGGTTAAAAGTAAATCTGAAGAAAAGTAAAACGATGTTTTACAAAACTAAACCAAACAAAGTCGAATCAAAACAAGGCATAGGAGGTGAAATAAAAGAAGAAGAATCGATGTTTAGCAAATTAAATACAATAGAATTCAAACAAGAAAGAAGGACATATTTAAAGTCAAAACAAGTTACAGAAAAATATTATTCTTTAAAATAAGGTCTTACAAAACCTAAGCCATTAAGCAAAAATAAAACAAAAACTGAGGTTAGTACACTATAGAAAGGTACTAACCCCCTTAAAAGATATGGAACTACCCTCATAGCAAACAACACTTCTATCCATCTAGTGTATCAAAATGTGACATCCCTATGCTTGCATAATGACTATAGTTGCAGGAGAATTCTACCATGTCCATATGATCCTCCTAACAATACTAAAACTCAAGTACATATGCATGAATCATATCCTCTAAAATGTAAATAGTGTTCAGTCCAACGATCTATAGCCGGATGGACAGTAGTACTCATCTTCAGCTATGTCTTGAAAGCTGCATGCAACTACTACTAGTGGTGTTATAAGAATCTAGAATCCTAGTTTGAAATAATATATTTGATCACCCCATGGTATCGTCTACACTTTAGGGCGAATTCATCAATATGAATATAACCGACTTGTTCAACAAAACAACTACCACTCAGATACCACTTGAACCACTACGGGTCTTTGTTAATCCAACCATGAAGTCCATTAACGTGCTATCCCATTTTCACTCGAGAACCTCCAGTGGTTAAACTAGCCTTGCCAAATGCTTATGTTTGACCTTAAACTTCTGACACACTAAGCACATGGCCACAAAGTGTGCAATATCCCATTTCACACGGGGACACCAATAGATCCTCTTTAAGTCCTTATACAACTTATCTTGTCTAAAATGGATGGAATAAGGTGCACAATGAGCCGTCTCCAGAATTTTCCTCTAAAGTTCTCCATAACTCTACAGAACACACCATCTTCCCCAAAAACAGATACTACCATCCTAAAAAACCTGAAACCCCACTACTCTCCCCTCTAATATAGCCCACTTGATCCACTAAAGCTTGACATATCCTAGCTGACTAGCTCAAATGTCATCATAGATGGTTAGTGTGATAAAGATAGTGCTCATCCTTGTCTTAAGATCCCCGAACCTAATGATCTCTACGCTCAACTCCTGAAGATGTTGCTAAATCTAGTCTAAAACAACTAGCTAATGCATACTGAATATAAATTAGGTTAAGTTAGGCTTTAATGGTGGTTGGAGATATTAACACCAAAAAAAGAAAGAATATAAATATGGAGATAACTATGAACTAAGTGACCCTTGGTTCATACACTTGACTTTACCACTCAAGTCTTAAAGCACTCACGATAAAAGAAAAAATATTTTAATAAACATTCAACCTAAATATGCACTAGTTGGGAGGTGTGAGTTCCTTCAAAAATGAGGGAAATAATGGCGATCAAATTTGCCCACTAATTAGTTTTATCTCACGCGTATAAGGGATGTAATGACCTTTAGTTACATTCCATCTTATCCTTAGGTAAGTAAGTACAACCGATTAGAGGTAAAACTAACAAGTTAGCTAATGATATAAAATAACCTAGTTTAATTCTACCCAGCCTAGTCAACTTATGCCTCCCATCATTTCCCAAACATGTGTCCTTTTTATAATCCCTTATTACCTTGCTAATCTTGAGATGGTGTACAAGTTAGGTCACTAATAATCTAGCTAGTACATCATTTAATTAATAAAAGTTAAGCTAACAAACATAAAATACATCATGGGCCTTCAAAAGTGTTGCTATAACCTACACAAGTTAGACCTACCCTCTTCAATCCTCTCTCATTATTTTGTGCATCTCATTGCCAATCAAAGTGGTCCCCACTTGTTGTGTGCAGGGGATTGTTGGTGATTGTGGAGAATGGATGTGTACTTATTGTTAGGGATTTACAGGTTATATTTTACACAAAAAAAAGAAAGCCACAAAGTGAGGTGTGGCTAGTGGTCACATTACATGGCTTTCATGCATATGGTTGGGGTTTTGATTATAAGCTTAGTGTGAGCTTTTATTGGGTATTTAAAGCATAATATAATATTATGTTGGTTCATGCAAGTGTTGGAGAAGTTTAGTATAGAATGGTGAGTTGTGTGAGAAACATGGGGGTCCCATATTTGTTAACACAACTTTTCTCATAGGATGTTATGATGTTTTTAGGGTAAAAATCCAAGAGTAAGGAAATTAACATAAATGTCTCATGTTTGCTAAACAATGAGGTCCTATGTTTTCTAAACATAAACCACAATTTTCCATAAGATTTAATCTTCTATAAAAGAAGGCATGATGAAACCCGAGCCATCAAGTCATGCAACCCAATTTCTTCTTCTTCTCCATAGAATTCTCCATTGATTAGAGAATTATAAATTTATGTAATTGATTGATTGATTAGTTTAATCATATTGTAATTACACAAGAGCATGAATAAATATCTCTATTTTTCCCTCAATTTTTTAGTTTTGTCATTGACTCTTCAATTGTTCATAATCTTATTAATTCTAGTTTGTGGTTTAGATACTCTCAATCCATGTTATTCCACAAGAATTAGGTATTATAGCAATGGATATAAAGAATTAGATTTGAAGGCCTTCTCTACCTTACTACTATGCTTATCTAATGAGGTATTGTGAGAAGTGGTAAAGGAATCAATGGTGGCTACCTTATGGTAGAAGCTTGAGTCATTATATATGACAACATTAGTAGCAAATTAGCCAATATTGAAGAGTTGGCTTTGTGATGCAAAATTAAGTGATAGTAAATCTTTAAAAAGATATTTGGATGAGACTCTATAATTATGGATTTATATAATATATATATATATATATATATATATATATATATATTGCATTAGATGATGAAGATTTGTCCATTATGTTGTTATGTTCATTGCCTAAAAACTTTAACTAATTTTGTAATACCCTAAAATTTTTTAAATGGTTGAAAGAAGGCATTGCTAATTTGTAGACCTTTCATCTTGGTTTAATTTTATGATTTGGTGTGAAGAAAATTTTGATTTGAAAACATGTTGAAAATGGAGTTTATTGATTTTTTTTAGAAAGATTGATCGACTGGTTCCATGAACCGTTCAACTAGTTAGTTGTTTCAGTAAATTGGTATTTTCCAACTAAACAGATTGACTGGCTAGGGGAATTGATCGACTAATCTATGAGAATTCAAGTGGTTTTCCCAAACCAATTAATTAATTTGAAGAAAGCATGGTTTGGTTGAGTTAAACAAATTAATTGGTTGGGTTAGACTGATCAACTGGTTTACATGATTTGTTTCCTTTTGGTTTGGTTATTTATTGAGGATATGTTTTGGAATATACTAAGATTATTAATGGGATAACATATAGATTTTATCATGGATTATTGGCCTAAAGAAAGGATTAAAATGGATCATAACTTATGATATACTCTAAGAGTAATGTAAAGGCCAAATGGGTATTTCACTTATGATAAGTGATGATAATAAGAAAAGAGTAATGAAACTCAGCAATGGCTTGAAAAAAATGATAAGATGGATATGATTAATATGGTAAAAAGATAAATGGAAACCCTCATGGTTAGAAAAATGGAAAGAAAAGGATTAATATGGAATAAACATGGAAATTACCTTGTTTACTTTGAATGGGCCTCGTGTGATCACTTATCCTTATGATTAATATACTAATCATGTAAAGATAAAGACAATCAAGTTAAATATGGGTTTAGGTTACTTGATCCTCGATTAGTTACTGAGAGTTAGTCTACCTTTGGGAATTTTTTGTTCCTTTGGGATGAATTCTAAGAGGTCTCGTTGCCTTACCTACTATAAACACTAATAATGTACTAGAGGATATCAATACTATAGAGGGTTTGGTTACCTAGATGGTTAGTATTGGCTTGGAATTATGTCCACATTTGTTGGCTTTAGCCAAGACTTATGTCCATTTTAGTGATTGGGTTCATCCTGGACTTATGTCCGCTTGGTGATTAGCTTTTATCTAGACTTTATGTTACTTATTTAGATAAGCTCTATGGTATATGAGACCATGGGGTGGTGCACAGTCCATAGCTCGATGATAATAAAATATGGATGATAAATATTGGTTGATAAGTATGAATGATGACAAAGTGAATGGATAATAATTGGATAAGGATGCAAGTCTCTAATCTGCATAACTCTTTTGACGACTCTGAGCTGCTCTCATCCAATCTTGAATAAATTGATCCTGCTAAGTTATCTCCTCAATAATCTCCGGTCCAAGTATAATAGTCTCATTAACATCACTCTATCACAAAGGTGTTCCACATTTACATCTATACAATGCATCAAAGGGCACCATCCCTATGCTAGTATGATCATTGTTGTTGTTCGAGAACTCAACCTAATCAAGATGATCTTCCCAACTGCCTCAAAAATCCAAAACACAAGCACAAAGCATATCCTTTAGAGTATTAATCGTCCTCTCAATCTTTCTATCTGTAGCTGGGTGAAAGGTGGTACTCATCCTCAATCTCATATCCATAACCTCCTACAACTTCCTCTAAAAGTGTGAAAGGAGTATCAAATCCCGATTGGATACTATGTCAATAGGTGTGCCATGCCTACTCACCATAAACCTCAAACATACATTGGCTAGTTGATACATACTCCAAGTTAACTTTATTGGCACAAATACAGTAGACTTAGTCAACTTGTTAAAGAAAACTCAAATAATGTCACAACTGCTACAAGTCCTTGGTAGCCCACTCACAAAATCCATTGACATAGAGTCCCACTTCCACCTCAAAACAACTAAATTTAGAACCAATCCTACAAATCTCTAATGCTCAATCTTGAACTTTGAGCAAGTCAAACATCTTGACATGAAATCTGATATCTCTTGCTTCATGTGAGGCCACCAATATATCCTCTTAAGGTCCTTATAGATCTTATCCCCTCTTAGGTGGATGGAATAAAGGGTACAATGACCTTCCTCCAAAATTTGTTGCTTCACATCAATACAACTCTAAGGTACACACCATCAACCTCTATAGTGAATGCTACCATCCTCATGAATCTAGAAACCCTCAGCCTTATCATCTTAAATCATTCACCAAATCCTCTTAATCTTAACATCCCCAGGCTTCCTTGCTCTAATCTCATCGAAAATCATTGGCATAATCATCAAAACACACATTAAGTCACCCAACTAAATCATCTCTATTCCTATCTCACCAAACTCCTCAAGCTTATCCCATTTAAGACTCCACACAAGAAGAAGGCTACAATATTTGCCTTTTGGATAGGTGAACAATCAACTATCTCAAACGTCCTATCCATTTTCTAAATGCATCCCTCAAAGATGACTAGGTCCTCATCTCTGATGTAAATCGGTGGGTGATGCCCCATAACTATGCGAAGCTAGTCTTCTTTGATACACTCCTATGAGTAATGTAGAGGTGGTGGTGGCGGTTGAGGTGGACGTTGGAATAACTTGATGAATACCTAGAAGGTCTCCTCCAAATGACCAATGTGGCCATTAAGTGTCATGACAACTAACTACAAGATAAAAAGTATGCTGGGACAAAGTCTTCCTACCTTACTAACACAAAATGCACATAATCACATTTCAAGGCCACCTAGGTCACTTATCCTCGATTCCTCACAAGTTAATCCAGGTTTTCAAAAGGAAATTGGATTTCTTTGAAATGCAAAATAGATCATTAAAATCAGACGAGAGCTCATTGAAAACCAAGTCACAGTAATCAAAATCAAAGCTTTGATACCAACTTGTAACATCCTGATTTCTTTTACTACTGAAAAAATTTGTTTTACAACGGAATTATATAAGTAAAATGTTGGAGGCTACCGCTATAATTGACATAAGTTTGGTTTGTCCAACTATCCATAAATCAATCACTAGGCTAGAATCATTTATAATAACAAAATGAAATTAGAAGCGGCGAAACATTTATAATATAATATAATTTTGGAGTTTAACTTCAAATTATAAAAATCAAAATATAAAGTAAGGGATACCATGAATTAAGAGTCCAAAAAGGTATTCGGGTAAATACATCCACCAGATAACATTACACTCCACTCATCCCCACATAGTGCGTCATAAAAAAATGGTCATTTAGGGGATCTTTGAAGACCAAAACAAAAGAAGCAAGGTCTCTTGCTCATGGGAATGAGCATCATCCATAAAAAGGGTGGTTAGTACACTATGTACTAAGCAAATAAATAATATTAATGAATTAGGGTTACAAATAACACATGCGTTCATAACGGATGATAATTACACAATCAAATAAAGGAAAAATCTTATAAGATAGATAATAATCCAAGCTTGTGTATTAGATATAACCATTCTCATTCTTTTATATACATTGACTGTAGGAACCTCACTATTCTTAAACTAGTGGAATAGTCTAAAGCACATTCTCACGACAACATAACTAAGCCACTATTATCATCTAGTGGAACGAGTCTGAAAGCATCACTTTCTCAAGGCAAATTACTCTCAAGCCACTATTATCTTTGGTGGAATAGATATAAAAATAACACCTTATTCCCAACTCATGTATTCTTCCACATTAAGTTATTAGTGTCTTATCCATAGGTTCTACTGTTATACCTTTATTCATGATGAGTAGGGGGCCACTATTCGTAATTTGGTGGAAAATATGGAAGCACCATCTCGAGGAAAAATGATCCTGAGCCATTATTATCTCCGGTGGAATGAATATTTAAACACATCATCTTCTCAAGGCTGAATACTCCCAAGCCACTATTATCTCTAATAGAACAGATATTTAAAAACACCAATTTAGCCCTACTCACACTCTTTCACTTTAAATGATTAGTATCTTATTTATGATTGATTCATAGGCATCAAATACATTGAAGCAAATAAACACATCACGCAGGTTAAGATCTTTAATCTCCTTAAACCCTAATTCTACACTCCTAGAATTATTCTCTCATATTTATTATTCAACAATAAATTATAATATATCATTCCCAAATATCAACATTATTGTCATACCCAAAATTCATCGTCTAACTCTCATGTCATACATATATAGTAAAAATCTTATCTCAAAGTACTACTCACTAAATTATCAAAACCCTAATTCCACAAATATATATAAATCTTCCCATAAGACTCATATGGACGCCGCATTCAATATATATTTCCATAATGCGGACCATTAGCAACATATCCATAATTTCGGATTAACTCTAGGGTTTTACATACGGATTACTAAGATTATCATTTTAGATTACTATACTCTAATTAGACCATTGTATTTTTATTTTTCTTTGAGATGCCTATGAAAAATAATAATCCTTCCAAAATATTTCTCAAGATATCAGTTTCATTTCTTGATCCGCCTAACATAATATAACACCAAAATTTCTTGATTATCCCATAATGATAAAAATGCCCTTATAGATAACCAATAACCTTTATTTTTATCAAAATATTGTATGTACCACAACTATTATTTTTTTTCAAATCCACCATTTAACATCAAACCTCATAAGTATGCTTATGCTCACTTATTATAGGTTATTTGACCCCTATTTCATACCATAACATATATTCCTCACCTATACGTCATTATTATAATAAAATCATATCCTCTTGCCCAATATTAATTTCTTTCAAATATACATTGAATATAATCAAAACATACTATCAACAAACTATATTACATCATATAGCAACAATGTTATGAAAAATGCACATATCCGTACAAGTAGTTTATACAAAAACCATAAAACCTCAATTATTATCCTTAATATCTAGGATACTAGGCTCAAAGCACATAAATCCTAGACCTCCTCCTCTAATATCACTAGAATATCACCTGCAAAAAATAACATGATACACGGTTAGTTTTGAAGACTATAACCGAGGGAGAAATTAAGGTAAAAAAGGGTAAAAATGGAAATAACAACAGTTAAATGGAAGCTTGAGATTTGTGGATTGTGTTGGAATTTATGGTAGAGCTATGGTAAAAATTTGGTGGTGTATGGATAAGGTTTGGGGTTGAAAATAGAGATACATGGCCGAAATGGGTAGCTGCACGACTATGTTGTAGGTAGTGCACACCTAAGTTAAGAGTTAGAATCACGCACGGTGAGGTAGTTCAAAGTGGCAAAGCCATGCTTGATAGTTTGGTAAAATAGACTTTAAGTTGAATAGATGCACACGGGCATGCGACAAGCCATATGCAAACCATGAGCGGGTCGTACGACAAGCCATGCGCAAGCCATGCAAGGGTGCACTGGTAGGTTGTGCTAGGTTGCATGGTTCGACTGTGCTGGGTTGCATGAGCATGCAATAGGAAATTTTAGTTTTTTACGAGCATGCTTGAGGTTGTGCAAAAGTAGTGCATCTTATAAAATATGACAAACACGAGGAAGAAAAGGAAAAAATAGGCAGTGGTCTGGGACACTAAAAGGAAAGGATAGGCTGACCTTAGTGGTCTGTCCACCAGCATTAGGCGGTGTATAGTGGCGCACAGTGGTGATGGTGGTTATAGATATGGTTCTTTAAATAAAAAAGGGTAGAGAATAGGAAGAGTATGATCTCGTGTGGTTGTTTTGGGCACAAAATAGGTAGAAAGTAAGGCAAAACAAAAGAAGGAAGGAGAGTGAAAAGAGTGTGTGTGTGTGTGTGTGTGTGTGTGTGTGTCTGCACGTAGGAGGCATGCGATGGGTGAAAAATGTAGAGGGAGGCATGTGATGGTTGTGCAGGGTGATGGTACAGATCAAGTAGCACAATAAATGATAGGGAGGTGATGGTTGTGTGTGTTGAGGTGAAATTGCAAAGGGTGTAGGCAATAGATGGTGGTGGTTGAGTGTGAGCATGTTGCGTGAGAATGAAAAAGAAATGGTATGGGAGGTGATATGTATGTGTGTGTAGTCAAGAAGGAGAAAAAGGTGAGGGATGATGGAAGATGAAATCTGTAGTGGTATGATGGGAGATACAAGTTGTAGTGTGCAAGTTGTATAAAGGTTATTCAAATGTTACGGTAAGGATGAGAAGAATTATTTCCATCATCGAATAAAGTATATTGATATCACGTATCACTTTATCTAGGGTACTCTTGCTGCAGGTAAAGTTGTGTTGGAGAAATTGGGTACTTTAGATAATTTGGCTGATATGCTAATGAAGCCACTATCTGTGGGTAAGTACAAGTGTTTCTCGGACTTTAGTAGTGTTCATAGGCCATGAGGCTCTTTATTGGACTAGGGATTTTTTTAGAGGTCTTTACATGTCATGCATTACAAATACTGCATTAAAGTGGATAATTTTAAGCTTTGATTAGGTATTTGAAGTATAGCATAACATTTTGTTCGTTCGTGTAGGTTTTGGAGAACTTTAATGAAGAATGGTGAGTTATATAGGAAACACGAAGGTCCCTTTTTGTTAACATGGACAATTTTTTCTCATTATATTTTGGTATGTTTTGGGGCAAAAAAGTTTAGAGTAGGGAAATTAACACGGGGTTCCATGTTTCCTAAACACGGACTGTGTTTTTCCTTTATTTATGAAACATGCTTTTTTGCTTTGTAGGGTTTTATCTTCTATAAAAAAAGACATGATGAAATCCAAGTCGTGAAGTCGTGCGAGCCAACTTCTTCTTCTCCACAAAATTCTTCATTGAATAGAGAATTATAAATTTATATAACTAATTAGTTTAATCATCTTGATATAACGCAAGAGTACGAATAAATGTCTCTTATTTTTCCTTAATTGTCTTATTTTGTGATTAAATCCTTAATTGTTCATAATCTTGTTAACTTTGATTTTTGGTTTGAATCCTTTTAATCTACAATATTCCACAATACTTAGTGTAATCCTACCTAAATTAAAATGGTTTTGGGACCTTCAAATATGGGATGATAAATGGTTAATGTGGAGTGTTGTGTTGGGGATGCTCCTACATCCCCAACGAACCCAGGGAGTGTGAAGCATTCTTGCTAAGAGAATCCGCTATGACGTAGGCCTTACCCTTGTGGTAGGTCAACTCTAAATCATAGTGTTTAACCAATTCTAGCCACCTTTACTGTCTCATGTTCAACTGACGCTCAGTGAAGATATACTTGAAGCTTTTATGGTTCAAGTAGAACTTACACTCCACTCCATATAAGTAATGTCAGTAGATCATCAAGGCAAAAATCACAGCAGCTAGCTCAAGTTCATGTGTTGTATAGTTTCACTCATGCTCATTCAACTAGAGAGAAGTATATGCCACAACCCTCCCTTGCAGCATCAGCATACATCCAAAATCAAGTTTTGATGCATTACTGTACTCCTCAAATCCCTCTATACTTGACGATAAGATAAGAATTGGACAAAAAGTCAACCTCCTCTTGAGCTCATCAAAAGCCTTGGTGCACTTCTCATCCCATTGCAAGCATGATTTTCTTCAACAAGGCAATCAACGAATGAGAAATTCTAGAAAAATTCTAGATGAAACATATGTAATAACCTGCCAATCTCAAAAGGCTACATATCACCCTAACATTCGTCTATGCTAACGATTTTGATATGGCTTAAATCTTTGAAGGATCCATTAAAATGTCCTCCTTTGAGATGACATGACTGAGGAAAGCTACCTCTTCTAGCCAAAAAAACACACTTTGAGAGGTTGGCATACAACTCATGTCTCCTAAATAAGGGTAAAGTTTGCCTCAAATGCAGCTCATGCTCCAAATAAGTCCCAGAATAAATCAAAATATCATCAATGAAGACCATAATGAATTTATCAACGTGTTGTTGGAAGATGTGGTTCATAAGAGAAATGAACACCATTGGCACATTTGTGAGCCTAAAGGACATTACGATAAACTCATAATGGCCATACCCCATCTTGAAAGCTATCCTCAGTATGTCCCCCTCAGAAATACTCATCTAATGAAATCCTAATATGAGATATATCTTCGATAACATTGTGACCCCACTTAGATAATCAAAAAAGTTGTTGATCTGAAGTAAAGGATAAAGGTTCTTCATCGTAACCTAGTTTAATCCTCAGTAATCAAAGCTAAGTTTCAACCCACCATCCTTCTTCCTTATAAAAATGGACCAATGTTTCCTAAGTTGATACACTCAATCAAATGTACCCCCTCTCCAATAACTCCTCCAATTGAGTGCAAAACTTCCATCTCAATTGATGCGAAGCAATAGGGCACCTTTGGCACAGGCTTTGTCCTTGGATCATGAAGTACGTCTCACCTTCTGGTGGCATACCAAGGATCTCATCAAGAAATATATCTAGAAACTCTCGTACTCTTGAGATACCCTCGATCAATGGCTCCTAAATGCCCACGTCCTAAACACTACATAAGTAAAGTGGGTGCCCTTTCCATACCAACCGACTTATTAAATTCAGGTGATTGTCTAGGATTGGTCATGTAGCACTACCTGAACCTTACCCTCTCTAAAAAGCATGGGTCCTTAGGATCCTCTACTATGGAGCATTCCTACTAGCTCCACAATTTGTTGGTTGAGCTCTCTAAACTAGTGGTGTCTGAGCTATTGTACATATAAATGTGGCTTCCCTTGCAAAGCACCATCCCCGATGGTATGACACTCAAACCATTGATGTCCCATCCTACCATACCCATGACACTAAACTAACTATCTAGCACAATCCTTACCTAGGTGGTTCTTACCACACCACCCATATATAAAGTGCCTTGCTGCTGGTTGATTCAACTATCCTCCAAAGAGAGGTACCATAACTGACTAATGACTGGCTGTGGCCTGCAACCATTTCTCTTCCCCTTGGCACTAACCGCTATCAAACCTTTGCTTGGTCCCTGATTGAGCACTTCGGGCCCATGCAATCATTTATACACCCAAGGCATAATCATACATGGTCTGCAAGTCCTATACACGAGTCCCCACCAGTATCTTCTACAATCATAGACTCAACCCCAACTAAAATTAGTGAACTTTTATCCTCTCATCAGTATCAACCTCTAAAGCAAAACTGATCAAGTAGAAATAGAGATTATAGTACTCCTTCATGAGAATTATCCTAATACAATGTCATGAACTCGTCAAACTTTACCATCCTTAGGACAGTAAGCTAGAACCATACCCTTAACATCTCAACAAAAGTCTCCCACTAATCTAAAGTGACTCCAACCATTCTTCGTCAGCACAACCCCATAAGTGGAACACTCCAATGTCCACCTGCCTACCCTTATGGTAGCCACTAGTAGCAAAGATCTTCTCAAAGTTCCTCAAATAATGCTCCAACACATCTGGGTCCTTCTAAGCCTCAAAGATCGATGGATGATGAAGACCAACCATACAAAGGAAATTCTCTGGTGGTAACACAAGAAAAATAGGTGGTGGCACCGAAAAAGGAGTTGGTAGAAAAGGCTATGTTGCCCCTACACACTGAATCTATTTCTCCATAAAGGCCCCAACTACCTCCATGAAATGCTCGAGATGCTAATTTGAATCCATCGAAGTCCTAGAATACAAACTCACATTAGAAAAGATCAACTAATAACCACATGATTAGTACATGTGGAGATAGTATATTGTGCATAAGGTCGGAATTTAGTTCTATCTTATAAATTTGAGGATAACTCCCAAACAAAACCAACACTCACTCGTAATAAAGTTGGATTATATAAGTTTGGATAAAATCAAAGAAATCTATCTTTATAAAATAACATAGGGTTTAAAACCTAGCTCGGATACAACCTTATAACACCCCCAATTTTTAAACTAGAAAATTTTAGTTTGAAGACATTGTAGAAGCATTTGAAAAGAAAAGCCAGGGAATGTGACAGCCACATCAACTATAAGAGATGTGCGATCACTACCTAACTCATGCCTTATGAAAGGAAAAATGGGATAATGAACAAAGAGATGCAGGCTCATAATAGTATTACACTAGTAATAATGATAACTCTAATGAGAACAATAATATAGATAGGAAGTAGTAAGTGAGTTTACAAAATCTAAATACGAGAATCAAAGTCAAGAGTTTAAATAACCTAACATAGCGGGTAAAATATATCTAGTCGGTTAGCCTAACACTTAACCACAAAATATAAATCTCCAACCCCAATCAATGGCCAACTACTAGCCCACATCATTACCCTCAACATACTCTAATTGAGAATCATACCCCTACAAATCATCCTCTACTCCCCGAATTATAAGCCATATCATCCTAGTGACCACATAAGTATAGTATACGTATAGTGAAGTACTGGTAAAATAAACTATTTAAAACATACTACCTAAAACATAGTTAAGTATCATGCAACACATTGAAGTCACATAGTAGCACAGTGATAAGCATACTAATATAACTTAATAATCAAGCTCATGGCAGTGATACAATAAGGCATGCTTACATACAGATCATGGAGGAATAAGAATATAGTAAATGCATCGTAACCACACAATGTAAACCATATCATAAATCATCCTTCAGTGATCACTTAATTCCCAATTATTAATATAATTCGTTCAACCACTCCTAGTTCTCTACCATAAACAAAAGTCACAGTGGAAAACAATCATAATGGGACACCTTACCTTCACACAGGTCTAGGATACATTGAAGGGGTTATTCTTCGGGCACACCACACCCACCACACATCGAATGCACCTACAATGAGGGCTAACGCACCATGGTATACCACACCCCCCCCCACATGTGGTCAAAGTGGTTTGATATCTCATCCACCATACCTTAAATTCCTCTGCCAAAAGGGATAAAAAGTTGAGATACCATACATGCTTAAGCAATGGACAATACAAAGTGCAAGGGTTTGTAATAGGGTACCTTACCAACCTAAACTAGACATTAATGCCATTCTGGCCTACCATAATATAATCATATCCACAAAGATATATGTAGACCCCCTACTATCTGTAACCTAGTAGAGAAGGAAATAGGTACTAAGTGAAAAATATAAACTATAGGGCAACCTACCTAGTCACTCCCAATCAACTACCCTAAGAGTGGAAGAAAAATGTTCAAATGAAATCTTATTTTATTATTATTAAATTTCAAGTGATATAACAAAACACAGATTGATTCCATAAATAGCCAATTGGGTATTTCCAAGTGAGAACAACAAACACAAATAAATTCCATTATTATCCAAATTAGGTGTTTTTAAGTGATACCACCATCACATCACAAGATATAAAAGCGACCAATTATGTGTTTAAAGATGACACCAAACTTAACCAATTGAAGTCCTAAATATCATCATTATGATTCTTATTAATTTAAGGGTAAACATGGTTATAGTCATAATGTAAATGTTGTAATTATAGAGATATATTAACATAAAAGGCCCAAAAGAACAACAATAATGAACAACAAACCAGTAGGAATACAACCAAACCATTCGATTCATCCTTAAGACTAGTGTACTAGTTTTTTCATACCAAACAAAAATATCACCATCGGACCAGTTGACTGGTTGCTCTCACTAATTTGCTATTTATAGGAAATCAATCAATGGGTTTGGTCCAACTGGCTAATGGATTTAAGTAGAGACCACACAACTTTGACCATGAGGTCACCAATCAATGAGTTTGGAAAATACATCAATAGTTTGCAAGGATCAATCAACTGGCCTCACAATTAGTCAATCAAAATCTTCAAACCATGTGACTTTTCACCCAACCAACCAATGGTTTCAATGAATTGATCAACCAGTCGGAGTAAAACAACACCGCAACTTACAATACACACACTAAAAATTACCAAACTTCAACATATTAATCCTAGCATGATGCTATCTCACAAAACACATAAAGAGACATGTTGCACGTATAGAATCACATAGATACATGGTAATATAAGCATTTAAACAAAATCATACTTAAACTACCCAATCATGCATAAAATTAGAGAAACCAACGATGCTTAAATTGTAAGAAAAAAACTCCACCATATGCTCAAATTCTAGAGTACAATTAGCCCATGACCTACATAGAAATACACCAAGGACATGAAGCCATAAAAAGCAACAAAAACCTCATTCATACTGAAGATAAGAATGACTTACCATAAAGTAAATCTTCTATCACAAAATGCTTCTAATTTGATGGTTGTCTACTAAGAATATGATTCCTAAGAGAATCAAGATTCAAAACGATTAAAAAAACCTTTTTAAAACTCCATTAAAATTAAAGAAAATGGAAGAAAGAAGAAGAAGAAGAAGAAGAAGAAGAAGAAGAAGAAGAAGAAGAAGAAGAAGAAGAAGAAGAAGAAGAAGAAGAAGAAGAAGAAGAAGAAGAAGAAGTCAGCCTTTTCTTAAAAACAAAATTATAAGGGAAATGAAGCTAGAATCTACGACCTTACTCAAAATCTTAATCCTTATTTGATTAGGAGAAAAAAAGGGATAACTAAAATAAAGATTAGAAGAAGAAAAGAGAGGTAAAACTCAACTAAGGAGAGAAGAAAATATGATCAAGCCTCTCTATTTTTCCTATAGAGAGGAAAAATGAAGAAAAATGGAGAATACTCAACACTTAGCAATCATCACTAAGGGAAAGGAAGAAGAAAGCAAGAGCAACAGGTAAGAAGTGAAAATGAATTAGGGATGGAGTGTATAGAAGATAGAGCTAGTTGAAATCCTTAAGAGGGAGAGAGATAAAACTAGTATGGTTGAGTGTGGGAAATCAAGGTGTAAGAGAAGATGTGATGGTGTAAGGGATGTTGATTGTAGATAAGGAAAGGCATGGTAGAATGATGGTAAGTCAGGGAAGGGGCATAAGAAGACAAATACACAGCCAAATGGCTAGAAGAGAGAGGAAAGTGTGGGTAAAGAGAGAATGTAAGATATGCTTCAAAAGTGCTTTTGGAAAAATTTAGCCAACCAAAAATTATAGAGTGGTCTAAATAATATAAAAATAATCAAAAAGAAAAAAAATATGCTCATTGGCATAAATATATTCTAATTAGAATT
The DNA here is from genome assembly GCA_039764185.1 of Tamarix austromongolica. Taxonomy (NCBI): domain Eukaryota; kingdom Viridiplantae; phylum Streptophyta; class Magnoliopsida; order Caryophyllales; family Tamaricaceae; genus Tamarix; species Tamarix austromongolica. The sequence continues at coordinate 37,412,397 of CM077816.1, read as the reverse complement.
TGTCACAATCCTCAGAAAGAGATTTGAAGCAAAATTAAAAAAGATTTAAAATCATAGGATAACCATTTGATTGATTTGATTGATATGAGAAAACCAATCAAATATTTAGTCGAGAATAAAAGTATCAATCTCTTAGCATACCAGTCAATCGATTAAGCAAACTAGTCAATTGATACACTTGAAATTCACATCTCTACTAGAATTTCAAGCCCTTTTCAAAATCAAAACTAATTTATTTTATAAAAAATAATTTTAAACATACTTCGAAGGATTTTAGGATGGAGTATTACACCACTAATCATGGGATCATATTAGCAAGGAAGTTATTGTGGCCTTTCGTAGAACATAGTGGCAACATGATGTCATAATGGCACTGGTTGTTTGGTTTTCTAAGATGACTCATTTTGTTAATAATGCTTCATATCTAACCAATATATTCTTCAAAAAAATATTAAGGGTACATGCTATTCCTAAATCCAATGTTTCAAATAAGGATACCAAGCTCCTTAGTTATTTCTAGAATATAACATGGAGGCTAGTTAGTAAAAAACTTATCTTTAGTATTCCCTAACATCCACAAACTAATGGATAAATTGAGATAATAAATAGAACACTCACAATGCTCCTTTAGAGTTTTGTTCAAGATTGTTTCTATGCAAACCTCTATTAATCTCAGATTAACCCAATTTGTATCCATCATCCATCAACCCTTTTAACTGAAGTGAGATCACCCAATGAAAATATTAATACACTAAACAAGGATTTTATTTATATAATAGCGAATATGTTAAAATTTTATTCCAAATACTAATTATTTCATATAAAAATTTCAACAATTCAACAAAATAGCATACCAAACGCATAATATAATTGAAAGAAAATGATAATATAACATCAATAAATAAAAAAATATGTTGACAAAATCTATATTAATAGTTAATGAATAGTGTAAAGTAGTAGTAAAATGCCTAGAAAAGTATTATTAAACATTGTTAACTTATTTTATATAACTTTTACCAAAACAAAATCAATACTTCTTTCGAGAAGTGTGTCAAAATTTATGTTTTTGTGCTTTATATACTTCAAATAATTATGTTAATATATATATATATATATATTATGATTTGTATGCCTAAATATGTGTATCTATGAGGACATTAAGAAATACCAAATTGAATAAGATAATAATCACTTAAAGAGAAAGATTATGTGAGCTAGGGCTGATGTGTTATAGATCAATTCCACTGGATGATAATAATGGCTTAGGTGTTTTTTTGTGGAGAGGTGCTCTAGACCATTCCACCATTTTAAGAATAGTGGAGTTGTTGGGCTCAAAAAATAACATAATATGATCTTGAGATAAGCAATAATGAATAAGATATTAATCATGTAGCACCCCCAAATTTTACTATTACAAAAATTTTGTTTTAAAATATTATGGAATCAAAAAAATACCAAACACACCAAGAAAAAAATGAAGTGTTACTACCACTTTTCCTATGTTATATACAAGGCTAAGAAATTTAAGAAACCAAAAATAAGAGTAGATTGCATAAAAAACATGATATCTAAGTACCAAAAGAAAATGGATCCCTAAAATATTCAAATTTATGAGTGAGAGAGAGAGAGTTAAAATGAAATTATAGAGATAAAATATCCATAAAATAATGATAAGGTATAGCCCCAAACCCTGATCCATTAAGTACTGAACAATAGTCTCCAAATGTCCACGTTCTCAAGACCCCTAGCCCAAAATATGGTAGACCCGTTACAGGTCATCCACAAAAAAATTCACATGATCTTTTGCTCATGTTATTGAGTAGGTGATCAAACATATGGTTATATCTATATGTTATGTAGTGAGTAAGACAAGTTACATTCTCAACGGGAATCACAAGCAATAAAAGGCCACAACCAATAATAAAGAGCATACTGAACATAGTAGCATACTTACACATTGCATTTACATGTACATAAAGGTCATTATATATTTTCCTTATCTCCATTTCATATCCCGTATTATGGTGGAATCAAATGCTTCTGATGCCTGATTCTTATGTATTATGCTACTTTTTCTTTGCATCCCATAGAGACTAGGCATATGGAGTGCTTCTTATATATTTAATGTAGTGTGAGACCCTTTCTTTTTTTTTTTAGACTTCATAATTATTTTAAATAGTTATTTTTTGTCATAAATATTAGGACCAAAGGTGACAAGTAGAAGAATTAAATACATGAGGTAAGTGTAAATTAGGTGATTGATATGAAAAATAAAATCAGGGATCAAGGTGACTAACAACAATAGCAACAATAATAACCTTAGCATATATTATTATTAAATTTAGGGGAGGGGTAAGATAAATCAGTTATATAGAGACAAAAAAAATTAAGCCTTAATCACAAGTAAACATTATCTAAGTTTATGTTTTAAAACTAAATGATTGAATTCACTTGTACTAGGCATAGAAATAAAAGGGAAAGTCAATTAAATAATAATAAATGGTGGGTAGAAAAAGTGGGTACCCAAAATTTGTAGGACAATGAAGTATGAAAATTTGGAATGTTGAAAGTTATATAGATTTCCCTTAGCGATTACTTCTTTACCTATCCCACTCTTAATCACTTATCTTTAACTTTCTTTTAGCATACCACAATACTAGCCTGTGTAATCTAATCTACTACCTTTATCACCGTAGTTTGGCCTTTGTTATCCTCCTTAATCCTACTTTATCCTAATAATGTTAATAATGTCTACACAAGGGTGGGTTTCATTGCACCTACTTTCACATTTTAACATCCTTTTATTTCAACTCAATCCCATATTAAAGCCCTATTCGCCTCTACTTATTTTTATAACCTATAAAGTTATAGTAGATAAGTATTAATAAAATCGATGTATCCTAACCCTGTGTGGTGGGGTTTTTATCCCATTTTATATGTATGTTGCCATGTCGTTGGTTCATGGTGGAGAACTAAGTATGGTCAAATGAACTATCTTAATAACTAGAAAGTATGCAGTTACTAAAGGAAGATGTGGAATATGGTTTTTGTTGTGTACATATGATGTATGATTTGCATTATTATTTATTATATGATTCTTGTGCAAGCCTGCATTATTATATTAAATTCATGAGTCAGGAATTTATGTCATCTGAGTTTGTGTTATACCATGTTACTACATGACCTTAATGTGAAATATGAGCCCTTGCCACATTTTGGATAGTTTATTTTACTAGTACTTCACTATACTAATACTATATTTGTGGGTCACTATGATGACCCAACTTCTATTTAAGTGAGTAGAGAATGATTTATAGGATTATGATTCTCAAATCTACTATGTTGAGGATGATATCGTGGGTCAGTAACGAGCCCTTGGGGGTGAGAGCTAATTTTTTATTTAACTAAGAGTTAGGCTAACCAGCTTAGATGTATTTTACCTATTGTGCTGGGATGCTTTTGGTTCTTTCCAGTTATTTAAACTCTTGATTCTAGTTTCTGTATTTGGTTTTGTAATCATTCTTCCATCGATATTATTATTCACATCATTGTTATCATTACTAGTATACTATTAGGGCATGCATTCCTTTGTCTGTTGTTTCATTATTCCACGCATCATGCATGGATTAGGTGATGATCACACATCTTTCATGGTTAATGTGGTGGTGACACTCTCTGGTTTTGTTTCCGCATTGTCTTTAGGTGAAACTTTTTAGTCCAAAATTTAGGGGTGTTACAATAAGTTTTATAAAATATTATTTATATAAGATATTAGTTGACCTTATAAACTATTTTTACATCATTATTTTTATGTGGTATTAATATATTATTTTCTTAAATTACCTTATGCTAAAAACAAAAGAAAAATATAATAATATTATTAGTATTTGATAAGATTTAATTAGTAAATAAAGTTGTTAGTAAATGATATTTGAACCACAAGAATTAATCTATCAGCTAATATTTTATCTCTAATAAAATTATGTAATGGTAGCTATCTTAATTAAATCTATGTCTAGTTATCTATTAATTAATATTAATAAAAGAGATTAGGTCCAAGTGGTATACTATATATACTTTCAAAGTCCTAAACCACGGTAATTTCTATTTACCCATTATAGTGAAGGTCGTAATGATAAGCAAATGTATCCCTCTAGCTTTGTTGGAAATTGACAATAGGCTTTACTATAACTTTGGGCTGTTATGCAAATATAATTTTGTTGCCTAGCCTAATGGATTACGTGCACATCTGTGGAGAAATTAGGAAAATGTCGTCGTAGATTTGTATCTATAATTATTCTAGATCATTAGTTGATTTATTCTGGAAGTGAAAAATAGTTAGGTAGAAACTTTAGAAAGACATAGGCCTCCAAAATACTTTGACGAATATTGGTTAAATCTATAGGTAACTTATCAGTGTGGGTTATGTAAAGATTTATGAGATAAATTTTGGGCCTTAATTGCTACAAAAGTAGGTGTTTAAGAATTTCATTGTAATACCCAAAAAATTAGCTTAGTCTAATCCCATGTCATTAGCACCCAAATTTAATTCTAATCTCAATAAATCCTATGTTAGCCTTAACCTAACTCCATAACCCCGAAACTTTAACCAATTCCGAAACCTTAACTTTGATAAACCATTATTTGTAAAGCAAAATAAAAACCCGCTAAAATTTCCACTAATCCTAATTATATTTGGCTGATCCAAAATCATTCTAAACTAGTCCCCCAACCCTTCTCTTTTTCCTTTTCTTTCTCATTTTCTTTTCTTTTCTTCTTTCATCTCTTCCTTCCATCAACCTTGAGTTGCAATATTTGAATTTGTTGTAACTTACACTTGCAAGTTGCACCACCCACTTGCACCATCACCTTGCTACATCTATCACCCATCACTTTACTTCCTCTCTTCTCTTTCCTCTTCTCCTTCAACTCTCATATCCCATTCCACCCCTTATGCACACTCCACACACACTAAATTCCCCCTACCATTTTCCCTTCTCATGCAACACCTCCATCAATTATCACCACCCCCACACTGCAACTACTACCCTACCCCTAACCATACTCTACAACCATAGCCATCATCATTACCTTGCAGCTGCACCATCATCATCATCACCATCGCACACAAACCCCCTATTATTTTCTTCCTTCCCGACTCGCACCACACATGCACACAAGTATATGTATATATATACACATAACACTCTCTTTCTTTCCCTTTGGTTTTGCCTCATTCTATCCATATTTGTATCGAAGGGCCATTGCTCGAGCTCTTTCTTCCTTCTCCTTTCCTCCTTTCTCTTTTCTCCTTCTTCTTCTTCTTATTCAAAGGGCCATTGCTCAAGCTCCCTCTTCCCTATCCTTTCCTCCTTTATCTTTTCTCCTTCGTCTTCTTTGTCTTCTTCTTCTTTCTTTCCCTATTTTGGCTTGTACAACACCATTTCCACCACCGTGCACCACCTCGGCCACCACTTTCTACCCTTTGGCTAGTGGTCCGACCACTAAGGTCACCCCAATCTCCCCCCTCGCTATCAATGCTGATCCCTGCAGACCACCACCTCTTTTCTCTTCTTTTTCCCCTCATTCGTTGTAATATTGCAAAGTGGTTGGCCTATGCACGGCCTACTGTATGGCCATGCATCACTTAAAATCTCCTTTTGCATAGCTGTACAACCCTTACACAGTCTGACTATGCGTGATTTTTCCTCTCGGCCTATTGTTGCACAGTCATGCAACTTTCGTACCGCCTAGCCGTGTAGCTTATTTTCTCTCGACCAAGAGCTACACCACCTACTGTATAGCCATGCAACTTTATTTCTTTGGTCGTGCACCCTTATTTTCACCCCTAAATCTTGTCCAAACACCACTGAAATTTAACCATAGCTACACTAAACATTCCTCTATACATCCACACATTTCAAGCTCCTACTTAACTACAATTATACATATTTTTACCTTATATTCCTTGATTTTTCCTTTGATTTTACTCTTCGAGCCTAATCGTGAATATTATTATTTTCGTAGGTGGTATTCCAGTAGTTTTAGATGAGGAAGTCTAGGATTTGCATGCTTAGAGCCCGATTTCCTAGTTGGTATAGACACCATTTGATGTGTAAGGTTTTGGATTTTTTTTTGTTTTTTTTTTAAATAAAAGCATATATTATATCATGGAGAAAATTTACATCCAAGGCTATATAATTGATCTACTTGACCCAACAAACCTCTAAACTTTGCATTGTGTGTAGAGTTATTACATATAGATGACATAACTAGAGAAATTTGATAAGCTATCCTTTTCAAGTCCCATCTTACATTTGTGAAAATACATGCATTTCAAGATTTCCACACCTCATATATGCTAATAGCATAGAAAGTAACTCTGAAATGTGCCTTAGCAACCCCTCTATTTTGAGAATAAGAAATGCCTTTTAGCAAAAGTCTGCCATGAGTGATGCCTTCTTCTTTCTCTGAAAGCCTTCTTGATGGCATCCCAAAGCTGCTGTAAACCTTTGCAATGGAATATAAGATGGCTTAGACTTTTCTGTTGAGGACATAAACAACATTGTTGGTTTATGGCAGGGAAAATTTTTACTAGCAGGTCCTTAGTAGGGAGCCTTGAGTGAGTAACCTGCCAGGTTACAAACTGGTGTTTAGGAGCAGCTGGGCTTTTCCAAACTGCCTTCCACCAGTACACTTTAGGAGCTTTAACACAAATTAGATCATAAACTGCTAATATGCTATATGGTCCTTCTGTCTGAAGAAGTTGGAAACTGGGAGTAACTTTGGCCTTAAACCAAGAATATTCTGTAGAATCCAAGAGGTTGTACAAGGCAACTTAAACTCAGCTACATTCTGAGCTTTAATGAAGTAAGTTGGATCCATTTTATCCATAAGGAATTTTTATCCTTATAAATGTTCCATAGATGCTTCCCAACTGCTGCTATATTCCAAGCAAACAAATCAATAAAACCCAAACCTCCTTCATTTTTAGGCAAACACACCATCTTCTAGGCTACAAGTGCTCTTTTGCTTGAGGAAGCCTTTCCTGTCCACAAAAACACTCTGCAGAGGCTAATGACCTTCGGCATCAATTTTTTGGGGAGAAAGAACAATTGACTCCAATACAAGGTGATACCAAAAATCAATGATTTCAACAATGGCAACCTGCTTGCATAAGAAAGTAATCTATTTGCCTAATGCTGCAGTTTATTTGTGATTTTCTTCACCAAGGACTGTATATCTGCAACTTTTAGTTTAGAGGTGTCCAAAGGAACCCCCAAATACCTGAAAGGTAACCTCCCTTCCGAAAAATGGAGCTGAGATAAAATGGACATCTTCACATCCTGAGAAACTCCACCAAAAAAGATAGAACTTTTCTCTGGATTAATAAATAAGCTAGAGGCAGTAGCAAAATCATGGAACATGGAAGTGATAGTAGTTACAGAAATTAGATTAGCCCTGCAGAATAGAAGGATATCATATGTAAAAGTAAGATTGATAAGCTTCAACCTCTTGCATTTGGGATGCCAATGAAAACCATCAGTCAGCCAAAGAGTTTGCAACATCCTACTAAAATACTCCATCATAATCACAAAAAGATAGGGGGATAAAGGGTCACCCTGCCTTAAGCCTTTTTGGCCCTTAAAAGGAGCCAACATAGTATTGTTAATGCATAGAGAATTATCAACATTTGATACACAGGCCATAATCAGTCCGACAATATGGATAGGAAAATGTAAACCCAGTAGAATATTCTGCAAAAACTTCCAATGGAATGAATCATAAGCCTTTTTGATATCCACCTTGAGCATACACCTTAGAGAAGTATTTTTTCCTTTTGTATAGGTGAATAAGCTCATGAGCTAATAATACATTATCCCTAATGTATCTGCCCTTAACAAACCCAGCATGAGAGGCATGAATGATGGAAGTTAAGATATGGTTATATGTGTTTTTCATGATATTGTTTATACATGATGTAACATGTGTTGATTTTGATATTTTGTTATGATATGAATGTTATGTTGGAAGAAAGTAAGAATTGGTGAGAAGTACCATTATGTTATGATTTGTTGTGATAATATCATCTTTTTGGAATTATATCTTAAGGTATGAAATAAGGGATTAGGTTATTATGAAATGGAAAGAAAGTAAGAAAGGGTGAGAGGCACTATAACACCCTAAAATTCACTACTTTTTTTTTAAAGCAGAAGAACTTAAATTAAGAACTTGTGAATTCTAGGGATGTTACCGCCACACTTAGTACTGGAACGGTTACCAGACCGGTTCTCTCCGACCGTTCCAGTACCAAGTGTTAAGGCTAGAAGAAAAGTAATAATTAATTATAAATCAAGACAATCCAAATTCCAAATAAGCATTAAACGGTTGTAAACAAAAATCAGAGTAAGCATAAAGAATTATTATTCAAATTAAAAAGAGAAATAGCTTACAGTCGATAAAAGATTAACAAAAGGAACTAGAATCACATTAAGACTGAAATGTGGCCACAACTCTCTTAAAATTTGAGCCAAAACATGCTCAACACTCAACCCCGACTAATGTCTTGCCCACTTGCACAAAGTCAGAAGGGCATACTACTTATGGGAATGAGCAACACCTATGAAAAGGGTGATTAGTATGCTACGTATTGAGCAAGGTAACCGAGCACTAAGGCCAACACATAACAGCACATAAATAATGTAGGATAATAATAGAGCATAAGACCAACATGATAAGATAAATGCATATGACTATTTAGGTAAAAGTACAAAGGCCCATATATAATCCGATTCAATAACTTAATTAATCTCTTATTAGAAGTTGATTCACACCATGCTTTTTATCAAATCCATGCGAGTACGGGAACCCCACTATTATAGCCGATGGACTGGAAACACATAAGACATCATGCCCTAACCACTATTATTCGTCGGTGGATCGGTCTCTAGGATACCGCAGTACCTGGCCACTATTATTAGTCGGTGGACCGGTCTAGCCCCTGCTCACATGGTGTTCCATTGTAAGTAATTAATGTCTTTCCCATGTCTTGGCACAAATATGTTCACTTTTGTTGAGCACATAATCCCCCACTATTATAGTCGGTGGACCGAAAACGCACAAGTACAAAGCCTGACCACTATTATAGCCGGTGGACAGGAAACACACACGTACAAAGCTTCACCACTATTATTACCGGTGGACTGGTTACACATAGGGCATCATGCCCTAACCACAATTATTCACTAGTGGACCGGTCTGAGCCCTGCTCAACATCTTCCACTTTATGTGATTAATGTTTTAAGTATCTTATTCAAAAGCTTTCATCCTAGACATGCATGAATCATTCCCTTTACACTTCACACAACACAAATCATAAAATTCCACAATCATAATTACACTTTAATAACCAAATACACATGATATCACAAAAACCTTAAGCAGCCACACCAAACCCTAATTGTCCACACAAACCCTAGTTCAGTCTCCTACATACCCTTATATTACTCCACGTACTATTTTTCATCCAAAGTATTCAAACACCTAAACAATACTTACATTACCTTCCTTACATCCCAAATCAACTTTTCATACATAAAATTCACTCCCATGCAAACTTTATACATCCCATGTAACCTTTCAAATTTTTCATACAGAACCCTACGTCCATCCATACGAAACGCTAAAATCTTTCATACAAAACCCAAGATTCCGTCATATAAAACCCCAAATTCAATCCACACAAAACCAAAGATTCATCCATACCAAACCCTAGATTCAAACCATATAAGACCCAAAGATTCATCCATGTCAAACCCTAAATTCAAACCATAAAACCCAAAGATTCATCCATACTAAACCCTATAAAGCCCAAAGATTTATCCATATCAAACCCTAAATTTAACCCATACCAAAACCAAAGATTCATCCATACAAAACCTTAAATTCAAACCATATAAAACTGAATATTCATCCATATAAAACAATTGATTAGATTCTCCCATTCATAACCACAAATTAGATTATCCCATACAAGACCATAAGTTAAATTCTTCCACATAAAACCATAAATTAGAATCTCCCATATAAACCATAAATTAGATTCTCCCATATAACATCATAAATTACATTATCACATACAACATCATATAACATCATAAATTACATTCTCCCATATAACATCATAAGTTAAATTCTCCCATATAACACCATAAATTAAGTCCTCTCACACAAAAACACACAAAACCATAAGTTAGATTCTCCCACACGAAACCACAAATTAGATTCTCCGGTACAACATCATAAATTGCAATCTCCCATACAACATCATAAATTAGATTCTCCCATACGAAACCATAAATTAGATTCTTCCACATGAAATCATAAATTTCCCATTTTATTCCTCTACTCATAGATCATTAAAATACTTAGGTCAACTCATTTCTCCTTTAGTTAACTTACTTCCCATTTCTCCTTTTTCATCCTTTACCCCACACAAACCATATTAACATCCTCACATGCATGTCTTACAGGGTCACAACACATATCATCACAAATACATAATACTCATGCCATGCAAATACCCGAAAATATACTTCAACTCCACATCATACCACATACGACATAATTAATAATGATAAACATAGAATACATAGCATGTGAAGCACATAATGCATATAAACACACAAAAGGCCTTAGTAACACTCTTACCTAAAACGACACCGGTTTTGGAGCACTCTCCTACGCCTCCTCAAGGCTTTGACAAAATAATAACATATTAATAAAAATAACATTAACAAATTTCTAACTTTACTAAAGATATAAGAAATAATAGAAATATTATAAAAGTTGATAATATAGGGTGAAAGACTTTACCCTAATAATAATAAAAAAATACTAAAATAATAATAGCAAAGATACTAAAATAATATCAATGATGATGATAATGATGATGATGATGATGATGATGATGATGATGATGATGATGATGATGATGATGATGATGATGATGATGATGATGATGATAATGATGATGATGATGATGATGATGATGATGATGATGATGATGATGATGATGATGATGATGATGATGATGATGATGATGATGATGATGATGATAATAATAGCAAAACTAATAGCAAAATAGCTGTAATATTAATAATGGAATAATAATAATAGTAGTAATTCAAAATAGTAAAAATAAACAAAATTATAATTATAATTATAATAACATATTAATATTAATAATAATATAAATAATAAGAATAAAAATAATAAAATTGAATTAAAAAAATACAATAGGGCTTCAGCCCTCAATAGAAATAATAATAAAATATTAATACTAATAATAATACTAATAATACATATTAATAATTGAAATAATAATAATAGTAGTATTTATATTCAAATAAATGAAATCAAATAAATTAAGGCTTATAAAAATAAGGAGAAGGGTTCAGAGGGTCTAGGGTTCAACCTTAGGCTGGTGGGGTTAGGTGGCACCAGTGGTGGTGCATGGCGGCGACGCCGGTGGCCAGAAAAAGGAAAGAAAAGGGTAAAAGTTAGATGCTGGGAAAAAGATAGGGAGAATGAAGGTGGGAGTTTGGGTGTTTAGAGTTGCCTAGGTGGAGAGGGACAGAATAAGGGTGGCGGCGCATGGCGGCGGTGGCGGTGGCCGAATGGGGAAGAAGGAGAGAAAGAGAGGAGGAGAGGGAGGAAGAGGAAAATAAAGGTAGGGGAGATAGAGGATGGGTTGGTCAAGGGGGCTACTTCGCATAGCCGAGGTGGCTTGTGCAGGAAGAATCGAGGGATATGAGTAAGGGGCGGTGCAAAGAAGAGTTTGGCGTCTAGAAATGGCGGCGAACGACGTGTCTAAAGGGGCAGTGGTGAACAAGAGAAATATTCTAGGCTAGGAAATCAAAGGCTTGACACATGGTAGTGTAAGGGGGTATTTATAGAGAAAAGAAGAGAGGGTAGGGTTTTGTGGGTCAGCTAGGAAATAGGGAAGGTAGGGTTCTGATTGCATGTGGCGAGGTTAGCCGACAGAAATCAAAACAGGGTAAGGGTTGGTTGCGCGGGAAAGAGAGGGAAAACTATGCGATAAATGGGAGGAGGATTGGTCTTATGTGGTTGATGAATTAGGGGGAGAGAAAGGAAGAAAAACGGTCAATCAATAGTGCATAACTGGTGGCGAAAATCCAAGGACGGCGGCATAAATGGTGTAGGTGCTCGACGTCGACGGGGGAAGGAAGAAAGGAAGAAGAAGAAAGAAAAAGGCAGCTAGACCAATGGTCTAGAAGAAAAATAAGGAAAGGAAAAAAATGGAAGAATCGGCCGGCTATGCTGGTTAATTTTTTTTTTAACAAAATGTGGCATACAAGGAAACAACGAAGCAAAACACGGCGCGGCAAGGGAGAAGAAAGGAGGCCGGTCATGCAACTGGGCTAGGCTGAAGGAAAAGGAATGAGAGGAAAGGGAGACTGGGCCCCGAGAGAGGCAAGCCCAAACGGGAAAAAAAGAGAGGAAAAAGAAAAAGAAAGAAAAAAAGGAAAAATGAAGAAAGAAAAGGCAAAAAAGGAAAAAGGAAAAGAGAAAAATAATTAGGTTGGATATTTAAATTAATTAAAATATTTGGGATATTTAAAAATAATAATATTTAAATAAAATAATATTTAAATCCCTTTTTAGGCTAAATTAGGATTTTTCAAAGATTCTCCATAAATTCCATTTTAATTAGCAAATCACTCTAATTTTCTTCCATTAAATTATTAATAAAATTCCAATTAATTTGGAACTATTTTATCCTTCTTATTTTAAAAAAATAATTTATTTAATTAATTTTCAAAATAAAATCCTTAATTAGCTAAAATACCCAAATTTCTCCTAATTATAATACTTATAAATTTCTTCTTGATTTTCCCTAATTAATTCATTTTTAATAAAATAATATATTTAATTAATTTTCATAATAAAAGCTCATTTATATATATATATATATATATATATATTTTTTTTTTTAAATTAGAAAGTTTTGGGGCATTTCAGGCACCATTATTTTATGATTTGTTGTGATAATATAATATTTGTGGAATTATATCTTAAGGTAAGAAATAAGGGCTAAGGATATTATGAAATTGAAAGAAAGTAAGAAAAGGTGAGAGGTACCATTATGTTATAATTTGTTGTGATAATATCCTATTTGTAAAGTTATATATTAAGGTATGAAATAAGGGCTTAAGGATATTATGTTATTGAAAGAGAGTAAGAATGGGTAAGAGGTACCATTATTATTTGTTGAGATAATGTCATAATTATGGGAATATATCTTATGGTAAGAAATATGGGATTAAATGAGTTTTATGAAGGGATTTAAGGATTCTCATGAGGTATAATGGTAAATGGTGGACTTGAAAAAAATAATATGTGTGGAAGGTATAATATTTTATAAAAATAAGGGCTTTTATTTGTGCTTTAGGGTAACTTGGTCATTATGGGATAATAAGGAATTTTTGGTATTTTATGTGTTAGGAGGTTTAAAATATGATTTTAATAGCATGAGGGGTTCATGGAAGTATTATTGTTATTTGAGGTCCTTAAATGATTTAATGACTAATTTGGGGTAAACTATATTATAATAATAATACCATTACTCCATGGGATTGGTAATCATGAAAATTTCATGGGAGGTATTATGACAATTGTATGGAATTTGGGTCTTGGATATTTATATGACTAACATATCGGGATGAGAATATTAAAGCATACTTATGGGAATTAGTTTGTGCATATTGGGTATGATAAAAATGAGGGGATTTGGAGATGATATAATATAAGTTGTGTGGAATAATTAATATAGGAGAATGAATACTAAAGATTGTGTAATTAGGGTTTGAAAGTACTTAAAGACTTAGACCTATGCTATATGCATATCTATTTTTAATGTGTCATATGCTTGAGAACTAATCTTGAATAAGATACTAATTAATTAAAGTGAAAGAGCATTTGAGTAGAGCTAAGGTGATCTATTTTTCTATATATATAAATATGTATCCCATTCCACCAAGGAGAATGGTGGATTAGGAGCATTTTACCTCGAAATGATGTTTTTAATCTTCATTCCACCAGAAAGAATAGTGGCTTGGGTGTGTTGTCCCTGAGAAGAGTTTCAAACAATTACACCAATTTAAGAATAGTGGGATCCCTACTCATCATGAAATGAAAATTTATCATATTAACTTAAGGGAAAGATACTAATGATTTAAAGTGGAAGAATACGTGAGTCACTACTAAGGTGATCTATTTTTCTATATGTATGTATGTATGTATGTATGTATCCCATTCTATTGGGGAGATTAGTGGCTCGGGAGTGTTTTACCCTGAGAGGATGTTTTTAATCTCCGTTCCATTGGAAAGAATAGTGGCTTGGGGATATCTTTTTCCCGAGAGTATGTTTTTAATCTCCATTCCACCAAAAAGAATAATGGCTCGGGTGTGTTTTCCCCGAGAAGAGTTTCATATCATTCCACCAAATTAAGAATAGTAGGGTTCCTACACTCAACATATATAAAAGAATGAAAATAGATTATACTTAATAAAGGAATATAGATCATATTCTATCTTACGAGATTTTTTTTATTTGGTTATTCCCTTATTATATAATGTGAAAGCATGTGCTATTTGTATCCCTATTTTGATAGTATTATTCTTTTACTCAGTACGTAGCATACTAACCACCCATTTCATGGATGCCGCTCATTCCCATGAGAAAAAGTCCCTAGATCTTATGTGCAAGTCTCAGAAGATCAGTTAGATGATTATGCTGCCAATGACACCTTATATTGGGATGAGTGACTTTATCTATATTAGGGTTGGGAGAAGAGTTGTTATACGGTTTATGCATTTAACTAGATACCCTTTTTAGACTCTTGATCCATTGTATCCCCCTTTTGTATTTTGTATTGTTAAACTCGGAGTTAGACTCCAAACTCAGTATTGTATTATAAATACTCTTTTGTTTCTAATTTCCTTATGCTACTTTAAATGTTTTACCCTTGTGATTGATGTACAAATGGTTTCATAAGCCAGAATTATGTCGATCATGGTGGTAACCCCCACTATTTTACTTAATTACTTCTGCTGTAAAACAAAATTTTTCATTAGTAAATATTAAGGTGTTGCATTCATGTTTCTTTTCCTTCGTATGAAGCTTTTTATGAATATATTTGATGTCGAGAGGTTAAGTAATTTTAGTATATTTATGCTCATCACGTTTCATGCTAAGAAACTTTTGGTGAACTATTGATCGATGGGTCATCATAAGATATTGTTTACCTACTTATGAGCTTAGTCCTACTATTATTTGATTATTAGTTATAAGGTGAAAATTAATTCATGATGGATTTATACTATAGGTATTAGATTATTCCATGCATTTAGTACATATAATTAGTTATTTATTTTTCTATAATGGAGTAAGAAGTTGGCTAATTAATTATGTGAATTGTTAAAATTTTGGATTGGTCACTCATTGGTAATTTATTTATTTATCATTTTAGACATAAAAAATATGTCAAGATGATATTTAATATGCAACATAAATATTAAAAAAAAGAGATATGTGAATACTTTGAGATTGGGTAAATTAGTATAAAATATATAAATTATATAAATTAGTATATTTATTATTTTAAATATAGTTCATTGTTTTTATAGGACCATTGTCCATTGTGCATGTGCTAGTCAAACTACTTTACATGTAACACTAATTTCAACCAATATACATGTATGTGCGTTTATGCATATCTTAATTGCATGCTCATTTGATCGAAGTGGTTTTTTATATTAGGCGGTTGTACCTAAATTTTTATGATTGTATGAACATGATCAAGGCCCTATGGATAATTTTTTTCCCATGAATCCAAAGTAAATATGGGTTCCTAATTGATTTGGTGTAAAGATTATGTTTTCAAGATATGTTTGAACGATGTAATTTTTAATATGATATGTTTACAGAGATTTGATTTTATAAAGGTGCTGCCTTTATTCTAAATATGTTACAAGCTGATATTTTATATGATTTACTTATGTTTTGTTATTTATGCGAGAACATAATTAAATACTAAGATTTTTTTACTAGGTTTGACCAATGATGATTTTAAGCGTTGGTTTAGATAATTTTTACTATTCTAGTGTTGTGAAAATAGAGTGGTGACCTCTGAGGGGTATATTTCAATTTGATTTGGGAACGTTACCCACTATGAAAAATGGATAAAGTGGATTTAATGTAGTGGATTCTGTGACTGTGTGTGACTACACTTAATTATAATACCATAACTTAAAGTGGAACATAAAGTGGGGTTTGGATCCTTTAGGATTAGTCTCCTAAAGTTGGGGAATGGTAATAGCCTTTCCTTTCTTTTGGTGATATTTATTTATTTATCATATATGTCTACTTCAAGCTCATCATTTACTTCATAAGATTTTTCGAACCTTATTAAGGAGTGTGCATAATCAAGGACAAGATGTCTGAGACGGTAGGTCTTCAAACTTTTTTCATCCTCTTTAGAATATTTTCTCTAGGATGACCAAGGTGTGATTTCTAATCTTCTTATGGTTGGTGATAGGTTTTTGGACTCTAAATTGTCGGGTGACCACTTAGTTAGTTTACCTACTTAAATAATTGGAGGTTGTGATCAAATAAAGTAATGATTAATAATTTGATGTTTCATTTATTCCTCTTGGGCTTCTTATATGATTCGGTGTATATATATACTTCTATATTATATTTCATTGTATTTATGTGTTACTTAGTTGTTCCTCTAGATAAGTTTTTACATTTTTTAAATAGGATTGTGATGATACATGATGTATATAGTGAGCAGATAACCTAGCGCAGATTGAGTGTGAGCATGTTAAATATATGGATGACATGTATGGTGGGAAGAATGAGAGTGGTGGTAATTTTTAGAGTCGTATTTATTTCTAACAACTACTTTCATAGACTTTGTTTATATTAAGTTATTAACCATTTCAATTACATTTTACGTTCAATTTTTTTGTTGAGTTTATTACACATTATTTTTTTATTTAATAATAAGGTTTGATATATTTCTTTATTTTACCTAACCTTAGCATCTAGTGTAAGTAAAATATTGGTATCTGTTTACACTAGTTGTAGCCATAATGCCCTAATTATTTTTAGCTTCCACATATATATTTTTTATTTTTCTAGTGGGGGTGTAACATTTCCATTCTAAATTCCAAGTATTTTGGATAGCTATTTTTTTAGTACCTTCACAATTTTCATTAGGTAGTTTTGAAAACCCATATCGATGATAATCTATTCCAAATTGTAATTACAAAATGAATCATTTTCACTTGTTGGTCCTATTTTGAATAAACAGATTTTAAGGTTTGCAAGAACTAAGGTTCCAATTCTCATGATATTATTGTGGGGATAAGAAGAAAATTTGTGACTTCATACAAAGGTACTTTCTCTTAATTGAAATGGTAAATTTTTGCTCTTCACCTTAATATAAAAACAATAGTGTTTAATTGATTATCTCTAAATATACTCATCAAATTCATTTAAAATTTTCATTCAAATTATTCACTATATCAATTTTAGCTTGAAAAAAGCTACATGTCTAATTAATAAAAAAATGAAAAAAATTCACCATACTCAATCTTATTATATAGTATAGGTCTCCATTCTAAACCCTAGTTCAACTACCTAATAGAGAGTAACAAATACACCCACTACTCTCAATCCAAATGCACATGTGACAAAATAGAATAAAAAATCAATAAATGTAAACTAAGAAAGAAGTAATTAATGTAGGATTAGATTTGATAAGCTAATATTAAAGCAAACTTGTAAAATACCATTAAATTGAAGAGTAGTTGAAGATAAAAGAATATCTCACTTGAAGACTAGATGAGAAATGCCAATAAGTTCTTTAAATTCCCTTAAATTGAAGGTAGGATGAAACAACCAAATAGCAGCTTCAAAATTCCTAAGCACGAGTTCAAGGCTTCTTGTTTGAAGGTGTCCAAGGAATAGGCAAATTGATATTCTCTTACAAAATGATAATATACCTAGAAATAGCTCATTCTTATCACCTAATGATAACCAAACAACTACCTAATAATTCTAAAGCTACACAACACAACCTAAAGCATACACATGAGGGAAAAACAACTAATATCATAAGGCCTTAGCTAGCCAATCTAAAGCAAAAAACATTACTCCTCACCTAACTTAGTAGCCTTAGATATGAAGAGGATAAACACAAATGTCTCGATCAACCCCTTAATGCATAGGAAAAGATACAGCATATTTGCATAACAAAAATGAAAATTTGGATATCTCTTCTTCCTTGACACATAAATAGGAGGTGCATTTACTTCTACTGAATTTTTAGTTTCTTTAGGTTAAATAATGATAAACCATAAAATATTTTTTGACATACCTAAAATATGGAGAGAGAGGGGCATATGGAAATAGTATGATAAAAGAAGGTAAAGCCTTAAAATCAACTTAATAATTTAGCTAAAATTACTTCTCTTATCGTACTAACTTAAATTGAAATTTACTACTAACAAAAATGTCTTGGTACCTGGTAGAATAACACTAGGATTAGTCCCTAAGATTGAAAATAGTTTCTTATCCAAATGAAAATTCTTCCATAGGGATTGCACTTAAGTTAATTTTGGACATTTTTCCCACTCATTCTTACAGAACACCACAAATCATAACTACCTTTCTTGCCAAATGAATGTAAATATACCAAAAAGAAAAGCATAGCTTTTAGCCCCTATAAAAATGTTATTTGTAGCCTAATGCACATGTAAACCTCACAAACAACACATCCAGATCATGGTAAAAAAAAATAGCTAATCACAAAATTCCCCAGCTGGTATAACCCTATATATAAGCCTCCTTTAAAACACTGTCGGATACTCCATTTGCAGGAAACAAACCAAGAGCACAAACCCTAATCATCGATAAAAGGAAAAAAAACCTACCATTCATAAAAATTTTTGAGGAAAACATCATTTCTCTTTTACCACTTTCATACATAGGGTTTTTAACAACTCCCTACCTCCCTCCCTCCCTCACCCTCTCTCTTTAATAGTTTATAGCAATGAGTAGTAATAAAAGGAAGACTATACTTTAACCTTGATAAATAAAGAAGTCACCGTATGCCCATAATAAAATATCATGGAAAATAACAAATAAAATTTATACAATTGTTTTTTGAGAAATGATAATAACAAGATAGTATAGGTAGTTTGCTAAGTTTCTTACTCTAACAACAATCTACAAGCAACATTCCTCATTAAACACCCACCATTAATAGGTCAAACAAATCAACCACACACTAAAGATACACCCACATTTTTCTTTTTCCTTTTTAATATTATGGTTGTTATATTAATTAGATCATGTGCTAATGGGGGAGGAGAACTCAAAAATATACACAAATTCCACCCCATGATCGAAACACATGGGCTAGGACTTAGGTAGATTTTCTACTTTATTTAAGCTCTAATCACATGTATTAGCTAGATAAGTTGTAAACTTTAATCATAAACTTTTCTATAAGTGTCAAGGATGTAATTAAAGGAGGCGAACTTAAATTTTTGAAGCACATTTTCTCTCAAGTATACCGAGAGCTTCTACTTCAATCTCAAGTGGAAGAGTTTGAAGATTTTTTTTTTAAAAAAATTAAGATTTATCCTAAGATTTTAAACCATAGGTGGTTCTTACAGTATTTATTTTAGGGGTTAGAAACAATAATTTTTTATCCTCTCAAATGTCTAACATTTCTCTCTTTGTTTTTGATTGTTAGAGTTCTTAGAACAACATCACCTATTAGGACCCAAGTTGGATCTCATATGCATCAATTTGGTATCATAACTTAGGTTGTAGTAATTTAGGTCTTATTTTGTCTTCCCATCAAGATTTTCTAAACAAAACATACACAAAAACTTTCTGAGCTGACCACCCCCTCATGTTTTTGAAACTTATCCCATTTTCATCTCCCCCTAGTCAAATCCTTCTCTCTTCTTAACTTTCTTAACCTTTAATGGGAGATCTTCCTCTACAAAGAGGGTTGAGCCTTGAGGAAACAAATAATTTAATAAGGGATAGAGCCTTTGAGTCTTTTCAAATGATATCATAAAAGTACTTTATTTCTTGGAAACATTAATCCCTAATGTGGCTTGAGATCATCCAAGAAAAAAAACACCTTCATTTCATGAGTTATATGGAGATGTCAAGCATATTGGTAGTGAGGATGGAGAAGACTCATCCTCAAGTGATTCCTCTATGGAGCCAAGGAGGAAGAATAAGAAAAATAATAAAGTTTTCATGATGTTAGGGATAAGGTTTTTATGTTCACAGGCAATCACAATCTTGAAGAATTTCTAGAGTGGGAGTTGAAGTGTAGTGGGTTATTTGAGGCTAAGGGCTATTCCAACACCAAAGCCTTTAAGGTTGCAGTTCTCTAGTTCAAAAACCATGCCTCTTTATGGTAGGAGAATGTAGCTCATAAGAGGAGGGAAAAAATAAAAAATTAAAAGCTAAGTCTTGGTTAAACATGAAAAAGTTGATCATAGATATTCCTTCCTCCTTTCACTCAAGACTTAATACAACAAAATGTGCTCTTTGAAACAAGGACCATTGAGTGTAGATGAGTAAATTAGAGAGTTTGAAAAACTCTCTATGTCTGGGTAAGCTAAAGGAATACACAATGTCTCGGTTCCTTAGAGGTCTTAGGCAATACATAACTAGAAAGGTGGAGATGTATAGGTATTATACCTTGGAAGAGCCTTATCATCTAGCTATCAAAGTCAAAAAACATAAAAAAGGAGAACTATCATCTAGCTATCATGAGGTATGGAGGTACAAACAAGGGAAATAGCACCTCAAAGGAGGTTCCTCCACTATTCATAGCCCCTCCCATACCTTTGACAAAAGATGTGAGGAGTAAAGGAGTGGCAGTTGAGAGTCGAACCAAGAGTGTTAGGGTTTTAAGTGTCAAGGCTTTGGGCACTATCAAAATGAGCATCCCAACAAGAGGGTAATTACCATGGTATATTTAGAGGAAGTTAACTGAAAAGAGGAGAGTGAAGAAGAGGAAGAATTATTAGCCATTAATGGAGAGGAGGAGTTTGCACCACCAAATGTAGGAAAATCTTTGATGATTAGAAGGATGTTGCACACTAAGAAGGCCAAATGTGATGATTCCCAAGGAGAGAATATTTTTCAAACCAAGTGCACCATACTTGGAAAAATATGTTCTCTTATTGTGGATGGAGGATGTTGTGCTAATGTTACTTCTTGCGCCTTAGTAGATAAGCTCGGTCTTTCTACTACAAAATGTGACAAAACATATAAACTACAATGGCTTAATAATGGTAACATGGTGGAGGTAACAAAAAAAGTAAAGGTGTCATTATCTACTGGGAAGAGATGAGGTGGTTTGTGATGTATTTCCAATGGATGCTTGTCATTTTCTTTTGGGGAAGCCATGACAATTTGATAGAAGTGTCTTAAATTTCTGAAAAAAGAACACCTATTGCTTGAAGTTTTCCAAGAAAAATATTGTTCTCACCCCTTTAGTTACTTGGCCTAGTCATATAGATTTGAGTTGTAAAAAGTCCTTACTCATATGTCAAAATTATCTAGATAAGGCCTTAGTAAAAGGGAAGGTATCCCACTTGTTATTACTAGAGGATAATGAGGAGAGGGTTTGTAATGAGACATGGGTTAGGGCATTGTTAGAGGAGTTTGATGATGTATTCCTTAATGATCTACAACATGTATTACCCCCATTAGAGGTATAGAACACCAAATAGACTTGGTACCCAGTGCTATACTCCCTAACAAGGTGGCCTATAGGTGTAACCCTAAGAAGGCCTTGGAGTTGTAAAGGTAAGTAAACAAATTATTGTCAAAAGGTTTAATAAGGGAATCCTTTAGCCCTTGTGTTATGCCTACCTTGCTTGTACCAAAGAAAGATGGCACCATGAGATATGTGTTGCTAGTAGGGCTATCAACAACATTACAATCAAGTATAGATATCTTATACCTAGACTTGATGATATGCTTGATTGTTTGAATGATGCACACTTGTTTTCCAAAATTGATCTAAAGAGTGACTACTATCAAATAAGAATGAAAGATGGAGATTAATGGAAAACTACAATAAAAAGCAAAGGAGGATTGTATGAGTGAATGGTTATGCCTTTTAGTTTGTTAAATGTCCCTAGTTCCTTTATAAGACTTATGAATGAGTTACTTAGGCCATTCATTAACAAATTTGTAGAAGTCTACTTCAATGATATCCTTGTGTATAGATCTAGTGAGGAAGAAAATGTAAAGTTTCCCAAGCCCATATTTCTAGCACTTAGAGGCCCCAAGTTGTACACTAAGCTAGAGAAGTGTGAATTATTTGTACCTAGGGTTACATTTGTAGGTTTTATGGTGTTTAAGGATGGCATAGTCATGGATGATGTGGCAGAATTAGCATGGATTTAGAGAGATCTAAACAAAATCAAAATTAACAAGATTATGTATAATTAAGGATTTAATTACAAAAAAAACAATTAGGGAAAAACTAGATACCTTTATTCGTGCTCTTATGTAATTATAATATAAATAAACTAATCAATCAATTAATTATACAAATATACAATTATTTTTTAATAGATAATTCTATGGAGAAGAAGAAGAAGTTGGATTGCATGACTCTCAATAGCTAAGGTTTCATTATCTCCTTTTGTAGAAGAGAAAACCCTATAGGGTAAAACAACGTTTTTCCAAAATAAAGTAAAAACACGATTCATGTTTAGAAAACATGGGACTTCCATGTTTATTTACTTACTCTCAACTTTTGCCTAAAACACATCAAATATTTCTCTCCGAAACACAGACCATGTTTATTAACATAGTTCTCTACTTTTTCACACATAAATCTCTAGACTATTCTAAACTTCTACAACACCTGCACGAACTAATACAATATTATGCTATGCTTAAATGCCTAGTTAAAAATCATAGTTCTCCACATTGACGCGGTATTTATGACTCATGACATGTAAAGACCTCTACAATAAACCTTAGCCTAACAAAGGGCCTCATGGCCTATAAACAACAATCAAGTTTGAAAAAACACTTGAACTTACCCATAGTCAGTGGATTTGTTAGCATATTAGTCAAATTATCCAAAGTACCAACTTTATTCAACACAACTTTACCTACAGCAACAACACCCCAGATAAAGAGATACCTAATGTTAATGTACATTGTTTGATGATGGAAAGAATTCTAATTATTTGCTAAATAGGTAGAACTTTGGTTATCACCATGAAAAACTAAAGCGCTATGACCAAACCCTAAGTCTCGTACTAAACCACCAAGCCACAAAGCTTCCTGAAAGGGCTCTGTCATAAAAATAATAATAAAAATACACACACAACCTTAGAACCTTTAAGGTTGAACACTAGCAAACTAGTATACCTCTAATCATCAAGACCACAACCAAGATAAGAGTAACTCATCAATAGAATAATGAACAACACATACTCAATACAAGCTGATATTGTAGGCACTAAGTACCTCAGAATATTTACCACACCTAACCAAGGTGTCTTCACAAGACTCACCACACACATGCTCACCATACGAGCAATACCATAGTCAATACAAATTACATCTTACATCAAGCATCTCATAGCTATAGAGTATAAACTAGTGACTAAGTAAGCCACCATAACCGCTTTGGATTTAGGCACATCTAAAGTCTTAAGTTTTTCTCTGGAGAAATTTCTTTTGTTATGACAAACAAAACATAGACATACAACAAAAGAATAACCAGTGAAATATTACCACATCTCGTTAGCAACATCAATAGAATACCATAAGGCATAATCAACACACAAAATAATCTCTAAGTCTAACATTGGCTTCTGCACACCAAGATTACTCACAATATATAGTGCATAACCATATCCACCTAAAACAATGCCATTTACTCCACCTACTGCCTAAATTCCTCCGCAATAGAAGAATATGTACCATCTATGTCAACCTCAACCTCTACCTTGTCTAAAACACCCAATAGACTCTCTTGCTCCACCTTCTTATCAAGAAGGAATTCAAACTCACAAAAGTTAATAGATTTAGATGTGACCGAGGCACAGCACAAGTACCCCTAGTCATGTTGATGTGCTACCGTGTATTATTCACATCAAATCAAGGCCAGCAACATCTAAGTTAGACACTCTTAATGTCACCTTAACTGCACCTTCAATAGTTGTACCAATAAGCTCATACAATATTCTAACTTGCTTGCTAACAATGGCCACTACATCCCCTTTAGCAACCCTTAATGTGTCATTCTCAATGACACACCTATAACCTTTGCTATCCATAAATATAGCGAAATCAAGCTCTTAGTCATGTCAAGAGCATGACAAATACCAGATAATGTCCTGACCACACCATCATGCATCATTACCTTCACAGTCCTAATCCCAGCAATTCTACATGAAGCCCTATTTCCCAAGATAAAAACTCCACCTCAAATCGTGACATATGTTTATAACCAAATTCTATTGAGACATACATGGTAGGATTACTCAGAATTCGTAATCTACCTATTGGCCAATATGGCATATCCATCTATGGTAGTCATTACATCATAGCTATGATAGCATCACACTCATTAGATACAACATTAAAAATATCTATTGATTTTCTATTTTGATAATATCTTCTGATATGGCCTTTAATGTGAAAACCATAACATGTCACATTCTTCTACTAACTCTTCGACTTAAATATGGATATCTTATTGTCACCCAACCCCTATTCATGTGTACTCCCTATGGATACTAATCCCTCACCATGTGAGTCCCTAGATGTACTGTTGGGAGTCAACTAACTATCAATTAACTTCTATTGTATTAGGAAAAATTTCACATCCTTAAGGATTAACTCATCCTTCCCATATAAAATAATCTCATGAAAATGTTTAAAGCTAGCAGGCAATGAACATAACAACATAAAAGTCAAATATTTATCATCTAATTTAACATCTATATTATTCAAATCCGTAAAGATAGAGTCAAATTCATCCATATAACTTTTTAAAGATTGACCATCACCTAATTTTAGGTAGTGAAGCCGACTCTTCAATAGTAGCTGATTTGCTATTGACTTTACCATATACAATGATTCAAGCACCAACCATAAGGCAATCGTTATTGGTTGTTTTGCCACTTCCAACAATACCGAACTAGACAAGCATAGTTGTATGGCAGAGAGGGCCTTCATATCTACTTCTTCAAATCTCTCATCCATCATCAAATTTGGCTTGTTTGAATAACCAAATAAATCTTTTTTCAATCCGCTCTAAATTAGAATTACTCGCATCTTTAATTTCCATAATCCAAAATTGGCAGATCAATTAAACTTATCAATATCAAATATTGCACCCATCCCAATAATTAGATCTCTTCAACAATATAGCTCTGATATTAAATTGTTTCATAATTAGTGTGGATTTAAAAAGATCCAAACAATATTAAAATTAACAAGATTATTTATAATTGAGGGTTCAATCACATAATAGAACAATTGAGGAATAACTAGAGATATTTATTCGTGCTCTTATGTAATTACAATGTAATTAAACTAATCAATCAATCAATTATACAAATCTACAATTCTCTTTGAATGGAGAATTTTGTGGAGAGGAAGAAGGTGGGCCGCATGACTCTTAATAGCTAGGGTTCCAATATGTCTCTTTTTATAGAAGAAAAAAACTTATAAGAAAAAACATGTTTTGGAAATAAAGCAAAAACACGGTCTGTATTTAGGAAACAATGGACCCCCGTGTTTATTTCCTTACTCTCTACTTTTGCCCAAAACACATTGAACATTTCTCTCAAAAACACAAATTGTGTTTATCAACATGGATCCCTCGTCTTTCTCAAATAAATCTTCAGACTATGCTAAAATCCTCTAAAACCTGCACAAACCAACATAAATTTATGCTATGCTAAAATACCTAGTCAAAATTCATAGATAAATATAAGGTGGAAGCTATCAAGACATGCCCCATGCCTATATGTCTTACACAAGTGAGGTATTTTCATGGTCTAGCTTCATTTTATAGGATGTTTATTGGGGATTTAGCACCCGGCTGACCCCTATAACCAAATGCATGAAGAAGGGTGAATTTAAGTGGACTAAGGTAGCTAAAGACACCTTTGAGATGATCAAAGGAAAATTAAGTGAAACACCTATCCTAACATCACCAAAACTTCTACAAATTATTCACGGTTGAGTGTGATGTCAGTGGAGTGGGCATTAGAGTTATTTTACTATAAGAAGGAAAACCAATTGCCTACTTAAGTGAAAAGCTAAAAGTCTCTAGGGTGAATTCTAATATAAATTATATAGTCAATTGAATAAAACAACCTGATTATACAATTCAATTTGGACCTGCAAGAGTTTTGACCTAAAAATCCAATTCCGATCAATTACGCACAATTTTCCCAAATCAACACTTCCAATATGATATTAAATACATTTTAAAATATATTGTATAATCAATTCATCCAAAATCACCAAATCGGGCGAATCTGAAAAATTTGGGCATAGCCCGGCACAAAATTCAATTTTCCAAAATTCCAACATAAACCATACAATTAACATATCCAAATCAATTTTACAACACATATATACATAAACAAACAATCAATTTAGCTTTTCATAAGCTAATTCATACTCAATTAATCAAATCAATATTAGGATTTTCATAAATTTATAACAAACGAAACCAACACAAATCAGGACAAGAGAAGGCCGGAGAAGCTTCGTTGGAGGCTGGGGGTGGCTAGCCGATGGTTGAGAGATGTCGACGGTGATCGAGCGGTGGTGGCGCAACCTGCGCGTTGCTGCTGCTGCGTTGTTGCTGCTGGGGCGTCGGCTGCTGCTGCGTGGCTTCAGCTGCTGTTGCTGCTACGTCGCCAGTGGCTGCTGCTACGGCGTCTCTAGTGGCGGCCGACTAGCGGGGCGGCAAAAGAAGCTAGGAGAAGGAGGCAAGCGAGGGTTGCGAACAAGAAGCAAAGGTCGAGGTAGCAGAGGTCTGGAAGGGAAAGAGAAGAGAAGGGAGAGAAGAGAGAAAAGGAAAAGAAGAGGGGCAGGAAGGGGCCGGTCAGGGTTTTTTTAATACAAATACACATAAAATAAAATACTAAATATTTAAAAAATTTATTGGAAAATTTTATCTATATTTTATTTCACGAAAATCATTTTTAAAAGGATCCGAAGGCATAAAATTGATATACAAGCTATATAAAGAATTTTGGAAACATTTTCGGAAGAAATTACCAACAAACACAAATATCTATATTATTTATAGAAATACATTATAAGACCCCGAAATAATATTTAAAAACATATAATAAAATATTTAGGTCAAATTCTAATAAACCGAGACTAATTTTAATAATTTCCAAAATCGGTTTTCCGCAAACTAAAAAGCGTAAAATAGAAGAAAATTAATTTTAGAAAGAAATTCGTATATAAGCTCCAAAAATCTTTTTAATTTAAAACTTCCCGAAAATGTTTACTATTTTTGGAAACAAAGAAATTCAAAGTCGAAAAATATTTTCTACGCATAAAATCATTAAAATAACTTTAACTATTTTAAACCAAAATTTCGTAATTTAAATAATATATTTCATTAATGAAACATAACTCCAAAATAAACTCGTAAGCACACAACGAAGTTATAATCGAGAACGAATCTAAAATATTAAAATTCAAAATAAAGGAAAGAATGGGATTGCATATTTTTAATCAAAAATCAAAATTATATGAATATAATAAAATCATGGTCGTGAATGAATTTATCTAGAATGGTCCGCAACGATAACGATTATTTAATTCGAATATGAAGTCGAAATCGTCAATAAATCAATAAAACAAATCGAAATTAAAATAATTAAATGTTTACATCAAATTAAGCTAATAAAATCATTAAACTTAATAAATTTGGATTTCAAAAATACGGGATATTACATCACTACCCCCTTAAAAAGGAACTTCGTCCCCGAAGTTCAGCAAAACCTAAGTAGCAGAAACTTGACAAAACAATTGAATAAAACATTTACCGCAATGAGTAGTTTAAAAGTAAATCCGAAGAAAATAAAATGATGTTTATGAAACTAACCCAAGCAAAGTTGAATCAAAATAAGGAATATGAAGTAAAATAAAAGAAGGAAAATCGATGCTTAGCAGATCAAATGCAATGGAACTCAAATAAGGGAGGAGTACAGACTTAAAGTCAAAACAAGTTACAAAAATACTATCGTTAAAATAAAGTCTTACAAGAGAATAACAAAAAGTATCACTTGAAGTTCAAATAAAATAAAGGAACTAAAATTCTAAAGATTACACAATCCTAACAACACAACTAATACATAATATGCACGTAAAACTTTTTTACAATAAGTTATCTCTATAACATCACACATGAAAAAAAAGTTTGCACTTGGCTTAATGACTCATAAAAGATCCTCATAAACACCAACCACATACTTCTAGATCAAAGAAAATTCTTAACCCAAAACACTTCACTAACAAGCTCTCTAATCTATGCTATAACCATGATAGTCTAAACACTTAAATATGAAAATGCTACTACTATAACAACATGTGATTAAACGCTAATTGAAAAAAACCAAAATATAAACACATAATGAAAGTTATAGAGCATCATTAAAATCACTAGATCAATTAGGCATCCTACACACTGTTTATAAAAACAAACACCTCCATCTAAACCTCAACATTATCATTGTCATTATCACAATTCTAGGTTTCTCTCAATTGAAAATGACACATCTATTTAAACATCACCATCAAGGTTACAAACCTAAGTTTCTTACAACTCCAAAAAGTGAAACTACTCCACCAAAATAGATTACAATTTATATCACATCATACTATATCCGGCTAGGTACGCATTAAGGTTATCAATCCACTGAACCTGCAAGACTAGGGTTAACCTAGTGGGGTTACTACCCCCTTAAAAGCAAACTAATTACAAAACAATAATAATTACAATACATAAAATTCAAAGCTAACACAAGTCAAGCATGTAAAAATAGCAAGTAACCATATTCGAAGACATAATTACAACGGCAAAACACAAGGCCACTTACACTACCCCATTATACTATCCTCACAAGCTAATCCAGATTTAAAATTCACTTGAAAGAAGGTAAATATATTTTTAGTTAAAACATTTAGGATCATGAGAACTGAATCTCTAACCGAAACCCGATTCTCAACAACCAAAAGCTCTGATACCAACTTGTTACACCCCCAAAATTCACTCCTAAAAATTTTGTTTTTGAAAGAAAAAATAAAGCAGAAGCTAGAAGAGAATTTGGGGAATGTAACCGCCACATCTAACACAAGATAAATGTCCACTATCTATCTTATGCTAGATGTAAGGCTAAAACCTATCGAATAAAATTCCAAACAACGTCTATGTTGTGTGGATAAACTCCCACAAGGAAATATCCATAGGCTGATGGCAAGTGAATAAATTCACTAAATAAAATCATTACTAAATTAATCAAGGGAACTTGTGAAATAAATCCAAATTATAAAATCTTATCAGAGTACGAAAAATTGAAAGTTAATTACAATACCCTTGGAATTTTAAATATAACACTTGTAACTTCCAAGGATGAATATAGTTAAACAAGATAAAACCTGACGGATCAAATTCCGGATTGCCTACTCTCTCAAGTCAAGCCTTCCACTCCAAAACAGTATCCGATCTTAAATCTACATAAGAGGTCTGCTCCCCACCATCAGTGGATCATCACAGGACCCATTTAACCAAGGTAGCATCAGTACGGGTCCAATACTAAGTAAATCCCACTACCCTATCTTATGGGAGAGACATAAACTATAACATCAAGTGCATATTGAATCATGGTGCAATACGTTGATATAATATTATGCATACTCCATACCTACATCATAAGTCCTACCATACACATATAATAACATGTGAAACATATGTAACATCCTATTTAAACATGTAAGTGTGGTATGACTGAAATATAAAGTAGCTAATGCGCTTCGGGTAGGAATAATCCATATTATTGACAAACCATTACATGGCCACACAATTTTGGATGCAACATCTTAAACCAATAAGAGATTCAGATAACCCAACTGGGCATTTATGGATAATGTTAAACCAACCAAACGAGTATTTTTGGACAACGCCAAACCAAACCAAGCCGAATCGGGCATTTATCAAACGGCATTTATGGGCAATGCCAGACCAACCAATCAGGCATTTGGCCCCCACGGACATTACTTAGGGACATGTCCAGCCCCCATTGAGTAGACTCATTCTTTAGATCTCTAGTAAATATAATCGATTCACATTATAGTCTTTATCAATTCATGTGAGTGCGGGAACCCCACTATTATAGCCGGTGGACCAGTCATGTAGAGAAAAATGCATCTGGCCACTATTATAGCCAGTGGACCGGTCATGCAGGGCAAAACGCTCTTGGCCATTATTATTTGTCGGTGGACTGGTCTGGCCCCAACTCACATGATGTTTTACTGTAATTACTTTGTGTCTTTCCCATGTCTTATCATTATTACGTTCGGGTTGTTGAGCATAGAATCCCCCACTATTATAGCCGGTGGACCGGTCATGCAGGGTAAAACGCGCCTGGCCACTATTATAGCTGGTGGACCAGTCATTATTCGACCGTGGACCAGTCTGGGTCCGGCTCAACATCTTCCTCTTTAAGTGATTAGTGTCTTAACATATCTTATTTGAAAGTATTTTACCCTTGACATGCATGGCTAACTATATCCACACTTATCCTCCCAAGAGGGCCCGTCCCATATCTTGGGACTCTTGCGCCCCTTATCACACCTTGATATCCATTCCCCTTTACACTTACACATAATGAAAACCAACTCCTAAGGGTGTGGGTTAAGGCCCAACACCTCGTGACATCAAACTCCACCCGCTATTAGCCTTTAGGGTTTCCCTTGAAACCCTAATTGAACCTATGTGACCCAACTTCCTCTTACTTTACTACCATTAATTCATTTATCGTCAAACACCTCATCTCATTTAGGTTCAATCCCAAATTATATCACTTTACTTATTGATTTCGTAGGTGATCGAAAACCCTATTTGGCCACTCCAAACCCTAGCACATTTCTTCCCCCACAAGTAATCTCTCTACTTTTCACCTAACATTATTTACTTCCCATGGCACCCATACTCATCCCTCGTATATTAAATTTCCACTTTTAACCCATTACTCTACTCTTCCTTAATTGTTCTTACTTCCACATTTTCCCCTATTTTATCCTTTCACCCTACATCATATTATTAACATCCTAACATGCATGTCCTAGAGGGTCACGTCATAAAATATCATAAACACAACAGAACAATCATTACACACATGTCATAAGGAATTCATATAAGCATACTTCAACTCCAAGCTGCGCTACAAATAATTAGTCATAAAAAACATAAAGCACGCAACATAGCATAACACATGGTACACAAGGCACATAACACACACATAGTTGTTCTTAGCCACATCCTTACGAAACACCCATAAGTGGAGGTAAGTAGAGACTTACCTAACTCCGAAGCTAGCTAAGCGAGATAAGAGGGGGAGAGAGATCACTATCTCAAGGATCCACAATAAAGCTTTCCTAGATCGCCGATAGAAATTGAAAACTAAGTTGGAAACTATCCTATCAATCAATAATTCAATTATTATAATTAAATAAATGTAAACAAACACAAACGATCTTTCTTGAAAAACGTATCCAAAACTTAGGATTCAAAAGCATAGCCCTATTAAGATTTAAGATTAAAAATAAATCAAAATGGATTAATACACATATCACTTGGGACATTTCAAATTAATTTGGAAAGCCCGAGAAAGAATAATCGATTATAAGTTAATTTATCGAAAATGACTTATTCATTAGGTTTTACAACTAAATAGGTAAATTGACCATTTGCATAGAACCAAATCCAAATCAATTAGATTAAAACATAATTTAAATGATATAAAACCCAAAGACATAAATTAATTAGATAAAAGACGCATAGCAAAAATCAATTTTATAAAACCATCCCCGAAGATAGGGTTTTTAATGCCTAAACTACGAATCAACCAAATCACTTCGATTACCTCAAATTGATAGCTTTAAAACAAAATTAAACTAATTTTAGAAAAATCTATATAACTAATTTCAACACGACAATTTTCCTAGTAGCCAATTTAAGACTATCCATTTTCAAAATTAGGGTTTTAAAGTCCACAACACAAGCTTGGATAATTCAAATCAATTAATTCAAATTAAAGGTATTACAATGCAATTAGGATCATTTCAACTATTTATACAAATTTAATTTTAGAAAAAGAATTATAAATATGATCAATTTCATAATTTCTCTTGAAATTTAGGATTTTAGGCCCGAAAATACAATTCGGTAAAATTCTATAAATTTAATCAAATTGAATGTTTAGAAATGCAATTAAACACATTTTATAACATATCAAATAATCAATAGATCAAAACCACTAAAAGAAATACCCAATTTAGCATAATTAGGGTTTTTTTAGCCTGGAACTCAAACCCGATCAATTCTCGCTAAAATATATAAATTAACGGTTCGAAAATGTAATTAAATATATTCTAATATAAATTATATAGTCAATTGAATAAAACAACCTGATTATACAATCCAATTTAGACCCGCAAGCGTTTTGACCTAAAAATCCAATTCCGATCAATTACGCACAATTTTCCCAAATCAAAACTTCCGATATGAGATTAAATACATTTTAAAACATATTGTATAATCAATTCATCCAAAATCGCCAAATCGAGCGAATCCAAAAAATTTGGGCATAACCTGGCCTAAAATTCAAATTTCCAAAATTCCAATATAAGCCATACAATTAACATATCCAAATCAATCTTACAACACATATATACATAAACAAACAATCAATTTAGCTTTTCATAAGCTAATTCATACTCAATTAATCAAATCAATATTACGGTTTTTAGAAATTTTTACCAAACGAAACCAACACAAATCGGGACAAGTGAAGGCCGGAGAAGCTTCATCGGAGGCTAGGGTAGCTTGCCGGTGGTTGGGAGAAGTCGACGGTGACCAGGCGGTGGCGGCGCAACCTGCGCGTTGCTGCTGCTTCACTGTTGCTGTTGGGGCGTTAGTTGCTGCTACTACTGCGGCGTCTCTGGTGGTGGTCGACTGGCGGGGCGGCTAAAGGAGCTAGGAGAAGGAGGCAAGCGGGGGTTGTGAACAGGGAGCAAGGGTCGGGGTAGCAGAGATCAGGAAGGGAAAGAGAAGAGAAGGGAGAGAAGAGAGAAAAGGAAAAGAAGAGGGGAGGGAAGGGGCCGATCGAGTTTTTTTTTTATAATACAAATACACATATAAAATAAAATACTAAATATTTAAAAATTTTATTGGAAAATTTTATTTCACGAAAATCATTTTTAAAAGGATCCGAAGGCTTAAAATTGATATACGAGCTATATAAAGAATTTTAGGAACATTTTCGGAAGAAATTACCAACGAACGCAAATATCTATATTATTTACAGAAATACATTATAAGACCCCGAAATAATATTTAAAAATATATAATAAAATATTTAAGTCAAATTCTAATAAATCGAGACTAATTTTAATAATTTTCGAAATCGGTTTTCTGCAAACTAAAAAGCGTAAAACGGAAGAAAATTAATTTTGGAAAGAAATTCATAAATAAGCTCCAAAAATCTTTTTAATTTAAAACTTTCCAAAAATATTTACGATTTCTAGAAATGAAGAAATTCAAAGTCGGAAATATTTTCTACAGATAAAATCATTAAAATAACTTTAACTATTTTAAACCAAAATTTCGTAATTTAAATAATATATTTCGTTAACGAAATATAACTTCAAAATAAAGTTGTAATCACACGATGAAGTTATAATCGAGAACGAATCTAAAATATTAAAATTGAAAATACAAGAAAGAACGGGATTACATATTTTTAATCGAAAATCGAAATCATATAAATATAATAACATCATGGTCGTGAACTAATTTATCTAGAATGGTCCGTAACGACAACGATTAATTAAATTTAAATATGAAGTCAAAATCGTCGATAAGTCAATAAAACAAATCGAAATTAAAATAATTAAATGTTTACATCAAATTACGCTAATAAAATCATTAGACTTAATAAATTTGAATTTCAAAAATATGGGGTATTACACTAATAATGACTTCCACCAAGGACTCTACACTCCTTTACCTATCCTACATCAAACATGGGATCATGTGAGTATAGAGTTACTTTACCTATCCCACATCAGACATGGGATCATTCGGAGCTTATTTATGAATTTCTTTTCGAAATTAATTTTCTTTCGTTTTACGCTATTTGATTTACGGAAAATTGATTTCGAAAATTATTTAAATTAGTCTCGGTTTATTAGAATTTGACTCAAATATTTTATTATATGTTTTTAAATAATTTTTTTTCGAGGTCTTATAATGTAATTCCGTAAATCATATAAATTTTTACATTCATTGGTAAATTCTTCCGAAAATATTTTTGAAATTCTTTATATAACTCTTTTATTAATTTTAAGCCTTCAGATCCTTTCGAAATAAATTTTCGTTAGATAAATTTTCGATTAAATTCTTCCAATAATAATTTTTAATATTTAGTATTTTATTTTGTACTTGTATTTGTACAAAAAAGAAGAAGAAGAAGAAAGCCCAACCCGACCGGCCCCTTCCCGCCCCTCTTCTTTTCCTTTTCTCTCTTCTCTCCCTTCTCTTCTCTTTCCCTTCCCGACCTCTGCTGCCCCGACCCTTGCTCCCTGCTCGTAACCCATGCCTGCCTCCTTCTCCTAGCTCCTTCAGCCGCCCCGCCAGTCGACCACCACCAGAGACAAGTACACAAGTAGGCTTACCAACACAGACCAATAATAACTCATAGCATCACATACCAAAAAAATCTCATAACACAAGTAGGCTTACCAACACAGACCAATAATAACTCATAGCATCACAGTTAAACACAAAGGCTACTACCTATCATAGGTAGACACATAGGTTACTTATGAAACATAGGTAGGCATGAAGGCTACTACCAACCAAAGGTAGGCACAAATGCTACTACCAACCAATCCAATAATTCTTTCGATTCAAATAATAATCATTCCACTTATCTATTCACATTGAGTGTAATGACCCCACTATTCTCAACTAATGGAATGATAACATAAATACAACCCTAGGACAAAATGTTCCTGCCCACACTTCTCAACTGAGGGAATGGTTCAATAGTATACAACCCGAGGGCAAAATGCTACTTGCTACTATTCTTAGTAGATGGAATGGACAAGTACAACTGATCCTAACTCATGTCTTATTTCAGTTTAAGTGATTAATATCTTATTAATTGCTACATTCATTCACATAATTTATTTAATTTAAGTTCAAGGACTCCACTATTTTCAAGCATGGAAACGACAACATAAATACTACCCTAGGATAAAATGCTTCTAGAAACTATTTTTGTCTGGTGGAAATGACAGGTACACAAAAAAAATTTCTAAGAGTTCTTTAAACATTAACACCTAGCAAGACCCAAGTTAGATCTCATATGCATCAAAAACACTAAAATAATTATTGGGTGTTACCACCACACTTAGCCTAAGTCTAGCTTTCTCACCTTTCTTATGCCAAGTGCTAAGGCTACAACAAACCATAACCAAAGTAAAGCAACAAAATATAGTATATTTTACATAGATAGAAGTTACAGATAAATATTATTAGTACAACAAGATAACCAAAATACACCAAGGGATATAAGAGTCCAAGGAAAACTTATCATAACCAAAAACTAGCACCTAAAGGTACTACATTGATTTACCCTAGCTCTTAGACCCAAGGGCCCACTTTAAGAATGGAACTTCTTCCCAATGACTCCACTTATCCTTCCCATTCTTATATGCTTTATGCCACTCCATAGCCCTCATATAATCATTTGTAAAATTTGAAAGCATACTTGAGCATAAGGCGTTAGCCATAATCACATGTAATATTTATGGGAAATCATATATAAACATTTAATCTCAAGATCAACAATAAGACATGATAGTTAGCTTCTTATCATTTCAAGGTACATAGATATATCTGATTAATTAAATAGATCTTGAATGGTAGGGCATTGAGGCAAATACTAAACCAACAATCCGAAATAATACTAGGGTAGGGCATTAAAGTGTCTATCGAACCAATAAATCCAAAATAATACCTAGGGAAGGCATTGAGGGGACTACCAAACAAACTAATCCAATTAATATCAAGCTAGGGCACTAAGGCAAATATCGAACTAACAAATAAAAAATAATACAAATTACTAACGTAGGACACTAAAGTGACTACCAAACAAACCAATTCATTCTCTTCATTTTTTTTATACAATAGATATTTCCTTTTTTTACTTACTCGAGGGGGGTACAATCAGCCTAGGGACACTAGGGTACACCTCAATTATATTGGCACCCAAAGGTGACACAATACCCTTACTCTTAAAGCTAACACAATGTTACCCAAAAGTTAAAAACCCCGTATAAAAAAGGTCTATTTGACATATATTTAGTTCCTCTATTTCATCCACCTCCTTTAGTTGTAGCACAACAATTTTTTGCAACGAAACCAAGCAAATATCCAACATAATCAATAAGAAAGAGGAGCCCCAAAACCAGCATCTATCCCATCTAGGGGCTTGTCAAGTAGACACAAATCAGCAAATCAACATGTTTCCCCAACTTATATATATATATATATATAATATTTCAATCATAACCCACAATATCAAAAACATAAAAAATTACAACAAAAATGAAAAAAAAAACTAACATTTAATTTAGGGTGAAAAAATTATGAAGTGACAAATAAAGAAAAGATGGTGTTGCCAATGATTGTACAATAGAGGACAAAACACTTCCATCTTAAACAAAACCCACCACCATAAAATCCACAATGGCATGAAGATAGAAGAGAAATAATTACTCACTAGCAATAAAAACAAATGTACCATATTAAGTTAAGTAGGTAGCCAAATAGATAGGAGATTGCATCTATTTAGTTTACAAACAATCATATACTACTTAAAATGTAAATGAATAAAATAGTGTAGTTTAAGAGAATCAACCACATTTCTTTAGATTAACCCTTACACTCTTAAAATTAGATTCTTAATAGGTGGTCCAAGCAACCTTTTCTGACATTATAGGTAATAAGGTTCTAAACAATCTTCTTGAAAGTTCATGTGGTTAAGTTCCTGTCCCAAACTGCCACCTCTTGTCAAAGTAAAAATGATTTGCAAATATAGAATTGAACAATAATCATATTTTACTATACCTAGAAAACATTTTGTTTACGGGGAGGGACATTCACTAATTCTAGTCCCCCCTTTCCCTATCTTTTATTTGAGTGAAAATGTCATATCATTCATTAGGATTTTTTTGATAAACCCTCTCAACCTCTCTCTCTCTCTGGTGTTGTATCATTAGTCTTCCCCTCTGCCAACTCTCCTATCTCTTTTTGGGTATTGGAGGAGGAAGTGTAGAAAGGAATCATTTCATATTATAGGAACGACTATTCCTACTTTACTAATAATAAAGTCCTGTAAAAAAATGTTGCATAATGCTTGAATTATAGAGCAATTAATACCAAAAAAAGGTGAAAATGAAAAGATAAGGATAAATTGATACTTAAAAATGAAAGAAAAAAAGAAGTATAAACTTTGGAGCTCGTTTGAACGATTTTAGTGATGGCTTTTGTCATGTGAGGAGTGGAAGATGTTCCCTCCTCCTTGATTAATTCTTTATTTTAACCCTCTTTCTTGTTTCAATTTTACACACAAAAAAAAGAGCACTATTCTTCAATTTTTGAGCTTTCTCTCTTTCAATTTCTTCACAAAGACCTAAGGCATTGCTTTTGCAAACTCCATTTCCTTTTTTCATGAGTGCACGTGAAAGGAAGTTGTGTCAATATTAAGGGAAACCCGTTGGATCTTATTTGTACCATGGTTAGGGCATTGATTATTTTAGAGTAGTGATTAATCTCATGGTATAACGATTTCATTGATAAATTCTATTTGCTTGTCTTTTTCCTTGGTTACTATTGATGCTTTCACTTATGTACAATGTTGTTTATTTTCCTTCAATTGGTAATATTGACAAATCCATCAAACTCTTCAACACCTCAAGTGCTAAGTGATAATTATCTTTATTCTCAAATGACATATATGCTAATGCAACATTAGGATATAGTTGTATTGGTGTTTCTTGAACAATTTCAAGGAGTGTTAGTCCATGTTTATTTGTCTTTTATGTACAATCCATTTGTAAGACAAAAAATACACATGATGTAGGCTTGCAAAGGAAAGCTTGCTAAGAATGTTTGATACCAATTTACTTTGATGCGAGTGAAAATAATAATTATGTATTAATATACTCATAAAGTATGTTTGGACGACTTTAATGTAGAAAAGTAATGTATAATTTGATATTTTGTAAAATCGTAATGATTTTGTGTATGTTTAGACTATAGTTTATTTAGCTTTTCGCTTGTTTGAACTAAAAAAACTATTTGATTTATTTTTTATATGATAAGATAATAAGTGTTTTAGTTTAGAAAGCTTTTTTATAAGCTTATTTACATAACTTTCACCTTTTCAACCTTTGCATTTCGATTGAATAAATTAATTTTATAAGAGATTTTATAATCTTCTTTAATTCAAATACTTTATTGGATATTTTAAAATTTAATTTACAAACTTCTAAAAATTCTAAAATTTATATTCAAGACACTAAATAAAACATTTTTTTTAACATTTACTAACTATTTTTAAATTTATCAATCCAATTAATCTTACTCGATTCTT
This sequence comes from Tamarix austromongolica, assembly GCA_039764185.1. Lineage (NCBI taxonomy): Eukaryota > Viridiplantae > Streptophyta > Magnoliopsida > Caryophyllales > Tamaricaceae > Tamarix > Tamarix austromongolica. The sequence goes on along the minus strand of CM077816.1, from coordinate 37,373,304 downwards.
TTAACATCAATACACCCTTCAATGATGTCATGAATTTATTCTCCTCGTCTAACTTTGGAAAATTTTTTATTTAAATTTTTTGTTGTCACTTTTAAATGATAATTTCATAGCTATAAAAATCGAAGCGAATAATATTAATAATCTTATTCCTTTAAAGTAAATAACTTTAACAAGCTTATCTTGTACTCTTTAAAATTCTAAATGACTTTACTAATCTTATCTTGTGCTCTTTTTAAGATTCTTACGCTCCTAACAGCTAACATTACAGATGTTTGCACACATTATCCGTTCGAGGTGACAAGCCCAAATTGAGGGAATATAACTGCTTTGACGATCGACATACGTCGGTTGCATTCTTTGGTTGCAACTTCTAAGCAATCAGATTCTCTTTATCCGTCTTTGGCGAGACACCAGCGGCTACCCAGTAGTTGTGTTAGTTAAATTTATAATCATTACCTAGTACTATGGCTACATCCGATCATGAAGAAGAGTACCTAGACGTTCTCACCAAAACGGGTCTGAAAACCGGCGTTTCCAAACCTAGGTATGTCCTCGTTCTGAATGTTCTCATCGAGTCTTACCAATTTCAGAAGGCAGTTGTGGGCTTGCTTGACTTGGGACTTTATGATCGTAGTTGGGCACCGTAGTGTTTCTAGTTTTGATATTTTGTTGTGCTTTTATTAACGATTTCTGAGCAGTCTTCATTAATATTTCTTAGTGTGTATATTCTGGGATTATGCTTTTTTTAAAATGCCGTGACCTTGTACGGGCCTGTCACGATATTTCATATTCGGGTTTCATGTAATTTCCACGGTCATTTTTTTTGTTAGGTGGTCGATGACTTAATCGCTTGATATCTTGGTCATTGGCCATTTTTTAAGTGTCAGTTTACGAAACTAATCAATGTTCTTGATCGGTTCGATTTGCTTTCGATGAGAAACTAGTGCTGTTTTTTCCCTGGTAAAACATGATCGTTGGATAGCTTGACAGCTGCTCCTTCTGATGTTTCTGGTATGCTCTCCGTTTAGTTCCGGAAAGTGTTGGTTATTTATTATGTAGGCATAGTTTTCTCAACTTAACTAGGACGCTTCATCTCCTAGGTTACACGACAGGTCACCGTTTTCGTTTCCGTTTCCAAATGTAAACTCGAGTGGAATCTCCAAATCAGTTTTCATGCCATTTTTAAGAGAAAGGTTAACCAAAACGAAGGCATTTTGACCAAAATTTCAACCTCTCCCACCTCTACAAGGCTTACAACCATTGGTTAGCCTATTCCATATCTCAAAAGCCTCCAACTTTCGCATGTAACTTTAAATGTCTCTTTGTAACTATTTTTTAGTTTAATGCGATAATTATGAAAGTTTATGCTCTTTTGAGTATGTGTATAATGATAGAAAATCATTTATAATAATTATATTTGTATTTTGTATCTATACTTGTAAAATTAAATAAAGAATCTTTAATATTTATATAAATATATATAAATAGACATTTCCCTATTCCCCATATCCTTGTTTTTATTCCTGTTTCCGTGCAACCCAATTATTTTGCCCTCATGGCCAGAAAAATCACCCACCAGCGACCACAGGCCAAGGATGAGTGGTTTAATGTTGGAAAGTACACATCCATTCTGGTTAAGCTCCCCCTTTTATGACATATCTAGATTGACATACATGAAATTAAAAGTATGCGTATCTGATGTACTATTTTCTTTGCTATGATTTCAAGTCGGACCTCATCTTCTGAATTTTACTTTAGGTTCTTGTCCATCTTTCATAGTAGAGGATGTTTTTCTACAAGCTACGCATGAAAGCTATCTTCTTGGTAGCTAATAGGACTACAGTTGGAGTTTTGTCACCATAATTGCAGTTTCATCAAACTCAATGTGTCGCATGCCATGTCCTATATATGTCAACAACCACAATTACCCAACAAGTGATGCAAGAGCATCTGCCTTCCTTTATTTTTTTTTCTTCAAAATTTATGGCGACACAATTTTATATTGAGCATAAGTCAAGGCTAGATCCAAGTCATTTCTGTTCGAAGGGAGCTTAAACAAAGCCTTTGACCTTTTTTGTATCAAGGGAGGTTTTTGGCTCACAAACATGCCTTACTTATTTGAATTCCATGAGAGCAGCAACTATATGTTATGAAGTTGATTAGCTTCATTTGAAGTGTTCAAAAGCTGATTTGGCATGGAAATAATATTCCAGCCATGCAAGCCATGCGAACAGTCCTTTTAAAAAAGAGCAGCCAGCAGAAAAGGAAGAATTTTGCATTGATTTAGGACAACTAAATCAGGAGTAAGGCATAGGGAAAGTGACCACAGAGGCCCTGGGTTCCCTGGCTGCGAGACAATTAGCAGCAACAAAGTCATGAATTTTTCAATAGAAGCCACAACACAAGCAAATAGAACCCCAGCTTTTGTCCCAGCTTTTGCTCTTTTCTTGGTACAGAAACATTCAAAAGAGCAGCCAGCAGAAAAGGAAGATTTTGGCAGTGATTTAGGACGATGAAATCAGGAGTAAGGCATGGGGAAAGTGACCAAAGAGGCCCTGGGATCCCTGGCTGTGAGATTGCCCAATTTTTTGGACAATATTGGTGCTGAATTCAAGGCAACCAGCAGCAACAAAGTCATGCATTCTTTTGAGCAACATGGGCATGGAAAAGCGAACAAAGGACAGCAGCTGCGACATGGGGAATGACATGGCAGATTTTGACATTTTAGTTCACAATTGAACTAATGTTCAGCTCTTGTAAAAGGCTAGTAAGCCTGGCATTACCTTTTGTTCGTTAACGATGTCCTAGCTACTAGTTTAGCCCTTTAACTTGTAAGGCATTATCAAATTGGGTTAGAAGCATGGAGGGACGTCTTTAACAAGCCATGGACGAAATTCCAGCCATAAAATACCATCATGGCCTTACAAACCTGCCACAAAACACTACTAGGCCCAGTTTTGCTTTTTACCTACTAAATGATGGATCAAGTACTTGTTTAGCATGGTTGCTTGTAAGGAACCTTCCAATGCAGATCTAAAACTTTGGGAAGGCGTTTTCTTTTGTATTTTTGAGTTTCAGCCCTTAGAGCACCATTAGAGCTGATATGCTTTGGTTTGTCTCAAACTAGCTATTTGGCTTGTATTAGGAAAACTATCTAGTTAGTGTGTAAAAGGTAATTATGGTCTTTTTGTAACTCAAAGGGCCTAACATTTCCTTATAAATGTTAGAGTCACATATGAATGAAAGTCAGATTTGGTTGCCTCATATTTTACTCCCTCTTGGTAAGATACATCTTTAAACTTGAGTGGAGAGTTTTATTGAATTTTATCTTCTAAATTTTAACTTCTTTATTCAAAATCTTCAAAATCTATATTAGTCAATATAAATTTGAGGGATACTTAAGTTTATATTTTCCTCTTCTTCAACCTCCATATCTTGTTTTCAATTTCAGTGGTGATTGTTCTAATCCTTTTTAGCATGTCCAAATTTGTTTCTCATATGCATCAACAAAGATCTTAGTGGCTAGGTTTGTGAACCATGGAATAAAATATCGACCAATAAATTGATATATCTTGCTATATAACGGATTTCTGGTGTGCCGATACGCATGCAAAATGTCTGATAGTTGTTCAACTGATATGACACATCTCCTGAAATTTTATTGATATATGACAACATTTAACCAAAAAAATCACTCCGTGAGATGTTTAGAAGGGAGCATAGAAACGAAATCATATATATATATATAGACCAATACAATATGCTTCCTAACAATATCCGTTGATATTCAAACTTTTTTTATTGATATTTTTGAGACCTATGATAATGAAATGCCAAAAGCAATCCTAATACTAATGATACCTATAAATACAATATAAGTAATAATAACAATAATAGTAATCATAAAAGAAGGAAAAGAAGAGAAGAAATGTAGGGTAGTCGAAGAAAATCAAACACATGTATTCACACCCAGTATGAACCACTTCACCAACTCAGAGTTGCTGCATAAATTCTAGAGCGTGATAATCTCTTATAATAGTCATGTCCCTGGTGAGCTTCAATCTCTATTTCTTCTCTGATCTACCTCTTCTCTTGTGTTCACTCAAAATGATCTATCTCAAAAGAATTATAAGGTTGTTGCAGAAAATCAAAGCATAGTCTTTTATAATTTGTACGAGTGATATGTCTTCCCCCTTTGACTCTTGTGACGCCTGCTATCAGTCAACATTATTTTCATTCTGCTCTTGTGACTCTTGTGAGCAGTCTCTCCTTGATGCACATAATCCAATACGCACCGAGTCTTAATATTATGAATGATTTACACTTGTTTTTTCATGTTGCATTCTGCTCAGAAATGTCTGTTTGCTAGACTAGGTGTAGGCCCATAGCTTCTCTATTGTTTTTCCTATTATATATGCACATAAATTTTTTTAGGGGTAGCTGGTCAATTAAGCTTGCACATCCTGTGCTAATGCAGTGATGGATTGTGCGATTTATATGTCTGCAGTCATTTGTTTGTTTTAAAATTTTTTCCTGCAGGAGAGAAGTTCATAGGGATGGAGACTATCATCGGGCTGTAAATGTCTGGATTTATTCTGAAAGTACACATGAGCTTCTGCTTCAGCGTCGTGCTGACTGCAAAGATTCATGGCCTAGAATGTGGGACATCTCCAGTGCAGGACATGTCTCTGCTGGTGACTCATCTCTTATGTCAGCTAGGTAAGACATCTGTTTATTTCTGCTCCTTTTTCATCCATGATTGACATCCCAGCTGGGTGTTACAGAGTGATTAGTAGCTTTAAAAGCCCACACATATGCCCATGTTTTTAACATATCAAGAGAATTGAGAAATCCATGATATGCTTCAGTGTGGGAAAGTTGATATAGACTATCAATGTATGCATCATGTTGGAGGAGCATTTTGTTAGTTAGCTGACATCCAGTTGGATGTTAAATGAAATCATTAAGAAATTGTTTCAAGATTAGGTTATTATCTGTAAGTGACACCTGGTTGCAACTGATTATAGTGGATCGAGCCAAGGGTTGCTATGTTATAGGCCACTAGTCAAGCATATGTATGTGCGACGCAAGGCTGGTAAGGGTGGTTACTACTGGTTAGTGTCTGCTTAGGCTGTTTTTGATGGAGATGGGTAGTGTTTATGCTGTAGGCCATTGTTACATATTCTGTCTTTTAGTACTTTTCTGTCTTTTCTGCATGGGTAGTTTGTTAGCTGATTCTGTTAGGGGGAGTGCTATTTAATAGAGAAAGAAAGATCTGAAGGGGAGGGGAATATCACTTCTGTCGGGAGGCCCTAGGTTCTCGAAGTCCTAGTCTATGATCAATTTTCCATCAATTTCATCAAAACATTCCCCATTTATTCTTTCATTCTTCAATGATTTTCTATTCGATTACTCTGCTGTGTTTGTTCCTAACACCGTGCTATTACAGTTAAAAACAAGCTAGGGCTGCCGTACTTAAATGTACAAGTTGGTGGAAATGCTAGTCTAGGAGTGGACACTTAGGTTCTGTTCTCCTTAGCTGATATGATCTGAATGGAAGTGATTATTTCTATTTTATGATTATTTATGCCATAATTAATATTTTTTTCCTGTTAGTATTACTACTCTTGTTATCATTGCCATATTATTAATTTGATATTTCTTTTATAATTTTCAAAATTTTGTTGTTTGATCTGATAAGCTCAAAATAAGCTAAGGAGAATAGATCCTTGGTTGTGAGACTTAAAATGTTGGGAGACCTTTTTTTCTTTTGATTGAATGGTATATATTTATATTGATGAAGAGAGAGTTACATGCATTATTCGTCATACTTGGATGTATAACCTAGATATCATATACAAAAAGCCTGATCTATTAATTATAGGAAATGAGGGTCATCATCTACTTACATTAGCCTTCAAGGCCCGTGTGGAACAACCCAAATTCCTAATGGCAGCAGCCCCTTACAGCAATGTACAAGACCTGAGGATAAAATATACCCTTTGTAACACCAGTACAAAAACAGAAACACTAGCAGCTCTTTTCAAAACATAAAAAGATAAGAGCCAAACAGTGCCGCTTCAAGCTGATCATGTTGTGCATACATCAGTAGCAGCTTCGAGCTGAGAAGAAGGCCTCACTGCCAACATGATCTGGAGCTGTAGCAGCGGTAGTGTATCAGCAGTAACTTCCCAAAATGTTGCTCATAACCTGTTGCCACTGGTCAACTAGAGCATCCTGAAGTTTCAAATAAAAAATGAATGGAATATGGACCGTGGATACTATAGAGAGTTCTGTAAACAAACATCTTCATATGGCGAACAATGTCAGAATCGTCTGACTGAAACTGCTTGAAACAAACTCCATTGCATGTGTTCCATAACAGGTATACTATAGCAGAGACGACAAGTTTTTGGGCTTTAGTGTAGATCCTCTACGACTTCTTGTTTTTCCAGATGGCCCTGATGGTACTTCGGAGTGTTTTCATCCCCCTAGTCATACCCAGCCATGATATGTTCATTTCCCTTACCTCTGCACTGATTTTGCACTAACAAAACAGATGTCAACAAGTTTCAGCAGCTCCTTCACACATCAAACACAGTGGATCAATGTGCAAAAACTCGAGTCTATCCTTTGTCAGCAACTTATTCCTCACAGCTAGCCAGTGATTGCGCATATATCTCTGTGTATTGTACCCTTTCCATACTGTAAGGCTTCTAATTCTTGCCTGTTTGTCTAAACAGTTCATACACACAGAGTTTCCCTGTTTTTGAACAACCTGCCATGAAATCGGTCATATGCTAGAAGGAGCCAGCACTGCCTACTAGCCCATCTCTGATTTGAATGAGCTTTCTTATAGGGGGTGAAATATCATCCCAGTTCTAAAGTGTTCAAAAGGAGACTTAAGGTATTGGTGGTGCATCCATTTAGTCCCAAGTTTTTTCCTTCGAGTTTTGGATGTTGTACTTATATTTTCAAAAGAGGGTGTTGTTCCATGCTTCCAACTCCTTAAAATCAATCCCTCCCTCTCATTTTGGTTTACATAACTCTTTCCAAGATATCAAAGTTCTTTGTTTTTTTTTTGCCCCTCTGCCCACAAGAATCCTTTGCATATTTGGATCATCCTTAGAATGACATTAGTAGGTAAAGGAAACACCCCTAACCAAAAGCAAGGGGTTCCTTGGGAGATTGACCTAATTTGTTCAATGCGGCCAGCAAGAGATAAAGTCTTTGGCTTCCATCCCTCAATAGTAGTGGTGAACTGAGTGAAAAGAGCAATGTAATCTCACTTAGCTCCCTCTCTTCACTTGACCTAGTGACGCTCTTCCTTCCTGTTGAGAGCATCCTTGTTTGTTTGTTCTTTGACCTCTCGCTATCTCATCAAACTCTCTCTTTTGTTTGATGGAGGCCAAATCCTCCATCTAAAGTCACTTCCTAATGTTATTTTCTTGTTTAAATTCCTTCCCCCTTTTTTTGTCAAGGCTTCTCCCTTGAGCTATCTCTATATATATGTCATTGGGCATTAGATTAGATTTTGATAATAGAAAATTTGTGGCTAAGCTGTTTTTTGGTTAAATTGTCAAATATGGCAATGGTTTGGAAGAATACTTCCCAATTGGATTAGATGAGTATGTCTTTGGAAACTCGTTCGACAGTGATGAGTTCAAATCTATCTAGTTAGGTCTTGTTCATCAATTTGATCCCACATCAGTTATAAAACGGGTTAATGGGTAATTTATATGTAGGGAGTCAACCCTCCACTCTTGAACTAGTTTTTAAGGTGGAATGAGGGCCTTTCCCAATCGTTTAGTATCAGAGCCAAACCTTAGTTAAGGAACCCTATGAACTTGTGTAGATTGATGGCTGAGGCAGCCCGGGGACGTGCAGTCTGGAAGGGATGGGTGGTTATCGAGTGGTCATTGGGTAGCTTATATGGGGTCTTCCACTTGTTTTACCATCAACATGTTTACTTGTAGCTTGAGAGATCTGCAAGCATAGTTTTATATCGTCAAAACCTAAACAACAAGTAATAGTAGTTTATCATCGTATTCTATTTTTCATTTCCATTTCTAGTTTTTCTCTGTTGCAGCATCCAAGTTCAAATGGAGACCACTATTGATCGATGGATGGTGATTTAGAAATTTTTACCTATGCTGTACCTTGCCTCCTCTCTTCATGTGATTGCTATTGCTTGCTGTTATTTTCAATCCTTAAATAAAATTCATGATTGCTCAGCAACTACGACATATTTTATTGCTTGTTTGTTGCTCTTGTTGTTGCATATGTGATGGTTTCTATATCCTCACTTCTGTAGTAACTGATTTTCTTGTTTTCTTTCAGAAGGGAACTTAATGAAGAGTTAGGTTTGGATCTTCCCAAGGACGCATTTGAGTTTCTTTATGCCTTCCTGTTTCAGTGGTTTGTGTAGCAGTGCTTTGTTTTTATCTTGCAGTTATCTCTTCTTTAAACTACTTTGAGTGCATAACATATGACTGTGCTTCAGTAATTTGGATTCTTCATATTAAAACTTGCATGATTTTTATGGACTGCTGAAATTAAAAGGTTGTGAGGATTCATTCATGTATAAATTTTCATTAGATGTCGCACATGTAAATTTGCAATTTGTAATGTACATGGAAGGGATTTCTATGTTCTGTCTGGGCAATCAAACTCAGGTATCAATGCTAGGGGACATTGAAGCATAAATAGAGGACCCAGTACTTGAAGAAGTGAAATGAAATTGTGTAAGCGCAACCGTCCGACTAAGCTGAAGATCTGTCAGCAAGAATCTTGAAAGGGACTTGTTGCATACATAAGGGCCTATGCTTGGTATTTGTTTCTTGGCATACTTCCTTTTGAAGAATATGCTAAGGCATGTAAAGTGGCTGCATATTCTATGTTATGGTTATTGTGGAGAGAATAATACACAGGGTGAAGAAACTGAAAACAGACTTTTCATGAAGGCAAGGGCATAGATTTTGTGACAGCTGACTTGAGATGAAAGCCTGTCACAATTGCCTGAAATTGGACCCAATGTAAACCCAAAAAATATAAAAAAAAAACCCAAAACTGATTAGATTGAATCCAGCATGACACGTCACCTGACCTTACTTGAATCTGTTTTTATAGAACATTATAAGACTTGACTCGGTGTATACTTAAGCCCATTTCAATACCTAATAAGACCTGACTCAATGTGAATCAGAAACATGAGCCGAGATGAACCCTTTAAAATAAGGGTGAGTTCTTTCAGGTAATAAAATGATGTTTGGTCTAATATTTGAGGGTACCATTATTTTAAGATAATATTTTATTAAAGAATATACATATAAGAACAAAAGAAGTCAGCCACCAGCATCATGGTATGGTCCTACCTCTACCTCCTAGGAAGGGTCTGGTAGGTCTACTAATTATTTGTCTGGGCCAGACCCAGAAGACAAGTAGAAATAAAGTATGTCAACAGCACCCAAGTAATTAAGGGGGAGCCTGGCTATAACTATAACCCCTGTTTTGGGAGTGTATCTGCCACCCCTTTAGTCTCCTTGCTCTTATAATGCATATGCCGTGTTGGCTATAACAATGTGGTATCAATAAAATTCAAACTAAGCATCACTTCCAATGGATTATCCATTGATTTACCACTCCACTTAACATTATTCTAGGAGTTCCAAATTCAATAGCCCAATTTAATCTCTCTAGGATGATATGAGTAGAGCTGTGTGGATCATATGCACCTCGGCCACATTGATTTACATAAAATCAATGGGGATTGAGAAAGCATACCTAAAGTGCTAGCTAGGCCTCTTTCATTTAACAAAGTAAAGCTAGACTAAATAGCCTTTTTGTGGGCAGGTTTTAACAGCCTTTTAAGTGCCCAAATGTCATAAAAGTCTGCCATTCTTTTCCCCCATACCTCTGTGCGGGCTGCAGGTTGTTGGCCTCCATTTCTGTGCCAAAATCATGTCCAAAATTGAGAGATTGGGTGCTGCTAGACCTGCCATTTCTTCTGCTGAATGTTCGTCACTTGTGCCATAAAAAAGTCCCAAAAATTGGACAAAAACACAGCAATAGCTGGATGCTTGATTATCTTTTGAATTTGCACCTTTTGGCCTCATTTTTCTGCTCCAATCAGCCCTCAAAAGCTGATTCCACTTGTTGATTTGGCTGCTGTTTGGTGGCCCTCTTTTTTGTCCTTCATGGCTGACTTGTGAAGCCATTTATAAGCCTCTTTTAAGCCATCTAAAAGATGACAAAAGGTGGTGGCTTAAAAATAATACTTGCTTGGCTTGATTATTTCAGCCATTTATTTTCTTCCAAGTGAGAAGTATTTTTAAGCCTTCATACTTTGTGAAAATTATGGCTATCTTGTGGTAATCTTCTATGCTAAGTGTTATTGAATTATCATTCCTTAGTGTGAGCTGACCTTGTGCTTCTTTTTGGCTTGATTGGCCTAAAATACCCTTGGGAAGGGCCTCTTGAATTGAGCTGAAAAAGGAGCAAGGTTCATCACAATTTTTATTAGGAAAATTTCGATGTTTAATCGGATGCTCGCACATCACTAAGTAAGCTTAGAATAATATACAATATCAAAATTATATCATTGAAATACAGAAAAATGTAATGTAGTGTCTGACAATCAATGGCTTTGGTCATGTGGTATCTGATAAAAATAAGTTAAAAGAATGTTATGGTACCTAAATGGAATTATCCAAGACACATGGTGCCGTTTAAAAATTTGGCCAAATATCATGGAAACCCAAATGGAATTCATCCATAAAATAATTTGTGATACCCAAAGTTAACTTCAACTAAGAACGTTGATATATATATATATATTTTGACTTATTTGTTAATAAAAGGACATTATGTATCAGAGCAAACAATCAAATAGGCAACGTAAGCTTGATTGAACCCAACCTGTCAAGAACTGAAAAAACAAATGCAGCCTGTCTTGAATCTGCAACTAGGTATGAACTTGAAACTAAAATGCGACAGTCCATCAGAGTGGATCGTAAGTCACCAGGATTGACCCAGCCCAATAACCTGACTCAGAAAGAAACCTGGATTGCCACCTCCGCAAGGGCATTTTCCTTTTCTTTTTCTGTCTTGTTGGCTATTTGAATACTTTGTTACCTCAAAGGGGAATTGAGTAAACTTAAGGCTCTGTTTGTCATGCTTTATGGAATCAGAAACATAATTGGTGTTGCATGGGGCTGAAATGGAAACGCAATTACCTTTGTGGTCAACATGGTTGATTCCTCAACAAATCAGAACTGATATCTTGAATTTTGTTTGTTCAGATAATGAAAGGAAGGACTTGGTACTTTTTCTCTTTTCTGAGCTGTGCATCACAGAATATCATAGGAAAAAGATAGCATTGCTTTATAGTGAAAATGAATAATCGGAACAAGCCCAAACCAGATATTACAGTTTTATCCACTTTTATACCACATCCAAACCACTGACATCCATTATTGGGACTCAGATCCATAAACCAGAATTCTGAGTCTGGTATACCCTGATTAATAGCATATAACAAGTCTAATACCACCCAAATTTTCAGCTAACTATGATGAAAATGATGCAGCATACACTGATCAGCTTATTTGACTTTGCAGTTCAAAATGAGAAGCTTCCAAAGTTGCCGCAGTAGTTTCAACTGGAGCAGTATTCCAATTTTTTATTATTATTATTTTTTTTGCAATTTCGGGAATGATGCCTTGCGTTTCTGGTGGTAGCAAGTCACCTATGCATGTCCTGCATTAGAACACCAAAAATTGTCGACACAGTATCTGAATCAAAAGGCATATTAACTTGGCCTATTTGGCTTCAGAACTTTCATTGCTGTTAAGATGATCTCATTGTAGTAGGGTTTATTTGTAATCCTTTGACCTATATATAGGGCATTAGACATATTATTTCTTCAGATCTGAATGAATTGAATTATCAATTATTGAATTGTGCTCTTCCTCGATTGAGATTTCCCTCTCCTCTTAAATCTAGGTTTCTCTCACTCAATTCCTCTTATCCCTCTGTACTGGTTCTCTCATTCTCCTGATCTCCCTCTTCTACTTGTAGCTCTGCACCAATTTGTATGGGAATCCACATAATACTTTCACACTAAGTAACCACACAAATCAGCACATAAGCTCACAAGAAAGCTGCGCAAAATGGCCCAAAAAGAAATCGGCCAACCACCCATCCACCATCAACAATCCATCACAACTTCACCGCTCCACCAGCCGCCCATCAACCGCATGAAAATAATTATTACTGCAACAAAACCCAGTCATCACTCAACTTCTCGCACCCAACCACAACCCATTGAACCCTAGCTGCCGCTTATGTCTCTTGTGTTGTTGTTCCTGTTTCGTTTTGAAGGAGTCGTCCAAAATTTTGCTAGTCTGTGCTAGCAGTCATCTTTGCCATGAAAATTGTCAGTGCATGTCGACTGCTCTGCCTTCATTGACAGTTGTAGTTGTCCATCTCACAGTTACATAGCCGACTTCTGCTGTTGTGACTGCAGCTGCTGCAGCATCAATGCAGTCAGAGATCGGTTAGCGCTGCTCCAATGCGGAGTCTTTTATGTTCTTTTTTGCATTCTAGTCAGTGTTGCCCATTGATAGTTGCCCCCTCCCCAAGTTGTGCTATCAAGTTTCATTTGAGCTTTTCTATAAGAAGACGCAAGCTTGTCATTTCCTTCCTAGAGTAACTGGCTGAATCAATTTGTGGTTCTTTAAACTTTTGGAATTAGGATCATTCAAGAGAGATTCAAAAGCTTTTTTACTTGCAGTTTTCCTTCAATAGATTATTTTTTGCGTACTTTTATCTGCTATATCTGATATATATCAATCCTTTCTATAAACATACTACATTGTTGGTAAAATATAGCTGCTGAATATCTAGATGTCAATTGTTTGCATTGTTCATTGACAGCCTCATTTTTTGCTGCAGCGCTATAAATGGTGGAGAATATATTAATAATGAATTTGCTGATGTATATCTGGTGACAACTATAGCTCCAATACCGCTGCAGGCCTTTACCCTCCAGGTGAGTTGATGCTGTTAATTCCTTTTTGTTTTGATGTGTTTTAACCTTTCTGTTGATAGATAGAGATCTTGCAGGCATCCTGATTGACCATAGTTTTTACAATAAACATCTTATCGGGGTAACAAATTCTTATGAGATGATTTTATTGCTTGCAAATGCTAATGTTCTTGATATTTCTTCCAGAGTCAAACTGATATATGCGCTATAAGTTGTTTCTTTCTTGCTGCCTTGAAGTCTTTAAAAACTGTAATATGCTGTAAAATATCGTTACAACTCAGCTAATGGACTATAGCAATTTTTCTAGGAAACTGAAGTCTCAGCTGTGAGATATGTGCCTTGTGAGGAATACCGAAACTTTTTGGCAAAGGAAGATCCTGAGTATGTTCCGTATGATGTAAATGGATCATATGGTCAACTTTTTGAAATAATATGCAAAAGGTAAGGTGGTCTAATCATTAAATAACTTGCCCGACTTTTTTGCTCACCTTTATCTTTGGTTTTTCCCAGAATGCAGTGTTATTGTTTTACAAGTGGAACTATTGCTGATAAACGCTCCATATTGTTGCTGATCTTTGACATATTTATCAGTGTACTCAGGATATGGCACACTATTTCTTTTAATATTTGTTTGCCAACGTGCCCTGTAGGTCAGTAATTTATTTTGATGGAAGTTGTTGACTCATTTCTAAAAATACACTGGGATTTCTGTATGTGAAACTCCATATGGAACATGAAAACTGAGACATCCAGTTTCCTTCGTTGTCTTATGCTTGTGTTTCTATTTGACTGTTTCCCTGTAACCTTTTTTTTTATTTTTTTTTTCTCATTTTTTTCCAATGTTGACTGTATGCTAAAATACTCCCAAAAACTTTTCATGGTCAGCGTTCCTCTTGTGTGAATACGCTTGTTATTTTTTTATTTATTTAAGAAGACTGTTTCCCATTGTAGGTACAAAGCAAACATTGAAGAACGCAGTTTAGCTCTTCAGAAGCAGCTTAGTCGTTATGCTTCTATCTCTCTTCATGCAGAGGTTTAATTGTACTTGTTTTTCATGTGCTCTGTTAACATGCATCATTCTTTAAATTCAATCTTGTAATGATCAATACTTTTTATGATTTTAAGTATTTCCATTCTGTTATATTTTTATGTAGTTTGAGGTGCTTATTTGCCAAAGTAGTTCCTGTTTACCCTCTTCTTTCATATTCAATAGTACTTCATATTATTTTCCCTTCACCTTGGTGGACAATGGTGCCGAAATATAATTGAGAATTGCAAAACCAAGTTTCTTGTTGTGGATGACCACCTAAAATTCATTGATTATTCATGCAAATAAAGGGAAAAGCTAATTAATGAATAAAAACATGGAAATTGGTAAGCAAGGTGAGAAGTAAGATGACTGATCGTGCAAGCATCAACAGTGTTGTTGATTCAGAGTGTCAAATTTAGGCTTTTGCCTGTGTCAGACATAGCAGATTGATGATTCATTTGTGATCAGTTTTGAGTGGAAACTTAAGTACTTAAGGGAGTGGTAGTGTGGTACCCTTTAAAGTAGCGTGTTGCTGGGATAATCAGGAAAGCTTGTATTTGGAGTATACATATGCTCAAGTCTGCGGTGAGAGAGTGATAAAAGCCCATTGTAGTTTTTCTTATTGATAGCGAATCCTCCTTTTGCCTCGGAAGGAGATGATATAAGAGAGGCCTCTTGAGCAGAAGCATATGTCAAGCATGTATGCATTCCAGTTGAGAAGTTGTCTCTGTAGTTCTGTATATATTGCTCTTTATCCAAATTTTGCCAAGAACAAACATGCATCCTATGTTCTTGAACCTTTATGCATTGGGTGTCTTTTTAGTTTTCTCCATTCAGAGTCTGTTTGGTAGTCCCAGAACAGTCAATACTGTCTACCTAGTTATTAGACCTGGACTAATCAATTGGCCCAGTAGCCCAAGTTTAGATCCGTTTTATCAAAAAAAGATGGGAACTTGAAAGTAACTCATGAAAGGTATTTTAAGGATCTGTCCAACAGGGTCAAAATGCCTTAGAGGATTAAATCTGCCTGTATTTTGGTGAAAAAACTATTGTCCATCATTTGTAATGCCCCCATGATCCCATCCCCTCAATATATTCATGCAGTGTAATCAGTGATTTGCTAGCAGCCTTTGGCTTTACTACCCATGCAGTGTGATGAATGATCTGCAAGAAGCTTTTCCCTCGCATTCAATGTCGGTTACATTTTAAGCTTGCAAATAAATGACTGCTATTATTGGTGCAGCAAACCGGTCACTTTTCAGGCATGGGTCATACTTTACCAATTTATCTGATACGAGTTGGGTTTATTATTATTTTCTAACATGTAGTTTTTGTCAATTTTAGCTGATATCAGAGTGCTCTATGCTTCCATTCTTGCGGTGCATTCGGAAATAGTGTGAAATGTTGAATGATAGTGCTATAGTTGTCACCACGGGTGGCAAACAGCGATGAGAATGAGGATTGGAGAGATATCATACATAATCCCATAAGGTTTTCACACATTTTGTTCTTTTATTTGGGATGTTGGGGCAATTCAAATTGAATTATAATCTGGCTATGCCAATTTGCCATCATCTCCAGTCACTGACATTTGGTTTTGATAAGGTACAATCCTTGATACATTCACAAAACAACACCAGCTAGGCATGTGGGTAACTTGTCAACTATTTGTACCAGATTTTTTTGCTTTCTATGTCTGATAGGTCTTTTCGTATGAATAGAAGTTCAGAACCAACTTCTTTTGTGCACTGAATTATGCAATATATCGTGTCTTTTGTAGGTGGTTATGCCATAGCTTTGTGCTTGAGTTGACTCATATTTTCCTTCTCTGAGCTATTCTTATCATATATTCTAAATGAGAGGCAGCCTGAGAACTGCTGAACAGGTCATACAGTTACATAAATCCTCTAGTGGGCCATCAGTAGGCTTATAATATTCTTATGTTGCGAGAAGATTTATTTTTACTTTCTACCAAAAGGATTGTTAGTCAGAACTATGAAAGCTGTTTCTCTAGAGTGCAATATGTTTTGCAGTTGCATGATTTTCCTGCTTTGCTCTTCTTGTTAGATTGGATCTTCATTTGGAAAGTTCCTTTTTCTGGTTTTTTGTTTACAGCTGTCAGGGCTCACAGATGGTGATAAGGGAGCACTTGCTTTACTTGTTAAAGCTGCGATAATCATTGATGATATATTTCATGAGCAGGTGTGTGTGATTGTTTCTAAACATTTGGCATTCTTAAGTTTATGGCATGCCTCCAATTGCTTAACCTCAAGTCTTATGAGATATGCTGCTGGCTATATGGAAATTGCATAAACCTTCGGTAAGAGCTACTGGCATATCTCAAAATTATCTTTGAAATACAATTCTTCCTGCAGGACCATCAAATTCAGATCACAATTAGTCTTGGTGGTTCTGATTCAAGGTTGAAAAAGAGGGATTTTGTTTTTTGGAGAAAGATAAGGACTTAAAGAGATCAAAGAGGAGGGAAGGCAAAGAACTAACAGGAAGGTAGACAATTCAAATATAGGGAGATATGTCGCTGGATAAGTAACTTCAAACCATAAGTAGCTTAGGTCTTGGTACAAAGATGTTTTCAACCACTTGTTTCCTCCAAACCTTATGTAGCGTAGGTTTAGGTTCAAAGACATTCTCAACTACTTGCATCCAGGAAACACGATAAGAAAATAAGACTCCAAGTAAAATGTAAATGATAATACAAGTAATGATGTTTGAATAAACCCTTTTTTATGACGTTGTTTTATCTCTTTTTCTTTGCCCCTCTCTGTTGACTCTGCTATATCTTTTTGATCCCTTTTTTTTTTTTTTTACACATTGGTGATGGCTGATTTTGTGGATTGTGGTGAGGTGCAAAAGGCTGATGTTTTTGGATTCAGTTTTTTTTTTTGTGTGGCTGAAGATTGTGTGAAAAGAATGTAGGGCTGGAAAAGAGGGAAGGGAAATAAGAGAAGGAGAGGGACTTAGAAAGAGAAGAGAGTAAAGGTGCGGGGAAGAAGTGAAGGGAAGATAGAGGACTCAGGGAGCAATAGAAAACAATTTAAAATAACTTTGAGGGTTTGTTTGGATCAGAGAGATTTTTTAGAGGGTTAGTTCACTTTAAGAGGGAATTTGTAATGTTTTTAGCCTCTTAAAAACATTACAAATTCTTAAAAGAAATTGCAAATCCCCCCTTGAAGGGAACTACCCTCTGAAACTTTCCCATCCAAATGAACCTTAATTCCTTCAAGTCAGAGGAAAATAACATGCTCTGGGTTTATATACAGGTCAAAGTGGTATAAAGCTATGTAATCACTTTAAAAGATACTGAAAAGCGATAAATGGACATACAACCTAATATGTGTTCTGTCATTGACAGGGTTGGGGAGGACCAGATATACCCAACTCACTCTAGTAACTTGTGGGTTACTATTTTCTCCAAAATATGTGTAGCTTGAGGGGAGATTCAAACCTGGGATCTAAGTACCTAGAGTTCTGGACCCTAGTTTTAATTGTTAGACCAGTGTCTTTCTTCAACTGAAATCTCTGAAAACCTGTCTAAAAGAATTAAGTTTTTCTTTCTTTTGATGCTACTCAGTCTTGTAGCGTTGGCATGGGTTTGAAAATGTTTAAGATTGAAAAAATTAAAAAAGTTAGACATCCTATTTGTCAACATTATTAATGAGTTATGGAAAATAAATTTTGTGTCATAACTTATTTCATGCATTTTAATCAACATATCTTATGAGTCATATGTGTCATAATTGGGTTCCTGAATTATGGTCAGTATTAAGTATGGGCAGCAAAGCATATTGGTCATAGTATTGACGAGTAAGGGTTTATAAAGAAAGAAAAATATTTTGAAACAACTTGAATGGGAATAACTTGCAATCAGTATGGGAGGAGTAATGAATTTTTTAATGCATTAAATCTGCTGTATAATATTCCCTCCATATTAAAGAAAAAACCATTTTAACAATTTGCATACTTTTTTAGGAATTAATAAATGCAGTCTTAAAATTCTACTTATACTATTTATTGAAAAATAACAAAGCATTTAATATATAGATATTAAAAAAAAAAAGAAAAAGGGTGAGGGTAAAAGTGGAAAGAATGTTTTGATTTTTCCAAAGTGATTGTTTTTATACAAAAATTTGGTGTTAGAATAACATGTTTTTTTTGATATGGAGGGAGTATTATTTAAAATTAAGAGAAAATCTCTAAAATTGTACTGCATTAGGGCATCATGTTGATCATTCTGCATTTCAGTGTTTTGCAGTCATTTGCCTTTCATCAATGGCCAAGTTTATATTGCCAGTTTTCTTGTACAATCAACCCTTTTCCCTTGCCCACATTACTGAAACAGCAATGACTACTTAGCATAAATCCCACCTTGGGTAGGATCTGAGGAGACTTCGGTGTACTCAACCTCACATTAATCAATTAGCAACAGGCTGTTTCCTATAGACTCACAAAAAATATTTATTAATGCAAAAGGAGGTTAAGTAGTACAATAAATAAAAATACTTTCAGTGTAGGGAAAATATGATTTGTGCAAGTTATAGTAATATGAATAACAGAAACCTAGTAATAACGGGACTACTAATTACGATAGCAAAACCCAATAAATATTAATATTGCAAACATGAATACTAACTAAAAACATAACCTGAGTGACAAGGGCAACGCCATATAGTTGCATAACAATCACATATGAAATAGTTAAACAAAGAAAACTGAATATTTATGTAAATTGAATAACCAAGTTAACTGGATAACTCAGTGTTAAAGGCAATAAAAACCTAAACTAGAGAAACATCTATATCTTGGAAGAAAATAAGAAAATCTATTTAAAGCTTCTACCCAATTCTTCCACAGCTTCCTATCTATGGATATGTTTTCATTAAGGCCTAATAGAGCCTAACAAATCTCTTAATCTTGTCACCCCAGCACTTCTTAGGTCTACCTCTCCTCTTACAGCCTCTTAACTGAATCTTCTCACACTCCTAATTAGGCACCTGGATGAAATTTCTTAAAATTCCCAAAATACCATCAATAGGGGCCATCCACTTTCTCCCTCTTTACTTCATTCTTGATCTTATCATTTATAGCATCCAATGTAGCATGATTAAGCCTGCCACTTTCATCTTACTAAAATGGGTATTATTCATTGGCTAATATTCTACTCTATATATAATAGCTGATCTGAAAGCCACTCAATAAAATTTATCCTTAATTTTGGCCGGTATCCTCCTATTACGTAGGTATCCTCTACTATGTCATTTATGCCATCCATTGTTTACACAATGAACAGTGTCCTCACCAATCACTCCATTTACTTGTATGATAGACTCCATCAACCTTTCTTCTTAGGTCTAACATCCATCTCAATCCTAACCTCTAAGGCGAGGCATCATCAACTTGAAACCCTTGACTCTTATCCCTCCATAACTCTTAACTTTTGATTCATGTTTTCTTTAATCTTACCTGCTAGAACATATCTGCAAATAGCATACACCAAGATGCATCCTCTTAGGTGGACTTTGCAACCTTATTCACTGTAAAAAGGAAGTGGCATAAGGTTGATCCTTTAAGTGAGCCTGTAACACCCCAATTTTTGAAACCAAAAGTTTATTGACAAATAGCCATATAAGCTAAATACAATAAGGGCATTACCACCACATCTAGTGTAAGTAGGCACCATAGTCCCACTCACATTAGATGTTAAGGCTAAATAAAATAAGAAAACACACAAAACTTATTTATTACCTCAAACCAGTAATAAAATATCAATGTTTGATCAAATCAACAAGAACCAAACTAACAAACCAATCAAGACAAAAATGTTAACTACAACTAAAACCTTAAAAAATGTCTTAATATGATAAATGAAAATATGAAAATCACCACCACTCTCATTCTTTCCTATTAGGCATGCCATCAATGCTTTGAGCAGCATGTATATCATGGATCCTTGCAGCCCCGTTTAAAACATGTAATAAGTTAGTTAGGGGAACAACTAAGTAACACATAAGGACGAAGGGATAATATCATATGTTCATAGTTATATAACTGTATAAATCACAGATATACACCCAAATCACATAAGGAGCCCTTATAAAAGGAAACCATCTGGTTATTGAAGTGCCAAAAAGTCTCCCAATTTTGGCCATTGAATTTTGCTGCAACAGTAGCTGCGAAATGCTGGCTGTGTGTCCTCCATTTCTGTGCCAAATCTGTCCCAAAAGTTGAGGGAAATGAGCAGATATGGCTGCTGGTCTGTTGTAAAATTTGGCTTTAATTTTGTCCCCCTAGCTGAATTGATAAGCCACTTTTGAGCTATATTGGAGTTGGAAAAAGTGGTAGCTGAAATGGAGCTTGCATGACTTCTTTAATGAGTGTGTTTGTTTAATCCAAATGAGAAGGATATCATTTCTTTTGAATTTGGAGGAATTAGAGACTTAATTAGGGACTTGGTCTTGACACATTAAAACATGCCATGTCTTCTTTGTTGGTTGCTCTTGATTTCCCTTTCTTGACTTTGTTGTAGTTGAGGGCGTAGGAGTCGAGGCCATGATGGGTGGGAATGAGTTTTCAAGTCGTTTTGATGCCTAAGAACCTTCATGGGTGTAAGGATGTTATGCTTTTCAAATTAGGCCTCTTCTTTAATGAATTTGAGCATGGATATGATCACTCGACATGTGATTAGGACCATTACCCAATCATCATAATTTTGCCAGCAAATATTAAAAAATGATGGTTAATGTTCCCTTATTACTTAGCATTGACACCCATAAAAGTATGGGAAAATAAATCATTGTTGCTCCAATATAGTCAATTTTTGTCTTAGCACTGTCTAGCTATTGAAAGAAGCTGACTAATGATCCCAAATTGATGTTAATACTAATCGTCAATTCATTGGTGCTATAGATAATATGCAAGGAAAAAGCATAATGGGATTCTTGGGCATATAACTAAACTATTAGCATGATTGATTTATAAGAATTTTTTTGTAAGCTTTATTGTACATGCTTTTGCGTTTCCATTGTTTTATACTACAAGGGCCTATTCTTGTCAATGAGTTCCGATCAACGAAACTTATAATAATAATTATAAAAAAAATATAAATTTGAGGATAATAATTATAGTAATGCTAGTAATGTTAACAAAAGTAGTAATAATAAGGAAAGCATTAATTATGACAATATTAATAATAAAATAATAATAACTCATTGAAATAAGAGTAGTTCAGATCATATCATTAGAAGAAGAGAGTAGGCCCTAAATAGGATTGTAACTTTGAATGCGTGTAACGTGAGTAGTTTGTAGAGTAAAATTTATTGCTGTATTCATAATTTTTAAGTTTTGGTTTTGCATGTTTAATTTCATGCTTTTTGGTTCTTCTACATCCAAAGCAAATCTGTAATTTAGAGTCCTAATTTTGTACGCAAGCTAATGAAACAAAATGCTGAAAAATCATGCCGAATGTGTTGGTTTTCGTAATTATGAAGAAGAAAAGAAACGATATATCAATGTGCTATGACGTATCCATGAAATCAACAATGCTTTTGTCTGGACTGCTGCCCGTAACTCGTTTACACTATTTGATGGGCTTCTGGAGGGATTACCTCTTGATGCATGCTTGGCATTTCAGAAGTAATGTAACAAATGTACTTCTGTCTAGTTTCTACGTTGCTATTTTATCAGATATGAATGGATGAAACTTTATTCAGATATATGTGGACACTTGGCTTTGTCCTTCAGCTGTTCAGTTGTTCTGTAGGTAAATCAGTAAAAGAAAAGTATGAAAATGTCAGTTTTTCCATTTTTTCTTTACTTGAATGTATAATTTTTGTTATCATTCAGGTTTGGTACAGCAATCCTACTCTAAGAGACTGGTTAATGGAGCATGCTGATACTTCTCAGTTGAACAAGCTGAAATGGCTGTACTACAAGATTAATAAAAGTCCATGGTTGGTTACTCCAATCACAAGTTTCTCTCTTAGCAGTTTGGATATAATTCTGCATATAGCTGCTACTTGTGCTGACAAAATTATGAAACATTTGGGTGAATCAATCAATTTGTTGGGGTTTAGGGCTCTGGAAGGGAAGTCCTAAACATCAAGCTTTAAATCACTTGAACAGAAAGAAAATGTCAAAAATCTCACATAATCAAGTCTGTGCAGCTTTTTTAAGTGGGATAGATATGAACAGGTAATAAAGTTTTTGGCATGAATGTGATCACACTGTTCATGATAGATAATATGATGCAGTTGTCACGGTGAATTTTTATGGTAAATATTGGTGATATGGAAGATGATGGAGAAATCGCTCTTTCACAATGTAGGATCTTTTCTTCTTCCTTTAGGTTGATGATGATGAGCCAAAGATGTTGTCAAGCTAGAAAATTCTGGATTATTGGAAGGCTTCACACAGAGTGCACCACCAAAGGATTCCAAGAAGAACACAGTTATTCTTCTTAGAACAAACTCGTAACTCACAAAGAGAAAACACTCAATTGGGAGAAATAGAGAGGATTCGAAAATTCTGATCTTTTATTCAACTTCATGTTATTATGCATGTACAATGGACGACCAAGGCTTATATATGCCTGGTTGTTAGGTTGTTACAACTTACTACAGACTAATTAACAACTAATATAACTAATATAGCTGTTGGCTAACTAATATGGTTGTTACATAACAACCTATTCGACCAGCACAACTAATAGAGCTGTTGGTATGTAATTAGTTACCACTAATTCCAACCGAGTAGCTTATTAGTTATTTAATTAATTAAAAGTAGATGTAACTTCCTAATCAACCTATACAACCCTTGAGATGCTTGACATAATCAACATGTTTTTGTCCCCAACAATTATAAGGTAAATATTTACAAAGAGTACATAAAATAACAAAGCTCACAAATTCACGTAAAATAGAAACTTTCTAGCTTGTAGCTTTGTCTTTTATGTCCACTTGTACATGTCCATGCCTTGTCTTGTCTTGTACACTAAGTTTTTTAGATGAATTCATCTTCTTGCAAACATGTAATATACTTGTAAGAATTTCTCGAGAAACAGTTAATCTCATTAGGGTTTTGGGGAATGATTTCAAGAACTTAAAGAACGATGGGTTGCAAGATGCTGCTGCATCAATTGGTCTTATGAGCCTATTCACGTTGACCATAGACAATATGATGCGGTTCTATTGGTAAATATTGGCCTTATTAGGTGGATCATGTTTCTGCTTCGTATGCCCCCCATGTATAGTATGAACAACCTGAAAATCCAATACAAACTGGCCAATATTTTATTAGGAAGGATTTTGGGGGGGGGGATATGACATCAAATGCTTAATTTCTTAAACATGAAAAATTTACTTCGGAAAATGCCTGATATTATATCTAATCTATCTTATTTGGTGAGCTGTTCCCTTAATTTTTATTTTATTTATTTATTTATTTATTTATTTTTTATGGAAGTCTGTCTTTATTATTGTTAATCAGCAACTGGTGTAGGAATATCATTCAGATCTAAGTATGCAGAATGGTAATCCAAAACAATAAAAGAATTAAGGGAGATGGCTCTTAAACTTTTCATTGATGTGCCTAATTCCATGGTTGTAGTAGTTTTTTCTTGTCAAGCATTTAGGAGGATAATGACAACTAAAATTGTCTTTTCTTTTATTATGCAAGGCTAATCATAGAGGATGGTGATAGGGAGGGGAAGGGAATTAGGGAAGAGAAAGAAGGGGAGTTTTGGAGAGAACATTTGAGTGAGCGAGAAAGGTGAGGAGCCAAAGGGGAATGCAGGGAAACACTCAACCCTCGATGAGCAGTTCAATATTCAACAGAATATGGAGATATCATACACTAGGGGCTTATATAAGAATCGATCCAAACATGATTCAACCAAATTCTGAAGGATATAAAATAACAAATGTTTTCTAAAAGATTAAAAAAAAAATTCCTACAAATATAATACTCTGTCTGATTCAAAACAAGTGATGATTGATGATTGGGAGGTTTGTTTTTGTTTATTAATAAGTGCTGTTCAATAATTTCTAGGTAAATTTAATTTTGTTAGTCCTTCTTAATTTGTCCGTACATTTATTAATCTTATATCTTATTATGCATGCAAACCTTGCAAGCATTACTTATTTTGAATAAGAGGAAGTAGTGGAAAACTATATGAAAAGCTATCAATCAAGAAGGGACCCCAAAAAAAAATCACTTCTTTTCCATTCACAATTATCCTATTCTTATCCAACATTCTTCCTTATTCTGAAAAAACTCAACTCTATCAACTTAGAATGACCAAAAAGCTTTGAGATCATTATCTCCCAGTACAATCAAGATAAGGAGACCCTTCCACCAGGAAACAAAGGACACCTCCCTGAGAAGTCATGAATGCAAATGTCATGATGGACGGGGTCTCTTCTCTGAATGGCTGAATAAATGACAATGTGGGCTGTTCCAAAATTGCAAAAGGCAAGGTGAGAGGCTCATATGTGCCTTTGGAAGGTGACAAATGAATCACCTTAAAATCAAGATGAATGGTGTGCACATGCAACTATCTTAAATTATTGTTGGAAAAACATGCAAGACACATGTATTGTGACATGTCACCACACTAAAACTTATAATATAGAGCACATTTATAGTCTGCATCTCTCAACACAATCATATGTTTGACTTTTACAATTTGGGAAACTGTTGAGCAAAAGATTCAGTATGAGCAGAAATGTGACCAAAATTAATGAGCATAAAAAAATCTAAATGGAATCTTGATGCAGGAGCATTCACCATCATTTTGAATTTGGTTTTTGTTCTAGTCACGGGTTCTTTTTCAAGCTCAAATTCATTCAAGGAGAACTACTTATGAAGAATGTGTCATCCTTGCATCAAGGAGGTCCTTAAGCATCAAAACAACACCAAGACAGCAGTAACAGTCCCACATTTTGGCTCCTGCAGCAGAAGCCAAGTTTGAAATAAAAAATTATATTTAGGGCTGACTGTAGGACTAAGTTGGCAACAACATTTTTAGAGTTTTATGGCCTTAATGTAGTTGATATGGGGAGCAAACATGTCTCAAGATCACACATTAGCCTAAATTAATTTTTCTAAGTTTAGAGGTCATTAAAACTCTTCTTACTTGAAATAATTAATTTAGTTAAGTAGACAAGTCATGCAAGCCCTATTCAAGCCAATTACTTTTAGATAGCTAAAATAAGGCTAAAAAATGGCTAACACTTAAAGTCAAAAATACAGCAGCAGTAGCTTCTATTTCAGCTTGCCTAGTCAGCAAGTGGGGGCCACTTTTGAGGACCATTGGGCATAGAATTGGATGAGCAGTGGCTGCAGCTGGCAGTGTTCAGTGGCTACAGCTGTAGCTGACAACATATTCAGTGTTGATCATGGCAGCAATTTGGATAGCTTTTGTGCTGATTGGGCACAGAAATTCTAGGCCATTAGGACATCAGCAGAAAGCACAGAGTATGTAGGGGTTTTTGAAAGGAAAATCAGCTTTAATCAGTCCAGACTTGTACTTTAAACCTGCCACAGGAAAAACTACATGTCTAGCTTTGCCTTTTTTTGGTCAAATACTCATGCCTAGATATTTGTTTTTGCTTGTTATCTGGTGGGAAATTATCTAATGAGGTGTAAGAGTATGGGGGGCTGTTTGGACCGGATTGACAAGCCTAAAAGTCAGTTGAATTTTGTAATTGGTTAGGATTAAAAGTTTAGTTCCTCAGCATGGGGAGGGCTAATGTTCTTTGACCTGTATTTCTTTTCGGCCTGTACTATTGAGGTAGCATGACTACCTAGTCCCCAATTTGCTTATTCTCAGACTTGGCATTGGTAACATTAGAAAGGGTCACTTGATTTCAGTCTGCAAATATGTGTTTCTCCTATTTTTATCAATCAAAACATATAAGGGGATGAAATCATGTAGGATTAGATTTTTGGTATCAATTTTGTTGACCTGAGAGGAAACTTACGACCATGAGATCACAATTGATATGGGCCATTCATTCCTGTGCTGGTTTTCTTTTTTGTTTTAGCAGCCTTGTATGCCTGACATTTTCTTGATCCTAGTTTTATACTTGCCAGAGAATTATCTCTTACAATGTACGGCAAAATTAACTTTAGCTCTAAATTAGGAGCTGGCAATATCACTTAAATAATGATGCATCATTTTAGCTGTGATCAGGCTTTCATAGAAGAGTTTAAGGCTTTTGATTATTTCTCAGGTCCTGCCTTGATGAAAATAAAGCATTTCTGACAACAGCAGATTCGTCCATTAAGTTGGTTCCAGATGCTACCAAACAGATACCTGGTTGGAAGGGCATAGAATACAGAGTTGCATTTCCTCTGCTGAAACCTCCCGGTGCGAATTTTTATCCTCCAGATATGGACAAAATGGTACGGGTTTTCTAGTTATCTTATGTTAGTTTATGCTTGTGTTGGTGTTTTGCAAACCAAGGGTTATTAGGAAATTATAATACTGCTAATAAGTACTAAAATAGTACCGAAGGAAAAATTCAGAGGAGAGAGTAAAAGTGAGAGAGTTGTATTATGATTTCAAATCCTCAAAAATGGATACAAGACCCCATATATAGGAGTAGAACAAGGGAAGAAGAAAAGGAAAAATACTGTGGGGTTGAGTGTAGCAAATTTCCCTGTCCTAAGTAGAGCACTAGGCCACTAGCCCAGCAAGGGAACGGTATGGGCTACCAGTCTAGGATTGGTACAAGACAATGATTAGTATGCGTGAGAGCTTTTTGGGCTAGCATTCCAAGGCCAAATAATGCTAATTGAGGAAAAACCCATATCACTTTAATATTTCTGTAACTCAATGGCTAGAGTTAGCTCATATTACTTTCAACACTTTCACCAGGAATTTGACCTATGGAAGGACAGTCTGAAGGAGGATCAGAAACAAGTTGCAACAGGTTTTTTTAATGTTATCAGGAGGATTAGCGAAGTCACTTTTGATGCTTCATCCTTTAAAACCTCTGGGGGTAATAAAAAGTTGGATGCAACATATGATCTTTTTTGTGTTCCCTTCTCCCAAGAGTATGAGTCCTCCCTTGTGAAAGTTGCTGAACTGCTGCACCAAGCTGCAGATCTGGCTAGTTCGCCTAGGTGAATGAGTGCTCCACTCTATCTTTAGTGACAAGTTAAAATTTAGTCAGCTCTTGTTTGTATTTGCTGATTGAGTGTTCATTTTGGCATAGCTTGAAGAGGTTGCTATTCAGCAAAGGCAAGGCATTCCTTTCAAATGACTACTATGAATCAGATATAGCATGGATGGAATTGGTATGTATGTTTCTTTCATTCCACATATGTTCACAAAGTAATTTAAGTCAATGAATGATGATTAATCAAGTAGAATTCTGCATTTGGCTCTACTTTTTTGTTAACTAAGAGTGAGTGACCAAGACCTCTTGTTTTTAGTTTTCTTACAATTGAGTAACAAAAATAGCAATAAATAAAAAGAAGAGAAATGTATCCATGTCATTGCAGAATGCTGTGCCTGCTTTTTGTCTCATATGAATCAGCAAAGATCCTTACTACTGTGCTTCTTTGGGTAATTTTGCACCACCTTGGATAACAATAATGAAGCTAATAAAATTGATGTTGGTTACTGAAAGTGAAAAAATGGGGGAAAGGAGAGGAGATTGAGGAAAAATAGAACAGAATTGGGGAGAGATTGATCAGAATCAGGATGAATAAAATCAGAGGAAAGAATTAGGAAGATGCTCAATTGTCCATCATTATCAATATCATTCATTAAATCTTTGTCCATGCCTACACTAGTCCAGGGAGAGGAATTGTTCCTGCTCATATAATTTACTCTCTGTTTAATAATATAGATGACATTTGTCTTAGAATAAGAAATGATAAAATTGGAGAAATAAAATTTTTAATATACATCATATATATATACTTTGAAAACTTGACTATTAATTAACAAAAGAGAGAATAGAAGGGTATAGTGGAAAATGCAACATTTAGCTTCTATGAGTTTCCTTAATGTGATGTATATTTTGCAACAAATTTTAAATGACTTGTATTGTGTAATAGATTAATGAAATAACTTCTAACATATCTAAATCCTAGATGATGAAATAAATGTCCAAACTCTGGCATGAAGAATCTTGACCTGTAGTGCATCATTCTCCTCTAGAGTGAAACTTCACCTCATGTTGATAAAAAATGTAGGAGTGGGATCTTCAAGAACATGCTATATACCATTAGAAGGTCTAGGTGAAAAATGGAAAGAATGTGACAAACACGGTATTGAAAACACCAGGAAATTGCCAATCCAAGAATCAAATCACAAAAGATGAATAGACATAAGGCATACTGACCTAAGGCTCTTCATTAAAATTGTTAGCAAGCAAGTTTTATTGGATACATCGATGTTAGACTGCAAATGTCCCCACAAAAGCATTACCTTGAACCCCTTTGAAGAATTGAGTTGCAAATTTGGAATGAGAACATCTGTCACCATATAATGAAATATCGACAATTGTGCATTAGTCGATACGCAAAACGTAAAGTCACAAACTTATTTATGATATGTTGGTGTGACACTGGATATTGGCCAATAATTTTCGATAAATTACTGATATTTGCCGATATTTGTTGTGTAAAGAAACAAACATCATGTTGCAACAACCACGACATATAAAATATCATTCGTGTCACTTGATATTGCACTATGACTGCGGTTTTATTACTTATCTATCACCCAACTTGAGGGGGAATGTTGAACTCCTGAAATCAAGTTATTTGTGTAGGATATGAATCAATCTTTGTGAGACTATTATTGTATTTAAGATAACATTCATGCATATGCCTGTTCATTAATTGCATTAAATATTATTTATGTATCTAGGTTTTGCTACAGATGCATTTCCCCTACATAAATCACCTCTTAAATGCATATATTTTTCCTAGTCACTAGAATGTCTTAAGATATCTTGTAAATATCCTATTTGTTGGACATTGCAAATGAATGAAAGTATATAGCTTCATTCTCTCTTCTCTTTCATCTTCATTTTCTAAAATTCCACAATAAATATTGTTTTTGGTTCTTGTTGCTTGGTTCTACTTGCAGGAATCAAAGTTGGATGTTACTATTGGTCCATATGAGACATATGAAGATGCACTATTTGGATACAAGGTAAAAAGTGTAAAGTTCTATATGTTTTAGTTGAACTCATCTAAACTATAAAATGTAGCTTTTGCTTTCAATTGGTTGATTATTATTGCAATATTCAATCTCTAATTCTATTGAATTTAGGTGTCTTGTTTAAGACATGCCACTAGTTATTATTGTTATCAGAAAAATTGTGTGGGATTGGCATTTACAATAATCCATGGATGCTTCTGAAGAGAATACCATAAGGTTAGAATTAGAAATAAATCATTTAATTGTTGATACTTTTCATAAAGTGAAACTCAATATGCCATATATTATGAAACAGGGGGAGTAAGAATTTACTACTATAAAGTTGAGGACTAGAAATTAGAAAAGAGGTATGGGCTGGGGCATTTGGCTTGTGGAGCTTAGTAACATGTCTAATGAGCACCTAGTGATTAGCATGATCATTTGTATTGACATATGTTGCATCTTAAAATCTTGCAACCTTTATATGCAGTTTTTTTGAATGAAAACAAACATTTATCTATATGAGTGTTAGAGAAGATGAATAGAAAATCTTACACTTTGATACGTAAGCTAATACAAATTGTATCAAGTTAGGAAGGGGTTATTAGTAGGGGATAATTGAATCTTGAAAAACAGAAATGAGGCAAGAAGAGAGTTGAATATGATTCTTGGTACCTCTTTGAACCATACACTGACAAGAACTACCTAACGTCTCAATACTTAGAATAAATCATGTGAGATTTTTGTTATCACCAACCTCAAACTCATGCACTAGATAGTTGAATGAGTTGTTTTCTATAGAGAGAAAAATAATAGTCAAATTCTGAGGTGTGTTTCATTCCAATGCGAGCTTAATAATTATAAGAGAGTGTTAAGTTTCATTTAGTTACAATAAAACTCTAGAAAATAAAAGATTGATTTTGGTTAACTAATTAAACTAGCTAGTTATTAAATGAACTAACTTTACTATTTTAATTCCGACCAAAAAGGTGAATTAGGTATGAGGGACTTTTCGTCCTGAATTTTGACTTTTACAGCCCCCCATACTCCATATTTGACTTTGGATTTTTTTACAAGTTAACAAGTTATTTTATAGGGTAAAACATCATTAAAAAATAGGGTTGGCAAAAGTCAACCCAGCTCGATCCCCAAAAAAATAAAAAATAGGATGGGTAATGGAGTGTAAAGCCCTTTGTGGATATGACTATTGGACTTTTAGCAAGTAGAACACCTTGCCAAAACTTTTTGTACATCCCCCCAATCCTAGGCGCAAAAGAAAAAAAAAAGATAAAGAAAAAGAAAAAGGAAAAAAAAAGCTCCTATAGTACATCACATGTTTTTTCTTATGCCAATTACTAGCTAACCCTCCTCTATGCACTTCTCTAACTAGTAACTCTCAAACCGAACTCTTGGAAATGCACAACTTCTTGTTCTTGAAGAAAAATCCATCATGAATCAAGTAGGGGCCTCAAACCTTGTCTTGACCTTTAAATAACTTGGCGAAGTCTTCATCATCTGTGTAGAGTTTCTTCAAGCATTCAAATCCTAGGAGTTGAGCTTCTAATAATGGCAAAGTGCAATACCTTCTATATGGGACATCAACTACAACATATTCTCTTGCCATTCTTATGTTTAGTTGTAAAAGAGAAGGATTGTAAAAATTGTATCCACCTAGCATGTCTAGGATTTAGCTTATGCTGTTCATTTATGTATTTTAAGGACTCATGATCAGTATGCAATATAATTTGTGATGGTTTAAGGCACTGAGACCAATAGTCTAGAGCCCTAATAATAGCATAAAACTCTTTGTCATAAGTGTTATAATTAGATTGGGAGCCATTGAGTGTTTTATTAAAGAAGGCTATTGGTCTTTCTTCTTGTTGTAAAACTGCTCCAATGCCTACTCTTGCATGACACTCTACCTCGAACACTTTGGCAAAGTTGGGCAATCTTAGGATGGGAACTTCACTTAGCTTTCCTTATTAACTTGAAGGCTTCATTTGCTTCTTTGATCCACACGAACTCCCCTTTCTTGAGACTTTGGTGATAGAGGCCAATATGGTACTAAATCATCCTATAAACCACCTCTAAAATGAGGCTAACCTATGGAAGGATCTAACATGGGTAATGGATGTAGGTTACGTCCTTATCATCTTCATCTTTGAATCATCCATATTCCATTGTGGGATACAGTAAAACCATAGGAATGTGACTTTAGGCATGAAGAAGTCACATTTCTCTAGCTTACCATGTAACTTATTTTCCCTAAGAAGTATTAGTACAAGTTTTAGGTGTCTGACATTCTCATCACTACTACAAGATTATAAAATAAATGGCCTAAGGACTTCATGCATGAGCCTCATAAAAGTACTTGATGCCTTGGACAATTCAAATGACATGACCATCCACTCGTACAACCTTCTCAGGCAATTTTCCACTCATCCCATTCTTTCACCCTTATTTGATAATAACCACTCAAGTAGATTTTGGAAAATATATAAGCTCCATACAAACAATCCAACATGCTATCAAGCCTAGGTATGAGGTACCTATACTTGATGGCAATGTTGTTGATTACTCTATTATCAACATAGATCCTCATAAAGCCATCTTTCTTTGGCTCCAATAAGGTAGGCATGTCACATGGGCTAAGGGATTCTCAAATGATGCCCTTTGCAACAACTCCTCTACTTGTCTTTGTAGCTCCAAAACCTCGTTAGGGTTGCACCTATAGGTGGGCTTGTCTGGGAGCGTAGCATAGGGAACCAAATCAATTTGGTGCTCTATACCTTACTTCACTAGGTAAATTGTTCGAGAAAACCTCCCAAAACTCTCCCAACAAGGTCTTGACCCGAGGGTTAAGAGAGACACCATCTCATTACTATCAAGCATCATCAAGAGGAACATCATTTTTCCCTTGGCTATAGCCTTTTCTAACCCCTTCCCATCTATGAACAAGGTATTTTTACATTCGATGGATTCCTTAACAAGTGAGGATTGATATCTAAGGGATATAATTACAATGGTTTTGTGGGAAAATTTCAAATAATAAGTATTCTTCCTACCATCATGCTTTAAACTCTTATAATATTTCCGAGTCCTACCTAACATGGCATCTATAAGAATTACATCACAAAAAATATTGTGTTGGTAGGTTTTGCCAATGGAGAATGGCACAACTACTTGTTTGGTCACCTTAACCACATTGCCATTATTAAGCCATTGGAGCTTGTATCAAGCAATAAAACTGCATTCGCAGTCGCGATTGTGGTCGCAATGTTGCGTCGTGATTTTTTTAATTTTTTTTTCACAATAAATTTTAGCAAATATTAGTAAAATATCGGCAAATATTGGCTAATAACTGATATATCATTAATAAAAATGTGAAATTCTAAAGCCGTCACGTATAGCCCATTTCGCGTATTGGCTAACCAAAATACGATAAATATTGGTCAATATTGCATATCGGGATTGATCTTTAATTGCATGGCTTGTAGGCCCTTGCATGTGTGGTAGTCGGTAGGTTAAGCTTTTCCACAAAGGTACATAAAGCCACATTCGAGCGACTCCTTCCATCCACAATAAGGGAGTATACCTTACCAAGGATAGTGCACTTGATACGGAATATACTTTCCTTTTGTGATGCATTTGAAAGACAAATTAGATCATGCTAAGGAATATGGTGGACTAGGATAATTACTATTAAAATTAAATATAGAAACGAAGGTTGAAGAAGAGGAAAATATGAACCTGAGTAACCCTTAGATTCATATACTTGCAACTACCACTCAAACTATGCATCACTTGAGATAAAAGAAATAAGATTTAAAGATAAAATTCAATCAAAGTTTTCAGTCAACTTTGAAGGATGAAAGCTCAAGAATGTGACTTAAATGGCAACCAAAATTTGATTTTCATTCATACGTGACTCAAACATTTATTTGGAAATGTTAGCCTCTTTGTGTTACAAAAAGATCGCAATGACCTTCTATGGACAGATTTAGTTTACATACTAACTAGATAGTTTTCCTAATACAAGCTAAATGGCTAATTTGAAACAAATAAAAACAAATCCGGTCTAATGACGGCCTAAGGTTTGAAATTCAAAAACCATAAAGGAGAACACCTTCTCAGTGACTGCTACATCTGATTGGGAGGTTCAACAAGTAATATGGTCAGCTAGATATAGATAAAATATGAGCTAAAAATCATCCTAACCAGCCCTAATGATATCCTATGGCTAGAAATTCAAAATTGTTAGCTTAGGACATCATCTCCATGCTCTTACAACCTGACTTACTAGTTCCCACAAATTAACAAGCTAACTTAGTTGAGTTGACATGATTAATTTGAATGAAATTTGGGATATTTATTTTTCAAAATATAGCACTTGAATGAAATTAATGTAAATTTGGAATATTGTCGCGAGTTTAAGGCAAAACAAAGTCATCATAATATTTGTTAGCAATAACAAAAATGATAGTGGATGCTCCTGCATCAAACTCCTAGTTTGCTGTCAATGCTAATATGGCACTTGACACAACAAAATTTTAAGACACAAGGAATACGAGTAACTTGTGTCCTAAAATGATATAGCGAATGTCCAATGATTCTTAACCAAGAGAAACATCATGGCCGGTAGTGAACATGGTAAGTGATATAAAGTGATGGAGCCAAAAATTAAGAGTGCTTACCCATTTTAAAGGATTCTTATAAAAATAAAAATAAAAATGTGAGAGTTTAGAGGCACTCATGACTCAACTTCTCACCAAAGCTCATATGCTCATGCCTCGA
The DNA here is from genome assembly GCA_039764185.1 of Tamarix austromongolica. Lineage (NCBI taxonomy): Eukaryota > Viridiplantae > Streptophyta > Magnoliopsida > Caryophyllales > Tamaricaceae > Tamarix > Tamarix austromongolica. The sequence continues at coordinate 37,339,254 of CM077816.1, read as the reverse complement.
AGGTGGAAGTTGATGGACAAAAAGGAATAAGATACATAGTCATTCTTCTCAACAGAGGGTAAGGAATGGCTAGATCTTGTGTCTACCTCTAGGACATAGGACCTGGCTTCATCAAATATACTCACGGTTTCATGGGGTGAGAATTTTTTGTGCAAAAGTGAGCATGGTAAAAAGCATGGTTGAACTCCCATAGTGTTTGTGTGGTTAAAGTTTTCAACAAAGGGTGAGTGGTGGATAATGTTTTTGAAAGGTGCGAAGACAAGGACGTTATTCTTGATGTCCAAAGTGTATTGTCTACCATCTTGCTTTATGAAATTTAGAAGACACGATGGTACTCTAGGAGAAATAACAATCATATCTAGGGAAAATGTATGAAGAGCTTTATTAAAATTGGTTCTTCTCATATATAAATAAGTAAAAGTTTCAATACCTCAACCATGGATTTAGAAATTTTTTGTTGAAGTTCAAAGAGGTTGGGAGGTGGTATTGCAAGATGACCAATTTCCTTGAAAAATGAGAGGATATGGTCGGTTTGTGCAACTTCATCTTTCATGGTGTTTGTGGTCTCTTGAACCACCGTAGTTTCTTTCATTAGTTCCTCTCGAACAACAACATTAAGCTTCTCCTTTTCCTCCTATTGTTTCATCTTTTCATTGATCTCTTCAAATCTCATGAGTGTCACTTCTCATTTGTTGGGGCACATGGATTTGAAGTGACCAACGACTTGACATTTTGAGCACCGAGTGACTCTTGGTTTACCCTCTCTTTGCATATTCTTACATTGGCCTTTAACATCAAAGGATTGAGTAAGAATTTAAAATTTTGGAGAGCTCTTCATTTCTTGATAAGCAGTCACCTTGTCGTACAAGTTATAGTTGTCAGATGGTGGTGAGAACTCCTTTCCAAGCAATAAAATCGCAGTTGTGGTCACGATTGCGGTTGCAGCCGCAGTAGTCGCGAACGATATTTTATATGCCGCGGTTGTTGTGGTGTGAAATTTTTTTTTTCACAATAAATATTAGCAAATACCAGTAAATATTGGAAAATATCGGTAAGTATTGATAGAATATCAGCAAATATTAGTTGATAACTGATATATCACCGATAAATATGTGAAATTCTAAATCCGTCGCGAATCGCCAATTTCGCGTATCGATTGACCCAAAATCTGATAAATATCGGCCGATATTGCATATCGGGACCGATATTTAATTGTATGCGCCTTTCCCATAAGCTTTTTCAACTTTCTCCATAACCTCACTTATGACTCTCCCTTCATCCTCATTTGATGGCATATGTTCTACCAAAATGACGCATAACCTTTGAACCTCATGATGGCAACCTTGAAAGCTTTCTCATTGGAGTAACATTTAGTTTCAAATTCCCTCCCTTGAACCTTTTTTTAATATTTTTTTTCCGAATCAGAATATTCTTTGAGGTTACCATTGAAGTATAATGGTTCCCTTTGTTGTTAAATTTCGTAGTTATGGTAGAGCGTAAGTGAAATGGAATCAATTGGGATTCAATGAAGGTTAGGGGATGATGTTTGTGTTTGGGGGAGTGAGATGACCGAAAATGGTGAATAAAATGATGGTATAGGATGGTGGCTGGAGGTGAACGAAAATGTGGAGAATAAAAAGACAAGACCCAATTTACAAACTTTGAGCTTTGATACCAACTTGATGCATATGAAATACAAATTAGGTCATGCTAAGAAAGATGGTGGATTAGGAATTAGGATAATTACTGGCGAAATTAAAAACAGAATTGGAGGTAGAAGAGGAGGAAAATATGAACCTAAGTAACCCTTAGATTCATATACTTGAAACTACATCTCAAGCTATGCATCACTTGAGATAAAAGGAATAAGATTTGAACATAAAATTCAGTTAAAGTTTTTACTCAACTTTGAAGGTAGAAAGCTCAAGAATGAGACTTAAATAGCAACCAAAATCTGATTTTCATTCATATGTGACTAACATTTATAAGGAAATGTTACAAAAAAATGTTAGGCCCTTTGAGTTACAAAAAAACCACAATGTTGTTCTATGGACAGATTTAGTTACACACTAACTAGACAGTTTTTCTAATACAAGCTAACTAGCTAATTTAAAACAAACCAAAACAAATCAGGTCTGATGATGGACTAAGGGTTGAAATTTGAAAATCACAAAAGAAAATACCTTCCCTTCCCAATGTCTGCTACATCTAATCGGGAGGTTTAACAAGTAACATGGTCAGCTAGCTAAAAGTAAAATATAATATAAAAATCATCCTAACGAGCCCTAATGATGTCCTATGGCTAGAACGTTGAAATTATGTGCTTAAGACATCATTTCCATGCTCTTACAACCCGACTTGCTAATTCCCACAAGTTAACAATCTAAGTTAGTAGGGTTGACATGATTAATTTGCAACAAGTGAACTAGCCTTTTAGTAGCTTGTAAGACCTTGTCTCCTAAGAACAACAATCATCTAAAATGTCATAAAAGTTGCTGCACTTCTTCACGCAAACCAGACCTTCTATTGTACTTGTTTTTTCTCCGTTTTTTGTGCCCATACATTGTCCAGAAACCTGCCCAATCTCACTGCTACAGTTTCTTCTTTTTTGGTGAATTGATTTTTTGTTGTTTTTCTTCCATAATCGGGGACCTGATTGTCCTTGCTGCTTCTTTACCTCTTTCCCTCCATTATAGTGAGAAAAACTGGCCAAAATCCCAGCCGTGGGATACTGTTGCTTCTGATCTTCATTTGCAATGCATGGGGCTGGAAATGAACCATTTTTAAGCCACTAAGATTTATCAAAAGGTTGTGGTTTGCATGGCATGGATGGATGGATAACTGATTCTTAATCAGTTTGTGGAAGTTTTCGACATTCTTGCTTGCCTTGGTTGGGAAGCATAAGAATTTGGGATCTTTGTTCTTCTATATAAAACACTTGAACTTAATTAATTTCGGATTCTTGATTTGAGCTTAAGGAAAAAATGATCATAATTTTTGTTAGCAATAACTAAAATGATGGTGGATGCTCCCTCATCGCTTTGTGTCTCTTCTTCAACAAACTCCTCAGTATGCATTATCCTTCTCACCACTAGGGCTTCTCCTACATCCGATGGGGCTTCTTCATAGGCCGAAATGACCCCTTCCTTTTCCCCTTCTCGGTTCCATTCCTCCTTGTCCTAAAGTGACATAAGTCTTTTGTTTGGACATTTATTTTTGTAATGTCCAATCCCTTGACATTTAAAACACTGAAATCCTCTTCCCCTACTTGACTCACCTCCATCTTGCTTCCCTTTACGCTTGAGATGCTTGCATTCTATCTTTGGGGGGCAAATCTCGATTGTATCTTCTCCTTCTTGTGCCAATCTACTTTGATGGCTAGATGAAATAGCTCATCATGAATCTCACAAATTCCTTGATGTAATCTTCTATACTTGATAATTAAGAGAAAACATTTTTTTTTAAAGATCTTGAGTATAAGAAGATGCTGGAAACCGTTCTCTCATCAACTTCTTCATCTTGGTCTAACTCTTCATTTTGGACATACGTTTTCTCCTCCTTTGATGAGTTATGTTTTCCCATCACAAGGAAACATGCACTTTCAACTTTAACATCGCCACCTTGAAGGCCTTTCATCATCATTAGCCTTAGCTTCAAACATGCTAGAGCACCTTAGCTCCTACTCTAGAAAATCTTCCAGGTTTTGAGATCCATCAAACTGGGGCACTTCTATTTTGATATCGTGGAAAGGGTCCCTTTTGACATGCCTTCTCCTCCTTTGGACCCTTGAGGAATCATTTGAAGAAGAATTAATCCCACTAACATCCTCCTCCATGGTCGGCTCTCCTTCGAACTCTTGTGAGGGTGGAGTTCTTTGCTGATTTATTGGGTTAGCATTTGGCACTAGTGTCTCCAAAATTCCAAGTACACGCTTCATATCACCTTGTAGTACCTCAATAACTCAAATCTCTTCTTAGGTTGTGTACTTCATTAATGTTCAAGACTCTTGGCACTTGGTCTCCCATGGTGCTTGAAGTTGATGAAACAAAAGGGTGAAAGGTCCAAAAATTAGGGTTTGTGTTTGAGGGTAGTGGTTGGCTAGAAAATATTTTTGAATGTGTGTTTGGGTTTAGACAAAGGTGACCGGTATAAATAAGAAAAATGAGACCCAATTTATTAATATTAATTTTTGATATCAATTTGATGTGTATGCTAAATAATTAGGTCAAGTTTAACGAGGAAGATGGGGACCAGGGCTATCATCCATCAAACCGAAAAGGAGAAGAAGATGGAAGGTAGAAGAAAGTTTTATTTGATCTACAAGTAACTCTTGAGATCAACCACTTAAGGTATCAACACTAGAGATAAAGAATGTGAGATTTTGAAGTGAAAGACGAAGCTCTTCGCTCAAGCTTTGGGTGTATGAAAATAGAGTTTTGCACTCAAGATTTTTTTGCTAAGGTGTATAATGATATGATTCATGTAGGAACTAAAACATGTAAGGGGGTGTTAGGAAATTACAAATTATCACTCTAACCTTCTTTGGCTGACTTGTTACATACTCCAATAACTAGCTCTCTAATACAAACTCAACTAGCTAGTTCAGTTTTAACTAAAAGAAATCAGCTTCTAACTGCAACCTATGGCTGATTGTCTAAAGTACCATAAAGAAAACAACTTTCAAGGCTTTAAATCTGTCCTTGGGAAGTTTACAAGAGAGAAAAGACCAACTATCAACTTTTCATGACTACTTGCTACATTAGAAGAAGTTACCAGCCCAAAAGTAGCTAGAAGCCTTATTATCCAACCGGTACTCTAGTTGTTGGTTATTGCCCAATAATGACTGATTGGATGCTCTAAAAGGTGCTGCAAAGACTTCTAATCAGCAACAACACCCTAGGTCTGAAATATGCTTCTTGTCTCCCCTTTTTTTGTGGCCCAATGGTATCCAAACAATGGATGTTGCTGCCTGATCTTGGCTGGTCTTGGGACTTCAAAAATTTGGACTGATTTGGAGCTGGATGAGCCACGTAAATGATGGTGGCTGTGTTCAGCTCATGCATGGCTGTGCATGGCACGCCACTTGGACCTTGCATGGCTTCACCCCTTTAGGTAATTAATTTGGTCCAAGTTAGAAGTGTTTTGCATGTTCCTAAATTAGAGAAATTAATTAGTTGATTTGCTCCATTTATAAAGGATGCTCCATCATCACCTCCTTGCTAAGATTTGGTTGAGAAGTGCAATGGGTTGTTGGTCCTGCATCAATACAGCCCCTATGCTGTTTCCTGATGCTTCCCTTTCCACCAACAATGACTTCAAAGGCTATATCATTCACCATAGCCTGGCTGACCTATACCTATCTAGATTTTCATTTCGGCTAAGAATCACATTGACTGCAAATCTAGATATTAAATGCTAAATATGAAAACATAGCCATCAATGGATGATATCATATTAGTGTTTTTCAGACCCTCAAACCAAAAAAAGCAATATTAAATGCTAAATACAGAAGCATAGCCATCAGTTGATGATATCGTATTTATATTATTCAGGCATGAACCATATTCCTCTTCCTTTTTGTCAGGCAACATTTGAGGCCTTTATTGGAGTCCGGGATGACAAAGCTACAGCTCAAGTTAAACTATTTGGTGATCATTTACTGGTACTCATGAATAAGTGGCATCTAATTTCTTCAGCAAACAATAACTATTAATCCTTTCTGTCCTTCATAATTGTTTTTTAATTTTTATTTTTCTTTTCAATTTTTCTTCCAGGTGTTGGAGCAGAATCTCCCTATGGATGATGCATACAAATCAAAGGATGTAATATCTGCGCCTATTCGTGTTATTCAGCTAGTGTACAATTCTGGAGTAAGTTCAGCTGATGTGGGGATGGCCAATCATAGTCAGGAGTTTCGTATTACAGTCTTTACAGATGACAGTTACGACCTCTATACCGGGGTCCAGATTGCTGGTCTGTGCGGTTCGACTGCCAAAAAAATAAAATAAAAATAAATTCTCCACTTGAAGTATTCATACCTGAATTTATATTTTAAAACTTGTTATTATAGTCGGACTTTGCAGAAAATTCTGCTCCAGTCCAAGTAAACTGCCTTGCCCAATGCTTGGACATTTACCCTTATAGATCTCTCACATGAACCCTGGCTTTTTACCTGAATGCCTTGGTATGATTCTCACGATACTGTTTACAATCTTATATTCCTATTCTATTTCACATTATACTTTTAATTTGGGCTCATTAATTAAGAATTAATAAATTTGTGGAAAATAAAATTCCTAAGATGACTAAACTACCCTTATATAAATATAATTTTGGCAACTTGATCATTAATTAATGAAGTAGTGGGGAGAAGGTATAGTGGGAAATTTAACATTTAATTTATAAGTTTCCGTAATATGACTTCTATTTTGAAACAACTTTTTGAAGAAAAAGTGTCCTATATTGTAAAACGGAAGGAGTATCTAAATTTAGTTGAAGAATTTTCATTGGTGCTATTCCTTCTAGGAAATTGTGATAGTGGAGTTATGAAAGTTAACCACTCAACATTTTGTCAGGATGTTAAGGGCCCTCAAACTGTCGCATTTAATTTACCTAATGATGAACGTATAGTAAAAGATCGTGGGACTTCTATGGTTATGTTGAAAAACGTCTCCGAGGCAAAGTAAGAAACCTGTTTGATATTATGCCATTTTTCTTTTGCTGCCAATATCTCTTTGTTGTTCTTTGGTATGTTTTCCTCCTTAAGCTACTGAATGCTACCTTACTTGACTTTCCTGACTAGGTTCCATCATATTCTTCTACCAATAGCTCATGTATGCATTGTGGAGGAACAACAAGAGCAGGTAGACTTTGAGTCATTCTTCACGCATACAATTTGCCATGAATGCTGCCATGGGATTGGGCCTCATACAGTTGTACTTCCCAATGGTCAGAATTCTACAGTTAGATTGGTGAGTGACCTAACTGTTTATAATGGTAATGTTTGTCAACTTATGTACACACACACTAATTGTGGTAACTTGAGATTGTGGATTCTGCTACTAACAGGAGTGGGAGATAAAGTGCAGCAGTTAAGAACAAATATTATTTAATGTTGATCAAACATGAGTTAAGGCCCTATAGGGGCATATAGGTTAAATTGGAGATAAAGTTTAGTGTAATTGTATTATCAGTAGGTATTTGGTAATGGTGTTGTTCTAAACTAAGAATTGAATGGACCTACCTCTAATTTGCAAAGTAAAAACTAAACACAAATTAGAAAGAAATAATAATAATAATAATAATAATAATTTTAGGATAATGGCGGTTTTTTAAATAATAAAAATTTAAAAAACTATAAAGACCTATACAGATTGGCTATTCATAATGTATAATTAAATGACACTAAACATATAGAAAGTTTAGGAAATAACTGAAGAAGACATTGAAACACCAGAACCTGTTAAGGGGTGTACGATTGGTGTTGAACGTCAACCATACTCCTTCCACGAACTTTAATGGTGATGAATCTAGGGAAGCAATGACTAACAATTGACGTTTTATATAGTGATGGGCTTGGAAATCACCATGAAAGGATGGATGAATATTTTCTTTCTAGATTAATGGAGTATGGATTGAATATTGATGCAAAACGAATTTGAATTATAGAATATGGATTATGGTTGAAGATGATGGAACTCTATATGTTATCTTTAAAATACAGTTTCTAATGATGGATTCATGAAGCTCATAAGATTAGGATGTATATATAGGTATAAGGCTAGGCTTTTGGGATCCAAGATGGGCTAGGAGTCTTAGGCCAAGTTAGATTATAAGTTGGAGAAGTTTCTTAAAACATAAATGATGAACAGCATATTCAAAGATGTGGTTGAAGGCTCTGGATGTCCTCTCTTAAGGGATGGTTGACCTCATAATTCCAAGGGCTATTGTTGACGTCGTCAATTGTGTGCTTAACTTACTCCATAATTTAGTTATAATCTGGAAATTCAAAACATGATAGTTATAGATCTTTTTTTGTGGTTTTCCTTTTCAAATTGAATCATCTCCATTAGACATTGAGCACAAAGATGTTATATCCAAAATTCTAGCTTCTTGAAACCTAGATGGTTGTTGTTGCATGCATGCATGTTCAAAATATCTCGTATTGACTACTTTTTTCCCTTGATGATCTTCAAAGGGTACCTATGGTTTGAGAGAGTTTAAACCAACCTTCTTAAGAAAAGTTAAGTGTAGTTGTGAGACTTTTCTTGGTCTCTTAGTTAAACTAAAACCAAAAAACTCAAAAATACAGCTCAAACAAACACATACTCAAAAGAAAACAAACACCAATGTCCTTAGTCATTGTCTGAGAATTCCTTATATTCATGACATTCTATATTAGAACTCAATCTTAGCATAAAGCCTTTTTTTTTGGATAAATGACTTGTCTATTTCTATAGCTCTTGTTTCATTTGTTTGTACTTTGTACATTATGAAACAAGTTCATGTATCAAAATTTAAATTAACTGAAAGGTGATTGAATTGGTTATTTTTAGCAGATGCAGTGCCTTGTAGTAATATATAAAAATTTAGTGGGGCTGAGATCAGTAAGAATTGTTATAAAAGTTTCTGACAAAAATCTACCTAAATTCTTACACAGGAGCTGCAAGAATTACACTCAGCCATAGAAGAGGCTAAGGCTGATATAGTTGGGCTTTGGGCCCTAAAGTTTTTCCTTGATCAGGTAAGTAGTCACTTTATACTGTTTTGTGTTAAGACCACATCCATTTGAAATCCCATCAATAACTTGTGTAGTATAATGTTGTACAACAAAGTTCTAGCTAAATAGAAAAGTGTCCATGGAACTAGCCCATCGAATGTGATAATTTGGCTTGCCTAAGCACAAAATGTTGACATCATAGTTTATGACACTTCATCATGCTTCACTTCCTACATCTTGTCGTTAGTATTAATACTAATCATTTGTGTGTGTGACCATTGAGGCTCAAAAATCTGCAAGGTATGGGAAAAAGACTTTACACGCACATCTTGTTTGTTGAAATTTCTGCTAGCCCACTTATCATGTTATTTATATATCGAGTGTAGAGATCTTGATTATTTTACCCCCATCCAACTAAGTTTTTGAATCTATGCTGACTATTCTTTTAATTTTACGGATTTGTTGGCACTTGGAATTTTATATATTGTTAAAGGATGAAATACTTTCTGGGACAAATCTGGAATGTGAATTCATTCATCCGTTTTCTTTTCTTTTCCTTATGTTTAATTCATTTAGAGGTTTTTTCATGTTTCAACTTAAAACTTTGAGCTTTAGTAGATAATTTTTTTTGAGGCAATACAGTGTTTCATGAGTTAACATATGTTTTGATATTTGAAACCAAGCAATAGAGAATAAGAAAGACAAGAGCAAGAAAATAATATGTTTATGTTGTTCAGCAATTGCTTATGGCAGTGGGTTGAGGCTAGGAATTTTATTAATGTGTTCAATTATAAATCAACATCTAAATCTATAAACTCCATTTCAGATCTCTCTCAGATCAAGTGTCTCTCTCTTAGGTCTTCATCTATTAGGAATCGGTGGAAAATATAATCTCTCTTTGGTCTTCATCTATTAGAAAATGGTGAAAAATATATATGTATCACAAAATAAGCAAGTTCAAGGCGACAAAACAATGCAATTCTTCATGGGTGTGTCAATCAACATAGGCTACCCATGTTCTTTTTGCTTGAAACTCTCCATGATTGTGTAGGACAACACTAGCCACTCATGTAGTCTTCAAAAACCTTTGAGCAATTCCTATTTGATGCACATGCTCCAAAGTGCTCATTTACAAGCTTCACAGTTCAAGAATCTTAGTTTGTCGGGCTTCCCTATATAATAATCTCCCACTTGGAGACCCATAGAAAGAAGAGATCATCAATCCTTAGGGTTCAACAACTAGCCACCAGCAAACACTTTAGCTCTACTCAAGGAGGCTAACTAATTAGTGCCAACACACTTGGTTGGCTTGTCAACAGGATTCCTCGAATCTTACACTTGGTTGGATCAACATTCCATATTCCACGAGGATAACAATGAAGTAATACCTCTTAATATGCCTTGTTCTTGAGTGAAATATTAGGTTTCATATAAGCTGAATTGCACTCTAACTATCCATAACATCTTTTTGTTTCCAACTCATTTCATCGAGAAACAGTGATAACCACACCATCTCTTTTCCTACCTTTTCATAACCTCATGCGCAACTTTTGTAGTAGGCAAATAGATAACTTCTGGAATTTTGGATATCCATCAAATAGTAGTACCTCCATTAACATCAACATCAACAAATCTTTCCAGCACAGCAACACTTCCTCAAAACTAAGAGCTTGATCAGAAGTGTCCTTTAAGTACCTAAAGAGCCATTTAATTCTCATGATGTGTCTCCCTAGGTTTATAAATATGCTAACAACTTTGACAACATGAACACTATCTAGTATTGTGTACACCATAGCATGCATACTGTTTCCTACAATTGATGGATAGGAATTGTTTCATGCTACTATTTTCAATGTGCATGTCAAGTCATTACAAAGTCTAAAACAAGGATGTTAATCACTCTTAAAATTGTTCTCATGCATAAACACATTAAAATACAGATACTACTTTCGTGATGCTTGCTTAGTCCATGCAAGTTCTTCTTGACCTTATAGACTAGACATTGCAGTCGTCTTACAATATATCCATATGGTTGCTTCATTTATATTTCCTCATCCAAATGACCGTGCAAGTGCCATCATCACATCCATCTACTCTCAATGTAGATTGTCAGTGGCTATTATGGTCACCAATATTCTAATATTAGTCATCTTCAGCATAGGAGTAAAGCTCTCATTGTAGTAAATTCCTTTCTTCCATGAATATTCTTCGACCACCAATCTTGTCTTGTACCTCATTGTACCATTGAGTTCTTTTTTAATATGATATAACTATTTATTAAGTACTACTTTCTTCTTAGCTAGCTGTTCCTCTTAGTTACTTGATCTTTTGTGGTCCTCGTTAATTCACATAATGCTGGTATTAGAATAATGGGCTTGGGGTCTAAGTCTATTATTATTTCCTCAATGTCACAATTCAACTTCAGGTAATTTGAAGTGATCATTACTTAGTCCAACCTACTTGTCCTTATAGAACACACACTCATCATGTTCAACATCATAGTGTCTAATCATATTCTTGTGCATATCATCTCAAAATCTATATCCATATTCAATGGACTTGAGACTATGCTTCTCCCAATGATCTGGATCCTTATTCACAAAAGATAAACACAAAAAGATTCTGAGATGAGAGAGATTTACTTCTTTTTTTTTCCTAGCCCAACCCATGGAATGAAATCGCGGGTCCGATATTGCGTATCGGCCGCAATTTCGCGGAATCGGTGCCTGCCGCGACGCGAAACAACCGAAACGCGACGGAGGGAGAAATTCACGACGATGTCGCCGATATTTCGGCGCAATATCGGATGTTGGAAAATATCGGCGATATTGTCCGAAATATTGGTGACCCTACAGTAACTAGCAGTTATTGATGGAAGAAAGGAAAAAACACTAACCCGCAACCCGAAACCGTAGAATCGGGCGGCGAGCGGCGGACGACAACTGGCGAGCGGCGGACGGCGACTGGCCAGCGGCAGACGACGAGCGGCGAACGGTGACCAATAGCTGTAACCTTGGATTGGAGGTGTGGCCGTGTGGGAACTCTGGAACTCGAAGCGGAAGTCTGCTAACAGGACGACCGGAAGATTCGAGCTGCTCGAGCACTCGAGGTCGAAGTCGAGCACTCCGGAAGAGTCGAGCAGCTCGAGTACTCGAGGTCGAACTTCGAAGTCGAGCACTCTGGAGTCTGGAACATAGAATGAAATCGCGTATTTTCATGTAGCACTCGAGGAAGAGTCTGGACCGTCGAAGCCTATGACTTATAAGATATTAGCTTATAACTGAGTCTGAGAGTTTGACACTTTGACTTTGAGAATTGATACTCTAGTACAGTAACCACCGATATTAGCTTATAACTTATAAGATACATCACAGTAAACGGTCGAACTACCTCAACAATTAGTAATTTAGTATAAATATTTCTTATTTAGTAAATATAAAATATTTAAATAATTTATGTTGAATTATGCTACTAATATGCTATAATATTATTTCTTTTTTATTAATTAACTAACTAATTTACTTAACTTATGTTATCTAATTTTTATTAATTAACTATTATTTATTAGTTAAATAATATATTAATATATTGCTAATTTTCATATGCTACGTATATGAATTTTTTAAAAAATATTAATACTTAGCCTAGTAATGATGTGATATTAATAATTAATTAAATTAGTATATGGATAAATTAATACTTATAATTATTATAATTTAAATATATTGTTAATATATGCAGTTATGTACTATAATAAATTAATAACGGTTTATTATTAATAATTTTGTATGATTATTGAATACTAATTAGTTAAGTAATTTTAATATTAATTAAATTAATACATGGTTAAAATTAATAGATGGATAATAAGTTATTTATAAATTTTCATATAATAAATTTATAACATATAATTTAACATATAATAACTTATTATTTATTAATTAGCAAAAGTAGTGTTGTTAGAATAATTTAACATATAATAAGTCATTTAAAGACTTCTAATATAACATATAACCTTCATGCATAGTTGTATAAGTAATTAAATGATGAATAAATACCATTTAATCCATATTGTGAAAAAAAAATTAGAAATCACGCCGCGACGGCCGCGACACATAATTTATTGACCGCGACACTCCGATACCGCGACACCGCGACCGCGACCGCAATCGCGACCGCGACCGCGGTTTTATTGTATGGCCCAACCTCTTTCGGTATCCCATTATCAAGCAGAATTGAAGGCCCTATATTGTGTTGTCTACATTAGTCCAGAACTGCTTAGGTAATTTTAAATGCAATCTCATGCTTCATGCACATTATTTCAAGCACCTGTTCACCCTTTCAACAACCCTATTTTGATATGGCTTTCCAAGGACCCATCTTTTCCTACTTGATTGAAAGAAAATATTTGTAAATCTGCACTATCATGCTTACCTCTATTATCTGACTCGTGAAATTTGAATTAACCCAATCTCATTCTCATCATCTGTCCTCCCAAAAGCATCAAACTTGCATTTCAGAAAGTAAACCCGCACTTTTCTACTGCAATCATCAATAAATGCGACATAGTACCTAGAGCCTCCTATCGATGGTAATAGCATAGGCCCCACATCTTTGTGTACTAACTCCAATCAATCTATGTTAGGCTTTTTTATGTTTTTTGTGAAACTGTCCTTGTGCTTTCCTTAGATATAGTTTTCACAAAGTCTTAGTTTGATGTCTTTTAGATTAGCTAGAATCATAATGAAGCCAAAATCTTCATTACTTTTTCGCTAATGTAACAGATCCTGTAATATCACAATATAAGTGAACTGGTTTTTAGTTAATGCTACCACATTCTGGCACCCAAATAAGGAGTACAATGTCCCTGGATATCCATGGTATCATGATAGCATCCTTTGCGTGTTTCTAGGAACCTTCTCTAACCAAGGTCCTCTAGCATGTGTTGTCTAACCAAGCAAGAAAAAATCAGGTAAGTTTTTAATTCTGAGATGAACCTAACATCCTTGAGCTCCTACTTGCACTCATTAGGAGTCTTAATAAACGCCTCCCTTACCAATAGTTTACAAGCATTTGTTGCCTTCCCAAATTTTCCTGGAATAAAATTTTGAAAAAAGTTCTTCATGTGGAATTAAATAAAGCCTCGGAATCCAAAATCTAGGACTCCAATGGAATTTTCATACTAAGATAAGAGCATCAGATTCATCTTCTAAATTAACAAAATTATCACCATTGTCGTCATAATGTTGATGCTTCTTCCTTTTCTTGAGTTTCTTGCAACCTTTCATCTAGATTTGAACTTGCACAATTCCAGCAAGTCGCTTCATCATGACTTTTGGAATTACATCCAGATTTGGAGTTGTAATGCAATCCCTGTGGAATCTCTTTCTAATGTGTTCCTAACTTAAAATTAGATCCCGCACCTCATCAAAGCTTCAACTTCATCATCAAAAAATATCTTTATAGTTGACTAGTTACAACATTAAATGTATTAATATGATAGAACCACCTTCAGATACCTCCAAGCTTCTATCAACAAGGGTAATGGACATGCAGTGATGGTTGGTGGTTGAAGGTGAGGCTAGAGAAGTGACCGTTGAGGTCGTGCAATGACGGTGTCAGGGTTAGGCTCTACAGATCTGATGTTTACGACTGTTGAGGTTGCAATGAACTTGCAATGGAGGACGTGCAAGGTTCGAGGAAGTTTCTAGCGCTAACAGAGGTTGTGGTGGCTCATTGGGTGGTGATGGTGGTTGGGTTAATGGGAACTTAAGGTTATGGTTAGGGCTGGGGTTTGCAGTTTGTAGGTGATAGCTATTTGAGTGTTGGGGTTCGAATTCTAATTTATTTTTTACTGAAATGAGAATTTTGAAACATCAAATTGACAGCTGGGATGGAGTTTGGGTTCTGATTCCAAACTGATGTAGGGATAAACTTTACAGCCTTAGGTTTTCACACAAATTGCATATGAACTCTTATTAACTCAACTCTGAGTTAAAAGGTAAGGTTGATATAGTTCAAGCTAATACCAATACCTCAGTCAATGTAATAAAATAAAATCCAAATATAATATTATCAGAATAATATCAAATCAAAATAAAATGTACAATTATTCTGTCTAATATTATTATATTTTATGGTCTTGCATTCACCTACAGAAGGAAGTGTATGCACCTGGACTTGAATCTGCTCTCCTATGAAGCCTTAGATGAGGAGGCACATAGACTATTTTAGGTTTCATCATGCATTCTGTCGTTTCTTCAATGCAACCTTCTGAGTAAGAGGCTTAATTGGATAACACTTGGAGCTTTAACAATAGAGAATAGAACAAGACAACAACAGATGTCCGTGGTTCAACAATTTTGTATGTTCATGGCTTGAGGCTAGGAATTTATTGATGTGTTCGATTATAGATCTTTAACATCTAAATATATATTTTCCCTCTAATATGTCTTAAATCAAGGTTCTATCTTTCATGTCTTCATATATATATATTGCTACAAGGCTGTGTAAATCAACATGGGCTTGCTGTATCATTCAACACGGATCATGCAATTCCCTCTCTCTGCAAAACTTTTCATGGTCCTTGGTCTTAATAAAATTTATGAACAGTTTCTTTTTCACTCACATACTCCATGGTGCTTCTTTACTCACGCTGCATGAATCTTGGTTTATGGGGGGCCCTCTATACAACCACTCTTGGCCCCATGTGATTATTTGAGTCTGGAAGCATACATCCATTGAAGACCAACTCTATTCCCCTCCTATTGCATGCCATTCAAATTTTACATGCTTGAGTTTGGTTGAAATTTATGATGATATGCATGGAAGCTTTGTATAGTTTCTAGAGTATCAACTATCCACTATATGATTTGGAGGACTATTATGATTTCTCTATTTAGGGCCTGTTTTACTTATCTGATTAGATTAGATTTGATTTTTAGTGAGTTATTATTACTATTTTACCATTATTAAAAAAAAATATTAGTATTGTTATCGTTACTGTTATTATTATAATTATTATAATTAATTTTAGGATAAATTCCATTTAGGTAACTTGACATTTGGTCTTATATTTTTCAGTTATCTATATTTTGTACAATTCTACTCACGCACCTTCACATTTGAATTTTTTTATTTGATTAATTAAATGATGAATATAATCACAATCTTTTCCCCTTTATTTCTTTGGTAACCCTAGAATAAAGTCCATACTAACTCCCTCCCATGGTTGACTAGGAATAGGTAAGGAAGTATATAAACCTATATGGAATATACTCTTACTCTTCTGACAAGTCACACATCTCTCAATAATAGCTTATACTAACTTTATCATTCATGGTCAATTGAAATGTTCTTGTAATATTTCCAGAGTTTTATGAACACCAAAATGGCCCACTATACCCTCCTTATGTACTTCCTTAACAAGTAAATCACGTACACTAAAACAAGGTATACACAACTTATTAAGTTTAAAAAGAAAGTCATCCTAAAATACATAATTACCACAACTATGATTTTATTTATTTATTTACATTCATTATAAATCTCAAAGAAATACATATAATTCATTCAACATTTCAAAACCTAATAATATAGAATCCAACGCGACAAGTATCATAGATCTTCTTGATAATGCATCTACTACGTTTTCTTTACCATCAAAATGTTTGATAGAAAACACAGAATTAATTTTGCATGTTTATGACTAATTTTCTCTTGCCCATGCAAATATTTTAAACTTTCATAATCCAAATGCGAAACAAATGGTTTAGATCTCAAATGATGACGCCATGTTTATAAACTTCTTATGATGGCATAGAATTCTTTATCATATGTGAAATAATTCAATTTTGCGCTATTTAATTTTTCACTAAAAAAATACAATAGCATGTTTTTCTTGTGAGAGTACATCTCATATCCCTATCCCACTAGCATCACATGTAACTTCAAATATTTTATCAAAGTTGGGAAAGGATAATACTGATGCATTACATAGCTTACCTTTTAAAGTCTCAAAGGCTTTAATTGCATCCTCTTCCCATTTGAATTCACTTGTCTTCATTAGATGTATAATTGGTGTGGCAATAGTTGAGAAGCCCATAGTGAATCTTCTGTAAAAACTTACTAGCTCGTGGAAATTCCTCACCTTATGAATATCTTTAGGTATAGGCTAATCTTGAATAGCTTGAATCTTTATAGGATCCACTTTTATATCTCTGCTACTTATGATATAACCAACGAAAACAATACTCGAAAATAAAAAATTATAGTTTTTCAATTTTTCATAAAGTTTAACTTCCCTTAGTTTATCAAATAATCTACTCAAATGATTAAGATGATCATGCTCATTTTTACTATACACAAGTATATCATCTAAGTATACCACAATGAATTTTGTAAGAAAAAGTTGAAGAACTTCATTCATTAGTCCCATAAATAACTATGTGCATTGCACAATCCAAATGGCATTAGAGTCCATTTATAAAGACCATGTTTCGATTTAAAAATAATTTTTCATTCATCCCTTTCTCTTATTTTTATTTAATGATATCCACTCCTTAGATCAATTTTAGAGAATACTTGTGCTTTGCACTATTCATTTAACATGTCATTTAATCTAGGCATAGGAAATTGATATTTGATAGTTATATTGTTCACAGCTCTAGAGGCAATACACATATGCCACCTACCATCTTTTTTAGAAACAAGTAATGTAGGTACATAACATGGACTCATGCTCTCTCTCACGTATCCTTTTCTTATGAGCTCTTGTATTTGTCTTTGTATTTTCTTAGCCTCTTTTAGATTACATCTATAGGCAGGATGATTAGATAAATACATATTAGGAATTAAGTCTATAACATGTTCTATTCCTCTTTTAAGTGGTAATCCAGGTGGTAAGTTATTAGGAAATACATCTTTATATTCATCAATAAGCGCATTTAATTGAGGATTACTTTCATTTTTCTTCCCTTGTAGGGATTATTTGATAAACAAAGCATAAAGACTACCTTCTTTAATACATTCTTTCAAAGCCTTTTCACATAAAAATAAGCTCTTTTTATTTTCAACTATGTTATCATTATTACACATAGAAGGTTTAAGTTTTTGTTTTTTCTTATATTTTTTAACAAGATATTCATTAGTAATACCACATCTATCATATTTTCATGGTCTTCCTAATAATATTCCACATACATCCATAGACAAAACATCACATAGCACATCATCATCATATTTAACAATTTAAAATGAGATTAAAGTTTGTTTGGTTACCTTGATTCTTTTGTCCTTGTTAAGCCATTAAAGTGAATAAGGCTTTAGATGTGATGCTGTCTTCAATCCCAACTCCTTCACCATCCTTTCATTAGCTACATTTGTACACGATCCACTATCAATAATAACTCAACAAATTATGTCTCTGACTCTTCCTCTAGTCTTGAATATCTTCTCTCGTTGGTTAGATTACTCATTAGCTTACATTTTAAGAATTCTTTGAAGTACATAACAAGCATTACCCTCATCCTCGGACTCACTTGAAATTACTTCATTTGGCTCGCACTCAGGGTCTTCATTATAAGTCTCCATAGCTTTAATATCTTGTATGGACACCATTCTTTGATTGGGTAATTCTCTAGCGAAGTGTCCATATCCTCAGCATTTAAAATATTGCTTTGTAGAGACCTCATTAACCTTGGCCTTGCTGTTTTACTCTCGCGTAGGTCCTTATTTCTTATCAACATTTGTAGTGCTTGTAGTACACGTCCCATACTTGATAGCTTGTGTACTCAAGTGGTACTTTATAGAAGAAATACTTTGTTTGGCCTGAGGCTTAGTGGATTTGATTTGCTTTTCAAATATCAAAGATAGGTTGATTATATCATCAAGAGAATCATACAAACAAGTTTCAATTTTATCTCGAACCATCATGCTAAGGCTACCTAGAAAGCTAGCACACGTTTGTTCCTTTTTTCTCGTGGATGTCACATATGAGTGCTATTCTTTCAACTTTCCTAACATATTCTTCAAGTCTTTGTCTAAGAGTAGTCAATCTAATGTAATTATCTTCCTCACACTCTTTAGGTACACATTTTCTTCTCAAATGGTTCTTAAGCTTATCCCAATATTTGATTTTAGATTTCCCCTCTCTTTCTCTAGTTCTTTTCAAGTTATCATACCATATCCTAGCAAACTTTTTAAACTTAAAAGTAGCAAATTTACATTTTTGCTCATCATGATAATCCTTAAATTCAAATATAGCTTGTACCTCATGTAACCACTCAAGAAATAAATCGGCGTTAAGTTTACCATCAAAATTGGGAAGATTATGTTTGATACCTTTATCTTTTTCTTTGGTGATGCTTTGGTTGATGATCATGGATCCTTTAATTACTTCCACTCCCTTGTGACTTTACTCTATAGTCTACACGTGAGTTCAAATGTCTCCCTCTTGTTGGGTTGGTTTTGCTGCACTTCCCATTCAATCTCCATAGAAATCCTTTTGCTCTTGTATATTTTAGACTGAATCTTGCTCAGCTAATCAAGACTCATCCTTTGCATTTGAGTTTGCATTGCCAGAAGTTGTTTGAGTATTGGTTGCAGCTAGATTGATTGAGAGTTTCTGGATTGCCTCAAAAATGGCTTGAAAATTTGGTTCCTCATCCATTGTAATCGGCTTTCTAATGCACTCAACAAAAGAGTTAGTAATTCCTAGGGTTTCCATTAGAAACCTGAATCAAAGTAATGTTCCTCTTCGGCCTTTGTTTGGTTCTTGTGGAAAATTTTGACTCCAATGAATCAAACACAGCCAACAATCAAATACACCACACACATAATTGAATTATTACACCTTACACGTTTCATATAAAGTTGATATAGAATTCAACAAAAATTATGGCTAAGTTATTTGATGCACTCCCAACATTTACGCACATTTTCTCTGTCCTCTCGTGTAATATGCTCAAGGTAAAATGAATGTACTAACCCATATGCATCATATGTAGATATCTCACAAGATAACCTTGTTCAAATTATGAATTATTCATACCTTAAGCTTTGACAAGTAGAAGACACATTCGACTTAAACCTCACGATCAAGTTATGATTAGGGTTAGTGTAATGAACCTTCCTAGAGCACAGGTGAAGGTCACATACGCAAGAAGGAGGGGCAAGGGCAAGGAGGGAAACACACTGTAATTCAGTTAACACCCAAATGATGAGGTGGCATAGAATGAGCCGGGGGGTAGCTTTAGACGGTTATAGCAGATACAGATATAAAAAGGGGAAAGGGGGACCGAGAGGGGGTAAGAAGAGAAAGGATTGTAATCGGAGAGAATTGAGCCTCTCGAATGCTCAAACTGTGCTATCTACTTGGCTATTAATACTATCAGCTCTCATTATCTTTTTTTCCAAGTTCTCTTGATTTATATTGTCCAGGGGGTGGGGAAAATTCATCTGGGTTGGGGGAAAAACACCGATTCATACCAAATTGGTATCAGAGCATACCGATCAATGGCCCCTTCCGCGACACAGAGAGTGGAGTCCCTGGAGGAAAGGATGACTCTCTTAGAGGAATCCATCTCTGAGAAAGTTTCAGCAGTAGTGGAACGAGCGATGGGAGCGATGAGGCAAGCCTTGATGGAGCAGCTCGCGGAGGATCTCCAGAGGGCGGGAAAAAAACAGGGAGAAGAACTTCAGGCAGTGGCTAACAGGCTGGAGGAGAGGATGACGGGCAATCGCGAAAACTATGAGGCCCAGCAGGCATGGATGAATGAGGGGATCAGAGGAGGGATTCCAGGAGAAGGGAGCAATGGGGGTGCAGGATCAGGGGGAGGCCCCGGGGACTGGGGTGTAAGTCGGGGATTTACAGGTGGAGGTGGGGGATGGCGATATCGTAAACTGGACATGCCCCCATTTGAAGGTAGTGATCCCGATGGGTGGATTTTGAGGGGAGAGAAGTATTTCTCCTTCTATCGCTTGAATGATGAGGAGAAGCTGGAGGCGGCGGTGGTGGCCATGGAGGGCGACGCACTAAGGTGGTACCAGTGGGAGAATAAACGCCGACCGATCAAATCATGGGTGGAACTGAAGGAGCTGGTGCTTCAACAATTCCGACCGGCAAACGCCGGCTCACTCCACGATCAGTGGCTGGCGACAGCTCAAGTGTCGACAGTGGTGGAGTATCGACGGAAGTTCATCGAGATGGCGGCCCCCTTGAATGATATCCCGGAGAGTCTCTTATTGGGTTAGTTTATCAATGGGCTGAAGGAAGAGATAAAGGCCGAAGTCCGGTTGTTGAACCCCCTCAACTTAGATCAGGCCATGGAATTGGCGATCCGGATCGAGGAGAGAAATAGAGTAAACGGACTGAAGAAGAGTTACAACGGGCCAGCGAAATCTGGGCCTTATTCCGTTTACAACCGGGCGCCCCTTTCTGGATTCCAAGGTAACGGGGGATCGTCAAGCCACGCCCCATCCAGGAGTTGGGCTGCAAACCTTAGCGAAACCCAGTCTTCTGCCAGCAGCCCAAGGATCTCTGCCCAGTCCAGGTCCACAGGCGAAGTCAAAAGGTTGACCGAGAAGGAGCTGCAAGAGAAGAGAGCCAAAGGGCTCTGTTACCGTTGCGATGAGAAATGGAGTATCGGGCATAGGTGCAGGAAGAAAGAGCTGAGCGTACTGCTAGTGGACGATGAGGATATGGAGGAAGATGAAGGGGATCCGGGGAACGGGGAGCTCTCGCTGCCGCCAACGGAGGAGATTCCGACTGAAGTTTCGTTAAATTCAGTCATCGGCCTGACTAACCCGAAGACGATGAAGTTGAAAGGAAGAATTGGGGAGCGTGAGGTGATAGTGATGATCGACCTCGGCGCAACCCACAATTTCATCTCCCTAGCCACCGTTAAGGAATTACAGATTCCTATCACGCCTTCGCAAGGATTTGGCGTTTCTCTGGGTAACAGCGAGGCTGTAAAAGGCTCGGGTGTCTGCAGGGGAATACAGCTGGAATTGGAGGGAGGGGTACGAGTGATAGAGGATTTTTTGCCCCTGGGGCTGGGAAATTCCGAATTGATTTTAGGCGTGCAGTGGCTGGAAAAACTGGGTTCGGTGGTGACCAATTGGAAGACACAAGAAATGCGTTTCCAACAGGGAGGGGAGGCTATCTGTTTGAAGGGGGACCCATCCCTAACTAGAACAAGAATCTCCCTGAAGGCCATGATACGGGCTCTGCGCAAGGAAGGGGGAGGGATTTGGTTAGAATTAAATCAGGTGGAAGGAGAACCGGAAACAGAGCCTAAGATATCGGGGTTTTTAGAAGCCACTGTGGCGGAGTTCAAGGAGGTCTTTGCCAAGCCAGAAGGGCTGCCTCCTCAGCGGGGGCATGAGCATTCAATAATACTCAAGGAAGGTAGCAACCCGGTTGGGGTGAGACCATATCGATATCCCCAATTTCAGAAGGATGAAATTGAAAGACTTATCAGAGAAATGTTAGAGGCCGGCATAATCCAACCATCTACAAGTGCATTCTCGAGCCCTGTATTGCTGGTCAGAAAGAAGAACGGGTCGTGGAGATTCTGTGTGGATTATCGGGCTCTAAACAAGGAAACGGTGCCAGACAAATATCCCATTCCAGTCATCGATGAGCTACTGGATGAGTTGCATGGAGCTTCCATATTCACAAAGCTAGACTTGAAGGCTGGCTATCACCAAATTCTAGTTAGACCGGAGGACACTCATAAAACAACCTTTCGAACCCACGAAGGGCACTATGAATTCCTGGTCATGCCATTTGGGCTGACCAATGCCCCGGCCACCTTTCAGTCTCTCATGAACGATGTCTTTAGACCTTTTCTGAGACGGTTTGTTTTAGTGTTCTTCGATGATATTTTGATCTACAGCGCTACCCTGGCGGAACATGTGGATCATGTGAAAGCAGTATTGAACACCCTAAGGGAACACACATTGTTCGCTAACATCAAGAAATGTGAATTTGGGAAGCAGGAGGTAGCCTACCTGGGACATGTGATCTCTAGTAAGGGGGTAGCCATGGACATGGATAAGGTGAAAGCTATAGTTGAGTGGCAGATTCCGAAGAGTCTGAGGGAACTAAGGGGATTCCTTGGACTCACTGGGTATTACAGGAAATTTGTGGTCCGGTATGCTCAAATTGCACAACCCCTCACGGATCAACTGAAAAAAGACAATTATGGGTGGACAGACCAAGCTACACATGCCTTTGAGACCCTCAAGGCAGCAATGGTGACAGCCCCAGTGCTGGCAATGCCCAACTTCCAGAAAACATATGTAGTTGAATCGGATGCCTCAGGCTATGGGATTGGGGCGGTATTAATGCAGGACAGCAAACCCATTGCCTATTTTAGCCGACTTCTGGGCCCCAGAAATCAACTGAAATCTGTGTATGAAAAAGAATTAATGGCCATTTGCTTAGCTATACAGAAATGGAAGCATTACTTGTTAGGCAGACATTTTTTAGTGAGGACTGACCAGCAGAGTCTACGCTATATTCTGCAGCAAAGAGAGATAGGGGCAAACTACCAGAAGTGGGTTAGTAAATTGCTGGGGTTTGATTTTGAAATACAATACAAGCTAGGGGTAGCTAACAGGGTAGCTGACGCCTTATCGCGCAAGACTGAAGGGGAAGTGGAGTGTGGAGCTCTTGTTACTACTCAAGGGGTAGAATGAGAGACATTAACACAAGAGATAGCTGCTGACCCCATGCTCCAACAAATTAAAAAGGAGCTGGAGACCGGGGAGAAGCAGCATGTGGGGTTCCATGTAGTGGAGGGCAGATTGATGTACAAGGGGTGTTATGTTCTTCCTAAATCCTCCACTTCCATTCCTATGTTGCTGAGAGAATATCATGATTCCCCTGTTGGTGGCCATTCAGGAGATCTGAAAACTTATTTACGAATGGCCTCGGATTGGTATTGGCTTGGCATGAGAAAAGCGGTGGCTGCATATGTAAGGAACTGTGCGACCTGCCAACAACAGAAAGCTTCAACTCAGAACCCATCAGGTTTGCTTCAGCCCCTACCTCTACCTTCAATGGTTTGGGATGAGATAAGCATGGACTTTGTGGAGGGGTTACCCATGTCCAAAGGGGTGGACACTATCCTGGTGGTGGTTGATAGACTATCTAAGTATGCCCATTTTTTGGGACTGAGACATCCCTTCAGTGCTTTGTCGGTAGCTGAGCTATTTACTAAAGAAGTGGTGCGGCTTCATGGCTTTCCTTCATCCATAGTGACAGACAGGGATCGAATTTTCATGAGCAAATTCTGGACGGAGTTATTCCGTCTTCAAGGAACAGAGTTGAGACGAAGCACAGCCTACCACCCCCAAACGGATGGACAGACGGAAGTAGTGAACAAGGGCCTGGAAGCCTACTTAAGATGCTTTGTTGCAGGACAACCTAAGACATGGTCAAAATGGCTTCATTGGGCTGAATTCTCCTACAACACTTCTCCTCACCTTTCCACCAAATTGTCACCTTTCAAAGTGTTATACGGAAGGGACCCTCCCCATGTCTTGAGGTTGGGCAGAGGACATACAGCCGTTGATAGTATAGAAGAGTATTTGCTGGAACGTGAGGCAATATTGGATGATCTGCGCCTGAACCTCCTAAAGACCCAGCAAAGGATGAAGGCTACCGCAGATAGAAAGAGAAAAGAGGAATCCTTTGAAGTGGGAGATCAGGTGTATCTGAAACTGCAGCCGTATAGGCAACAGTCCTTGGCCAGACGCCCATATGAAAAGCTGGCAGCAAGGTTTTATGGCCCTTTTCAGGTTATTCAGAAGGTGGGGCAGGTGGCATACAAGCTCAGTCTCCCGCCAACATCTAAAATACATCCCGTCTTTCATGTGTCCCAACTCCGCAAAGCCATTGGTGCCACTCCTGTTTCTCCAACGATTCCAGCCCAAATGTCCACAAACATGGAGCTAGTAGTCCAGCCAGAAGGACTTTTGGACATCCGCACGACTACAAGGGGGCAGACAGCTAAAAGGGAGGTGTTAATCAAATGGAAGGATCTTCCAGCATTCGAAGCCACTTGGGAAGATGCAGCAGTCATACAGGAGAGGTTTCCTACTTTCCACCTTGAGGACAAGGTGAAACTTTGGGAGGGGGGTAATGTAATGAACCTTCCTAGAGCACAGGTGAAGGTCACATACGCAAGAAGGAGGGGCAAGGGCAAGGAGGGAAACACACTGTAATTCAGTTAACACCCAAATGATGAGGTGGCATAGAATGAGCCGGGGGGGGTAGCTTTAGACGGTTATAGCAGATACAGATATAAAAAGGGGAAAGGGGGACCGAGAGGGGGTAAGAAGAGAAAGGATTGTAATCGGAGAGAATTGAGCCTCTCGAATGCTCAAACTGTGCTATCTACTTGGCTATTAATACTATCAGCTCTCATTATCTTTTTTTCCAAGTTCTCTTGATTTATATTGTCCAGGGGGTGGGCAAAATTCATCTGGGTTGGGGGAAAAACACCGATTCATACCAGTTAGTGCATAACTGATTATCATACTTCTAAATGAGTTTCAATGGTGAGTATTAACATGAAGCATTAGTTCTAATCACGTGGTATCTAATGTAGAATAAGTCTCATCAAGACAAACAAAACACAAGTAATACTCACACGTTTTCCTTTCTAAATCATTTGAAATTCTAACATGCATTCACTTATTATTTTTGGTTCGGTTCTAAGCATGCAAAAATTCGTGATTTATTTCAATATTACTATATCACATTACCTATCTCCACACATGTCCACTTAAGATCATAAATATGCATACAAGATTCCAAGAAAAGCAATTAAGATTGAAAGAATTATAGCAAGAATGATCATAAATATGATGTGTTTGCTCGTCTCAACTTTGAAGATGTGTTCTCCTCCTGATGTTGTCGATCTAAGACCTTGCTTTGATACCAAAATCGATGTGGAAGATAATAGAGGAATTATTCTTTCACAATGTAGGACCTTTTGTCTTGTTTCTTGAAGCAGAAATGATGCTCAAAGGTGATGTAATACTCGAAATATGGAGTAGTCTTCAACCAGTTCCACAGTTTGAATTTGATCTTCACCAAGATCAACTCAATTCTGAAGAGAAATTACACAGTTTTCTCTAGAGAACAATGCCTAAACTCTCAAGATAAACTCACTTGAAGATGAAGGAAGGGAGATTCAAATTCTATCTTGATAACTTGTCTAATTCTTATTCATTAACAATGACTGAATGTACAAGGCACATCCTATATATACACACACACATGCTGGTCTAGTTTACCCTTTACCAATCGAGCCCAAACCAACCTGCCTAATTAATAAAAGACTAAACTAGTGCACTCCTATATTGTACATATAATGGTCTACTATTAAAAATTATAAAACATTACAAAGTATACATAAAATATCAAAGTTACACAAAACCCGTATCATATAATACATTGAAGAGTCAAGTAATCAAGCTTCGTATTTTCTAGCTTTTATCATCTGTGTAACATTGTAACCTTGCATTGTCATTGGCTTGTACACTAGATGTTTTTGGTGAATTCTTCTTCCAACATATATAATTCCTGCAAGAATTACTTAATGAAATATTATAAGAGTTATCATGAAGGTGTTCAAGATTTTCGAGAACAATTGGTACTATCTCCAAATATGCTAACTCTTGACCTCCAACTTTAGAAGAATAAGATGGAAACTCTCCTACATCAACCTTTGCAGGAAAATCAAGAAACATTTTATAACATTGTTGCCAATAAAGCTAGTGAAAGTTTAAAATCTGGTATCCCACCTGTATCTCATATTCTGATACATTTGCTTCAACTCATTCCCTTTGCTCAGTTATTATTCTGTTGAACCAGGATATGCTTCCACAGAGTTTATCAAAGTCGATGTATGTTTCGTTTCTTGCGGGTTGCTTTCGCTCAGTGCGTTTTGGGCTGGAGGAGGCTCATGGGTAAACAAGCTATTCATTGTTTTTCTGGTTCTGCACAAAAGCACAATTCTTTCTAAACATGAAAATTCTATCGAAACAGGACAATTCATTCTAAATATGTTGTATGATTTCAGCAAGGGACAAGCATTGCAGTTCAACTGGTTATATGATAAGGGTGCCTTTGTTTTGCACGGTGATGGAAGATTCTCTGTTGATTTCGACAAGGTATTGAAATCATTTATCTACCCCTACAGGTCCTCGCTACATGTTGCATTTGCTACTTTCTAAAACAATTTATCTTTATACCTTATTCTGCTGTATTCAAAAGATTCAAGGTGCAGTTGAGAGCTTATGTAGAGAAATACTTACTACACAAGCCACGGGTAACAAGAGTGCTGCCCGGTCACTTCTTCAGAAGTACTGTAAAATTACCCACCCTCTACAGATTGCTCTGGACAAATTAGAGAGTGTTCAGGTAAAATCATCACGGTCCTATTTTGAAATGCATGTATCTGACTCTACTGGGACTTTATGAAATAGATATATAACATGAATACATGGCAAGCGCATCTCAGATATAAGTCATGTGGCGTCTGTTTCAACCTTTCGTGCATTCTTACTTCTCTTTAGTTTTGTTACACCAGGGCCTCACATCTTTCGAACGGCAGGATTCCATATTGGGTTGTTTTCTTATATTTTTGCGTCTTTTATTTATTGATTTATTTTATTTTGCGTAGGTTGGGGGAGTTTCTGTGGATGGGTTTGGTGATGATTGAAAATGAGGAAGAGAAAAAAGAAGTTACTTGTGGAGTCTTGGGTTCTGATATCATTGAAATATTACTAGGGGTGTGACTGTGACTGGGAGGAATTCTGACAATAGCTTTTATACTTCCCTGGTCCAAGTTTTTAATTTCGCCTTTTGCAACTCTAGCTTTTCATCTTAAAGGGAAACAAAATCTCAGGAAAAAAATTGGTTTGCTCTTGTTTTCCTGACTTTTTCTATTTGCCCGTACAGGTCCCAGTCGACATAGCTCCAATATTCCCCATAGCTGATGAAATATTGAACTGGAGCCAGCGGAGCTAGGAAATTATGCGGAAAAATATATATATCTATATATATATGTATACATACCAGCGAATTCCATGCCAGGCTTGCTTCAGACTTGCATCATTGTTTCCGCAATAAGCATGCAACTCGGTGCTTTCTACGACGACGAGGCATGGCTTATATTCCAACAAAAAGACCTCGCGTGTAGGCGCAAGTTTAATATCCCAAACATGATATTGAAAACCTCGTAGCATTGTCACATTCCCGCTTTTGATTGATTTCTTATGTCATCCCCGTCCCCCATCCGAAGTTGCTGCGGGTAAGTCTCTGCTTTCTGGCGTTAAAATGAAGGGATATTGTATTGTGTATTTCTGTGTTTTGACCAGAATTAATCTTTATACTCATCCTTTCTGGCAATTGAATAACACTGTGTTAATTTCATACATCAGATGCTTTGTGAAATCATCTTTCATTTTATCATTAAAATTTTATATTCTTCATTCGTGTCTTCAAAACAAACGACGACTTTCATAATTGTTCATAACCAAATCTTATAAGTAGTTTTACAGTACATAAAACACTCATTTAGATTCAAAATAATCAACAGAAAATCATTTTCAGCCAAATTTAAAAAAAAAATGAAATATGGACTTCAAAACGAGAATGCAATAGCAAGCTTCAAGTGACAAGCTTGGTTGATGGGAATGAAAATAGACCGGCAATTGGGGGAATAAATTAGCCCATCCTCTAATTGAATAACTGAATGAATTCTCAATCACATATTCTCCATGTTTACCCCATCCTCTAATTTTTAAACTCATGTTCCCTCTCTAAATTTCATTTACTTAGGGGATTCCTCTGACTTTATTTTTAGTTATTAAAAGATTGATCCGAAAGTTAACTAGACTTTAATAGAGCAAAAGGGCCACCAATTTTTTACTTAAATTCTACTGATATGCAAGGGAAGCGGAGGAAAGAGATTGAATTATCCAAGGGAGAATCTCTAGATTGGGTTGGGACTGTCTGAAAGCCTTATGGCAAAATACAAACAGTTCCAAAATCATCACGTCTCAACTCAAATGAGCGGTTCTCAAGATTAAACAAAATGCTCTTATGGAAGATAATAGAAAGCAGTCAGTTCGTTGCTCTATATATGGAATTCTCATGTGAGAAAGGGAAAAATCTCTACCATCAAGGCAAGAGAGGATACAACCAAGATAAAGTCCCTAGTCAACAAGAACATAGATTTATATATAGAATACCTCCAACATGATCACAAACGGCAACCCTTATGGATCCTGTGGCTACCTATATGCTTGAGCTCCTAACTCTTCTAAGTGCGTAATATGCACATTTTGCTCCATATTTAAGCAACAAAATAAAAATAGGACTAGATTTTTGCCCTATGTAAGATTACCTAAACAAAATAATATTAATCAACACATAATTAAATATGCACACACACTCCCTAGCGATAGTATTTTTCAGAGGACCTATTCGCGCTTTTAATATATAAGTATTCAAATTAAAGTTTGAGTTTTGAAAAATAAAAATGTTTCGATACTAGCTTAAAATTTTACTATTATGAAATTTTAATTGGTATGAGTATTTATAAATGATAGTACACTCAAACTAGATGCTACTATCGTATTTACTAAATACAAGGCTAAACATTATAATACCATATAAACCAATTTAAGGCACCATAGCATGCCAGAAAAGTATAACTAAATACTAAAATTATAAGGAAATCCAAAATATAAGGTCTCGCAAAAAATAGGAATATAATCCTTTCTTAAGCCCCTATACAATAGATGAGCAACCCTTTACTTGCATTAACTTACACTATATCCTTTGCTCTCTAGAAGTAATTGGGATCATCACCATGACCTATTGAAAGTCATGATATTATCAATACAAGTCAAGTATTAAGCAAACCATTAGCTACATACAATATAATACTCAAATAAACACATATATATCACCTTATATGAAAGTGTTAGAGAGATGCCCTAGGATCCAATCATGGAGGTTGTGCTGGACATCCAACCTTCACACAACTTAGATAATCATAATGCCTTATTAGAGGGCCACTTATGATAAGTGGACCAAAAAGGTAATTTGGAGCAACAACCAATGTTAGGGAAACCTATAGAGTAACACACTAGAACGAGCTACATTTAACATAATTGAACTAAGATGTATGATCTAGTCTAGGTCCATTTGATTTACTTAGCACTAAATCTCATAGCATTTTAAGTGGTTTTGTAGAGAGAGAGAGAGAGAGAGATGTTGGGATTCAAAGATAGAAGATTAGATTTCTATAATGCACTTTAGCAACCACCCTAGTGAGAGAAAATATATTTCTCGATGTAGCATACTTGTTATTGGATCAAACACATTCCTATGGATATAGGTAGAGGCGTGACAATTGTCGCACAATCCTAACATATTTTATCACCCTACAAAAGGCATGCTTTATTGATTAACTCATTCTTGATAATTGCATGGATTCTATAATTTAGATCCAGTTTGAAAACCTAATGGTGTTATCAAAGCCCTTTTCATTTTATTAATTACAAATTAATCTTAAATTGATTTGTTATCCTATTTTCAAATTAAAGAGATTGATTAGTTCAAAGTTGATTAATATGTTTAATTCACTCTTGAATAATTCAGTTCTTCTAAATCTCAATTAGTTTAACTAATCATAATTAGTAATCTTAATTATACATTTTTTTATTTATTTAATTTATTATGATTAAGGCTAATCTTGATTATGATAGAATTTCATTAGGTTGCTAATATTAATTAGGACTAATCTTGATTAGAATTTTTAATTAGGACCTAATTTATTTAGGTCACTCATCTTTATGAGGATTGATCTTGATTAGGATAAAATTTTATTAAGTCACTAATCTTGATTAGGGTATATCTTGATTCAAAATCTTGATTCTTGATTAAGAATCTTGATTAGGATCAATCTCGATTTGATTTTTTAACCTTGATTAGGGTGATCTTTATTAGTTCAACTAATCTTGGTTAAGCGATATTGATTAATTCAACTAATCTTAATTAATCCATATTGATTACTTCAAATAATCATGGTTTAATTTCCCTTAATTAATTTATTTTCTTAATTATTGTGGTTAATCCAAAGTTGATCTCTTGTTAATCTTCAATTGTGATGTTGTTTAATTTTTAGGGGCAACTTCTAGAAAGGGGTTCTACACCTAAACCCCTACATAGGGGTTTTATCCTTTTGATCCCCACAAAGGAGCCATACTCCTAGAACCCTGGAAGTTGGTGCAACCTCCTTGACCCTTGTATGGCTTTAGACCCCTACATGGTTTTGGGTCTTATTATTAGCATAGGAATATATTTGATCCTTTTTATGTAGTCATGTTTTAAGTTATTTGATGAACCAAAAGGGTGTATCATATTTTACAAGTTGTCTATAATATACTATTTATATGTCTATCATTCTTTTTGCAATAGTCCCTACATAATAATATTAAGTTATTTGATACCTTCCAACTTAAGCACCTATCAAGACTTAAAATCACCAAGGATGGGTCTACCAAAGTAGAATATCCATGATTATTTAGGTCATATAGGATGGATGATACTAGCATATAAGTTATGGTTTTGGACCTTGAGGTATGGAGTTGGTTGTTTAGATATAAGATGTTTCCCCATTTATCGAGAGTTATATATGATATAATTAGCAAGGTATTTCTTACCGAAATAGATAGGACTTAGATGTTAAACGAAATCCTATTTAAGTATTAGTAACATATGAATCTTAGATCGGTACACCTTTATAGGGACATTTTTATGAGCATAGTGAACTCTTGTTTTGAGATATATATTCATTTATTTGTGAAAATGAATCTTGTTGTATGTGTATTATTGTAGATTATGATAGGAAATTCATTTAATTTCTCATTATGATTTGTCATTGAGAAGGAAATGTTCAATGAAAATAATTTTCTTGAGTAGTATAGAAAGTTGAGAATTATTCTCAAGCAAGAAAAGAAAGAATATGTCTTTGAAACACAACCCCTAATGAGTATGATGTCGATGCTCCACGTGTTGAAAGAGATGCTTATTGGAAGCATGTCAACTTATTTCATGCTAGCTACAATGAGATAAGATCTTTATAAGCAATTTGAGCACAATATGGCTCATGAAATAATCGATGGCCTTTGAAATTTGTTTCTTGAGTAAGCTAGAATTATTCTTTTCAAAATTTATCAACTCACAAAAGCATTTTATGAGACTAAGATTGCATAAGCGAGCACAATTAGTCCCCACATGTTCAAGATGATTAGTTATGTTGAAAATTAGGAAAGATTAGGCTTTTCCATTAACTATGATTTGGCTCCTAATATAATTTCCCTATGTTATAATAAGTTTATTATGAACTATAACATGCACGATCATAAGAAGACACTAATTGAATTGCATAGGATTCTAAAGACAACTAAATAGAACATTAAGAAGAATCCTAATGATGTTATGCTAGTTGATAAATGAAATGGTTTCAAGAGATACACCAAGGGTAAAGGAAAATGTAAATGTACGGGCATAAGGAAAGCCCTATTTTAGAACTCGGACAACAAATCCATACCTAACCCAAAACTCAAATATAAGCTTGGTTATGCAATTGATGTTGTTTGAATTTATTACAATGAGGTTGGTCATCAGAAGAGGTAATACAAATAGTATTTGAAAGATATGAAAAAGAAGAAGGGAAGTGAGATTTTACTTCAAATATATATGTTATAGAAGTAAATGCTGCTAGTATTGCTTCTAACTTATGGGTATTAGATTCCACTTTTGATTCTCACATTTGTATAAATTTGTAGGGACTCATAAGGAGTAGACATTTACCTAAGGGAGAAGTGTATCTACAAGTAGGAAATGGAGCAAGAGTGGTTGGATTAGTTGTAGGAATTTTTTTATTATATAAAATTACCATTTAACATAGTTTAGAACTCCATAATTTTTATTATGTATCTACCATTAGCAGTAAAATTATTTATGGTTCATGTTTGGACATGGATGTTATTTTTTTTAATAAAGAAAAATTATTCTTTTTCTTTATATGAAATATTGTCTGGCATAGTCCAAGTACAAAATACTTTATGTGCTAAACCTTGACAGTCCAATATATAATATAAAGGCCAAAAGACTCAATTCAGATGACTTACATTTGACCTATCTCTGGCATTGTCATCTAGGCCATGTAAATGACAAGTGCATGTTGAAGGATGTTGAAGCTCCATAAAGATGGACTTCTAAATTATTTTGATTTTGAATCTTTTGAAACATATGAATCTTATTTTCTTGGAAAAATGACCAAGTCACCTTTTACTAGATATGCTGAAAGGTTAATTGACTTGTTAGGTCTCATACATATAGATCTGTGTGACTGTTAAGTTCATTGGCTAGAGGTGGTATCATGTACTTCATCACATTCACTAATGCCATTAATACATATGGTTATGTTTATTTAATGAAACATAAGTCACAACCCTTTGAAAGTTTCAAAGAATTCCAAAATGAGATGTAAAATTAACTTGGTAAAAGTATAAAATTCCTTTGATTAGATTATGGAAGAGAGTGTATAATGCAAGAATTTGATGATCATCCTATAAATTGTGTAATCACTTGGTACACCCTAATGGAATGGTGCTTCAGAGATGAGAAATCAAACTTTGTTACACATGGTTAAATCTATGATGAGTCATGTTGATCTTCCTATATCCTTTTGGAGGATGTGCTCTTGAAATAGTTGCTTTCACCCTAAAAAAAAGTCCATCAAAAGCGTTTGAAAAGGTACCATATTAGATATGAACAAGAAAATGTCATAGTTTGTCTTTGTTTAAAATTTGGGGTTGTGAACCTTGTGTTAAACATCGAGTTCTACGTAAAATTTGATCAAATTTTGCTAAATGTTTGTTTACAAGTTATTCTAAAGAAACAAAGGGATATTATTTTCACAACCTTACTGAGAAATAAGTATTTGTTGCTTAGAATGTTGTTTTCTTAGAAAGAGAGCTTCCTTCTAAAGGAACTATGGGGAGTAAAATAAAAATTGAAGAAATTTGAGAGCCATAACAAAATCTCTAATTTTTATGGAATTGGAGTAAAATCTATAAAATGTTGCAGAAGACGCTTTAACGATAGAAATCCCTTGTAGGTCTAACCTATATCTATTTTTCCAAAGAGCCCTAATTTTACTAACTGGATTTTTTTTTCAGTTCAACTATTATGAATAGCACCCTTATCCTATGGAGATTTTTTCTTTTGTCACCTATTATCCCTAATGTATACTACTACTTCATACTGTCTTTATCTCTTGTGTTCACCTCATCTTTATCTACTCATCTATTTGCATACCTCTCACCCAACTAAGCCCTTCCACTTCTCTATTTTTTATATTTTGATCCTAGAAGCATCTAAGCCTTTGGTCTATTCTTTCTTCCCTTCCATTCCAAGCTTCCATTCAAAACAAATCCCTAACCTTAACCTTCATTGTTTTTCCATTACCATCAAAATATTATGTGTTGAGAGTTGCAACCTTATGTTACCTTTCCCTTGCTAGGTAAGCAACTCATGTTACACCTTCATTAGTAGTGTGAGCAACTAGCATTGCTTGGGTGTACCCCATCTAATATCATGCAAACCACCTACTTGTTGCACCTTTACCATGCTATGTAAACCACTAACGTTGCTCCTCCATTTGTTGCATTAAGCTCCACCACTCCATCCCTCCTTGTTGCCTAAAGCTTGGACATTCTCCCCCTATGAGTGAGTACGTGATGCAGCAAAGCCCTTGTTGCTTAACATATTAACATAGTTATCCTTGAGTCACATTAACCTTTCACTTAACCAAACCTTGCTAACATGAGATGTGCCCATCGAGTTCCCTTGAGCTATGTGACTTATGTATATTCTCTCCCTTCTTGTTATGTGAGATAGGCACATTGATCCTCCCCTTATACACGACTGTCTGATGTTGCTCTCCCCTTGTAACATGAGAAACTTATGTTGCTAAGTCCTTGTTGCGCAAGTTTTTCCTATTATTGCACCATTGTTGTGTTGTTGACTAGCACAACCTCCCTTTGCATAGATTATCTTTGAACCCTTTTTCTAGAATTGGTTTTATTTAATTTTGGTTAATGTTATGTTATATTAGATGTTTTTTTTGGGTTTTTATTACTTAGTTAATCCTTGAAGTGTCATAGAGAAGTTGATGCGGGTGCATTTATGGAGCCTCAAGATGATAAAGACTTGGCATACTTAGTTATGGACACTAGAAGAAAAATGATTCACACTGCGAGAAAAAGGTTATGGACAAAGATTCTTATTTTTTTATCATGTAATTTATTATATTTTATCCTATATATAAGCCAATCCTAAGACAATAAAAGTTTTTCCTACCATTGAGACCTGTAAAGAAAAGTATTTCAAGAATAACAAATGGGTCACTCCTTAATTTGTTGAAAATTTTGTAGGCTAGCTATATGTAATTAATTATAATATATGTTATTAACATTTCTTATAATATCTCTAACTTTTACTTCTAAATACAAAAAAAAAATGTTAAGAACATGAGAGGAGATGTAACACCCCCAAAATTCAGTACTGAAAAATTTCGTTTAATTAAAAGAAATTAGTGGAAGTGAAATAACAATAACCGTAAATTCTGGGGATATTACCACCACACTTAGTACCAGATAGGTTCACTCATACTGTTCCAGTACCAAGTACTAAGACTAAAAAAAGTAAAGTATAATTTTACGAGAAACTGAAGCATTTAAAAATCAGAGTAGCATAATAAACAATTTACGATAGTAAAATCCAACAACGATGTTTACAAAATAACAAATACATTGAATTTAAAAGAGAAAAATTAAAACCCTAGAATTTACCGGATAGTACCTTACGCTCTTTTCCAAGAGCCCACTTGAACAACACCTAAATATGACCTGCAAGAGGTACTGCCCATTGAATAGGAAGGGGCCCCACGAATGGAACCCTTTAGTACTACAGTACTGAGTAACTCTTTTAATACACACTTAAAAACAGGTCCATAATGTCACACATGATACTACTTACATACATAGCCATACGTATAAATATGATATTCGGATCCATTTATTCATACATCCAACAATTCAATTAGATATTAATAGTGTATACGTAACATTCACTTTCGTACATTCGCATACTTAACAAGTCAACCAAATATTAATAGGCCATAATAAATAATTGATTTATTTCAGGCCTTAAGGCCATTGGTCTATCATTAATCAATCATCTCAATGATTCGTATTTTTCCATAACTTATTCACATCCAAATCAAATTTTATTGAGTTCGGGACCCCCACTATTCTGGCTGATGGATCGGAATACAAATATACATCATTCAAGGTAAAACATCCTGGGCCACTATTATATCCGGTGGATCGGTACTCATAAACATCATCTAGGGAAAAACCTCTTGGGCTACTATTATATCCGGTGGATTGGTACTCATAAACATCATCCAAGGAAAAACCTCCTGGGCCACTATTATATCCGGTGGATTGGTACTCATAATATATAATTCAACTGGGTCCGGCTCATTAATCTTTTACTTTAACGATTACTGTTTTCCCTTCTTAATCAGCACAAAAATTCCATTTATTTTCCTCGATAGGGAGATCAAGATCCCGGGATACAAAGGTACACCGGTTGCACTAGTGCATAAAAGCTACTCAGTACCCTTCAACTATCAACCTAGGGACGCAAAGGTACCCTGGTCGTACTAGTGCATAAAGCTAACTTAGTACCCTACCGATAAGGACACCTAATCCTTAAGTATGCATACCCCCTAACTAGGTCCGTAGAGTTAGATAGAGTAGATATAGGGCCTGGCTGGGGTACAAAGGCACTCCAACAAATACCAAATAATCGTGGGCTAAACCACGTCTTTAGGGTAGCGACCCCTAAAGAGCCACCATTCCCGATCTCGAGGTCTTTCACTTTAAATATTAGTGTCTTAATTAAGGGTGATCACAGAAGCACAATAATCAGATAATTATTCACTTTTAATTGTTTGGATATCATCAGACATTTCTTATTCAAATGGTTGTCCAAGGTAACATGAAAGAATCATTAAGGCCATCCTAAACTTATCTAATTCCGAATTAGAACTCGTTCTCGTGATACTTAGTAATCATCAAATACTCTTACCTCACTAATCAGCGTTATTTGAGTCATATAACGAATTCCTACAATCACAATGACATATTAGATACAACTACTCATTTACCCCTTATAAAATTACTAAGGCATCCCTTCTTTACTTGACAAATTACCATATTACCCTCCTTGTTATCCTAATTACCAAATTAACCCTTTATTTAGTTAATTACCAATTTACCGTCCTTTATTATCAATGACCAAACTACCCTTCCTTATTGTCAAAATTACCAAATTACCCTTTGGTTGGTTAAATTACCAAATTACCCACATAATTACCATTTTACCCTTCTCCATTATTAAATTTACCAAATTACCCTTCTTAATTGTCATAATTACCAAACTACCCTACTCCATTATCAAAATTACAAAAAAACCCTCTAGTCAGTTAAATTACCAAATTACCCCTCATATTTATCATATTTACCATTTTATCCTTCTCCATTATCACATTGTCAAATTACCCTTTAGTTATTTAAATTATTATTTTACCCTTCTCAATTATGTGGGGGAGGATTCAAGGCAAGGAAAGGATGTAGAGGTGTAGAGGGGGTGTAGGTGGTGGTTGGGGATGGGTTGAAGGTGGCTAAAGGCGGCGGAGGTGGCGGCAGCGAGGCTGTGAAGGTGGTGGCCGAAGTGGGGTCGAAATGGAAGGCTGGCGAGGAAGGAAAATGGGGAGGGAAAATAGAGGCCTTTGGGTGTTTTTTCGGAAAATATAGGATTGGGGTGGTAGAGGGGGTTGTAGGGAGTAATTCGGTGGCTTAGAAGAAAGAAAAGGGAAAAAGAAGAAAAATGAGAAGGAAAAAAGGAAAAAGAAAAGAAAAAAGGGATTAAATAAAATAGTTTAGTTTATGAAATAATAAAATACAATATTTTTGGGTAATAAATTTATCTAATAATTTAAATTAATATAATTAAAATATAAGGGTTTAAAAAAAGGATAATTTTAGTATAATAATGTTTTGAAAAATTTATTTAAATAATAAGAGTGTGATAAAATAAAAAAATATTTATTTTAATTTATTAAATATTTATACCCAATTTTATTTGCTCAAAAATCCATAAAATAATTAAAATAAATAGATTTAAAAGCTAATTTTTCCCAAATAAAATTTATTTATTAAAATATACGCTTTTAAAAATTCGGGGGATTATAGGAGACCTTTTTAAAATGACTTCTTATAGTGCTAATGATCTTACACCTCCTGATATTGATGAATAAGCAATACTCAAGGATGTTTGAGGTAGTAGTCTAACCTATAGAAGAGGTGTGGGATGAAGGATTTTAGGGGAGGGCTCAAGTCATGCTTCTTCTTACACGAGTTGGATACACACTAATCTACTACAAGAACAACAATGGAAATCTCAAGTAGAGCAAAATAAAAAACAAATAAGCGAGGTTATAGCTTCACAAGAAGCAACATTTGAGTGTCAAATACAAATTAGAGCTTTTATGGTTATATGGGCTCTAGGTCCTCCAGATCTGCCATCTAATCAAGATCATGATGAAGATGATGAAAATAATTTATAGGTTATATGCTAGTATTGACAAGTTAAGAGTAATAATAGTATGTTTATTTTGTAAATTACATTTTTATAACAACATTTGTCTTTAAAGTGTTATTTAGGAAGCATTTCAAAAACCTTATTTTTGATTTATTTTAATATTTTAAAAAGAAAATTACTCATGGTAAATTGTCGGTAATAAGGTTTTTAATACAAAATATTGTTCAAATTAAAAATTAATTATCATAAGTAATAAGGCTTAATACCGATGAATTACCATTGGTAATAAGTATGAATACTAATGTTTTATTATCGTTAATAAGTATTAATACCAATGATTTATCATTGGTGTTAAGGCATATATATCATTAGTAATAATGTTCTTTTAGATTGAAACAATTTTTAAAATTTAAAATTTCAATCGTTGGTGAGGATATGAGATTTTCGTAAAATAAGGGCTATATATTATTTTTAAGGGCATTTCTGTCAACATGGGTTAATATGGGAATTTTGGTATTTTAATGTTTTATATGATGAAAATATTCTAACAATATCATGTGAATTATTTGGGATTGATTATGAAGGTCATAAGTTGTTCAGATGAGAAAATAGCCTAATTTGAGAATAGTAGCCTTAAAACGGTAATGTTATTATCACATTCGTAAAATGTTAGAGTTAGGACACGAATTTTGGATGTGTTATTAATATGTGTATTTAAGGATTATATTTAATTTTTTAATTATATGAGGCTTATGGGAAAAGTTATGACTTACTTGTGAAAGTAGGGCTTTGGGAACCTTATGAATCGTAACTTTTGAGATAGGGCTATTATCGCATGTGTAAGAAGTCGGAGTTAGACCTAAAAATTTAGGTATGTTAATGATACTATTGTTTTAGGAATATATACTAAATTTGGAAGATAAATGATCAATATGGGGAAAGTTATGCTTAAATTGTGAATTTAGGATTTCCGAGGAAAAAGAGCATCTTAATCATTGAGAACAATCTTGTTATATGTATATGGATGTATCACTTGCATGAATTATGATTCTTATTCATTTAAAAAATCATGAATAAGATGTGAATAATTTAAATTGAAAGGTCATGATTCAAGACCAGTTGTGTATATCTGTTCCATCGGACGAGAATATTAGTCGGGCGCGTTTTGTCTTGGGGTGGAATAACTATTCCACCAGTTGAAAATAGTGGAATTCCTAAGCTCAATTTAAAAAAAATCATGATAATGATTATAATTATTTATAATACAATCATCATGTAAAGTGGAATACTAAGTGAGTCAGGACCGGTTGTATATATTCATTCCACCGGACAAGAGCATTAGTCGGGGGAGTTATGCCCCAGGGATGTATATTATTAGCCATTCCATTGGTAATAATACTAGCTGGATGTATTTTTTGGGGGTTGTATGCTATTAACCATTCTATCGGTAAGAATAGTAGTCAAGAGTGTTTTTCCCTGGGGGGAATAACCATTCTACTGGTTAAGAATAGTGGGGTCATTGAACTCAACATAAATAAAAGAATGGATCCTAATATATTCTAATAATACAAATTCGGCCTAGTAATTATTTTGTATTGCTTTTTGTATCTCGCATATATACTACCCTCCACTGTGAATGTAAGTAATTATATGTTTTCCCGGTTTTGA
The DNA here is from genome assembly GCA_039764185.1 of Tamarix austromongolica. NCBI lineage: Eukaryota > Viridiplantae > Streptophyta > Magnoliopsida > Caryophyllales > Tamaricaceae > Tamarix > Tamarix austromongolica. Next base: position 37,299,091 of record CM077816.1, on the reverse strand, counting down.
CTGTATGGTTACCTTACTTAGTAAGTAGCATATTGATCATCATTTTCATGTGTGCTGCTCACTTCCATGAGTGGATAACCCAAATGGTTTTGTGTAGGTCTTTGAGGACCCAGTTGATAATTTTGTTGTCTTTGATGCATTGGGTGTGGAAGAGTGACTTTTATCTATACTGGGTGTTTGGGCGAAGAGTCATGTTATCCGAATGATGTTTTTTACCTAGATACCATTTTTGGACTCTTTGATTCATGGTATCCCTTTTGTTGTATTTTATTATTGTAATCGGAATTAATCTCCAAACTTGTATTTGGTATTATGAAACTTCTCTTGTTTTCAATTTTATCCTATTGAGCATTTTAAATTATTTAGCCTTGTGAATCACATAAGGTTGGCATGGTAAGCCCGATTTATGTCAATTACGGCGGTAACACCCTAGTTATTTTAATTATGCTTCCACTATAAAATGAAAATTTTCACTAGTAAATTTTGGGTTGTTACACATAGGGTCACTATTCAATAGGTTTGGTGAACTGATTGACTGTTCATAGAAACGAATTGATTGGTTCATTAAACCAATTAACTAATCTGACAACTAGCTGATCAAAATTTCCAAACTATACAACTATTCACACAAATAGTCAATGGATTCAATGAACCAATTGATTGGTCTATGTAAAAAAAGCACCCGAACTTGTAATACACACACCAAAATTCATCAAACTTTACCATATTAATCGTGGCATAAGTCTATATCATAAAACATATAAAGAGACATGTTGCATGCATAGAATCACATGGATACATGATAATGTAGGCATTTAAACAAAATCATACTCAAATTGAAGTAAACAATTCTTAATTTCATAAAGAAACTCCACCCTAGGCTCAAATTTTAAAATATAATTAGCCCATGCTCAACACAAAAGCACACCAAGAACATGTAACCACAATGAGCAATAAAAATCTCATTCATATTCAAGAAAAGAATTCCTTACATTGAAATAGTTCTTTTAGTACAAAACTCCTACTTGATTGTTATCTAGTAGCACCTTGATTTCTAAGAGAATCAAAAGTCAAAACCATTAAAACTCCTTTTAAAAAAATCTATTAATAATCAAATTAAAAGAAGAACAACAACAAAAACACAACTCAACATTTTCTCAAACATAGAATTCCAATAAAAATGAAGATGGAGTCTTCAACATTTCTCAAACCATAATCATTCATTACTTAAGATAAACAAGGAAGAAATAAATATAAGATTATAATAAAAAAGAAGGGACAAGAATTCAACTAAAGGGGGGAAGAAAACAAAAGGCAGACCTCTACTTTCCAGTAGAAAAGAAACGGGGAAAATAAAGGAATGCTCAAAACTTAAGAAATTTTCCACAAAGAAAAGGGAGATAATAAGCAAGTGTAGGTGGTAAGTAGTGAAATGAATCAGAAATGGTGTGTATAAGAGGGAGAGCTTATAATACGCCAAAAATTTAAAACCTATAATTTAATAAATAACCCTCATTTAGAATAATTCAAATTTTAAATTTATTTAATTTAATTATTTTTTCAATTTTTGAGTAAATAAAAATAGATATTAATATTTAATAAATTAATATAAATATTTTTATTTATTTTATCATACTCATTTTATTTAAATAATTTTCCAAAATAATATTTTATTAAAATTATCCTTTTTTAAAAAATATATTAAATTATAATAAATTAAATTATTAAATTTATTTATCTATCAAAAGTATAAAATTCCACTATTCCAAAAATTCTTTTATTTTATTTTCTCCCCATTTTCCAATTTTTTCCTTTTTCTGTTTCCTTTTTCTTCTTTTTCTTCTTTTCCTCCCTTTTTCCTTTATCTTTCCCTTTGGTCCACTAGGCCTGCTCTTCTTTCCCCTCCACTCGCTCTGGGTTGTTGGCACATCCCCTCTCCCTTCTCCTAAGTGATGCCCCAACCCATCTCCCCTTTTCTTTTTCTTTCCCTTCTCCCCCCGGTTGGGCCAGCCTAGTCTTTTTTTTTTCTTTACCCCTCCCTTACACATGTAGGCTAGCCCACTCCCCTTTCTTTCTTCCCCCCAATTAGCCTGCCTCTCCTTTCTTTACCTTCTCCTTCTTCTTTCTCTTCTTCTAAGACTGTTGAACACTGTACGCCATGGCAGCCTACACATCTCCTTCAACTGCCACCTGCCTCCCTCTACACCCCTACTCTTTCTCCCTCATCCATTTCCTTCCATTTTCGGACCAAACACAACTTGCAATCCTTCCCCACATTCCTTTCTTCTCCCCTTCCTTTCCTCTTCTCCTTACCACCGTAGGCCATGCGCCTACCGCCCTCTTGCACCTCCACCTAACCATCCACACTTGCCCCTTCCACTCTTCCTTTTCCTCTCCTTATCCTCCCTTCTCTACCCATTTTTTTAGCCTCCCTTCACCTTGCAGATCCCCCATCTTTCTCCTCTTCTCCTTCTCCCCTATTTTCATTTTACCCCTTCCAACCACTGCTGCTGCCATCCAACCAACCACCACATCCACCACCTGCCACCCTCTACTACCTCCTTACCTCACCAAGCCATCACCACATGCCCTTGCACCCACCCTCATTCTTCTTTCTTTTTCTTTCCCCTTTCTCAGCCTCCACCCTACACCACCACCGTCCGCCACTATTCTACCTATTCTACTTCCACCACAACTACCAATCCACTCCCCAACACCTCCTCTACAACCTCACATCCTCCCTTTAGCCGAAAATACCCTAGTAGCCCCTCCTTTTTCTCCTTCTTTCCCTTCCTCCTTCTCCTCTGCCACCCTTGCATCCAATTTTGTAACCCTACAACCACTGCCTCCGCCACCGATCACAGACCCCCGACCACCACCTACACCCCTACTCCCTCCCTACACTCAGCTATTACCCTAACTCCCCTCCACTTGCTCTCCACCTCAACCCCAAAACCCCAACAAGAACCAAACACCTCCCTTCCTCCCACTTCTCCCCCTTCGATCCCTTGTCCGTTTCATTTCTATATATAGCTCACCCTACTCATGCAGCGTGATTTCTACTTTCATTTGAGCCATTTTTGGATTAATTATGAGTATAACAATGGTTAATGTTGGTATATATTAAATTAAGTTTTTAGGTATTAATTTTACTAATCAAAGCTTAAACCTTTAATTATGGTACTAGTAAGGTTTGATTATTATAGAAAATAAGGTAACCATTATACCCTACTAAACTATATAGACACACATATGCTAGCACATTAGGGTTTTTAGTATGTTTATATGCATGGCATATATTATTAAATATAAGGTGTTTAGTGGCATATGTTGGTTGGTTAAGAGAAAAGCATGATAATTTGTGTGTCATGTGTGGAAATAATACTTAAGGAAAGACTCCTTGTTATTAATGACAATGTTAAATACATATGTATAGTATGATATGCTAATGTAGCTATTTGTTGTATAGAGAATATTAATATAAGCCCTAGGGCCATTTTAGTAAATTCTCATGTATGAGAGCATGGCCTAAATAAGTATGTGTTGAAGGTGCTATTATGTGTAATGTTAAATAATAGTAGTTCATGTTGTTGGATGAAGTGTATGGAGCATGTATATCGATAGTTTTGTATAGTGAGGGTATTTTGGTAAAAATGGTATAATAAGGGCAAAATAGTAAATTATAAGAGTAAATGGGTAAAATGGTAATTTAATAAAGGAGAAGGATAATTTGGTAATTTGTCATAAAAGAGAAGGTATGTTGGTAATTTTGTAAGTAAAGGGGTAAAATGGTAATTTAATAAAGGAAAAGGGTAATTTGATAATTTGGCATAAAAGAGATATATGTTGGTAATTTTGTAAGTAAAGGGGTAAAATGGTAATCTAATAAAAGAGAATGGTAATTTGCCATAAAGGATAGGGTATTATGGTAATTTTATAAAGTAAAGGGGTAAATTGGTAATTAATAAAGGAGAAGGGTATTTTGGTAATTTGGTATAAAGGAAAGGGTATTATGGTAATTTTGTAAAGTAAATGGGCAACTTGGTAATTTTAATAAATAAGAAGGGCAATTTGGTAATTTAGCCAACCAAAAGGGTGATTTGATAAATTTAGTAAGTATAAAGGATAATTCGGTAATCTAACACATGAAAGGGATAATTTGGTAACTACACAAATATGAAGGTTAATATGGTAAATTGGCAATTGAAAAAGGGTGACATGATAATTTTACTGACAGGGGTATTTCAGTAAATTTGCGAAGATGATAGGGGTAAATCAATAGCTTGTGTTTGACATGTCAATGTATTAAATTAGTTACATAATCAGACGAAAGTAATAGTGAATAATAAGGTAAGGGTATTTGGTAAGGGTTTGATGTAGTGTTTATTTAATAATTATGCAAGAGTTGCCCAGGTAGTAGTACGTATGCATGGAAATGTGTGTTAGATATGTTTGAAGTACATATTAGGATTTTGTGTATGCCATGATCCTTGATATGGAATGCTTGATTGTATGGCTAGTATATCTTTATGTTCTGGATTCGTGACCTTTTTTCTTCTCTTGAATTAAATAAGTGGACATTTGAATAAGACACGAATATAGTACTAATTACTTAAAGTGAAAGATTATTAAGCCGAGCTCAATAAGGATAATTTTTCAATCCATCGGCTATAATAATGGTCAAGTGCATACTGCTCTATGGAATGATATTCGGTCTACCGGCTATAATATTGGTCATGAGTGTTTTGTCCCTGTGGAGTGTTTTTGGTCCATCGGCTATAATAGTAGGGGATTCTGAGCTCGATAAACCTAATTTTGCACGGTAATAAATCATGGGAAGATACTAATTACTTACAATAGAATGCCAGGTGAGTTAGGGCCAATGAAGATAATTTTCGGTCCATTCGCTATAATAGTGGTCAAGTGCATTTTATACCCTATGGATTATTTCCAGTCTATCGACTATAATAGTGAGCTTTCCGCACTCATATGGATATAGTTCAAAGATAATGATTGAATAATGATTAATTAATGGCTTAAGATCAAAAGTATAGATTTCATGTTATGATCTATTGATATGCCATGAGTTTAGCTTCAGTGATTGTCCCTGCTTGGGTATCTAATGGATTTACTAAGTATACGGATTTTGTATTATGAATTTTCTTATTGTATGAGGTGTTACCTTGTATATTAGTCCGTATGTTATCATTATATATAGTTCAATTTAGTTCAAAGGGGTTACTTATTACCATAGTACTAAAGGGTTTCACTTGTGGGCCCCTGCCTATTCAATAGGCAATATCTCTTACTGGTCTATTTTAGGTACTATTCAAGTGGGCATCGGGTAAGAGTATAAGGATTGTTCGGGAATGATTCAGGATTTTCTTTTTTACCTTTTAATTCTTGTATAAAAATGATCTCTATTATTGTAACCACTAATAGTTGGTTTTATTCTTGTAAATAATTTATTGTGCTGCCCTGATTTAAATAAAGTTCAATCCGAGTAAATTGTATTTTATTCTTCTAGTCTTAGTACTTGGTACTGAAATAGTAAGAGGAAACCGGTCTAGAATTAAATGTAGTTGTAATATCCCTAAAATTTATAGTTTTTACTTTTTACTTGATATTTTCTTGAAATAAAAAGAATTTTTTCAATAGTGAACTTTAGGGGTGCTACAAAGCTTGTCGATATCTACAAGTGAGAGAGGGAGATATAAGACTAGTATGGTTGAGTGTGGGCAACTAGGTATAAGAGAAACACTTGATGATGTTAGCGAGATTGACCGTAGCTCAGGAGGGAGCAATTGCAGATAGTTGGTAAATCAAGAAGGCTGGGCCAGAAGTCAAAGTGCGGGGAGAGAGAGAGAGAGAGAGAGAGAGAGAGAGAGAGAGAGAGAGAGAGAGAGAGAGAGAGAGAGAGAGAGAGAGAGAGAGAGAGAGAGAGAGAGAGAGAGAGAGAATGTGAGATATGTATCAAAGAGTTATTTTAGAAAAATTTAACTAAATAAAATTATAGAATAATCTTAAATAATGTAAAAATAATCCTAAAGTATCAAAATATGCTCATTAGCACAAATATATTCTAATTAGAAGTTTTTATAAACATCATAAAGATATTTGAATAAAAAAAATGATTTGAAATCATAGCATAACTAATCGATTAGTTCGTCGAGAATAAACTTGTCAATATATGATCATAACAGTCGATCAATTTGACAAACCAGTTAATCGATACACCTTAAATTAACATTTTATTAGAATTTCAAGTCATTTTTAAAATAAAAGCTCATTTATTTTATATTAATAAAATTTTAAACACATTTTTAAGGATTTTGGGACAGGATATTACACCTATATTCTTCTTATAGGACATGTGTATTCTTATTTTTTATATCATATACGCATTATTTGAATATAAGATATGTATTCTTCTTATAGATTATATTTATTTCTCCTTTCAAAAAATATGTATTAATAAAATATAAGTATTTTCTAATTCTATACAAGTTAAAATCTTATGTGTAATTTGATCATCAGAACCCACAACAAGTACCTTGACATTTATCTCAATCGAACAAAACGGTGTGTCTAGCATTGCTTGTTAATTTTTTTTGGTCATCTTTCTTTAAAAAAGCTCCGCCGAGCCTTTGTTTTTCAATTGCTTTTACAAATTCGTATTGATTTTTGTGCATTCAAAGCAAATGCTCTAATTGCTATTCAACTCAATTTGTACCAATCTGGTTTTTCATCTTCTAAATGTTATTCGAATTGATCCTTGTGTTTGAAATAAATATTCTTATTTAAATTTAAATTTATTTGCACAAAGAGAAATTGTTTACTATTTAATTTAGGAGTAATTTATCCTTTGCTGACATGGCTGAATATTAGGGAGAGTACTACAATATAATTTGTGACCGGAACATTTAAGTAAAGGAAGATGATGAACATCTTTATAGAGTTCCTAATTAAATTTATTTGAAAATTAAACAAATAAACACATTCTTTATGTTTAAATGGTTAAATTAAACAAATAAACACATTCTTTAAATTTATATGGGGAATTGTATTGTTATTCTCGGAAGAGAATCGAAGAGGAAAATGGTAAAATGTTTTCACCGTATACGAAAGCTTTTCTTTATTCCATTTTCCGTCTTTAAATGCTCTTTCGCTTCCCCAACTACACGATAGATTGTATCCGGAGGACTGACGCGACCCCCCCCGGCCCCCACCCCGCTCTCTTCGCCTTCGGTCTATAATAAAATCCAAGCCCTCTAACCCTCCTCAAATTCTCCAAAACTCCCACTCAACACACTCCCATTCCCTGAAGAGAACACGAAAAGAAAAAATGTCGCGCATTTTCCTTTTCGTTCTTCTGATCGGTACCCTTACCGTACTCCCGCCACCCTCTCTGTGCCGCACCACCAAATTCCCTCGATCAGAACCCGCCAATGCCCTCGATGTTGCCGGTTCCGTTCAAAACACCATCGACCTCTTCTCCTCCAACTCCCAACAACAACAGCAGGAAGAACCATCATTCCTCCAACAACAGTTCCCAGTCTCTAATAGCACCTCGTCTCCTTCTTTCTCTCTGCGACTCCACCCGCGACTCTCCCTCCGCCACCCAAAACACCTCCACAAGTCCTACAAGTCCCTCGTCGAATCGCGCCTCGCTCGCGACTCATCCCGAGTCAACTCACTCCTCACAAAACTAGAACTCTCCCTCCACAACCTCTCTCCCGCCGACCTCACGTATCCCGTCGGCGCACAGCTATCCGTCCAAGATATTTCCGCCCCACTGAGCTCCGGAACCAGTCAAGGTAGCGGCGAGTACTTCTCCCGAGTCGGACTCGGAACACCGGCCAAACAGTACTACATGGTTGTCGACACTGGCAGCGACGTTAGCTGGATTCAATGTCAACCCTGTACCGACTGTTACCAACAATCAGACCCAATTTATGAGCCCCGATCCTCTTCCAGCTACGCCCCCATCGGCTGTACCTCACCCCAGTGTAACAGCCTGGACACGAAGATGTGCAAGGGTAACACGTGTATGTACCAGGTGTCGTACGGAGACGGGTCGTATACGGTGGGCGATTTCATGTCCGATACCATGTCTTTCGGTCGTTCTGGGTCCGTGCCCAAGGTGTCAATGGGTTGTGGGCACGACAACGAAGGGTTATTTGTCGGCGCTGCCGGGCTTTTGGGCCTCGGCGATGGTCCGCTCTCACTCCCAGCACAGCTCAAAGCTTCGTCGTTTTCTTACTGCCTGGTGGATCGGGACTCGAGTAAATCATCCACTCTTGATTTCAATACGGCCAAGCCAGCTAAGTCGGTTGCAGCCAAACTCTTGAAATCAGGCAGCATCAACACGTTCTACTACGTGGAATTTGCCGGCCTCAGCGTCGGCGGCCGTCCTCTCTCCATCCCAAGCTCCCTCTTCCAAACCACGGGAGATGCCGGAGGAGTAATAGTCGATTCAGGGACGGCTATAACTCGTCTACCAACAGAGGCTTACGACTCGTTACGAGACGCGTTCGTGAGTCAGACTAAGCATCTGCCATCGACCACCGGCGTCGCTCTGTTTGACACCTGCTACGATCTCTCATCAATGAAAACCGTAAAGGTTCCGACGGTTTCGTTTAGGTTCGCTGACGGACAAGCGCTTGACCTCCCAGCGAAGAACTATTTGATCCCGGTTGACTCGACGGGGACGTTCTGTTTTGCATTTGCTCCGACGACGTCGTCTCTGTCGATAATTGGGAATGTCCAGCAGCAGGGGACGCGTGTTTATTACGATCTTGCTAATTCTGAAGTCTACTTCTCTCCTAATAGCTGCTAGCTAGCTATGGTGATAGCAGTCATGAATGAATGAATGAATGATAGTACTAGTAGTAAGATGGGAGGGAATAGTAGCATATTACGGTTTTATCCTTTGGAAAGCGGTGTGATTTGCAGATATGGAGTGTATGTTTGAAATTGAATTGCATAACCCCGAAAAGATGCGGTGGTGGGTGGAGAGTGGTGGGGAGGAGGGGGAGGGGATGATGGGAGAGTGGTGAGGAGGAGGGGAAGGAAAGAGACAGATTTGGTAGTGGGTGGGTCTGTAGGAGCGAAAAGGAAGGGGGGGCCCTCCAATAATTAAGTGTGAAATGGAGCCTGCCTTTCCGTATGGTTGTCGGTCACTGCTTTTGCTGACTTGATAAATTGTTATACTAGTGTTTCGTTTCTTTTCATATGCATACTGTACTACTGGCTACTGCGAGTATCCTTCCCTTTCATAATACTGGGATCCTATATTATTTTGATTCTGATTTTATTTTTTTATGACTTTTTACGTAGAGGATCAATAAATAAATATCGTTTTATGTTTATTATTATGTATTTTTATTTTTAATTTAATGAGTTAGAAACATTAAATTTAATATTACATAGACAATTTGGTTATTTAAAATTTGATTTTTAATGTGTAGAAAAAGTTATTAGTTGTTACATCGTCAGACATTTGGAGAAATATCGTAGTAAGTTTGATTTCAACTGCAACAAGCAAAAGTATTTATTTTTCAAATGTTTTCCATAATTTTAGACTGAACAGCTGTTCAGAGTGCGAAAGGTACAAATGAAGTCGTTGCAATAATAATTGAGTGGCGAACTGGCAATCAGAGCGCGCATCATGTTGTGTTTGGAAAAAGTTCCAATGATCCACAAACATTGATTTGCGTGCCGTGCTGGGTAGTTTATACTACTACTAGTAAGTTTCGTTATCCATGCACACATACTTGCATGCATGACGCATCGATCAGTACGAGTAGCGAGGGAACTCTTGAATTGAAAAGTTGATCCGCCTAAAAAAATTCGACCAATATCGATTCGATTCGTTAAAATTTAATATAATTTTATTTAAATAATTAAAAATTTGAAATTTATCCGAATCGATTTGATACATATTCGATATTCGATATAATCTTAAAAATTATAAATCTAAAATAAATTTAACTCGATCCGATCCGCTACTCACTCAAAACTCGATATAATCTGAAAATTATAAATTTAAAATGATCCGATCCGATCTATTATTTACCCGAAATATAATATTATTTGAAAAATTATAAATTTATAAAGATTCAATATGATACTATCGGAAAATTAACATTAATCCATAATTCAAATTTTCTAAAATTTCATAAAACATAAAATAATATAGATGTACAATTAATCCATACTAACACTTACATTAAAATCTAGAACACAATATACTTAAAATTTATATAACTTATGTATATACAAATACAATATCTATTGATATCAATATTAAAATATAAAAATAAAAGTAGAGAAAAAAGGAAAAACTCTAATATGCCATCTAAATATTAGTTCACTTCCATGATTCCATCTAGTACCACAAGATAATAATAGTGCATCCTTGAATACTATATGTTAGTATCTATACGGCCATACCTTACAATATAGCACCTACAACATCATAAGAAAGTAGGAAAAATTTAAAGTGAGAATGTTAGTTATTCACTATAGGAATTAAATATTAATATTTTTTTTATTACACCAACAATATTAAATAGTAAGAAGTCAATATTAGTTGGTCTTTTGTCAATAATAGTTATTATTACTTACTTTATCTAATTTTTATCTTATTTAGCTTGATATGATCTAATCAATATATATATATAACTAATGTGTTGTTATTATTATTTTTTCCATAATTGATATTCATTAATTACTATTATTATTGTCATTATTATTATTATTATTATTATTATTATTATTATTATTATTATTATTATATTTATTAAAATTATGTTGATATGATGTGATCAATCTCTTATAAAAATAATATAATAAGTACAACCTTAGAAGCCTTCATTTGTTATCAATGATCAATAATTATTATAAGTTAATATTATGTAAGGAGCGTAAAAGATACAAATTTAATATAAACTTAAAATAATACTCGAACTTAATATGACCAAGTTAATAATGGAGTTGAATTACAAGTTATACTTTAATATAAAAAGAAAAGTGATACGATTTGAAAAATTTTAAATTTGAAATATTAAATACATCTCCAAAGATGAAATAATGATAAAAAATTCTAAGGCCTCAAAACAATTAATATAATAATTCACTTTTAATTGAATAAGATAAATTAAAATAAATGATCTTAAAATAATTAGCTTTTAATAACATATTGGAATAAAAAAAAGAAAGAAAGAAAATGACATAAGTATGACTCAAATATAAAATGACCTAAATTCGATCCAAATTTGATCCGAAAATATAATATTTCAAATTCACCCGAATCCGATCCGAAGCCGAACCGATATTAGAACAATCTGAATTTATCCGAATTCGAGTCCATCCGATCTCAACTAGACTCGATCCGAGAGCTTAGAATGACTCGAGATTATTTGATATTGAGTTGATTTGAATCAAATCTGACCCAGCCCAACTTGATAAAATGATCCGAGATTATCTGAAATCGACAGGATCCGATTATTATGTAATCCAAACAAATAATGATCCGACCCGTCCGATTGCGGCTCTAACGGAACACCTCGCATTGCTAAGGAGCCCCGGGCCATGAGGTGGGGGGGGGGGGTGTTGTGTTTGTGGGACTCGATGTTACTAAATGGATCGAGGGAGAATGTTTCCCCTGCCATCATGGGAACATGACGCTGGTTCAAAAGATTTGTATTCGACTGTGTATAGTCTGTTTCCAAACTGCTAGCATTGTGGTGATTGAAGTTCAATTTGTATTAAGAACGCGACGTTATTAACTAAAAAAGAAGGCATTTAACACAATTTCCTACTGGTTAATTTATTATTATTAATATTGTTACTACTACTACTATTTTGTTTGAGAGAGGACTATCAAACACTAGATGTTTGCGTATATACATGGTGAAAATTGGTTATATTATTACCTACTCCAGGCATAGTTTAGTTTTTTATTTCATTATCCGCAATTCCGTGCCAATCAGAGAATAATTAGTAGAGGATGCGAGTAATAAGATCGACAATGGGAGAGTTGTTGGTGTAAACTTTCTAGGAAGCAGTGTGTCAGGGAACATGTTCACATGATATATGGGATGGATCTTTTTATCGTTTACCAAAATGCCAATCCAATAAGTCGATCATCTCACAATCTAGATAGTTTCCCTCGACTTGAAGCTATCAATTTTGAGGCGTATACACATTGAACGTGCGATTGTTGTTATCTCTCCCAGCTCAAAGTTACCGGATTAAGAATCGGAGTGAGTGGCGGAAGCTTAACTATCTGTCCTTTTTATAGAATAACCAATACGCCTGTCCTGGGTTTACATATTCAAGTTGATGTAATATCTAACCTTTGATATTCACTCATTTTTTCGTTTTCTTTAGACAAAAACATTATTGATTAACCATAAGGGAGTTTGCACACAGTATACTCATGGCATTTGTGAAGATTCACTCTCTCTCAGGCTCACCGTCGAACACACAATGAGCAAAAGCAATCGACGAAGAAGACAAGCAGAAAAGTAAATGAAGAAAGAAAACAGAGACACGCAGAATTACGAGTTCCCAATCTCAATGAGAGAATTGGTACGTCTTGCCGGGAGATTATCCCAGAGAAATCCACTATCAACAAGAGAAGGCCACCAAGAAAATATACAGAAAGATTTTTCCCGAGAAAACTCTCGACCAGAACTCTCTCTCTTTCCCTCTCACTTTCTCTATTTCTAACTCACTAAAATAGAACCATTTCTAGGCTTTATATATGAGCCTTTACAAAGACGAATTTTACCCTCACTCAGTTGTAACAAACTGTCGGGAAAAAAAAACTTTTAACCTTCTCTTACTCGAGACTCTAATAAGACTCTCCAATCTATGTAAACCATCAAACCCAAAGCCACACACACCAGTGAGTTTTATCAACATTAACCCAACAAAACTCCACCTTGGCTTTGTGTTTGATAAGAAATTTCAGTGGATTTCTTCCTCTGCTCCCGGATGCTAACTCTTCAATCTTCTATTAGCATCAACAAGTTCAAAGCTCTTATGAACTTGTCAACAGGCAACACTTTGGTTAATATGTCAGCGGGATTCTTCAAAGTTTGAACCTTCTCAATTTCAACTCTTCCTTCAGCTATAACATCTTGGATAAAGTGAACTCTCACATCTATATGTTTCGTCCGTTCATGATGGACACTATTTTCAACAAACATATAGCTGATTGTGAATCACTAAACACCCGAACCTGTTTCTGCTCAAAACCCAGCTCCTCGGCCAATCCTCTTAACCATAAAGCCTCTTTTACAGCCTCCGAAAGTGCCATATATTCAGCTTCTGCAGTTGATAAAGTAACTACGTGTTGCAAACTTGATTTCCAACTGACCGTATTCCCTCCAATAGTGAATACATAACCAGTAATCGAACGGCGTTTATCCAAATCTGCTGCGTAATCTGAATCGCAATATCCCGTAACATCAAATCTGTCTGACTTCGAATAAACCAGTCTCAGATTCTACGATCCCTTCAAGTACCTCAACACCCATTTTACCGCTTGCCAATGTTCTTTCTGCGGGTCGCTCATGAATCTGCTAATCACACCCACTGGATATGCCAAATCTGGTCGAGAATCCACCATTGCGTACATTAGACTACCAACAGCACTAGAATAAGGAACCAACCCCGAAACTGAGTTATTATTCTCATCAGTTTCCGGTTTCGCTGCTGATAACTTGAAGTGAGCTCCCAAAGGTGTATTTACAGACTTCGAAGATTCCATGTCAAAAGTTTCCAGCACCTTATAGATATAACCTCCTTGAGACAACATCAATCTTCCTCTGTTTCTATCTCAGCTAATATCCATGCCCAGAATTCTCCTTACCTCACCCAAGTCTTTCATATCAAATTCTACACTCAACACTTCTTTGAGTTTTGCAATTTCAGTCATACTTTCCGAGGCTACAGGCATATAATCAACATATATGAGCAAATATACAGGTACCTGACCTTTGTTTGTTCTGAAGTAAACGCAGCTGTGATGCTTGCTTTTCTGGAATTTTTGGCTCTGCATAAATGAATCAAAACGTTTATTCCATTGTCGAGGAGATTGCTTGAGACCATAGAGAGATTTCTGCAGCAAGCAAACAAGATCTTCTCCACCTTTTTGTACAAATCCCTCAGGCTGAAACATATAAATCTTCTCCTCAAGAGTACCATGCAGGAAAGCCGTTTTAACATCGAGTTGTTCAAGCTCCATATCACAATTCACAACCAGAGACAACAACATCCTAATGGAGACATGCTTAACAACAGGTGAAAATACCTCGTTGTAGTCAATTCCTTCAACTTGCGAGAACCCTTTGGCTACGAGTCTCGCTTTATATCTAGGCTTTTCGACCCCTGGAATTCCTGGTTTCAGTTTGAAGACCCATTTGCACCCAATTATTTTCTTCTTATCGGGCCTTTTTACTAACAACCATGTTTTGATTTTTCATCAAAGATCCCATTTCCTCCTCCATTGCTAGTTTCCACATGTTCCATTCTCTGCTTCCTTCTGCATCAGCATATGTTCTCGGTTCCAGAGATTCTATCTCATCAGCTGAGACCAGAGCAAAGGCCACATATTGAATGGGATCATACTTCGCTGGAGCCTTTATCTCTCTTCTAGTTCTGTCTCTTGCTAAAAAATAACCAGAGTAATCTTCTGCTTCATCACTTTCTTCTGGTTGTTCAGCAATTTGCTGTTCAGTTTCAGAACTTCCCTCTTCTTGTATCACCTCGCGTTCTGATTCATATCTTGGAATGCCCGTTACTCCACCTTGAGCTTCAGTTTCTTTAGGTATGTTTATACTGATAGCTCGAGATTCTTTCAATTCTGCATTTGGTTCTTGTTGTCTTTCTTTCTGTTTCAGATCCTTATAGAAAGTTCTTTCATTAAACACAATGTCTCGGATTATGATGCATTTCTTTTCATCTAGTAACCAAATCCGATACCCTTTTGTGCCCTGAGGATAGCCTATGAATACTCCTCTTTTTGCCCAAGGTTTCAGCTTTCCTTGGTCTATGTGTATATATGCTTGCACCCAAAACTTCTCAGGTGACTATAACTCGGATCAGATCCTGTCCAAACTCCTTCTGGTATCTCGAAATTTAGTGCTGTAGAGGGTGATCGATTTATCAAATAAACTGAGGTCGAAGCCGCCTCTGCCCAGAATGTTTCAGGAAGTTCGGATTCACTCAGCAGACATCTCACCTTGTCCATTATGGTACAGTTCATCCTCTCGGCCACACCGTTTTGCTGAGGTGTGTAGGTGCATGTTCTGTGCCTCTGTATCCCGTTATCTTTACCAAAGTTGTCAAATTGTTTGTTACAATATTCAAGTCCATTATCAGTTCTCAGGACTTTGATCTTTCTCTCTGTTTGATTTTCCACCAGAAGTTTCCATTCCACAAATCTGGTGAATACTTCATCTTTAGTCTTCAAGAAGTAGATCCAAACTTTTCGAGAGAAATCATCGATAAATGTAACGAAGTATTGACACTTCGAGAGAGATGGGACAACCGAGGATGAGCCCCATAGGTCGGAATGGACATAGTCTAAGATACCTTTCGTTGTGTTCTTTGCTGTACCAAAAGACAACCTATGAGATTTACTAAGGGCACAGTTTTCATAGAAGGTTTGTGTGCCGATTCCGTCCCCATCAATGAGATCCTTTTTCGCCAAAATTTCCATCCCTTTCATATTCATGTGTGCAAGTCTACTGTGCCATACTTCAGGCTTGGATTCTGTTATCTCAGCTCTGTAGTTTTCCCCAACCACGGCTTTACCTTGCAGAAAATATAGACCTTCCATTCGAGAGGCCTTTAGTGATGTTCTGCAGCCCTTTATTACCTTGAGCACACCCTTCTCACACTAAAATCGACAACCTTGTTCTTCCAGAAACCCAAGAGAAATGAGGTTTCTCTTTAGGTCTGGTATATACCTCACTTTTGTCAACAAGACTATAGTTCCATCGTAAAGCAGGATTCTATTATCCCCAATTCCTCTCACCTTGCAAACTGTATCATTTCCCATTCTCACATAGTTTCCATCCATCTCCTAAAAATTCACACACCATTCTCGCCTCAGAGTCATATGAAATGTGCATCCCGTGTCAAGAATCCAATTCTCATCAATTTCTTTATCAGTCACTGTAAGTACTTCTGATTCTATGAGCTCCTTTTGAGCTACAGCGGCCTGGCCTTTCTGATCTGTTTCCTCCTGTAGTTTTCTCTTCCTCGAGAAGCAGTCGCGTCTAAGATGCCCCTCCTTACCACAATACCAGCATCCCTTGCCATTTCTCGGCTTTGATTTCGATCTAGATCGATTCCTAGATCTATCATTGCCCTTAAAGTCAGGTCTTCCTCTCACAATTAGACCTTCAGCCATCCCCCTTTGCAAAGAAACTCTCAACTGATTCTTTATATCAGCCTCTTTCGAATGCACCAAGACTGTGACTTGTTTAAGAGTTAGTGTATCTCTTTTGTACTTAAGAGTATCTCTTAGTTGATCATATGAGGAAGGCAACGAGTTTAGGAGAATAATTGCTTGATCTTCGTCGGCAATTGTTACTTGCAGGCTTGCCAAATCAGAAACTAACTTCAAGAACTCATCTATATTCTCATCCATGGTTTTCGCCTCATTCATCTTGAAGCCATAGAACTTTTGCTTGAGATATATTCTATTAGGCAAGGACTTTGATATATATTGGTGCTCAAGGGCTTGCCACATACTTGAGGCTATTTTTTCATGAATTACTTTACGTAGAACCTGATCTGTCACCGCTAGAATGATCAGGCTTCGAGCTCTCTTGCACTTATCAGACCTCACCGCTGGTTTTGACTCCGATAACGATTCTTCAGTCTTCACACCGTCATCATCTTGGTTCAGCACGATTGTATCTAATCCAAGAACCTCCAAGCTCGCAAGCATCTTTTCTTTCCATAAAGAAAAGTCAACCTTCCCGTCAAATTTCTCAATCTCTGTTCTGGAACTTGGCATTTCTGGAAGTTTTTCAGATTCCTTGACAATCTGTTTTCGATCCTTCTCTTCGGTCATTCTTTGAATTCGCTTTCTCTTGATTCAGCCATGAACCAAGCTCTCATGGCATTTGTGAAGATTCACTCTCTCTCAGGCTCACCGTCGAACACACAATGAGCAAAAGCAATCGACGAAGAAGACAAGCAGAAAAGTAAATGAAGAAAGAAAACAGAGACATGCAGAATTACGAGTTCCCAATCTCAATGAGAGAATTGGTACGTCTCGCCGGGAGATTATCCCAGAGGAATCCACTATCAATAAGAGAAGGCCACCAAGAAAATGTACAGAAAGATTTTTCCCGAGAAAACTCTCGACCAGAACTCTCTCTCTTTCCCTCTCACTTTCTCTATTTCTAACTCACTAAAATAGAACCATTTCTAGGCTTTATATATGAGCCTTTACAAAGACGAATTTTACCCTCACTCAGTTGTAACAAACTGTCGGGAAAAAAAACTTTTAACCTTCTCTTACTCGAGACTCTAATAAGACTCTCCAATCTATGTAAACCATCAAACCCAAAGCCACACACACCAGTGAGTTTTATCAACATAAACCCAACAACATTTATAGCACATAGGAATGCCAACACGACAGCGATAAAGACCCCATCCCCATCCCCGAACATAAAATTGGTATTAATCCTTAAATATGTTTTGGTTCTAAAATATTTCTTATCATGGATTCTTGATCACAATCCTCAGGGAAAGTTGATCACCATATCATCCTGAATAATCATCATCCTTAAATCAATATAAATATATAGGCTCATATAGATATTAAATCATATTCCTATATATTTGTACATACTAATAATTAATTTATATGTTTCCCTGTCAATTGGAACTACTTAGAGAGTGTATATTATTAATGTAAATTAAAAAACTGAGAATCGGTCAGCTTAAATGTATAGATATAATATATTTAAAATATATTTTAAGCTTCACTTCCAAAGGCTACAATTTTATTTAGTTTTTTTTTTATGTAAATATGTTTGGCATCTCATATATGAACAACAAACAATAATGGCTCAAAACCCTCAGCCTCAACCATAAGTACATTTTAATTTTTTTGCAAAATCAAGATTCAAGAAGAACAAATCAACAGTAAATATACAGTAGTATACCAACAACTAACTCTTCAAACAAGGCTATGGTTTCCCTATTTGATGACCAATATGAGAAATTCTAAAATTGGTTATCCTACATAAAATGCCACATATGATTACATGTTCTCCAAACTTCTTCATAGGAGAAAAATAGAAAGATTATCACTAATTTGCCAAAACTATCCAAGCATTGTTGTTGTATCCACAATTTATAGCTATAAGCTTAGTGTCAAATGAAAAATTACCTAAAAGCTCATTTGCATGTTAAAACAATATGTAAATGCTAAATATACATGAGGATAATAAGGGAAGAGAGCTTACACAATGAAAATTCACTACCTAAAGGGAATCTATAATCTAGATGTAGAAACAAAGATTTAACTTAAAGGGGAATGATAAGTAGAAGAGGAGGATTTTATTATCTAGACATCATCATATTTATCCTTCAGTCAACAAGACACATAAAGAGAACAAAGAGGAATGCAAACGAATATACCTTATCCAAACATGAGTCATATAGTTTGCTTCTTAAGCCATTAACAAACTTGTTATGGTATACCTAAAAAAGTGGTGTGTGTGTGTATACATATACATATACACTTATAAAAAGAAAGGAAAAGGAGCACAGTATGAAACTTAATTTTTATCTTATCCTTGGTTTAGACTCATTATATGAGTTTTCATGCTGCTTGATTACGAAGAATATCATCATGAAGCTAATAAAATAATTTTTCCCATCATAGGATAGCAACTTCATAGAGCACGGCATACAACTCAATTGTTGTCTTATCCTTGGTTTAGACTCATTATATGAGTTTTCATGCTGCTTGATTACGAAAAATATCATCATGAAGCTAATAAAATATTTTTTCCCATCATAGGATAGCAATTTCATAGTTGCATTTGGAAAAATAAGACCAAATCTACAAAAATAGTAGCATTAGCCAACAAAACCAAAGATAGAATCTAACAAAATTAATTGAGTTAAATAACAAATAATTGCTAAGATCAATGCATAATCATAATAACAATTGTAATGCCAATGGAAGTATTCTAGACTGTGTTGTTCCTACAAAAGTATAGCATAATCATTAACTATTACAAGAACCAATGTCTAGTCAAATTGGAGAAAAAATCTTATTCATTTTACTATTAATAAAATAAGAAGGAGGAAAACTATGACCAATATATCATAAGGTTTCAAAATTAAATAGTATAATTAGTTTGGCTAGAAAACTAACACAATTGTATAAAAATGATAAGTCACACAAGATTACTTGATTCTGTATTGCTCTTATTCAAACTTAAGTTAGCTACCTACAAAATAGTGAAGGCACATATATGAAAAGATAGCAAAGTTGATAGCACTTACAACCCTTTAAATCAAACCAAATTACCTTTGGGTCAAAATCACAATAAAATCTTTCAACCTCTAAAGCTTTTGAATAGACAAAATTGATAGAAAAACATGCGCTTAAGAAATAAGTGAAAACCTTTTACTTAAAGATTATACTAATAACTTAATTTCACTCCACAACCAATATTGAGTACACATGAATTTTACTTTGGTGAGTACTTATAATCTTCCCTCTAGTAATTAATGTTGATTAAGAAGCAACATGTGTCACATGAATGACCAACAAATTCCTAGCAATATCTTGCAAAATGAGATACTTGATTCCATTCACCTTCCACAAACCTAGGATATCAAAATCTATAGCTCTTAGATTGAGAGGCTCCTCTAAATAAATATCCAACTCTAACTTCATTACACTAATAGAATTAGAATTTAATAAGCTTTCCAATTAATTGGCAAAATCATATCTACCCTAACTGAGCTATGGAGGTTGTGGATGCCTTGAATAAGAATAAGAATTTGAGCCTTGATAGCCATATTTAAATTTTTTGGATCAATTCTTAAATTCTTCAATCATTTCATTTAATATTTTTTCCTTCTATCCCACCCAAATACTTTTCACCCTAAACAGTTGGATAAAAAAAATTGAATGATATTCATCTTGAATCTAGGATCTAAGATGCTTCCAATTACAAACAAGTGATTTAACATATCCTAGTACTTATCAAACATTTCTTTCATATGTGATGCCATCTTTTTCACCTCAATCTCATTTAACTTGATCCACTCATCACTTATCAACTTAATTCCACATATTTTTGTGAGAAAAAAAATGATTTATAGTAATATTCATCTTAAGAACACTTATTAAGGGAAAAAAAGATTTAGAGTGGGATACTTTGTCCCCAAAATGACTTTTTAGCATGATAAAAAATCTCCAACTTAAAATGAATTTTTGCTTACTTTTTACCACTATTCTTTAGTGGTTGCTATCTTATATAAAGATTCACATTGTTTTAAATGAAGAAACACATCTGTGAATTTCATTGCAACTCTCAACATTAAATAAGTAGAGTTGCAACTCTAAAAAAGAGATGAGAAGTTTTTTGAGGTGGATAGACTTATGCAACTTCCAAGGATTAAACAAATTAGAACTTTTGATTTGATAAATCAAAATCAACTCTAGCATTCTCATTTTTGGATGCATTTGTTTCACTTTGCATAGCTAGATCACTTTCCATAGTGCTATAGATTTCCTTATCAATGTTGTGCATCTATAAAAATAGAACAAAATAGAAAGATAAATTTTTTAAGAATTAAGACCTAATATATTCATAGAAGGATATTTACCTAGCATAATCATGAGACTCAATCATATTTAATCAGCCAAAATATAATGTTAAATATAATAACAACGCGCTTAAGATCCAAAAAATAACTAACAACCATTCCAATTACACCATAGAAAATAAGCCACTTCCAGCACATTAGAATATACTTGATTATGATATTTTGTTCTTGTAACACCCCTAAGTTTTAAACCAAAAAAATTATTTTAAAGATAACACCGAAGCTTTTATAAAAGCAAATTTGGAGAATGTTACTAGTACATCACCCATAAAAAGGTGTGATAATCACCTAATCCATGTCTGATGCAAGGGAAAATGGAACATCAAAGAAAGAACATATGCTCACTTAATAATAAAACAATTTCATGACAACAATGATGAGGATAGTAATATAGATAGAAGAGAGAGTTTACAAAATCTAAATATAGGAATCAAAGCCAAGAGTTTAAATAACTAGAAGGAATAAAAAATAACCCAACACAGTAAGAAAAACACACCTAACTAGTTAGCCTAACTCTTAACTAACTGTAAATATAACTCTCATTCCTAAGAAATGGCCAGCCACTGACCCATGAAATCATCCTCAACATACTCTACTTGAGAATTGTAGCACTTCAAATAGTCCTCTAATTATTGGTTTCCATTATAATATTATAATGCATGATCTATATTATTATTCTTCCATAATTTCCACGCAAGCATGCCTTGTTATATTGCTATCATAATCTTGAGCATTATATTATGTTAGTATGCTTATCACCATGCTACTATATGACTTTAATATATGGCATATTTTAAAGATAACACCAAAGCTTTAATAAAAGCAAATTTGGAGAATGTTACCAGTACATAACCCATAAAAAGGTATGATAATCACCTAATCCATGTCTGATGCAAGGGAAAATGGAACATCAAAGAAAGAACATGTGCTCACTTAATAATAAAACAAGGTCATGACAACAATGATGAGGATAGTAATATAGATAGAAGAGAGAGTTTACAAAATCTAAATATAGGAATCAAAACCAAGAGTTTAAATAACTAGAAGGAATAAAAAATAACCTAACACAGTAAGAAAAACACACCTAACTAGTTAGCCTAACTCTTAACTAACTGTAAATATAACTCTCATTCCTAAGAAATGGCCAGCCACTGACCCATGAAATCATCCTCAACATACTCTACCTGAGAATTGTAGCCCTCCAAATAGTCCTCTAATTACTGGACTAGATGTTAGATCATCACAGTAACCACACAAATGTAGTATTAGTGTAGTGAAGTACTGGTAGAATAAACTATCTAAAATATGGTAAAGCTCATGCCATATATTAAAGTCATATAGTAGCATGGTGATAAGCATACTAACATAATATAATGTTCAAGATTATGATAGCAATATAACAAGGCATGCTTGCGTGGAAATTATGGAAGAATAATAATATAGATCATGCATTATAATCTTATAATGAAAACCAAATTATAAATATTTTTTTAGTGGCCATATATTTTTTAGTTATTAAGATAATCCATTCAACCACACTTAGTTCTCTACCATGAACAAAAGTTATGATAGCACATGTACATAATAAATTACCATACTAATAAACCAAATATTTCCACATTTTTACCTTAATTTACCTTCACTTTGTAGCTTTGTTTGACATGAATTATGAGAATTATTATAGTTTAACTCTCTTGTTTGCATTACTGTTCTCTTGGTAATTGTTTTCCAAAAATTTACACAAAAATGCACAAATCCAAGGAAGTGGTACAAGGAATCGGAGCAAAAAAAATATATGAAAGGCATTAAAGAAAAATAATCAACCTTGCATGATTATAGAGAAGTCAAGAAATTTAAGGAGTTGGAAAAAGGATGAAATAAATTCAAAGGGAAAAGAAAAAGGTGTTACACGGCCTTGACTCACCCAGCTGCATAGCTATGTACTCCTAGATCCTAGCCTGGCTGAAGAATTCGAAGGTAAATTTGTTGCACAACCAGCAGGTGCAAAGCTACACAACTGTGCAAAAGATGGGAGTTAGCACATCAAACATGTTGAAGGTAAAAATGCTTCATGGCCAGCTTATGCAACCTTACATGAGCTTATAGTAATGGTTACTACTACTTTTTATACATGACTCTGCCTCTATTTTTGACAGTTCTTTTCCCATTTTTTTATAGTAGTTTTTATGATGCTTTTACAACATATTTTATCCAATTTTCCAAGAAAAAAAATCCATATAATCTACCTTAATTTATGCAAACTTACTTTCCAAATTCAAAGTACATGATCATGTATTATAACTCTACAATCAGTTTATCTTCAATTCATGGTTTAATCTATCCACTTCTCTTTTGTTATTTGTTGTATTTGTTAATATCTATGTCACTCATTTTTATTCTTTACATTTCCTTGCAACCATAAGTGAGTAATTTCTTTTTCTAGGATTGACTTAGTCTCAAGTGGTTTTGAATATGATGAATTAAAGTATATATTATATATATGGTTCTTATATGTTGTTCCATATATTAGGAATCACTACTATGAGCCAGATTTGGAAAAATTTGACTTATTTAGATGTTGACTATAATTAAAAGGTTGAAATCAATGTTAGAAATTAACATACGAATAAGAATTCAAATGATAACAAAAGTAGACATTTGATTCTTAGGGACTATTGAATCAGTGGTATTTAATGGATTTAATCTAATTTGTTAGTCACAAAAGTAGTCAATGAATTAGGTTAAATACGTTCTTAAACCTTGAAAGAGGCTAGTGAATTTCAACCAATTATTCGCAGCCATTTGGACTATACTACAATATAACATTAATTCATTATTAAGTATGTAGGGGCAGAACCAAAGTATAATATTAGGCTTTATATTTATAGTTTTAAGATTTATATTTAGTTATTCGTTTCATTTGTCTTCATTATCTACTTTCATATTTTCATTCCATAGTGTTCTAGATAGCTAAAGTGATGAAGATTGGTAGTCAATTATGAAGTCCCTGTAGGATACTACCTTAACGTGCTATAATGAATCCATGTGTTTGCAGATTGGAACTCATCACACCCCCACTATTTGGGGTTAGGATACATCAAAGGAGCCTTTTTTTTGGGGATAACACATCCACTACACATCAAATGAACCTATCAAAAGGGCTAACACACAATGAGATACCACACATGGTTGAAGTACATCAAGGGGGCTTGTGATAGGATACCTCACCCACCACACCTCAAATGCTTCCAACATAAGGGCTAAAAAGTTGGTGTAACACCCCCAAATTTACTACTGAAAAATTTCGTTTAATTAAAAGGGTTTAGCGGAAGTGAAAGGATAAAATCGTAAACTTAGGGGCATTATCGTCACACTTAGTACCAGATCAGTTCACTCCTACCGTTCCAGTACTAGGTGCTAAGGCTAAATAAAGTTAACATTAAACATGAATCATTAATAAAACACAAGTCATACAGAAATCAGAGTGCGATTTAGGATTATAAACCAAAGAGTACATGACTAGAGTTTTTGAAACATAAAGCATAGTACAAAAACATAACTAAAATATGATACTACAAGGTCCGATAAAAGAACAGAGTCCGGTCGAGTCTCTCTCGATCTTAGGTCAGGCTTAGGATCAATGCTCAGCCCCACCCAATGCCTCGTAGGTGTCGTAGGCATTGAAGACATCATCCCCTACCTGCACAAGCTCAGATGGGTCTTCTGCTTGTGGGAATGAGCAACACCCATGAAACGGGTGATCAGTACGCTATGTACTGAGTAAGGTAACAGACGCACTAAGGGAAACATACACAGAGATACATGACATAGCAGACATGGCATGATTACATAGATAGCATGCAATAACACAGATAAATAATACCTGTTATGAACTCGATAACTTTTTCATTAGATCTCTGATAATTATAATCGATTCACATCATAGTCTTTATCAATCCATGTGAGTGCGGGAACCCCACTATTATAGTCGGTGGAACGGTCACGAGGGCCATGCCCTACCACTATTTTAGCCGGTGGACCGGTCACGAGGGTAACATACCCTGCCACTATTATTTACAGGTGGACCGATCTAGCCCCGACTCACAAGGTGTTCCACTGTAAATATTCATATCTTTCCCATGTCTTATCATTATTATGATTGGTTTGTTGAGCACGGAATCCCCCACTATTATGTTACCATAATAATAATAATAATAGTATTAGTACTAGTAGTAGTAATAATAATAATAATATTGATAATGATAATAATAATAATAATAATAATAATAATAATAATAATAATAATAATAATAATAAGGATAACCATTTTAATGCTAAAGTTGTAACCTTTTTAGATAACATACCCTAGTTATAAGTATTTTCTGAAATTAGGTTAGGAAATAAGGGTGGTACATAATAATATTAATAAAGGTAATACTAATAATAATATTAACAATGATAATACAAACTAATAATAATAATAAGAAGAATAATAGTAATATTAAGGATAATACCATTAATATTAAATAAAATTATTAACACTTATAGAAAATAGTTTAGGCGCTGGGGAAGTTGGAGCACAACCTCAGGTTAGTGGTGGAACCGGCGACGGCGGCGGCGGTGGAGGAGGAAGAGAGGGGAAAATGGGTATGTAGGCTAAGAGAGAGGGAGTGGAGGGGTGTTTGAGGTGGAGGAAGGTGCAGTAGGTGAAGAGGGGTGGAATGGAGGTGGTGGTGTAGCTGGGAGTGGCGGCGCACGTCGGTTTTTGCGGCGGCCGAAGGTGGTGGAAGATGGTGGAAGATGGAGGAAGTAGAAGGAGAGGGAGTCAGGGGAAGATGACGGTATGGGAAGGTAGGGGAAAGTTCCCTGGGTGTTTTGGAGGGTGGAGGAGGTGCTGGTTGCGGCGAGGGTGGCAGTAGAAGGCGTTGCGAGGGGCGGCGAGAGGTGAAAGTATGTTGATTGGGTTGGCAGTTTTGCACGGCCGGGTGGCTCGTGCAGGGTCTAGTTAGGTAGAGGGTGGTGTAAGGGTCGGTTCTGGGGGTCTTTTGGCCGGCGGAGGCAGCGCGCTTGTCTGATGGGGCGGCGGCGAGAATGGTGGATTTCTGGGTTTCAAAATCAAAACCCAAATTAAGGATGCTCATTGGGTATTTATAGATCGATTGAGATGGGCAATGAAAAGGGCAAGAAGACAAGAGAATGCAGGTGCCAGGCATGCCACCGGTGGTGGCAGTCGAGGCGGCACTGCCATGGTAGGGATGGCAAGCTCTTGGGAAGAAGGAAAATGAAAGGGGCAGGGTGCTCGGGAGAGGGGAATAGGTGGGTTGGGGTCGAAAATGTGAAAGAAAGCGATGGGAGAGGGAGGGGAGGACGGTGGCAGCGATAGCGGCGGGTGGAGTGCTGGGTTGCAGCTCCTCGGTTGCCACCACGCCTTAGGGAAGAAGAAGGGCTTGGGATCGGGTGGCTCAGGGAGAAAAAGAAGAAAAGAAAAAAGAACCGGACCGGCCGGGGAAAGAAAAAGGAGAGGAGAGGAGTAGCTCGGGCTTGGGCTGCCGGGAGGAAGAGGAAGCTGGGCCGCACGGCAGGTTGGCCCAGGTCGGGGGGAAAGAAAAAAAAGAAAAGAGAAGGAGAGGAAGAAAAGAAAAAAAAAGGAAAAGGAGGGAGAAAAAGAAAAGAAAAGAAAAGAAAAGAGAAAATGGAGAAATAGGTGGGTTGGGTATTTTGGTATTTTTTTCGGTTATTTTAAAATAATAATATTTAGAAAATAATAATTAATTCCTTCTTAGATTAATTTAGGCTCTTTTTGAATAAAAATTAAATATATATATATATATATATATATATATATATATATATATATATATATATATATATATTAAATCCCATTTTAGTTAGCAACACTACCTAAATTTTTTTTTTCTAATTAAATTATTTATCATTTTCCTCTTGATTATCCCTAAATAAATACTCTATATTTTAATAGAATAATTTATTTAATTAATTTCCCTAATAAATATTCACTTAGCTATAATTTCAAGAATTAGAATTTTGGGGTATTTTAGTAGGGATATCACACTGGCCTAAGAAATGGATAATAAAAAGTGCTTGTACTGGGATACCTCACCCATATGTATTGAACACTAATACCATACTAGCCTACTATAGTATAATTATATACCTCAAAAATATGCCCATACTTCCTATCTACCATAGCTCTATAAGAAAAGGAAATAGGTATTGAATAAAAAGATAAAAACATAGCACGACCCACCCACTAACTCCCAAATGGATACCCAGAGAGTTAGAGAAAAAGGTTCGAATAAAATCTTAATCCATTATTATTAATTACTAAATAATATCACAAATCAATGTTTAATTCCATTAACAGTCAATTGGTTGTTTCTTAGTGATTTCAAACGCATCACAAGGCATATAAGCCACCAATTAAATGTTTAGAGGTAACACCAAAATTATCTACTCAAGTAACCATAAAATTATCATTATGATCCTTATTAAATTTAGGTCAAGCTTGGTTGAAATCATGATTAAAGTGTTGTAATTACATAGGAAAATTAATGTAGAAGGCTCAAAGAAAGAACTTTAAGTATCAAGCAACATGACAAAAATAGGTAGAAACGTTTATTGGCCCCTAGGACTAAATGACTAGGGTAGCCATATTATACTTGAGAAGAAAATAAAACCAGCGAACTAATAAATGGGTTTGACCAAACCGGTCGATGGGTATAAATAGAGATTAAACCACACTAGTCATAAGGCCACCAGTTGATGGATTTGGAAAATCGATCAAATGCTCATGGGAATCAGTAGGTTGGTTCATCATACCGATCAACTATTCTTACAACCAATCAATCAAATCCTCATGGGAATTAGTCGACTGGTCCAACAAACCAATCGACCAGTTTAGGTGAACCAACACCTAGATCAACGAACCACATAACATAATTTTACTCAACTTTTTGATATTAATCCTAGAAAGATTCTATATCATAAAACACATAAAAAGACATACTACACACATAGAATGACATGAACACATGGGATAATCAACACTTAACAATATGATGCTCAAAAATACTAAAATCATGCATAATAGCAAAGAACTAGAAGCATGCTTAAACTTAAAAGATGGAATATTTACCACATGCTCAAATCCAATAACTCAATTAAATCATAAATAACATAGAAAATACATTAAGAACATGAAACTAAAAAGGTACAAAAAAAATACTTTATTCATATTAGAGATAAGATTGCCTTACCTTCAAGTAATCTTCTAGCACAAGATACTCCTAACATGACGGTTGTCTACCAAGGCCTCTAATTCTAAGAGAATAATAAGTTAAAATAGTTAAAAATCTTTTTCCAGGACTTAATACAATGATATAAGAAGAAAAGGATAAATGACATAACTTAACCTTTTCTCAAAATATATTTTAAAGGAGATTAAAGTTAAGCTCTTCAAATTTTCTAAAAACCTTAATCCTTATTATGTAAGATAAACAAAGGAGAGCTAAATCTAAGATTAGGAGAAGAAAGAAGAGACAATAATTTGACCAAAGTTTGAGGAACACGAGGCAATCCTTTGTTTTCTCAGTAGAAAAGAAAAGTGGAGAATGACCAACACTTGGGAATTTTTCACAAAGGAAAGGGAAAGAATGAGTATGTGCAAAGGATAGAGAGTGAGAATAAATTAGGAATAGAGTGTATAGTGGAGAGTGTTGGTCGATAAACACAAGTGTGAGAAATAGAAGTCTGACTTGGGTTGAGTGTGGACAACTAAGGTGTAAGGAAAACATATGATGAGGTAAGGGAGGTGGAGTGTGGCCAGAGAGATGCATGATAGAGGTTTCGTAAGTCAGGAAAGAGAGTAGAAAGTCAAACACATAGCTATGGATACCAAAATAGAGAGGAAAGTGAACAATAGAAGAGAGAAGGTGAGCAATGACTCAAAAATATTTTAAGGAAATTTTAGCTAAATAAAATCATAAAATGATATATTTAACATAGAAATAATCCCAAAGTACCAAAATATTCTTATTAACACAAATAGATTCTAATTAGAAGTTTTCAAAAACATTAGATAAATATTTAAATCAATATTAGAAAAGGATTTGAAATCATAGGACATCTAGTCGATGAATTTGAGCAAACGAGTCAACTAGTTTATAGAGAAATAAAATTGTCATTTCTTGTGTGTATTGGGTGATCAATTAGGAAAATCAGTCAATCGGTGGGCCTAAATTTCACAAATTTATTAGAACTTCAACCCCTTTCCAAACTCCAACTCAATTTCTCCTACCTCGGTCTCTTAATCCTTAAGTATCGATAGCCCCTATAGGGCTTGTAGGTCAACTATAGATATAGGACCAAAATCAACGAGGGCTACAACTTGTCTCTATATTAGCTAATTCTAAAGAACAATCATTCCCAACTCAAAGTCTTTCACTCTAAGTATTAATATTTTATGAGGTGATCATAAATATAACGTATTGCACAACAATTATATAATACCCTAAATTTTTGCTAACCCTAATCCCAAGTAATTAATATTGTAACGTAATTCTAATCTTGAGAAATTTATATTTCTATTTTACCATAACCTAAATTATCTTAACATAATTCTAAATTTTAAACCCAAAAATAATTTCTTTCCATGTTTCTTTTCTCCTTCTCCTTTTCCTTTTATTTTTCTTTCCCACTTACCCAACTTCTTTTTCTTTCTTCTCCCAGGACTTGTGTGAACCTATTAATTTTTTCCCAACTAAATCTCCCTGCCATACTTCCATCCCACAACCTATATCTTACCCTTACCATCACCCATCAACTCACATTTTCTATGTGATGGATTGTATCAACAAGCATACCCAATCAAATCCCCTTCTCTTCTCCTTCTCTTCTTACACACAACCTATTTGTGTGTGTATATATATACAACACATGAACAGAGCCAATATTTATCCTTCTCCCTCCACTATTATGTCAAAACATCACCACCAATGCAGTTTCTTCTCCTCCTCATCCAAAATAGCCTAAAAAAATTGCCATCAACAACCCCCCTGAATTACCTTTACCACATATGATGAACTGCACTGAAACCCCCCACCCACAACCACTGGCTAAACTAGCCATACCAAAAGCCCCTCCATTCGGCATAAGAAACCATAACCACCCCTTCTCTTTTTCTTTCCCCTTGGTTATGGCCACAACCACTACACCACATTGCTCTACTTTTGGAAATTCCACTACAACTCACACTTCACCATTGGCCAACTACTTCATAGCAACCCTGTTTCATTTTCTTCCCTTGGCCGCAATAACAATAAGTGCAGTGCACAACCACCTTTTGACTAAAAAAAATTTAACACCACCCCTATCATTTGGCCACAACAACCGCACCACACCATCCACCTTTGGTTACATCCACTAAAACCCACCACCATGCTTTAGCCTTTTCCACTAGTGCACACCCCTTTCTTCAGCTAATACCATTGGTGCACACCACTTAACAATGGCAACTTGTTACGTTGCTACCATCCATCATAGCTCGATAAATTTATGCTCCTCCTCTCCTTTTTTTTTAATTTTCTCCCAAATTGGTGACACTCTCAAGGTTTTAGAAGATGTGGGATATGATTTATGTGCTTAGAGACCAGAGCCTTTTTCATAAGGATACTTATTGTAGTCTAGGATTTTTCATTGCTAATTGTTATGCATATTTTTGTGTTATACCATGATATTGTTATCATATTATTAAATGTAGGATTGATAATGTTATTATAAGAGGTTGATATTATATGATAGAAAATAAGTAAGTTAATACTTTGCTGCGATATCATATGATAATATTATGTGTGGAAACCCTTTGTGTGGTATGTGGTTGTAATATGGGTATATTAGGATATGATAAGTATGAAATGATTTCCATAAGTTATAAGGAGATAAGTGGAGGATTTGAAAATAGTATTATTAAACATATAAGATTCGCATGAAATAAGTATTTTGTTATTGGTAAGAGCATGTTGGTCAATATGGGTTTAATATGAAAATCATGGTTTTCTAAGGTGGTCTAACATATAAAATATTATAATAAATTTATATGAATTATTTAGAGTAGTTGTGAATTACCTATGTTTAATAAAATATGCAAATGATTTGATTTAGAAATAGTAACCCTAAAAAGATAAGACTATTATCATATGTGTGAAACGGTAGAGATAGATCATGAAATTCAAATATGTCTTGAATATTATTTTTTTTGGGAATTTATTTTGAATATAGTGATTGTTTGAGTCCTAGAGGAAAATTTATGATGTACTTGTGAAATTAGGGTTTATAATCCCTAGGAATAATAACTCTTGAGACAGGATTATTATTGCAAAAGCAAGAACATAGATTTAGGCCTTAAATTTTAAGTATATTTATAATAATAATATTTTAGGAAAAGGTAATAATTTTGGTGGATAAAATAGTAATGGAATTAGAGTTAGGACGAAAATGTGAAATAAGGGTTTGTAGGTGGAAAATAATGGTCTTAGCACTAGAGAATGACCGTATGGTATTTTTGATGTCCTTGACTTGCTTTAAATATGTTATGTATTTTTCAAATGAATATTTAATAAGAAATTAATGATTTTAAGCAGATTAAGTGAATCAAGACGAGGCATTATATGG
Source organism: Tamarix austromongolica (assembly GCA_039764185.1). Classification (NCBI taxonomy): domain Eukaryota; kingdom Viridiplantae; phylum Streptophyta; class Magnoliopsida; order Caryophyllales; family Tamaricaceae; genus Tamarix; species Tamarix austromongolica. The sequence goes on along the minus strand of CM077816.1, from coordinate 37,267,507 downwards.
GCCATCCATCGGACAATAATAATGGGTCAGGAGCATTTTCCCCTAAGAGGTGCATCAGTTTGTTCCACTGTATTAAGAATAGTGGGGCCCTAAACTCAACGTGAAATATAATATGATTTGAGATAAGTAACATAATGGACAAGATATTATTGATTTAAAGTGGAAGAGTACGTAGGTAAAGACCAAGGTGTTGGGTTTGTTACACCATATGATAGTAGTGGCTTAGGTGTGTTGTTCTAGAGATGTGCTTTAGATCATTCCATTGGTTTAAGAATAGTGGTTCAAGAGAGCTTTTTCCTAAGAGGTGTTAGGTCTATTCCACCGTATGATAATAGTAGCTTAGGTGTGTTATCCCTAAGAGGTGCTTTAGACCATTCCACCAGTTTAAGAATAGTAGGATCACTAAATTCAATATAAATAAAAGAATACAGTTTTTTATATCTAATAAATAGGCTTGGATTATTACTTGTGATATTTTATGTGTTTCACATAAGTACTTATTTTTTTTTACTGTAAATGCATGTATTTAACTATATCCATGACTCAATAATATTGTTACCCTTACTCAATACATAGCATAATGACCATCCTTTTTATGGGTGCTACTCATTCCCACAAGAAAAAAAAACCCTAATGCTTTTTTTGAGGACCAGCTTGATGATTTTGATGCTTATGATGTTTTGTATGGGGTTGAGTGATTTTTTGTATCAAGGCATAAGCGTAGAGTCATGTTATCTTGGGAATAGTTTTAATTGGATACCTTTTCAAACTCTTAGCTCCATGGTATCTTTTTTTTATATATTTTATTAGACTTAGATATAATCTTCAAGCTCATATTTATGTTTATAAAGCTACTCTCATTTCTATTTAATTTGTTTTATTTTTAATGGTTTTATCCTTGTGATTAATGTGAGGATGGCATAGTAAGCTAAACTTACATAAGTTATGGTAGTAACACTAGGTATTTTGGTTATAATCTTCCACTATAAAAATAATATTTTTTAATAGTAAAAATTTGAGGTGTTACAAATTCCCATTTCCATACGTACCTATTTTTGTTTATTTGTAATTATTAAGGTAAATCCTAAGGTTATTGGTCAATGTCAAAGTTAAATTCAACACCAACGCCAGCCTATCAAAAGTCTAAGGCCTTCCTAATATCCAACTGTTCACAAAAGATGCATTAGGTCAGACATTACAAAAATACCAATAAAACCCTAATTTTTTCATTTTATCCAATTTCATACCAAACATCATTAATACAAGAAATTATTCATGAAAAGGATAAAAGAAAATAATTCACATTATTTTAGTATATAGGTAATCTTTGTGATCTAGAGATTGACTGTATTTTTCACTTTTCATGCATTTAGTGAAATACGTCCACAAACCCTGATCATGCCTTTCTAGCGTGTCATAAAATTCCAAGAAGTATGTACGTACATTTTATAGCATGATATGACATTTAACTGGACTTTTAACATTAGGGTTCATGTAAGGAGATATTTCTAACCTTAGAGCATGCTAATAACAATTATCAAATTCTAACCCCAATCATGGGTTCATGTTCGATGCTATTTAAAACAACCCTAGATACCATGAATTAATGATCATAAGATATTCATCATGGCATTTAAATCATCATATTACAAGATTACAAAACCTAACAAAACCCTAGACATGAATACATAAATCATTTAACATATTACTTATGCGTATAACATAACAATAATCGTACATACCATTTATTTAATATGTTATCATTTTATCTTGCATGTCAAGATACTTGAAAGATATAAAACCCTAGCATGGTTTTATCTCCAAACAATCTTAACATGCTTACACATAATTTTTACCATTTCATAAGTGATTGGATTTACCCAAATCCAAGCTTACACAAAAAGTACAAAAACCGTCTTCTCCAAGATCCTCAAAAATTACCTAAGAAATTAACACCTATTAACACATGTATTAGAATTTAATATAAAACAATAGTAGCCTAATATTAAGTAAACCTACTCGGAGAACAACTAACCAGCCGAACCAAGTTAGCAAGGAAAAAATGAAACTCACAAAATAAAAGGAGAAGGAAAGAGTGGGAGGTGAGAAATTAATCCTTTGGCCATTGTTGGGGGGTGTTACTAGAAGGTAAAATCATTGAAAAGGTGGGGCTATGGTGGATAAGGGTGCAAAAAGGTGGAGTGGTATGACAAAACTAGCAAAAGCTAAGGGGGGAGGATTCGATGCTTTTGGATTAAGGTGAAGGTGGTGTTACGATGGGTTTGGGTGTAGAGACTTGGGGTGATACTATGAGGTTGTGAATTTTTTGGGGGGTCTTTTTGAAAAGAGTTGCCAAATGAGGGGGTGAGGTACCGGTGAAAGTGGTTAAAGCTAGGGAATGTGACTTGTGGGAGTAGCCGTTACTAGCTATAATGGTGAAAATGTAGTGGATGATGATGACAAATTACTTGGATTTTTATCTTACTTGAGGATGATTGGGAGGAAGTATAGGGAAATAATTTTTTCTTAGGGTTAATTCACAATACAAATATGAGAGGATGAAGGGTTAAAATGGGTGGTGGCATGAAGGGTATCATTGAGCAAAAAAGGGCAGGTAAACAAGGAGGAGAGGGATGAATGGTGTAGTTGGTTTGGTGGTATGGTGTAGAGTAAGGTCACGTTGGGGGTATAGAAATTAAGGTATAATAACAATCTAGTATAGGGTAGGGATAATCGTTTAGGAAAATGAACCGGAATAAAAATATCTAGCTAACAAAATTTAGGTTACCCGATATTAGTTGGTGTCTAAACTAGGATTAAAATTTAATAACCAAATTTCTATCAAATTTTAACATAACTATATTTGTATTTAATACACCATAATAATAAAAATAGTAAAAATATATTTAATACTTTAATACCCCATATTTTTTAGGATTTATAGAATGGAAAATTTAAGTGTGTCATAAAATTTAATAATTTTTTGTCTTGATTTGGAACTATAACTGGGTTTGAGGCAAATATAGTTTTGAGTAAAGTTTAGAAAATTGAATCAAATAAGTTTATAGGTTGACCAATTTACTGGTTCTATGAACTGATTAACATGTTCATTGTTTCAACTAAGGAATTTTTTCGAATCGAAGCGATCAACGGGTTTAGAAAACCAATCAATTTTTCAGTACAAAAGATGAATGATTGGCCAAACTCATGGATTGTTTGGTTAAACTGAGTACTTTTCCAAGCTTGATATATTTTATAAAATTTATTGTATTAAAATGGAACTTTAATAATCCAAAACCAAACTATTCTTGAGTGATTCTTAACTCTTTTTATCATTTATTTCAGTCTAGTTGTCGTCTTGACCATATTTAAGGGTTCGATTTTGATATTTGAGGGAGATGATGTGATACCCTATTTTTTAAAAATCCTAATTATAACTAGTATTAGTTATAATAATCATTTTATGATATTTAATAATAAATATATTTTTGATATGTGTAATATTATTACAAATTAATAGTTAGAAATTTAATTATATTAAAATATAGTAGAGGGCACATTTTTGTTTTTAAACCTAGGTTGGGCCGTAATTAGTATCCGTTTCATCAAATAAATCTAGCCCAATTGTAATACCCCAAAATTTAGAAACCTATAATTTAATAATTAACCCTCATTTAGGATAACTTAAATTTTAAATTAATTAATTTAATTATTTTATGGAATTTTGGGTTTATAAAAATGGACATGATCACTTAATAAATTAAAATAAATATTTTGTTATTTTATGACACTCATTTTATTTAAATAACTTTCCAAAGCCATGTTTTACTAAAACTATCCTATTAAATTAATATCTTAAATTTTAAAGAAATTAATGTTTACATTTATCCATCTAAATAATTAAATACCCTTATACTAAACTTATTTTATTTTTATTTCCCCTTTTTTCCTTTTCCTCATTTTCTTTCTCTTTGTTTTTCCTTCCTTTTTCTTTTCCTCCTTTTTCCTTTTCTTCTTTACTTCCCCCTTGGGTTGCCCGGCCTACTTCTCTTTATCCTTCTTTTTTCTTTCTTTTCCCCCTAGTTGGGCTAGCCCAACCCCTCCTTTTCCCCCTCTCCCTCACGCCCACAGGTCGACCCTTCTTTTCCTTTCCCCACCCAACCGACCCGCCTTCTTTCCCTTCTCCTTTCTTCCTACATTTTCCCTCCTCTTTCGACCGTCGGCGTAATGCTAGCCTGCATAACCTGCAACTAGCCCCCTGCATTCTTGCATTGTTAGCCCTATCACTCCTTCTCTCCTCCATCCCTTTCCCTTCCATTTTTGAGCTAACCCTCTCATGCACCTTTCCTTTCCCTTTTCTTCCTTCCCTTCCCTGCCACCTTGCAACCCGACCTATAACCTCTCCCCCTTGCCATAACCTAGCCATACGCCTCTGCCTCCCCTCCTCTCCCTTTTCTTTTTCTTCTTCTCCCTTGCCCATTTCCTTCCCCCGAGTCCCTTCTTTTCCCTTCCTATAGAGGCCCTCTTTTTCTTTCTTTCCTTCTCCTATCATCTCCCCTATTTTGTGTCACCACCCTCAACCGCCACTTCTACCGTCCAACCAACAACCACAACAACCTTCTAACATCCCCTGCTACCTCCCTACACCACCCAACAACCACCCCTCGTCCTACCCTTCCCCTTCTTTCTCTTTTCTTCCCTTTCTTAACCACCACTCTACACCACATGCATGCACTGTCGCCCCTTATTCTTCCACCATCATAAGCACCCCTTGACCCCCTAATACCTCCCCTACCACCACCCTACGTCACCTTGGCCGAAAATCCTCTATGGCCCCTCCCTTCTTCTCCTCTTTTTTCCTTCCTTCTTCTTCTTCTCCCTTCATTGCACCCATTTTTCAAGCCCTTTAGCCGCCTTTTCTACTACCCTAAGCAATTGATCTTTGACCCCCCAACCACCTCCTACACCCCTACTCCGTCCCTACACCTAGCCACCATCATCACTCCTCTCCTCAAGTCCTCAAACAAACCCCCAAAACCCTTACCCAAACTAACCCTTCCCCTTTCTCCCATCCCTCTCTTCAACCCTTATTTCCCCTTTAACCTGTGCATGCAGCTCACACTGCCATGTAGCATGTGTCTTGCTACTTATATTAAGCAAATAATGTTAATTTTTAGTTATAAAATAGTTAGCATTAATTTATATTAATTAAGCTTTTTGATAAAAAAAATATTTTTTAATTTTTTACTACTAATATGCTAGTTTTGATATTATGTTTAGGTACAACTTTTTTATATCAAAGTTTAAACTTTTAACTGTGGTACTGGTAAGGTTTAATTATTGTTGGAAGTTAGGTAACCATTATACCCTACTAAAATGTGTGGATATACGTATGCTAGCACATTAGGATTTTTAAATATGCTTATGTGCATGTTGCATGATGTTATATATATTATGATTTTTAGCATATGTTGGTGGTTGAAATGGAAAGTATGTTATATTATGTGTCATGTGTAGAAATGGTAGTTAAGGAAAGAGCCTTACTATTAATAATAATTTTAAATGTATCTATATGACATGATAAGCTAATATGGCAATTTATAGTATAGATAATGTTAATATGAGCCATAGGGGCATTTTAGTAATTTTTCTTGTACAAAATGTGTGGCCTAAATAAGTATGTATGGTAGGTTATAATAAGTATTAATAATAAATAATAATAGTTGGTGGTGTTAGATGATATATATAGACCAAGGGTGTTAATGTTTGATGTGGTAAGGGTATTTTAGTAAATTTGGCATAAGAAGGGCAAATTGGTAAATTATATGAACAAAAGGGGTAATATGGTAATGTAATAAGTAAGAAGGCATTTTAATAATTTTACATGGAAAAGAGGATAACTTGGTAATTTTTGTGAGTAAAAAGGGTATTTTAATAAATTAATTAAATGAGACGGGTATTTTGGTAGTTTTGGCACAAAGAGGGATGACTTGGTAATTTTATAAACATAAGGTGGTAAAATGGTAAAATAGGTAAGAAGGGTATTTTGGTAATTTGACATAAAAGAAGGGTAACTTGGTAATTTTGTGAGTAAAATTGGTAAAATGGCAAATTAATAAGGAAGGAGGGTATTTTGGTAATTTTGTATAAAAGAAGGGCAATTTGGTAATTTTGTAAGTAAAAGGGGTAAAATGGTAATTTAGTAGGTAAGAGAGGTATTTTTGTAATTTTTGCATAATAAAGGGCAATTTGGTAATTTAATAATCCAGAAGGGTAATTTGGTAATTTAACAAGTATGAGGAAAAAAGTTGGTAATATACTAAGCATGGAGGGTAATTTGGTAGTTAAACAAATGCAAGGGTATTTCAGTAAGTATATAAGAATAAAGGGTAATTTGATAAATTGGCAAGTAAAAAGGGGTAACTTGTTAACTTTAAAAACAATGGGGTATTTTAGTAATTTTGTAAGCATGAATGGGTAATCGATAATTTGCATATATTATAGTAATGGATTTAATGAGCTTCCATAATAAGACATAAGAAATATTAAATAACAAGATAAGAGATTATAGCCTTAGTAACACTTGTTTAAGTATAACCTCATATATTATAAGGATAAGGGTATATTGGTAAATCTATGAATATCATAAGGGTAATACATGGTATAGGGTTGAATGGGTAATTAAGGGTATGATATGATGATTATCTCATATTCGTAAAAGAGGTACCTTAATTATTAATTATGCATGGAAATATGTATTAGATGTGTTAGAAGTACATGTTAGGGTTTAAGTGTTCCATGATCCTTGATATTGAATCATGATTCTATGATTAGTATTATGATTATGATATGCTAACCTACTATGACATGCAAATAAATGGAAATGGATGATAAAAGGATGACCTTAGTGGTCTATTTAAGTTAACATGGATAACCATATGAACAAGGATCACTTAATAATAATAGAAACAAATGAAAGCGATTGAGTATGTGATTGTTGTGTTTCTCATGCTCACCTTAATTAAGACACTAATAATTAAAGTGGAAGACTTCATGATCAAAAATGGTGGCTCTTTAACGGTTGATACCTTAAAGACATGATTTAGGCCACAATTGTTCTAGATTTTTGTTAGTGTGCTTTAGTGCCCCATCCAGGTCCTACATCTTACTCTATCTAACTCTACAGACCTATTTAGGAGGTATGCATACTTATAGATTAGGTGTCCTTGTCACTAGGGTACTATGTATCTTCGTGCACCAGTGCGACCAAGGTACCTTTGCATCCTTGGGTTGATGGTTGGAGACTTGGAGGGTATTATGTTGCTTGTATGCACTAGTATAATCAATGTACCTTTGTGTCTCCGAGTTCATGATCTCCTCCTATAGTTAAATAAATAGACTTGTTGAGTTAATTAAGTAGAAAATACTAATCATGTAAAGTGAATGATTATTGAGCTGGGCCCAGATGTTTCCTAGAATGTGTACTGGTGCATCGGTTATAATAGTGGCTTGGAGCGTGTTGCCTTGAAGTGTGTATCGGTCCACTGGTTATAATAGTAGCCAGGTGAGTGTTGCTACAGAGTGTATTCCGGTCCACTAACTATAATAGTAGGAGACCCAGAGCTTAATAAACCAAACCTTGGATGATAATGAATTATGGAAAAAATACTAATAACTTATAATGGAACACCATGTGAGTTGGCGCTAGACCGATCCACCTACGATAATAGTGTCTAGGTGTGTGTTGATCTAGGTGTCTCTAATCCACCGACTATAATATTAGGGTTCTCACATGGATATAATTCGAGAGATGATGTTGAATAATGTTTGATTAATGGCTTAAGACTAAAAGTGTTACTTTCATCCTTATGATCTATTGATATAGTATAAGTATGGCCTTGGTGCTTGTCACTCTTGTTAAGTGCTGGAGATGCTAAGCAAATGGACTTCGTGTTGTACAATTCTTATTGGTTGTTGTGTGTAATCGCCCTTTTGTGGCTGTGATTATTTATATTCTTGTGTATGATATTGTCTTTACATTTGTTGAAGTACGATGTGTTGCATGCAGGCCCTGCCTTTCAGTTTGCTATAAAGGGTTACTCAGTACTATAGTAGTGAAGGGTTTCATTTGTGGACCCCTGCCTATTCAATGCGTAGTGTCCCTTGTAGGTTAGTTGCAAGTGCTATTTAAGCTGTTATAAGGTAAAAGATTAAGGATTGTTCGGGAAGCATTTTTAGGGTTTATCTTTTAACCTTACTATTTCTTTTTTTAATGATTTCACTCTTGTAACCACTAATAGCGGGTTTTATCTTTTGTGACTTCATTAATGTGCTGCTCTGATTTAAATAAAAGTTTGAATTTGTGTAAATCGTGTTATGTTTCTTTCAAGCCTTAGCACTTGGCTTTGTAACTGTAGGAGGAAACCGGTTTGGTACAGAGTGTGGCGGTAACGAGCCCAAAATTTATAGTTTTTTCTTCCGTTAATTTTTAAATAAAAAAATTTTAGTAGTAAATTTTAAGGGTGTTACATAGATAACCTTCAATTCTACCACATATTTTTATCCTAAATATTTACCTAGATATTTTTACTCTAATCTATCCTTGACCTATGCTTGATTTCCCCTTGACCATCACCTTACCCTCGTTACCCCTGCATGTTACATGAGAACCACCACCCCATCACTCTGTACCATACCTCCGCTCCCCTTGTTTTTCTCCTTGTTTCACTACACGTAATCCCCAAATTATACACTACTGTTACCTCTACACTGTGCCAAAAGTGCTTGACCATTCTACAAAACCTACCTCACTCGAACTCCCTCTTGTGTACAAAACCCCTCCCTTCTCCTCTTCATTACTCCTTTCCTCCACCATTTTTATTTGTTGCAACACCAACCCCTGTCGGCATAAGTTACCATTCCTACCCCATCTCTAGCGGCCAAACCTATCGTTCCATCACTCCTTCTTTTGGCCAAATCCACCAAAGCCCAACTCAACCACCTTTAGCCATTTTAGCTGAAGCTCCCCTTTAGGCTGCACACATTTTTACTAATCCCTTCTCCTCTCCTTTGACCATTTGTGCTACACCTCTTCTTCTCCCATTGCTAAACTTTTCCCTACCACTTCTCCCCTCCCTACACCAGTCTATTCTGCTATGGCAAACTCTCCAAGAATGACACACAACACTGTTTCCCTTCCCACCTTCTCAACCACATGCCCAAAGGTTCTCTCTTTTGTTGCTTGACTTTCCTTAGCTGTGCTCTTCCTTAATCCACCTGTTAGTAACCCTAAATTATTTTAGTAATTTTACATAATTATTATGTAATATTATATGCTAATATATGTATGTGTTTGGATGTTAAATTCCTATGTATTCTTTATATGCTTTGGAGAAGACATCTTTTGTATAAGCTTGGGTTTGGTAAATCCAATCATTCATAGGATGGTATAAAATTTATGTGTGAGAATGCTAGGAGCTTTTAGACTTAGAATCATGTTAGTATTTATCATTTTAATTATTTTAGCATGCATGATAAAATAATAATAAGTTGAAAGGATGACATGTTTGATTTTTGATAATTAAGTTATATGCATAGATTATGTCAAATGTTTTACATCCACATATTTATGAATTTTTTAGGAGTTCCAATATTATCAAGTAATAATTCAAACCCCATGGTATATCGCTCATAAATCTCATACATGGAAGTAGGATTACAATAGTTCACATGGGTGCATATGCATATGATTAGGGTTAGTTTATGATAAATTATATTCACCTGGCCTAGGGTTAGAGATATTCTCCTACATGTACTATGATGATAATATTCCTATTTGGATGATGTTTTATGTTTTAAATGTGTATGTATATGTTGCAAGATAGACATGATATGTGGTAGTTGCATGATTAGGGATTTGGCGGGCACAACCCACTAAGTGCATGAAAAGTGAAAAATATAGTACTGAAATTAAAAGATTTCCTACATGCTAAAATAATGTGGAATATTTCCTTTTTGTTTGCTCATGACAAATATCTCATAATATTAATGTTTGATACACAAAATGAAGAAAATGTGGAAACTAGGGTTTTGAAGGGCATTTTGATAATTTTTACCTAATGTATCATTTACAAATAATTGATTATTAGGATAACCTTAGATTTTTGATAGGTTTTCCTTAGCTTTAAATTGGCTTGACATTGACCTATGATCTTAGGGTTTATCTAAATAATTAGAAATAAAAGAAAAAATGATTAAGTATGGAAAATAGTTTTTTTTTGTGTTCTATATGACTTATGCGATCACCTTATAAAATATTAATACTTAAAGTGAAAGGCCTTAAGTTTGGTACGATTGCTATCTAGGATTCACTACCTTAGAGGTGAGGTGTTAGCTCTCATTATTTTCGGTTCATTGGTGTGCCGTTGTACACCTATTTAAGGCCCTACTCTACTCTATAGGTGACCTACGGGCTCTATAGAGGGTATTAATACTTAAGGACTAGATAATTGAGGTTGGGAGGATGCTGTGTTGCTTTTGGGAGCCAGTATAACTAGGCATACTACTATATTGCTAGGTTAAAGGTAAGGGTATTGTGTTGCTTTTGGATGCCTATATGACTAGGTATAGCGTTGTGTCCTTGGGTTGATTTGTATCACTCTCCCGTAAGGGAGTAAAAATTAAAATATTTGTTATGTAATAAAAGAAATGGATTGTTGGTTTGGTAGTTACCTTAGTGCCCTACCTTAATATTATTTTAGATTGCTGTTTTAGTAATTGACTTAGTTCTCTACCACTATGAGTGGAATGTGTTTAACTAATCAAATATGACTTTACACTTTGAAATGACGAGAAGTGGATTGGTATATTTTGCTATTGAGTTGAGACTTATACCATGATATATGTTCCTCTATAGGTATTGTTTATATGGTTTATGCCTCATGCTTAAGTATGGTTTTTAGTTTTTTCTTGACTATGTGAAATGTGGATATGCTATCTCTTATAAGGTATTGTGATTTATTCAGTATGAGGAAGTCGTACTAATACTACTTTGGTAGATGACTATGCGAGGGCCATGGCATGTTATGAAGCTTAAAAACATGGGCATGGAAAATGGTGATGTAGGAGCAAACACTTAAGAATTAGCTTTCATAAATATGGAACTAATTATTCTTCATTTGAAAAGTGTCACCCATAAATTTGAAGACCAACAAATGGTTACATTGCTCGAAATGTAACAAACAAGCAATTAAATGTTTATGTGCATGTGCATGGCATGCAAGGAGGGAGTAACCATGTGCATGAGGAGTATGTTGGTAGGATTTTCATGCATTATTAAGTAATTTAGCTAATTTGTTAATTAAGTAATAAAGTAGGAGAATAAAGTTAGCATAAAGTATCATAAAGTTAGAATAATATTTTTTAGCTTGGAATCTTTTGGAATATGCTTTAGCTAGTGGCAGAATGATTATATTATTCATTAATATCGAGCATATTGGATGTATTATAAAGAATTGGAGTTAAAGATCAACATTGAATGAACTCTATGTGAGTTCAAGATCAAGAAAATCGAATCTATGTGAATAGTTTGACTTGAAAGTTTTAATCTCTTCTTCTGTATGAGTTAAAGATTAATCCATATCTTTTCTGCTATTCTTAATCTATATTTCCCTACCCTAATTACCATCCATATCCTACTCTATTCCATGGCTAAACCAAACCATAAATTGGTACACAAAACCCAAACCCTAAAACATTCATCATCAACCATAAATTAGTGTGTTCCATTCAAACCATCATCATTGTTAAACCCTCATCACTGAATCACCATTATCTACCATAATTTGAATTACCTTCATCTTATTTCCATCACTTTCGAGGCTTTAGTCTTTTAACTCACCATGACCGAACCTATATCATCTTATCCAAACTCCATTCTAACCATTAGTTCCACATAATTGAAGATCACACCCTCCCACACACGTCAAGTGGAGTCCATAGGAAGAGGTTCCATTTTCAAAATGGGCCTTTGGGTTTAAGTGTTAGGGTCAACTATAGTTGTACCTTCGAGTGTTAGTTTTTGTTACGATTGATTTTTCTTTGGAATCTTATGTCCTTTGTTGTACTTTAGATATATTGTCATTCTATGACATTTATTCATAACATTATTATGTATTATATCTAGTTATGCTAATTTACTTTGGTGAGTTTTGTTTTAGCCTTAGCAATTAGAATAAGAATGGTGAGTAGCCGCACTTATGCTATGTGGGGTGATAACTCCTAGTAATTTTATAATTAATGCTTAAGTAAAAATGAAAATTTTTAGCTGTTGAATTTGGGTTGTTACAAAGGATGACCTCACTCTTGTCTTCTTCTTCCGCTCTTCTCTATACATCTTTGGAAGTATACTTCAATTCTAGATTGTCTCTACTTGGTTGGGAGATTCCTTCCTATTTCGATCTTCCATTACCCTTCTTATGTTTGATATTTTCTGAATAAGCCCGACCTACATTCTCCAAAGAATCACAATTTGAGCTCTAAGATAAGAGATCAAACTTTTTTTTTGATGAATCCTCCTATTCAGCTTAGATTTGAATGGTAAAATTAGGATTTTTGATCTATTACATAACCTCACTCATTTCTTAACTAATTCGTTGGCTATAAATAACCCTAATCACCCCTTCTTCTCACTTTTTTTTCTACCTTTGAAATACTTTAATCCTTTAACACTTGTGTTATTTTTTCTCCAATTTGAGCTTGCTTTCTAATTCCTTTCACTCTTTTGATCATTTCTCTAGATCCCTCTTGTTTCATCTTTAAGCAATAAAGAGTTAGATTTAGGAGGAAGTTGAGTTGCTTTCAACTAAATCATTCTTTATTTTTCTAGTAGGTGTGGTGAGTCTATTTTCTTTTCTTATTTGAGTTTTTGGATTTGTGAAAGTTATTCAATAATTTATGAGTTTTAACTTATTGTTTTGTAAATGTTTTAGAAGTTGAACTCTTCCGGATTAAGTTTTTCCTTTTTAGTGAAAAATGTTGCTAAGCATTAAGTAAGTCATTCTTAACATTATAATGTGGCTTGAATAAGCATATGATTTCATGTATTCTACAAAGTGTTATGTTTATATTCCTGTGTGAGAGTTTGGCTTCTAATTGATGCATTTTGAATTAATTGAGAATATTGAGAAAAAACCATAATTTTGGAGAAAATATGGTGGATTTTCTTAAAAGTGAAACATGATTCAGTTTATGAGCTTGTTTAATATTGGTATTTTGTTATAGAATGTTATGGTTTGGATGTTATGTTTTGGATATTATAGGGCTTTAGAGTATGATTTGGACAAAAAATGTTTGATATGTGCTATCTATAAGCAAACAGATTTACTAGCCCTTAGAACAACTGAATGGTTGGCCCAAACTAACTAACAGGTGGGTCTGGTAACCTTGGTTTCTCTCTATTTAAACCCATTGATTGATTTGGGAGAACCAATCGACTGCTCTTAGAGTAGTTATCTAGTTTTGCCAAACCAATTGACTAGTTTAAGGGAACCTTGAGGTTTGACTAAGCCATACTGATCGATTGATTAATTAAACTGATCAACTAGTTAGCCCAAAGCAATTGACAAGTTCTACCATAACAAGTGATTTTGATCTTTTAGACTTGATATATTTTGAGAATATAACTAATGCTACTATATGATTATTTAATGATGGAATAACACTTTTTCTTATAGATTTTCTGACCCAATGGATGGATTAAATGGATCATAATTCATGGCATTCTCAATTAGTGCTTGGGAAGGCTTTAGTGAAAAAACTTGAATAAGTAGGTTATGACCTCAAAAAGGTAATGTAATCTGGATTCTTGGCCCAAAATGGATTATCACGATGGATTGATTAATATTGGTTAAGCACTAATGGAAATCCCACCACGTGGTTTGAGGGTAAAAATGGTTAAGATGGAATGAGTATGTAGATGTGTTACTTGGATATTTTATAGGCTTTGTATGATCAGATACCCTGGAAAAATTACACACTAATCACTTAAAGTGGAATATGATTGAGTTGTATATGGGGCTGGGTTACACGATCCTCGATTAGCTACATAGAGTTAGTCTACTTTTAGGTGTTTATTGGTTCCTTTGGGCTTTACCTTTGGGATAGATCCTAGTATATCTCAAGCCTTACCTATTCTAGATGCTAGTGATATATTGGGGGGTATCAATACTCAAGGATCTAGTTACTTAGGTGGTTTGTGGCATTAGCTAGACTTTATGTTCATTGGTGGTTACTTAACTTTTGCCAGGTTTTATGTCATTTGGTTTGGATAGGCTTCCATGGTATGTGAGATCATGGAGTGGTACATAGTTTATCACTCAATAATAATAAAATGAGGATAAAGAAAAAGGGAAAAAGAAAGGAAAATAGAACTAACGGCTTATAAATAAAAGACATGATGGATCATGTAAGCTTAGAAAATAGACTTAGTGGATAATTATGTGAATAGATGGTAGATGCCCTAATAGTTGTTTGAATAACTTGTTTAGTAAATGGTATGTTGCTATCTATGATGCTTACATGATGTCAATAAGCATGACGAGTTTTGCATTATCTAAGTCATGTATGGTATGAAATTTTGATGCATTATATAACCATAGTAGAGAATGTATATCTAAGTATATGACATAAGTATGATATATGTTAGTATGGTCTCTGCATTATGCTATGAATTTGTATGCTTATGACTCCCATTGAGGAGGTAACTTGGTTCACTTAGTACCAAGCGTATTAATGTGCGCAAGTGTTGGGTCACTTGCTCATTTCCACTAGTAAAGGAACATATGTAGGATTTTTTGGGGATGGTTGGTAGTGGGCCTATATTATTTTAGACTTGGGGCTTGAGAGCATGGGCATTCGGAGAATATTGTTTGGTCCCTAATGGACTAAGGCTGGGGCTATGCCCTACCTTTTTTTCCTACCATTATAGTTCTATATTTTTGTATAACCTACTTTCATGTATTTGAGTATTTCGGGGATTATCGAGGTTTCTTGAACACTCTAGTTTACTTTTGCTTGGTTTGGTTTTTCAGCCTTGTTTCTAACATGGGATGGCACGGTTGACTCCTATCCTATTTTAGATGCGGTAGTAGCACCCCAATTTTTCTAAGTGTGTTTAGTATTTTATAGGTTCCATAATATTTTAAAATTAAATTTTTTTAGTAGTAAAAAATGGAGGTGTTACAAATACAAAACACTCTACAATAATTGTTACATCTATTTAAACATAATTATCAGTTTATAATTATGATTCTAAAAGGGCAGGGTATTACACACAGAGAATCAACCAATGAATATAGTGGAAAAAAATACATGAACTGGAGCCTAGAATGAAACGCTGAAGGACAAACGATAAAGTTTTGAAGTGTAATGGTCGATAACAGATAGTTGGCGAAGGTTGGAACGAAAGAATGAAGCTAAAATTGAGATTGGTTGACCACCATAACTAGAAGAAGGAAATCAAAATGAGGAGTGGAAGAAGAATGAAAGAATGTGGGGCGACTTAGGTTAGAGCTAGCAACAAGGGCAATAGAGCTCATACCTGCAACATTATTGATGAACAAGTAGGTCGAAGTGTTAATGCGGAGAGTAAGAGGATTTAAGGATTAGAAGCGGAAGGGAAGGGTTGAAAAAGTTGAGTATGAGACTCCAAGATTGAGTAAGACTATTGGCAACATAAGAGAGAATGAAGATATTAAAGGCTTAAGGCATAAATAAAACAAGCCGGTGGTAAGCAGTAAAATTACATAATTGCGGGTATGAAGACGAGAGCTTTTTACCCATACCTATACCCATACTCATCCCCACCTCAAACCCGAACAAGAAATTTCTATCTATACCCATCATATTGGGGCAAGAATGCCATCCCTAATCCCACATTACAAGTCCGTCAAATTGTAGTTGCCAAGTGGACTCACATATAAATCACTATATATGTTAATGAATTGTCTTATTTCATTATATACTTTCTAATGAAAAATACTAATTTACAATAAAAATATTTACAACTTTTTGTAAAAAAATAAAATAAAATCTATCATAATATGTAGGTCATATAAATATATGAGACTTACATTTTTGCTTTGACATGAGAACTCACATATTATTATATGATTATAAAACTATTCTACCTATGTTAGTTATATATAAACATAACATTACCTTTTTTGAATATCATTTATAAAATATTATAAACGATATTAGAAAGAGATCAAAACTTATGAGACTAATTTCAAATAAATTGTTTTTTCTTTCTATAGACTAAAACATATTTAACTTTATCATAGAAAATATTTTTTTTATGTGAGTGGGTGAATATGTATTCAATATTTCTCTAGTTAACACCTTTAACAGTGTCATAATTTTATACATAGAATGATAGAAAGGTAGATAGGGACTACTTGACATGGTGCAATTAAGAAATAATTTTATTTTCAACACGAAGTAATGAAAAATGAGTGATAAATAGGAATATATGATAATATGGGGCAATATTATATTTCGTGAGTTTTAATTTTTGACAGGACTGCTAAAGGTAGTGGAACAATGTTATTTTTGATTTTCGACACACACCAATGAAAATTCGATGATGGATATAGACGTATATCATTCTTGCATATTCCTATCAAAACTATGTTGTAACTATTTCTCTAATCCAGTGAACGGAAAACAAAGACGGGTCAATATTGACGGATATATTAATCATGAGATTAGGCTTTTTTGAGATGAGAGATTAGGCTTTTGTGGGTTCCAGGAAAAAGGGCTGTCAAAATCCTCAATTATCGGGGAGCCTTTGTTTAATCTCTAATCCTTTCCTTGGCCATTCGTCTTTAGACGACGGAGGAAACGGGGGTAATTCAGTTCACATGATTCTCTTGTTGCATGTCTACACGCGGACAATGCCAGCATAATTAGGTGGAGATAAAGCCCACTAGCATCAGGAAATTAATTGTCGGTCGGTCACGGGTCTTCTACTATCAGTGACTACGTAGTACGTCAGCCTCTCCTCTAGAATCTATTTGACAAATACATCACCCGTTTTGTGGATGAGGTCTTGGGTATAACTATAGCCCGTATTGGTCAAGGATGTTTGTACGTGGTGTTCTCCAATGTTCCATCTTGTTCATAGAAATTTTTTTATTAAAAAAAATTAATAAAAAAATATTTTTTTAGTTTACATAAAATTATAAAAAAAATACAGAGTAAATTATTAAAGATTAACTATTTAATTTTTTTTAAAAAAATTTAAATTTTTATTTCCTTAAACTTCCTTAATATTTGAAAAATTGATTATCAATCAAGAAAAAACATTAGAAGTTATTCATCCTAAGTGTAAAATGGTTAAGTTGTTCTTCTTATACATTGAGGTGACTTTTTTTAGGGAAGATATTTCTTCAATTATGGTTCTCATATAAATGCTTACTACCTTTTTAGAATTTTTTAGCTTTCAACTTACCGCCGCTAAAAATATTATATACTTTGATGACTATGTAAAGTAAAGAGATGGTTAGTGGATGACATTTAAATTCTTGAAGGCATACTTCAGGTTAAATACTTAGGGTTGCCTTTGAGTAGTTAACCTCTAAAGAATAGTGAGTACCAAATACTATTGGATAATCTTATGATAAGACTGAAGATTAGGAATGCTATATTCCTCAGCTATGTAGAGAGTCTACATCTTATCATATCAATCTTATTCAACATCCAACCTTATTGGAGTCTACTTCATATGCTCTCTAAATGAATCATACATGATATCAACTCTTTATGTCAGTCATTATTTTGGTTAGGCTCTTATGTGAATACCAAAAAAATACCCAATTGCATGAAAAAATTTATGCAAACCTAAACGTGACGGAGGTTTGGGACTAATGAACCTCAAAGCATGGAACATAATAGCCTTAGAGCAAATACTTTGGAATTTCCACAACAAGAAAGATGTGTTATGCGTTCAGTGGATCCATAGTTATTTTATAAAACAAAGAAACCTATGGATGAAGTTGCAAGTGCGATGGTGTCATGGTGCCTTAGAAAAGTATTGAAGCTTAAAAGTTAGTTTGTTGATATTATAAATTCATCTAATTCAAGTAATATCATAGTAAACAATACATATAGCATAACGAAGGCATATATACTTACCAAACTGAGGAGAGAAGAAGTTGATTAGTGTAGGTTAGTGTGAAACCTGATAACCTTGCCATAGCAACAGTTCCACGTATTATTGATGATTCAAGATAGACTTTTCATGAATAACTAAATGGCATAAACGGGAATGGCCTATGATCAAGTTTGTGATTTATGTGAGGATGAGAAAGAAAGCATGAAACACCTCTACTTTGAGCACTCATATGTCTAATATATTTGGCACAAGATGCTAGAGGGCCTTGGTTGCACACATCGTCCATTAAAGCTCAAATGTGTGATAAAAAGGATGCATAGAGAAGGTAGAGGCCCAAAAAGTAGGACATTAGTACTCTGATATATGCTGGCCAAGATAGCCTACCATGTTTGGGAAGAGAGAATAACATGTATTTCAACAAAAGAGATGCATGCCAAATAAGATGATTCATATAATAGTTAAAAAATGATAAATATAGTAAAGAGTATGTCCTAATGCAAGTCCTTTACAAATCATAAGGAAAAAGTAAATTAGGATGCGAGACATAATAAATACAGAATAAGGGTACTTTATAAAATAAGTAAGATTTTTAGTGTCTACTTTGAAAATGGAAACAAAAATACATACGGTAAACATTCTGGGAGAAAAATGACAAAAGTAGGAAAAAATAGTTTAAAACAATAACTAGGTAACATAGCTCTACAACTCCCAACCCCATGCATTGGATGAAATCACTCTGCCCTAGCCAGAGCATCTTAAGCAACATAGTCATCTAATGTTTCCTCATTTACCTACATAGGCTTGAAAGGGTCTCTATTCGTGGAAATGAGTTGCACTTATAAGAAGGATGATTGGTATGTTATGTATTGATTAAAGTAAAAATACTTTCAAGAAGGGTCTCATAAGTTCATAAGATCACAACAAGAGGTGACATGCACATAGGATAATCTTACCAATTTATTTATTTCTTTCCAAATTGTACAATACCAACATCATGATAGATATTCATGATTCTATTTAAATTAAGTACAATAACCCTAATATTTTCAACCAATGGAATGGTAACAAAGTAAAATCCTAGGGCAAGACACCCCTAGACATTATTCTCAACTGATCGAATGGTAACAATAATATACAACTTAGGACAAAATACTCCTAACCACTATTCTTGTCCAATGGAACAGATAGGTACAATTAGTCGTTACCCATGTGGTGTTTCACTTTAAGTAATTAGTATATTATCAAGGGTTAGGATGATTCAATGCTTTATTTAATTTAAGCTTGAGGATCCCACTATTCTCAACTTGTGGAAGGGTATTATAAGTACAACCTTAGGACAAAACGCCCCTCTCCACTATTCTTGTCCAGTGGAATATATAGGTATAATCGGTCTCGACTCATTGATCTTTTCCTTTAAGTGATTAATATATTATTCATACTTTATTTCAAGGTCATCATAGATTCATATACAAAAACTCATGCTAGGCACCATCCTAACATATATCCTAGAACAAGTCTTGTTTCCTTTAGAAACCCTAATTTTACAACCCTAGCATAATCTCTTCTCTAGTACTCTTTTAATACCCAAATTCCATAACCAATCTTAATATTTTATTATAAACCACACACTTAAAATTTATGTAATGCATATATCTTACACATGAGATAATAACCTACCCCTACGGTAAATCTTCGAGCCTCCTCCAAAACCCTAATTTCTAATACCTAGCATAGTCCCTTATCTAGTACTCATTTAGTTCCCAAATTCCGTACCTAGGCATAGACTACTATTATTAACCATTAAATCAAAAATTTGGTATAACTCCCACATCTTACCCCCTAGGGTTATTATTCATGTCTCCTATAAAACACTAATTTCACCATTTAATCATAATAATTTCCTTATACCCCAATATGGCTACCAAATATAATATACATTCCTAAAATATTGTTGTTGACATCATATCCTAAGATTGCAGTCTAATTCACCCCAAACCCTAATTTTACATTTTAGTCATAACTCCTTCCCTTGAGCTTATATGACTCTCTAAATTTATATGCCTATCAAGACACCATCATTAATCTCATATTCAATTCTTAATGTTGATCTCCCACTTTTTACACATATGAACACGACTCTACCCCTAGGTTTTTACTATTAACACTAAAGGCCTTTATGCTCATTTATTAGCCATAGACCCTTCATTTTCACTCAAATTATTGTATATAGCACCCTTAACCTATTTTGAGTCAACTAACACCCGAAGGTACTCAACATATCACTTTTTAACCATATTAACCAAAATGTCCCTATGCCACTAAAATGCTTATTTTCCCTTTCCTCGAATCATAGAATTCCTAATGTGAATTTTAACCTCCCACATATACTTTTTCATGAAATGTATGGCCATGATTATATATAGATACTTCATATTCAACACAATTATATTTATACTACTTTTTTACCTTTTTCTACTGTCATGCAAAATTGGATAATATATATATACAACACTAAGGTCAAGTAACATTCATACAATGTTGTCAACACATAAAAACAAATGGGGATATACATTATAACAAGATAAGCCCTATCTATGACAGGTATTGTTATCAATGTGAATCTGGTCTCTATACCCACAAGACCTATGCCTCCTCCTCTACTACCATCAAAATATCACCGAGAAATAAAAATATGCATAGTTTTAGACTTTTCAAAGATTTCAACCTAGAAGAAGACTAAGGAAAAAGAGAGGGAAGGAAATAAAGGTAACCAAAGTGGGAAAGATTGGGTAGGGTACTGCATAATAATGGTCACAGGGGTGGTGGTTACAAAAAAAAAACTTAGGATGGATTATTGTAGATAGTTAGGGTTAAGGTGATGGTGGTGTTGGGAATGGAAAGAGCTGATGGTAGGTAGGAGTGGTGGTGCTAATGTTCGGCTGTGGTGTAGGAGAAAGGGTGGCTGAGTGAGGGAAGGAAGGAGGGGGAAGGGAGGGCTTGGTTGGTGGTGATGTTGGACTGAGGTGCCTGTGGTAGGGCGCTGACAAAATGGTGGTGGCAAGGAAGAGGGAAGAGGGGGTAGGTGGCGGCGGTGTGGCCAACTATGTTTGTAGGAGTAGGAAAGGAAGAAGGAAGGAGGCCATAGTAGGGAGGGGTGTTGGCGTTGTGCAAGTAGGGAAGGGAGGTGGTATGGATGTTCGATAGGGGGACATTAAACAATGAGGGGGCTTTAGTTGGCAAAGCTAGGGGTAAAGAGAGAGAATCAAGGCAGAGAAAGGAGAAAATAGAAAGTTAGAGGAAGATAGGTAGGGAAATTATGTTAGATTATCAAAGAGGTAAAGGAAGAGGGGAGGGTGATCAAGGGGTATAAATATGTGAGGGTCTTGGGAGAGGGAAGACGACGACCAGAATATAGGGGGAGCTTTTGGTGTCTATGATGTGCAAAGAGAAAGGGTAGGAGAGCTAGGTGTAGGGTTGTTGGGAGGTATAGGGGTGAAGGGTGGTATGGTAGGGCAACAACCGGATGGGCATGCATGACTAAGAGGGGTAAGGAAAAGGGTAAGTGCAAGGATGGTATATCCTTATTTAAGATAAAATAGGAAAGGAGAAGGGAGGCGGGGAAGGAGAAAAGTGGGGAAGAAAGAGAGAAAGAAAGCAAAGAAAAAAAGAAAAAAAAAAGAAAAAAGAAGAAGAGAGGGTGTGTGCTAGAAGATGCTTAGGGAGGAGAGGAAGGAAAAAAGAAAGAGAGAAGAGTGAGTTGGGATGGGTTAGTGTAGCCTAGGAAGGAGAGAAAAATAAAATAAAAAAAAAGAAAGGAAAGGAAAGGAAAGAAGAAATAAAAAAAATGAAAAGAAGGAAGATGGAAAAGATAAAAGGGAGAAGTTTTATATGTAGAATTTGGGTTTAAATTTAGGGTTAATTTTTGGATATATAAATATAAATATTCTATCTATAAATTTTTTGTGATTGGGGTTAGTTTAAATTAAAAATAAGATAAATTTGAATATTAGGAATTAGGCAAGATTAACATTTTTGGTGAACAAAAATTAAAATTTATAAGGTTTTGGGGTATTACAATGAATGCAATGACTAATAAAATATACATTTTAGAACTAAAATAATAAACCAAGGGTTGATCTTTGGTCATAGATTTTTTATTTATCAAGAGATTAATGTATTGTTGTACTATTTTCCAAATGGCTGCAAAAAATAGGTCTAATGTTATTTACTAGCCTTTTTCAAGTTCTAAGAATGTATTTAATCTAATGCATTGAATACTTTTGTGACTAACAAATTAGATTGAACCCATTAAACACCACTAGTTCAATAATCCTTTAGAAACAACTATCTACTTTCACGAAAATGTATTTCTTGTTCTTGTGTTATGTTTCGACATTAATTTTAACCTTTTAGTTATAATCAACATCTAAGAAAGTTGAATTCCATCAAACCTAACTCATAATATTTATTTCTAGAAAAATAAATAATGTATAAGAACTATAAATATAACACACATATTAATTCATCATAATGATATTAAAATAGACCTAATTCAATCCCAGCCAATATTTCTAATTATGATTTTAAAAAAATGGGATAAATGAAGGGTAGTGACACAAATAACATGAATTAGAGTAAATCACTAGAGAAAGATAGAAAAATAAAGTCATAGATTAAGAATACTGAATCCGTTGTCTCTTGTACATACAAAAACTAGAATTAAAAATAAATTCTAGATAAGAATGAGGTTGTTAAAATATACGAAGATGGGTTTCTAGTTTTCAAAAAAAAGGAGAAAAGTCTGCTGAAGAAGGGGAGCTAATCTTACACATGATTATGGAGTAACCATTATTGCATTGTTATGTCTGTCTTGCACTACTTGACTGTGCACCTTTATTGCTCTCAACATCTCTAGTGCTACACTATTGTGCTAATCTTACACAACCAGATTGTGCATCATTATAGCTCTTGGCTTTTGTTGCTTTGTACTTGGTTGTGCCTACTGGTGCATTGGATCGTGCATAACTTTACCCTAGTGGAATGTGGTTTTTCATCCTCTTCTCAACTATTTAGCTCTTTTTATCCCTTCTTGTATGCATGCAATATTTGCTCATCATCCTTCAATGCCTTCCATGGATAACCCTTGATTCTAATTCGTTCTCCACTTCCTTACTTTTGTACATTTTTTAAGCCCTAAAAATAAAATACTAAGGGAGCAGTGTCTAGAACAAGAGATAAAGAATACCAAAATGTTCGTGAAATTTATGAAACAAGGTCATAAAATGGAAGCAAATGTAGGAAATAATTGGTTTATCAAATTTCCTATGCTTAAATATTTACTTTCCCACATGATACTAAAAGTATACAAAAATTAAAAAAGATAATGAAGAAGAAGAAAAGCAAAGAAAAGGGAATGGGGGTCAAGGTCTCAAGTGATAGACATATACTATATGAGCAGGATATACTTTTATGAGACCTACTAAAATTGAAAGTAGTATTAATAGTAAAATGAAAGTAAAGTTGAGAACAACCCTCAATCCTAGCTCTTAAATATGTGTTATTATGACACTCTAAGATGATTTTGAATCTAGTAGAAGCACATCTTTACTATAGAAATCTTTAATAAAGAAGTAGACTTCCTCTTTATAAGGAAATGTAGACACTTTATACTTATGAGTTTTAAGGATATAATTATTTTGCTCAAAGTTCTCCATGCCAATAATGATTGACCATATAATTACATGTTTTCTCATTCATGACTAGTTAAAAGACATTATGAAATGGAAAAACCAAGATCTCTTATTAAGATTGTGATGGGGCTAGGAAAATGACACAAAAACTAATGGAGCAACAACTACAAGACTTTGTCTTAAAATTTGAGATCAATAATTATCTAACACAATCCAAATACATTAAACAAGGATTTTTTTTGCGAACAACCCTTCTTACCATTCAAAAGTCAGATGCTTAATTGCCAACTTAATAATTAAAATATTTTTATTCTCTTTCTTCTATAAATATAACAAATCTATAATTAGATCATTTTCATAATGCAAGCTCTACCAAACAAACATTCATCACGCTTCCATGCTTATTTTTATTGTACATACACCTAATACATTCAAGAGTTATCACTCCCCAGTTTTGGACAAGTTATGCTAATAAATTAGGATTAGAGGATACATATGTAGGCTTTAATCATAAATCACAAAAGGGGTTAAGCAAATATGACACAAATATCATTTGGTGGGAAATTTGGCTAATTTTGATACGAAAAGAAGACATGTGCCTCAATCATGATAATCTATGTATAAGTCATATGTGGGCTTGAAGAGAAATAATGCAAGTTTTAGTTTTGCACGTTGGAGGAGAATACATATAAATAGAAAATAGTATGAATGTATAAAAGATAAACACTTTATAAGCTCAAGGTCTCACTAGTTCCAGTGTGACTAAATGTATTTCCTATGTCTTAAGTTAGATATGAAAATCAATGAAGATAAGCCACTAGAGTGATAGAATAATAAATATTTTAAGAGTCTATTTATAGGAAATGTTATCATTAAAAAAATTATAAAGGCATTTATCATTACACTCGCCCACAATCTAGAGGTTTCCCTTATGTATTATCAGGCTGTATAGAGAATTCTATTAAAATTTCATCATTATCTTATCATTGTGAGTTTTTTTAGAAAAAAAGATAAGAAAATCAATTAGAAGGAAATAGAACAAAAGAAAGGAAAATAAAACAACACATAAATGAAAGCAAAGTACACTAACAATAGCAAGTAGGCATACTAAAAGTTGAAGAAACAAAAATGAAAATAAGATAAAGGAATGCACTACAAATGGCAGCATCAAATTAGCACCCCCAATGCTGAGAGGACATAATTTCCTTAGTGTGTAATAAAATGAAAAATGGGAAAGGTAAAGTGTTGTGATAGATAATGAATGATTACTCTTTCACCATGCAGAACCTTTTATCATGTTTCTTGGGTAGAAATCTACATTCCCAAATGGTGGAAATGTCGTATACGAAATGATATTCTTTGAAGATACCTTGTTATGTTGATGTTGATCTACACCATGATCAACTCAATTCTATAGAAAAACTACCAAGTTTTCTCTAGAGAATAATCATTTAACTCTCAAGGCAAATATCACTTGAAGAGAAAGCAAGGGAGATTCTAAATTCTCTTAATGTCGATCCTATTATCAATTTTTATACTAATGAATGAACAAGGCATCATTACATATATATAGACACATGCATGCCTAGCTTACTCGTTACTAACCAAGCCATTCCAATCGGCTTACAAAATAAAGACTAACTAGTGCACCCCTATATTACACATATAATAGCTACAATTACAATTTACAAACATTACAAAGTTTACATAAAAAAACAAAGCTATGCAGAACCCCCAATCATGTAATATATTGAATAAGCATATATAATAAATATTTGTATCTTATATCCTTGCCTTCCACACATTTTTTAACCCTTGTAATGCTATAGTATTGTACACTAGATATCTTTAGTTGATTGGTCTTTTAAATATATATAATACCTACAAGAGTTAGTTAAAAAAATATTAGAAGTATTAGGATCTTCAAGAACAATGAGTACCATCTCTAGGTATGCTAACTCTTGATCTTCAATATTAGAAGAGTGAAATTGAGATGATCCTACATCATTCTACCCTTCTAACGAAGAATTTGTACTCAAATTAGCATCACTATAGTAAGGAGACAAATCACTAATATTGAAAGTCCAACAAACCCCCTCATAGTATTTAGGTAATTCCAATTCATAAGTGTTATTTTCAAATTTTCCTAAAATTTTAAATGTTCTTGGCATAAATTTGTTCTCCCTGAAGATAGGAAATCTTTCTTTTCTTAAGTGTATCCAAACAAAATCTTCTACTGAAAAACACTTGTTGAATTCAATTTTTGTTTGCTTGAGTTTGGTATTTAGTATTATTTTTCTCAATGTTGTTTTTATTTTGCTCATGAAGCTTTTTAAAGAAATCAAATCTTTCTTTAGCATCACAATTTTTTAATAACAACATATCAATAGGTAAATAAGGATTAAACCTATAGATAACTTTAAATGTAATCAAATGGGTTGAACTAGAAGGACTCCTATTATAAACAAATTCAACATGTGCAAGCTTTATATCCCAATCTTTAGTACTTTTATTAACTTATCCTCATAGTAAAGTTCTAAAGGTTCTATTAGTCACTTCAGTTTGACCATCCGTTTGTGGATGATGTGGTGTACAAAAGAATAAATTAGTATCTAACATATACCAAAGTGTATTCCTAAATTTGTTCAAAAATTCCATATCTCTATTCAACTCTATACTTTGGGAATCTTATGTAACCTTACTATCTCTATAAATTATAAATCTACCATATGAATTGTATCATATATTTTATTATAAGGTATGAAATGCTCCATTTTAGAAAACTTATCTACTACCACTAGAATAGAATCCTTTCACCTTTATGTCCTTGGTTAACAACAATATCCCTTGTTTGAATAAGAACTAGTAAAGAAGTATACAAACCCTTATGAAATAAACTCTTACTCATTCACAAGTCACACATCTCCCAATAATAAGTTGTTCTAGTTTTATCATGTTTGAAAAGTATAAATTTCTTTTAATATTTTCATAATTTAATGGAAACCAAAATGACCAGCTATACCTCTCTCATGTACTTCCTTAACAAGTAAATCATGCACAATAGAATGGGGGTGTACACATCTTCTTAAGTTTTAAAAGAAAGTCATGTTGTAGCATATAATTACCAAAACTATGATTATTTTTACATGCATTATAAATCTAAAAAAAAAAAACCTTCATATTTTGCATATAATTGATCCACATGTACAACAAATGGTTTAGGTCTCAAATATTGGCTCCACATTTCTGAACCTCTTATGTTGGGAATTATTTATTATATGTGAAGTAATTCAACTTGGCCCCATTTAAATTTTCACTAATTATTGTAATGACTTGTTTTTCTTATGAGAGTACACATCCTATCCCTATCCCACTAGCATCACATGTAACATAAAATAATGTAACAAAATTAGGTAAGGATAATACTAGTGCATTACATAGCTTGTCCTTCGAAGTATTGAAGGCTTTAGTTGCATTATCTCCCCATTTAAATTTGCCTTTCTTCATGAGTTGTATCATTGGCATGATAATAGTTGAGAAGTTCTTGATGAATCTTCTATAAAAACTTACTAACTCGTGAAAACTCCTCACCTCATGAATATCTATAGGTATTTAGCAATCTTGAATAGCTTGAATATTTATGGAATCCACTTTTATACCTTCACTACTAAAACATAACTAAGGAAAACAATATTTAAAAGTATAAAATCATATTTTTTCATTTTCCCATATAGTTTAGCTTTCCTTAACTTATCAAATAATCTCCTCAAATGAATAAGATTATCATGGTCATTTTTACTATACACAACTTATCAAATAATCATATTTTTACATTTTCCTATAGAGTTTTTTACTTTTCATTCATTTATTGGGTTGCACACACAAAACCCTAGTCATTCAGCTGTCATATACCATATCTTTTATGTAGCATGTATGTACACATTTAA
Source organism: Tamarix austromongolica (assembly GCA_039764185.1). Classification (NCBI taxonomy): domain Eukaryota; kingdom Viridiplantae; phylum Streptophyta; class Magnoliopsida; order Caryophyllales; family Tamaricaceae; genus Tamarix; species Tamarix austromongolica. The sequence continues at coordinate 37,239,695 of CM077816.1, read as the reverse complement.
AGAATAATAAACCATTTTAATAGGAATATTATTATCACAGTGCATGTAAAGGAATATCTCTAACACTAGGTCATGCGAATAGAATTTATGATAAGTTAACTATAATCATGTTCCTATACTTCTATATGGATCATCATAACCCAAGCTTCCACAAGGCATTTAAAAAACTACTTGGTAAGAATGAAAATCCTAAAAAAATCCAAGACATGCAGGCGTAAATGACTTGGCATATTACCATGCATGAAACTTAACTTTTAGTAATCATACATATCATCCATTCGACATATTATTATCTTTTAATGCATGTCATAATACTTGAAAATCATAAAACCCTAGCATGATTCTAGGTATGAAAAATCCTAGTTTTCTCACACATAAATTATACAGTCATATGAGTGACTGGATTTACGTAATCCTAGCTTAAAAAAGGAAGTCTTCTCCAAAGTCCTTAAGAATTACCTAGGAATTTAACATCCACATATTTTAGCATATAATATTACACAACAATAATCCAAAATCACTAAAATAATTCAAGGATCACTAATTTGTCAAACAAAGATGTAGAAAGCTAAATAAACATCAAAAAACCAAAAGGAGAAAGATTGGTTGAGGTTGCTAAGAAAGCAAGGATGGAAATGGTAGTATTGGCTAGTGCTAGGAGGCCAAGAACGACACAAAGGGTCGGTGATAGGTAGAGCTGACAAAAGTTGATCCAACCTATCTAACTTGACTCGACCTACACAAAACCCTACCCAACATGACTAGAAAAATTCATCAATTCAATCCTACCTAAACCTAACTCAAAACTAACTCGACTGGATGTTGACCCAAATATAAGAAACTTGACCCGACCCCAACCCATAACCCGACATCAACTCAATCCATTATCAACCTCACCTACCACCAACCTGACCCACGTTCAACCTAATCGGACTCAACTCAACCTGACTCACAAAAACCAAGTTCGATATTAATTTGTTGTAGTAATAAAAAAATACACATGTCTTAAAATTTATTTAAAGCTTTTAAAAATATATTATTATGTACATTTTATTTTTTTCTTACTTTTATTATAAACTTACTTATTCACAAATGATATTATAATTTTATCAAATTTTTTTTCAAAACACAACATTATAAAGGTATAATAATAAACAAATAGCAATTGATAACACATTATTAATTACATGCTTACATAAAGTTAAATTTAATGCTTCCTTATGAAGTTAACGATTTAGATTAATTTTTTTGGTCAATGTCCGATTCAACCCAAATCTAAAGTAATTCAATCTAGGACTAGATCGACCAAAACCTAGCTCAACCCATCAAAACCTAAAAGATATGATTCATCAAGTTAACTCTAACTTGACCCGTCAAATTAACTCGAAAACGAAATCACCAGAGTAGGTGATTTCTTGTCTCAATCCGAACTCAATAAAGATTTAAATGGAGTAGGTACACCCATAACCGTATCCATATCCTTACCCATACTCAAATTCGTACCTATACTAGAATGGGTATCCACTTACACATCCATATAAGTATTCATTGGAAATCTATTACCCGACGAATAATTCGTTTACCTGTGAACGAATATTTTTTAGTGGATAAATCCATTTAGAGTTAAGCAAATAAAAAAATTTAACCATAATTTATACTATATTTATGTTAAAATTAAGGGTAAAATAGTAATTATATATTGGGTAAATAGATATCAATATCGAGACGAGTGTGAGTATGGGTATGGGTACAGATATGGATAACTCATACCCATATCCGATGGGTATTTTTTCCATCATCTAAGTCTTTTTATCCATATCCGTTTAAGTATCTGATGGATAAAATCCATGATAATTTAGATAAAATCCACCCATTTATATCCATAGATTAAACCTAACCCGACAAGCTAAAAAAAAATCCAAACCCAAACAAGAAATGAATGGAACTCAAACCTGACCCAACCTTGTAAATTAACCCGATATAACCTAGACCCAAAATGACCTAAACCCAAACCTAAACCAACTCAAACAATAAGGTGACTTAAGACGACTCGAACCTAAAATGACCCGACCTGACCCATAATCGGCCTACAAAGGATAATGACTCGCAAATAACCCAACCCGAACCCGACCCACCTGACCAATTGCCACCTATAGTGGTAAGGAATGGTGAATGACTAGAAAAGGTACATAAAGTGGAGGAATAAATGTTGGTAAAAAAAGGGTCAAAAAAGAGAGAATTTCGGTGGAATATGGTGTAGCAACAATAAGGAGCTTAATATGGTAGGATTTAGTTGGTTCAGCTGAAGGGAAGAGGGGTGGAAAGGTGAATTTGGTCAATGGAGAGGGGAAAGAATGGTTGTTTTGGTTGGTGGTGTGGTGGTAGTTTCGGTGCGAAGGGTTAAAGATAAAGGAGGAAAGTGGAGTAGCATAAGGGAGAGGGTTTGCTTATGGGAGGTTATGTATGGTTGATAGGGTTGCTTTAGTAGGGGATGTCGGTGTAGGGGGTGAGGGATTGGTGATGGTGGCCAGTGGAAAACTAAGGAGGTTGGGGGAGAAGTGTGTTGTAGTAATGAAAATGGTGGTGGAAGGTGCAAACAATGATGGAGAAAAGGTAGAGTTAAGCGGAGCTTGGGAGAGGGAGGAGGTAGGGTTGCTCATGCCTTTTGACATGACTTAGGAGGGAGAGGATAAGTGATTAAGAAGAGGGTAGTGTGTAGGGAAATCAAGTGCAAAACAAGGAGAGGAAAACATGGGGGAGGGGGAGGTATGGTGTAGGGGTGGTGTAGGGTGATGGCTCGTAGGAGTAAGGTGTGTAGAGGTAAATGGAGTAGGGTGAGGCATGTAAATTCTAGCATTTATTAGGTAATAGGTTAGAATAATTTATAGGTGAAGAATTAGGGTAAAATATTCAAGTAAAATTTATGAGGTTATTGGGTTAGGTTTACTTGACAAACCATTACCCGTTTATAATCCTTCCTAGGTTGAAAGTTTAATATGTACTCTCTAGTAAATTTTAACCTAATTAAATTTTATATCTACTAAGTCATAGTAATATTACACATTATAAATATATTTATTACCTGATATCCTAAAATAATTATGATAGCTTATACACATATTTACTAGTTATAATTAGGGTTTCTAGAAATAGGGTCTCACAATGAGGGCTTAAACTATTGAGATAAAAAGAAAATAAAATGCCAAACACTAATGATTTTCTTTTCAAAAGCCTCCAAAGCTCATTAAGTTAATGCTTCTTCTACATTATGTTATTTTATTGTGTGTAAGTAAAGTGGACATTTATCCAGACCTTAGAGGATATGCTTTGGGCTTGTTTTCCAGAGTTTCAGGGTATTTTGGAGAATCACTTGGATTTGGTAGAGTTTTCCTATAATAACAGTCATCATGCAATCATAGGAATGAAGCCTTTTGAGGCACTTTATAGACGGAAGTGTCGTTATCTCCTATGTTGGAGTGACTCTAGTGAGATGGTTATGTTGGGGGCAAATATGGTAGAGGACACTACTAGGTAGATTAGGATGATTCGAGATTGAATGAAGGTGGCCTAGGATAGGTAGAAGAGCTATGTAGATTTGTGGAGGAGAGTTTATGAGTTTGAGGTAGGTCATAGAGTCCTTTTAAGTTTTTTGCCAACAAAGGGAGTGATGCATTTTAGTCATAAGGGTATGCTTAGCCTAAGGTTTCTTAACGTCTTGCCTTGCTAGTGGAGCTTTCGTACATGCATAATGTTTTTCGTATCTCTTAGTTGAGGAGGTACGTGTTGGATTTGTTACACATATTCAGCCGGAGATGATTGAGCAAATTGAGACGTTGACATATGAGGAGTGATCTCTGAGGATCCTAGATTCTAAGACGTAGGGGATGTGTTTGAAGATCATTTGTAATACCCAAAAATTAAAAAAAAATTGAGAATTTAATGAATAACCTTTATTTGGGATAAATTAACCTTTAAATTTATTTAAGTTAATTGTTTTATGGATTCTTGAGTATATAAAAATGGATATGAATATTTAATAAATTAAAAATGGATTCTTGAGTATATAAAAATTTATTTAAGTTAATTGTTTTATGGATTCTTAAGTTAATTGTTATTTTATCATACTCATTTATTTAAATAATTTTCCAAACCAATATTTTTCTAAAATTAACCCTTTTAAACTGATATATTAAATTATTAAATTAATTTATCTATCAAAAATATTAAATTCTATTATCTTGAAAGTTATTTAATTTTATCCCTCCCTATTTTCCTTTTCATTTTTCCTTTTCTTTCTCCTTTTTCCTCCTTTTCCTTTTCTTATTTCTCCTTCGGGCCACCCAACCTACTGCATCTTCTCCCCCCTTATGTTGGGCCTGGTCCACTCCCTTTCCTTCCCTTCCTCGTGCCATTCACCCCAGCTCGCCTCCCTCCTTCCTTTCTTTCCTTCCTTTCCCTCGACTGGGCCAGCCCAATTCTTCTTTTCTTTTCTCCCCTCTCCCTCACACATGAAACTGCCTGTCTCTCCTTTTCTCCCCACCCGGCCGGCTTCCTCCCCTCTTCCTTTTTCCCTTGGCCACCCCTTAGCTCCCTTGGTCAAAAACTAGCTTTATAGGCCCTCCTTTTTCCTTCTTCTTTTCCTTTATTCTTCTCCTCCGCCCAACCCTCGACCCACTTTTCCCTACTTGCAGCCGCCGCCTCTGTCGTCCTTGGCCACCAATAACCCATCCTTGACCACCACCTACACCCCCACTCCACCCCTACACCTAGCCTCTTCCCTAATTCTCCTCCACCTACCCTCCTCATAGCCCCCAAAACCCCAACCCAAACCATCATCCCTCCTTTCTTCTTCCCTTCTTTCGACCCATCCTCCTCTTCTAATCTACATGTGGCTCACGCTGTTCATGCAACGTGAGTTCCATATTGTTTTGAAAGTTGTTTTGTGTAATAGTTGAGGTATATTGATGGTTAAATAATGTATGGCATTAATTAAGTTTTTATAAAGTTTTATCCTTTTTGGTTTTTCCTATTTCTAATATGATAATTGTGGATATTATTTTTAGGTATTGATTTTTCTAATCAAAGCTTGAATCTTTAACTAGGATACATGTAATGTTTTATTTTTTTTTGTGGAAAATAAGGTAATTGTTAAACCATACTTAAATGTATGGATATACCTATGCTAGCACATTAGGGTTTTAAATATGTTTATATGTATAATAAGTGTTGTTAAGTATAATGTTTTAGTTATGTGTGTTGATTGATAAAAAAAAAGGAAAGTATGCTAATTTATATGTCATGTGTAGAAATAATGCTTAAGGAAGGAGCTTTGTTGTTAAGTGCTTATCTATGATATGTTATGTCAATGTGGCCATTTGTTACATAAATATTGTTATTATGGGCCCTAAGGGCATTTTAGTAATATTTCTTAAGTAAGAGTATGACCTAAATAAGTGTAGGTGCTAATGAGTATTATGATAAATAATAATAGTTGGTGAAGTTAGATGGTGGGTATGGAGCATTAATATTAATATTTTATGTAGGGAGGGTATTTGAGTAAAAGTGGTATAATAAGGGCAACGTGGTAAATTATAAGAGTAAAAGGGGTAAAATGGTAAATGGGCAAGGAAGTAGGGCATTTTAGTAATTTTATATAGAAAGGGGATAACTTGGTAATTTTTTAGAGTACAACATATTCTGGTGAATTAAATATAATAGAAAGGGTAAAATGGTAATTTTATAAGTAAAGGGGTAAAATGGGATAACTTGGTAATATTTGGGTGTAAGAAAGTATTTTGGTGAATTAAATATAATAGAAAGGGTAAAATGGTAATTTTGAAATGAAGGGGTAATATGGTAATTTTGTAAGTAAATGAGTACAATGGTGATTTGGTACAAAGGAAGGGTAAAATGATAACTTAATAAAGTGAAAGGGTAAAATGGTAAATTGGTATAAAGGAAAGGTATTTTCATAATTTAATAAAATAGAAGGGTAAAATGGTAATTTGATATAAAGGGAGGGTATTTTAGTAATTTGTAGAAAGAGGGGCAAAATGGTAAATATAATAATGATGAGAGGCAAAATGGTAATTACAATAATGGAGAAGGGTAATTTGATAATTTAACAAACTAAAAGGGCAATTCGATAATGATATTAATGAAGAAGGGTAATTTGGTAATCTAACAAACTAAATGGAAAATTTGACAAGTGTAACAAATATGAAGGGTGAGTGGTGACTTAATGGGCCTAAGGACAAATTGGTAATTTAGAGAAGTATAAAGGGTAATATAGTAATTTAATCCACTAAAATGGTAAATTGGTAACTTAATAAGTATAAGGGATAAATTTGTTGATTTAATAAGTGTGGAGGATAATTTGGTAACCTGACACGAGTAAGGGTAATTTTGTAATTATGTAACATGGAGGGTCATATGGTAATTTGGCAAGTAAATAGAGATGACTTAATAATTATACATGTAAGAGGTATTTTGGTAATTTTGTAAAGATGATAGGGGTAAATCGGTAACTCGTATCTAACATGTTAATAGGTTAACAAAGTTTTATAATAAAATTCAAGTGATATTAAATAACAAGATATGGGTAGTTGACAATAAGTAAGTATCACAAGAACATGTCATAACCTGGAATTGGATGGATAATTAAGGTTGCGGTATAGTGTTATTCTTATATTCATGATGGAGGTGTCGTAATCATTAATCATGCATGATATTGTGTGTTGGGGGCGAATTAAGGGCATGTTAGGGTTATGTGTGTCGTGATCCTTTGATGTGAACTAACCAGACTCTAAGACTGCAATGTGATTATGATATACTAACCTTTATGGTATGTAAATAAATGGAAACAAATGTTGAATTGGAATTGGATAAGATACTGATGGCCTTAGTGATTCCTCTAAGTTATCTTAGATAATTGTATGAATAAGGATTACCTAATGATATCATAAACAATTGAAAGTAAATAAGTATATGGTTGTTGTGCTTTTCATGATCACCTTAATTAAGACACTAATAGTTTAAGTGGAAGACCTCGAGATCGGGAATGGTGGTTCTTTATGGGTCGCTACCCTGAAGATGTGGTTTAGCCCACGATTATTTTGGTATTTGCTGGTGTGGCTTAGTGCCCCAGCCAGGCCTTAAATCTTACTCTATCTAGCTTTACAGACCTATTTAGGGGGTATGCATACTTATGGATTAAGTGTTCTTGTCAGTAGGGTACTATGTAGCTTATATGCACTAGTACGATCAGGGTACATTTGTGTCCCTGGATTGATGGTTGAAGGGTACTAAGCTACTTGTATACGTTAGTATGACCAATGTACCTTTGCGTCTCCAGGTTCTTGATTTTCCCCTCGAGGTAAATAAATGGAACTATTGTGTTGATTAAAAAGGAAAAACACTAATCATGAAAGTGAAAGACGATTGAGTAGGGCCTATATGGATTATACTATGTGTATTGGTCCACCGGTTATAATAGTGGCCCAAGAGCATTTTGTCCTGGAAGATGTATATGTGTACCAGTCCACCAATTATAATAGTGGCCCAGGAGTGCTTTAACCTAGAAGATGTATATATGTATTCCGATCCACTTGCTATAATAGTGGGGGTCCTGAGCTCAATAAACTAAATCTTGAATGTGAATAAGCCATGGAAAATACTAATCACTTATAGTGGAATACTATGTGAGTTAGGGATTGACCAATCTACTGACGATAATAGTGGCGAGGAGCTTTCTACCTTGGAAACCGATCCACCGGCAAATAATAGTGGTCAGGAGCATTCTGCCTTGTATGTTTCTGGTCTACCGGCTATAATAGTAGGGTTCCCGTACTCACATGGATATAAATCGAGAGATAATGATTGATTAATGGCTTAAGGCCCAAAAGTATTGATTTCGCATTATGAGCTATTGATATGACATGAGTTGGCTTCAATGCTTGTCCCTGCTTGGGTACGTGATAGAATTGCTAAGTATGTGGATGTTATGTTATGTATTTCTTATTATATGTGTATACTGTTTATGCATGATATATTACATGCGGGCCTACCTTTCAATGTGGCTTAAAGGGTTACTTAGTACCATAATACTAAAGGGTTCCATTCGTGGGCCCTGCCAATTCAATGGGCAGTATCCTTTGCACGTCCATTGCAGTTGCTATTCAAGAGGGCTTGGGTATGAGAGTAAGGATTATCCAGGAATAGTCTAGGGTTTTCTCTATTAACTTTTATTCTTGTTAAAATAATATCTATTATTGTATCCAATAGTAGTGGGTTTTATTCTTGTAAAATATTTATCATGCTACTCTGATTTAAATAAAGTCTGACTTTGAGGAAATTGTATTTTGATCTTTTAACCTTAGCACTTGGTACTGGCACGGTAGGAGTAAACCGATTTAGTACTAAGTGTGGCGGTAATATCCCCGAAATTCACAGTTTTTTTTTTGGCTTCTCCTATTTTCTTTAAATAAAATAAAATTTTTCTAGTAGTAAATTTTGGAGATATTACATCATTCTACTTGTGAAGGTCTTATGGTCACATCATGGTGCAGAGGAGGCCACTTGGAAATGGGATGAGGTAATCAAGACGAAGTAATTAGAGTTATTTGCTTAGGTGGATTGCGTGGGAAACGCTGCCTCTTGAACCGGGGTAGTACCCTTTTCTTTTGTATTAACCCTTAATTATTATAATCTTTTACATGATTGCTTAGGGGTTTCTCATTTTTAAGCTTACAACAATACATTTCTCTAGTTGACTTTAGCGACAAAGTCTCTTTTAAGAGAGTAGTACTGTAATACTCAAACCCAAAATCATTCAAATTGTATTTAGAATTATGTTGATATAAAATAAATGAGTCTAGGGATTGAAATGGACTACAAGTTCTAATAAATTTATAAATTTTAGGCATACCGATTGATAGGTTTATGTAACCAATCAACTAATGCAACATTCTTACTCTTGAGAAATAAGTGGACTAGTTTGCACAAACCAATCGACTGGTTATCTTATTATTTTAGATGTATTTATAATTTTCATTCATATTTCTCTCTAATGATTAAGAAAACTTCTAATGTGAGTCCAATTATGCTAATAAGCATGTTTAAGTGCACTGGGATTATTTTTACATTATTTAGATCATTATATAATTTTAATTAGCCAAAATTTCCCGAAAAGGCACTTTTGAGGCAAGCTTCACCTTATTGTTCCCCCTCATCTCTCCTTCTCTCTTCTGGCATATAGGGTTAAAGATTTACTTTGTGCACCATTTTCTAACTTACCAACTCACTACTATGCCCACTTTTTACTACACTAAACCCCCTACCACCCCATCAAGTCATCCCACTCTTGCTTGCTTGCCACACTCAATCTCACTACTCTTATCCCCGTTTCTCTTGATAATATTGACTAGCCTTACTTCTATAATACACATTTTTTTATCCATTCTCATTCCTTACTTGTTTTCTTATTCTCTTCTCCTTTATCATTATGGAAAATTTCCCCAAGTGTTTAGAACCCTTCCATTTTTCCTTCTTCTACCTTCTACTGAGAAAACAAAGGCTTTCTCGTATTTTCTACTCCTTGATGCAAGCATTGTATTATTTTTTCTTCTTCTAATCTTGATTTTAGTTCTCTCCTACCTTCCTTAATCAAGTAAGAATTAAGGCTGAGAAAGGTTGAAGATTTCAATTCTTCTCTAAACACCCTATATTTGAGACAAAAGGCAGTGTTTTGTGTCCTTCTTATTCTTGGTCTTTAATAAAGTTTTGTATGCTGATTTTTAATGATTTTTACTTTAATTATCTTAAAAATCGAATTTCTACTAGATAAGTCATCAAGTGAGAGTTTTGTGCTAGAAGACTTTTTGTAAGGTAAGGCATTCTTATCTTTAACATAAATAAGTTTCTGTGGTATATTCAAGTTCCATGTTTTGGCACTTATATGTGTAATACCTAATTGTGTTCCACGGTCTAAGGATGTGGTATAATTCTTCCCAAGTTAGTGTTGTTGGAATTCTTTGGTTTTGACTATAAAATGGGACATTTGAGCATACATTTGTTTAAATATATACATTACCATATATCCATGTGATTCTATGTGTGCAACATGTATTTTTATGTGTGTTTTGACATAGAATCATGCTAGGGATTATATTAGTGAAGTGTGGTAAATTTTAGCATGTGTTTTGCAAGTTTGGGTAGTGTTTTTCCTAGGTAAGTTAATCGGTTCCTCAAACACATCGACTGGTTTTATGAGCAGTCGAATGGCTTGGAGTTTTGGATGAGTTAGTCATGGGATCAGTCAACTTTTTTGGTAAACCATTCAATTGGTTTTGATGAATAATCAATCGATTGGTCATACCCATCGAATGGTGACATTGCAGGCTAAAATGGTTTGGTCTCATCGTAGATTCATCAACCGGTTGGACCAAATAAATCAATTGGTTCTCATGAATAGTAGATCAATGAGGCCAACCAGTAGATTGGTACTATAGTGTTGTGTTGGTCCAGGTCGGGTATGACTAAACTAGTCAACTGGTCTGCAGGACCGATCGACTGGTTTGGTTAGAAGTCTCTTGGTTTATTATAATTTGTCGTGTTTCTCTTGGACCTTTTGTGTTGATGCTTTCATATGTTTACAAAATTTTAATTATGATTGATGTGATTTAATATGAATCACCATAAGGGTATTTGAGACTTGATTTTTTGTTGAGTTTGGTGTTATCTCTAAACATTCATTGGTGGCTTTTATGCCTGGTGAATAAGTTTGGTGTTATTTTTAAACACCCAAATAATGGCTTTAATGCCTTATGAAGAATTTTGTTTTATTACTTGGAAATACCTAATTTTGTTATGTGTTGACTATGTTGTGATTTGTGATATCACTTGTAACATAAATCAATGGTTTAAGATTTCATTCAAGCCTTTTTTTTGGCTCTTGGGGTATTTTCTTGGATTTAGTGGGTAGGTTGCCATTGGTTATGTTTTTTAATCATTACCTATTTTCTTCCTTACTAGGTTGTGGTGGTAGGGGTTATGTTCATATTTTTATGGTATAGAATTATACCATCGCAAGTCGATATGGCATTGATGCCTTGCTTAGGTGTACAAGCCCCCTGGTACTTCATATTATCCATGGCTTACACGGGTGTGGTATATAAATTTTTAAGCCCCCGTGTCAAAAAATTCAAGAAGTGGAGGGTGAGGTATCCTAGTCTAAGCCTCCTTAGTGTACTTTGACCATGTGTGGTTGTTGTGGTATCCTGATCTATGGTAGGTGCAGTTGATGTGTGGTACTTGTGGTATCCCCAAAGACCTTTGATGTATCCTAACCTTATGTTATTGATGGGTGTGGTATCCTATTGTGATTATTTATGCTGCCATGAATTTTGTTTATGGTGGAGAACTTGGTGTGGTCAAACAAACTATATTATTTACTAGAACATGTGTCGTCACTATTGAAATAATTCTAAACTGATTTATTTGTATGGTTTGTAAGTAATTATAGTATTTCTATAATTCCATGTTTTATCTACAAGCATGCCATATTGTACATTAGTTGTATCGATATTATATTGCCATGCTATTATGTGACTTCAACATTTTATGTGCTTTACCATGTTTTAGCTAGTATGTTTTACTAGTACTTCACCACATTGATATTACACTTGTGTGGTAACTGTGATGATCCGGCTTCTTGTTTGGGGAGCGGAGGAGGATTTGCAGGGCTCACAATTGGAGTATTCTGAGGGTGTTGACATGGGCCATTAGTAGGCCATTACTTGTAGTTTGAAGTTTATGATTATTTCTAAGAGTTAGGCTAGCTAATTATTACTATTTTGCCCACTACGTTGGGTTGTTTTTTATATTTCCACCTATTTAAAATCTTGGCTCAATTTCTTATATTCAATTTTGTAAAACTATCACGTTCATCCTATCTATAATATTCTCTTGTATTATTACATTGATGTCATGTTCAATCAATTTTTGTTTTCTTGTTCATTTTTTTCTTATATCAAGCTTGGTTGGGTGATGATTGAACCTCTCTTATGGTTGATGTGGTGGTAACATTCCCCAGTTTTGTTTCTCAAACTCTTCCACATTGTCTTCAAAATAAAATTTGTGGATCAAAATTTTAAGATGTTATAGTAAGGCACTAGGAACTATCAGGATCCCGCTTTAAGGTAAAGCCCGAGGGCATAAAAAACCCCAAAGGTAGACTAACATCCGATAGCTAATCAAGGATTAGGTAATTAAGACCCACACTCAACTCGATTGTATTTTTCCTTACATGATTAGTATATTATTCATAAAGATTAGTGATAACACAAGGTCCATACAAAGCAAGCAATGCAATTTCCATATTTATTCCAGATCAATCAATTTCTTTTAATTTTTCTAGCCATGTGGGTTTCCATTTATCCTTGTACCATATTTCTCATATCCATCTTATTATTTTTTTTTCAATTCTATCATGAGTTTCATTACTCTTTTCTCGATACCACCACTTATGATAAGTGGAATACCCATTTAGCCTTCATATTACTCATAGAGTATGCCATAAATTATAATCCATTTAATTCTTTCATTAGGCCATTAATTCATGCTAAAATATTTATTATAGGGAATTAATAATCATAGTATAGTACGAAACAAAGTATCAAAGAATAACCAAACAAAACCGAAAGAGAACAAACCATACAAACTAGTGGAACCAGTCAATCTGTTACACCTAATAGTCTATTAGTTTGGGTCGACCAATCGATTGGTTTGGCTCAACTAAGACCATGCTTTTCTTCAAACCAATCAATTGGTGTAGGTAAATCAGTTGATTGTTCATAGACTGGTGGATCGATCTACCTAACCAATAGATGGGTCTAAGGAGAGATCAAGATCAATGTCTCTGTAGGCTTATAAGTCAATCAGTTGGATTAACTAGTGGACTATTCTAGAGCTAGTTGATCGATTCGACCTAATTAGTCAATTGATTTGTCCTAGAATAGCACCAAACCATTAATTTTCATGCAGATTCATACTTATAAATCATCCTTAATAACATCAAAACATGTATCAACATAGTCTAGCACATTTTTCAATTGAATTAACTTGCATATCCCAACATGGAGTCATCATATCCTATGTTTACCACTTTTCATACTATTACTCAAAGTATACCATCTATCCATTCAAATCACTTATACAAGCTATGCTCATTCATTCCCACATGCATAATAATCTTAAAGTGGTCGACTGCTTAACTAAGTTTATAGTCCTTATCTCAGTGATGATGACATAGAGCATGCATCACTTAATCGATGCAAATATGAAAGACATAGTAATAGTTCATGTTACAACGCAGACCATTATGGCATATAGGGATTATAGGCCGCTATTGCACTTGTGGAAAAAGTTACAAGAGTTTTTTTAGCACACAACATAAAATGGGTGTTGTGTTTCATCCTACCATAGATGCGTAGATTGTACTAATTATTTAGACTATGCGGCATATGTTGCAAGGTTGTGTTATTGATTTATAAGGAATTATATGGTCAAAAGTGTCATGGTAACTTCTGGCTAATGATCCTTTAATTAAAATAATTAGTGTTTAATTGTATAGTAAATATATTTAAAAAAATAATAAGAATATAAATTAAATAATGGTATGAGTATTTTTTTCAAAATAATTATCATTGTTAGGGTTAAATTGTAAATATTTTGACATTGAATTTGACTATTAACCATTGATCTCATTATTCATCAAACAAGTGTTGTTTTTCCTAATAGGTGATGACCCGAACAGTAGGGATTAGCCCTTCTCTTCGCTCTCCTAGTTCCTTACTGGGTAGGTTCACTATACAGAGTAAAGATAATAAATGTTCTCCAACACACAACATTCCCCTCTCTAGTCCAATCTCTTTCAATTTAAAGTATTGTACGCATTTTGGAGGGATAAAATCATTAATATAATTGATCATTATTTCTCTCCTCTCTCTCCTCTAATATTTCTCACATGCATTCCTTGATTCCTTAATATTTCCTCTCTCTTTATAAAACATCAACAATAACTAGTGCCCTTTGTGGGGAACTTGAATAAAAATCTATGTTCCCCCTCCAACCTTCAAAAATCCTTGATCTTAGTACTATTGACCCTTCTAGGAACAACCTCTTAGCCTCAACCAATAAACATTAAACTCTAAGCATCCAATTAGGAATTAGTCTTGAACTTGTTAACTTTGTTAGTATATTATATACCATTTGTCAGCATCCAAATCTTCTAAATCAAACCCATCATCATCATCTTTAAATGTCTCAATATATAACCCCATAGGAAACTTTGGTTGAATCTTTATACCAAGCCAAGTAGTGTTGTCGTTGAAGATAAGGAAGCTAAATCAATGGAAAATGCACAACTAAAGAGAATTCAAAAGGATAAACCACAACTATCATTGATCCCTCCATGGAATGATAGGAGAGAAATATGTTTAAGTTAAAGAAGGGAGTAGGATGGCTTACTTAGCATTAGGGATCAAGAATAATATCCTCCATATGAGATCTAATAGACAATGAGAGATTCTACCAGCAATAGAGATAATGACTGCCAGATAAATAGTGACAAAGATGATTCTATAGGCTTGTTAATAGACTACAAAGTGCAAGAAGCTTTAGAATATAAGGGTAAGAAGAAGAGAAAGAAGGAAGCACATGGTTAAAATCAGCAAACACCCTTGCCTCGAGACATATGCTAAGAACAAACATAGAAAACAAGAATTCCAACTTTTAAATCTTTTGATGCTTTTTTAAATCTAGAAGAACACTTGAATATGTTTAGGAATATAATGTTATTAGCTGGAGCATGGGAGGAAACTATTTTTAATGAATTTTCAATAACTTTGAAGGGATCAAAATTGAGGTGGTTTGCAAAGTTAAGGGCAAATCAATAATCTCTTTTTTCTCAACTCGTAGTGAGTTTTGTACAAGTCAACACATGCCAGCAGCCTAAAAAATACTTTTCCTCCGTGATGGTATTCTCTGCAAAAAAATAAAATAAAATCCATTAAATACTTTTTGAATAGATTTAATTGGGAACTATAACAGATAAACGAGATCATCTCTACTTAGAGGACTGGCAAACAAATATTTGGTTCAAAATATTTACCTACTCAATCACAAGTATAATACCACATCTTTTTGTGATGTTTTATGAATGATTAATTATGGCATTTTTATGCTTGATTTTGATTTGAAAAGATAATTAAGATTGGGAAAAATTAGATTTGAATAGCCATTAGAAATTTTATAACTTGAGTTTTAAGAGGACCCATCGATGGGTTCCATGAATTGATAAACTCTTTCTAGCTAAATAGTTTTTTCTTGACCTAACTGATTGTATGGTTCGGGAATCGATTGACTAGTTGATAGAACAAATAACCGGTAAGTTAAACCAAATGACTGATTTATCTAGCTAAGTATATTTTCAAAACTCAATTTCTTTGGAGAACTCCATATTCTAGAAAGGAACCTTGATAATCCCATTTTAAATTATTCTTAAAGATTCCTAGACTTTCTTATCATAAAATTCCCCCAAACTTTTTCCTCAAACATATATGAGAGTTTGATTGGGATAATTTAGGGGGAGGGTGACCTTAACTTTGTCTTCTTCCACCTCTCTCCTTGGTACACTTTTGGGTTCATTTCTTTAATTCTAGATCTACTTTATCTTAGCTAGGATATTACTTCCATGTTGGTTTTTCATTTCGCTTATTTTCATTGGAAATTTTGGTCCAAATCATACACCTCTCTAAAATCACCATTTTGGATCTGAAAGAGAGGTCAGCCTATCTTAGATGAAATCTATCTGTTGAACTCAAATCAAATGCTAGGAATTAATATTTTTAGTTTTTTCCTAACCACACTTGTGATTGTATCGACTTGTTAGCTATAAATTACCTAAGTTTCCCCTTCTATGCACCTTTCCTTTAGCCATAAAAATAGTCTAACTCCCTCTAACCATGTGACCTTGTCTTTAAATTTTGAGGCTTAGTTGGTTCCATTCGCTCTTTAGATCCTTTCTCTCTCTCCTTCTTGATTATCATTAAGTAAGGGAGGGTTATATTTAGTAGGAATTTGATTTACCTTCTCAAAATCAACTCTCTCTATTTACTCTTAGTTTGGTAATTAATTTTCTTCTTCTAACTCAAACTCTAACTGATGAAAGTATACATTGAAATTTTGAATCATTAATTATATTTTTAAGGTTTTGAAACTTGAGGATTTTTTATAGGTTAAGTTTTTATTGTTAAGGAAAGTTTCTCTTGTAACAAGTAATTTATTCTTACTTCTAAAATATTACTTGGTTAATCTTATGTTTTATGAAATCTTTTAAGTCCTAATCTTATAATTTGGTATGAGTGTTTAGTTTCACATTTGATACTTATGGATTAAATTACAAATTTTAAGAGGAATGCATGATTTTAGGGAAAATAAGGTCGATTTGATTAATTGTGATGCATGTAATTGTTGTAAGTTGGAAAGTGTTAATATGATGTCTGTCCATATTTCAATGTGTTATGGTAGGAATTTTAAGAATGATCTTAAAGAAAATGCTTGTTTTCTATTGATTGCGAGGAAATTGATTGACTGGTTAGGTCAAACAGATAGGCTAGTACTCAGAATAGTTGATTTGTCAACACAACCCATCAGCCAATAGGCCAGTGGTAACCTTAGCCTTTCTCTCTCTTTAAACCCATCAACTAGTTTGGTAGAGGTGACTAACTATTCTATAAATAGTCAATAAGTTTGGCCAAACCAATTGACCAGTTTGAAGGAGTCCCAGGTTTGGCCAAGCTATACAAGTCAATTGGTCCACCCAAACCGAGCAACTAACTCGCCTAATCAGTCAATTAGGAAGGTCAAAATGATCTACAAGTTTGGCTAGATTGTGTGGTTTTGATTTCTTAGCTTGGATATATTTTGAGATTATGCCCGATGCTATTATATGACTATTTAATGAGTAAAATACATTTGTTGACATGGATTAACAACCTAATAGATTTATTAAATGAATCATTACTGATGATATACTTAATGGTCATTGTAATGGCCTTGATGGGTAAACACGAGCAAGTAGTTTATGGCTTAAAAAGGGAAATGAAATCTAGAAGTTAGCTTATATGGATTAATCTCATAAATTAGGTTGTTATTGAGTAAGCATTAATATAAATTGCATATATAGTTTAAAATGGTAAGCATTAATATGTAATGTTCAAATGGATGTCTTGTTTGTATATTGTTTAGGTCCTATGTGATCATGTAACCTCAAGTGTAATATGCTAATCACATAGAGCAAAAGACAACCGAGTTTTGTATGGCTTTGGGTTACCTAATCCTTAATTAGCTACCAGGGGTTATTCTACCATCGAACATTATTTATGCCTTCGTGCTTTACCTTTAAGCGGCATCCAATAGATTCTAGTGCTTACCTACTCTTGATACTAATGATGTACTAGGGGATATTGATAATAAAGGGTCTAGTCACCTACATTGTTTTTGTCTTTGGCCTGGAATTTTGTCCATTGGTGGTTACTTGGCTTTAGCCGAGACTTTATGTCCATTTGTTTGGATAGGCTTCCATTGTATGTGAGACCATAAGGTGGTGCATAGTTCATTACTCCATATAATGATAATAATTTGAATGAGTATTTAGATAATTATTGAAACAATTATTTCAAATAAAATCGTGCTTAAAAAGGAAAATATACCAGAAGAAATAAATGATAATGTAAAGGATGACCTATAGAGAACTTGGTAGCCAAGATGAATGTTACCTTAATATTAGTTGAATCATTATGAGTGCTACATGTGTATCAGTATCCATGATGTAGTATTATGGTGTCTGGTATGATTATTCATATGTGGTATGAACCTTTTATGCTTGGTGTGATTATGATAGACGATGTCTCATATTTGTATGAAGTATGCATTAAATTGTTAGTATGACTTATATGTATGAGAATGTTGTGTGTTTGTAGCTATATTGAGAAAGTAACTAGGATTACTCAATACGAAGCGTGCTCATGTGATAGTTTTCTCTATCACCTTCTCATTCCCACAGGTAGAGGGCTATATGCAAGTTTTCAAGGAGGGCTAGTAGTTGGCTAATCTCTTGTGAAGCATAGGTTTTGAGAGCATGGACACCCCAAGACTTTGAGAGGTCCAAGATAAGCCAAATTTTAGAGTTTTACTGTATTTTGGTTTTATAAAATTTTAACCGTGTACTCTAGTTTAATTCTTCTTCTCTTACATACTTGAATATTGCAGCCGGTGAGGTATTGTACTTGGAATATTTCCTTTTATGTAACTTAACAAGTTTTAATGCATTTTGCTTTGGGGTTTTATTGTTTTTTTTCTAAGCCTTATGTCTAGCATAGGATGGGTGGCTTGAGCTTATCCTATGTCAGATACGATAGCAACACCCACTTTTTCCTAAATGCTTATTAGTTTTCTAGTTTCACAAGGTTTTTAAAATGAAATATTTTTTAGTAAAAAATGGGGGTGTTAGAACAATTCCTACATATCCTTACTAAAAATCATACAAGAAAGGATAAATTACAAGGAAATAACTAAGGTAATGTGGCTAGTGGCAAGAAAAGAAGTAATACCGAGGTTAAAGCCAATGAAGGGTATATACAAGTAAAATGATAATCATGTGACATTAAGACCGGTGACATGACAAATTTCATGATGACCACTAATAGGGAGATTTCACAAATATAAACCTCTTTTTCCTATTTTGGAGCACATATATAATTTTGAAAATGGTAGACAAATTTTTCCAAGATCATTTCCCATACATGTAGACATGAAGGACAAGAACCTTAATGAATGGTGTGCATATCATGAAGAATATGGGCATAACACCGATGAGTATACGACCATGAAAGACGTACTTGAATATAAAATTCACAAAGTTCATTTGAAACACCATGCATAAATGCCTAGGGAAAGAAAAGAAATGTGGAAAACCTAACAATTACCCCAAAAAAGCAAAGGGAAACAAGAAAATAATGCACACTATTGATGTAGGAGATTCTTTAGCTGTAGAAAGTAATGTAGCTTAGAAATCATATATCATAGAGGCTAACTTGAACAAGATGACCAAGATGTTGAGAATAGATAATTGGGAAGTTATCTTCACAATAATAGATGAGCAACGAAGCCTAGATGAAAATCACAACAATCCATAAGTAAATGGAGTACAAATTACTAATAGAGTAATGAAATAGGTTCTTATGGATAGAAGAAGTAAATATATTTTTTATTTGAAGAATATTTTGATGAGATAGAGCTATAAGAGAAATACTTGATAAAAAAATGGAGATCTTGGTGGGATTTGGAGTAATACTATAAAATATTAAGGGATGTTGAATCTTACTATATTAGTTGTCCAATTAAGTGTGTTGAAAAGTGTACAAGAAAATTTTGTTGTAGCCACTTGACCATTGTCATATAACTTGATATTAGGTCATTCACCTATGTACCCAGGCTGATAATGAGATTTTCAATAAACAGAGGATGGGGAAAGTTTAGAGTAATTGGGTAGTGGCTAGATTGTGTTACACTAATGAAGTAAAGGATGATCCCTAGAAAATTAGACACTAAGAAGAAACAACATGTTTTGGTAATGGAAGACATAAATATACTTGGAGAATGTATACAGTCTACTATAGGGGGTGAATAAGTGTAACTAGGAGAGGTAGGTCATAAAGTAATGATAGGAAAAGAAAATAGTGAAGATGATAAGGAAGAGTTATGTGCCTTTCTTGTAAATAAAAAGGACATCTTTGTGTAAAAAGTATAGGAGTTAGAAGGAATCCCAATATAATAACAAAGCATCATATAGAAACAAAGGGTCTATTTATGCCAGTGAAATATGAAAAGAGAGCCATTATATTAGAAAAACATAAGGCAATAAGAGAAGATGTAGAGAAGTTATTTTCTTTAGGTTTCATTTGAGAATTTAAATACACTATGTTGAAAGCCAATCTAGTCATGCTGAATAATTCTAATCGAATGTGGTGAATATCCATTGACTTAAGTAAAGCCTATCCAAAGTATGGGTACCCAATCTCTTGTGTTAATTGACATATTAATTCAATGGCTGGATAGGAAAGGTTAAGCTTTATGGATGAATCTTTTAGATACCATAAAATCAAACTTGTTGATGTAGACCAAGGGAAAAACCCTTTTTTATGACATATGAAAATCTATATTGTTATAAAGTTATACCTTTCGGACTGAAGAATATAGGATTTTAGAGGATGGAAAATACAATTTTTAAGGGACATATTGGAAAGAAAATAGAAGATTATGTAAATGAAATAATATGAAAAAATATAAAAGATAAACCCACATAAGATAACTCAATCCTATTTTTGAGACCCTAAAGAGATACAAATTGAAATTAGACCTTTCTAAGTGTAGGTTTGGTGATAAATTTTTAGGTTTCATGGTGTCATAGAGGGGTAGTGATGTAAATCTTTAGAAAGTTACCACCATTCTAAATATGCATCCTTCATTAGAGAAAGGGGATATCTAGTAGCTAAGAGGAAAATTAATTGTTTTGCATAGAATCCTATCCATAGAAGCTATAAATAGCCTGACCTTTTTTAAGTTTCTAAAAAAAAAGAAAGATAATTTTTAATGGACAAAGGATTGTCAAAAGATATTCGATGATATGAAGGCCCACTTAGTAAGATTGCAACTCGTAACTATTCTATCAAAATGGGAAGAACTATTCTTATGTATTGACATTGGATATATACTCTAATCTTGATAGAGAAGAATCTAAGATAGAAACAGTTAGACCAATCTATTACACTAATAAAGTGCATACACCAATATTTCTATAAGGAGAAAATATTTTATTTTTTTGTGATTGCTTCCAAGAAGTTAAAACCTTATTTTTATACCAATTTCATCATAGTTTTAACATATATTCTGCTCAAAACCATTTTGTATAAACTAGAGAACTGAGGGAGAGTGAAGATTTAGGTTATTTAGTTAACTAGATATGATATCATGTGCAAGCCTAGACCCAAAATTATTAGGCATATCTTAGCTTATTTTGCATTTGAATTTTCATTAGAGAATGAGCATCCTCATTCATTAAACTTAGGGGATCAAGGATGTAACACCCCCAAATTTCACTCCTGAAAATTTTTTTTTTTTGAAAGATTAAAGCGGAAGCTAGGAGCGAATTTGGGAAATGTTACCGCCACATCTAACACAAGATAAATGTCAACCATCTATCTCATGTTAGATGCAAGGCTAAAACCTGTCAAACAATTAAATCTGAATTTCAAATCCCATCAAACAATTAAATCCGAATAGTAAACACTTATCAGAATACGAGAATTTAAAGTCAATTACAAAACCCTTAGAAATCTGAAAACAATACTTGCAACTTCCAAAGGTGAATACAATTAAACAAAATAAATCCCGAAGGATAAATATCCGGATCGCCTACTCACTCAGGTCAAGCCTTCCACCCCAAAACAGTATCCGATCTTAACCTGCACAAGAGGTCTGCTCCCCACCATCGGTGGATCATCACAGGACCCATTCAACCAGTGTAGTATCAGTACGGGTCCAATACTGAGTAAGTCTCGCTACCCTACCTTATAGGAGAGATATCATCAAGTGCATATTAAATTGTAGTACAATACGTTAATACAATATCATACATACTCACAACCCACAGCATGAATCTTGCCATACATTCATGGTAACATTTAAAACATATGCAACATCCCAGTTAACATATAAGCGTGGTATAACCGAAATAATACGTGACTCATTATGCACATAAACAGCATGTGGTGATACATATAATAAAAGCTGGCCAAGGTCCAACTAGGCTTATTCTTTATTCTCATTAATAGTATATTCATTCCACACATATTCTCTAATGATCCATGTAAGCACGGGGACCCCACTATTATAGCCGGTGGACCGGAAATCGAACCCCAGAGCAAAACGCCTCTGGCCACTATTATAGCCGGTGGAACGAAAATCGAACCCCAGAGCAAAACGCCTCTGGCCACTATTATAGCCGGTGGAACGAAAATCGAACCCCAGAGCAAAACGCCTCTGGCCACTATTCTAACCGGTGGAACGGACTGGCCCCGCACTTTTATGGTGTGCCGCTGTAAGTGATTAGTATCTTTCCCGTGGATTAACTTACTCGTGTGGGTCTGTCGAGCCCGAATCCCCCACTATTATAGCCGGTGGACCGGAAATACACACCCAGGGCAGAACGCCTCTGGCCACTATTATAGCCGGTGGAACGGAAATCGAACCCCAGAGCAAAACGCCTCTGGCCACTATTCTAACCGGTGGAACGGACTGGGTCGGGCTCATCAGTCTTTCGCTTTACGTAATTAATGTCTTATTCGTATCTTATTGAATTCACATCACGCCCTTGACATGCATAAATCATTCACTTCATACTTTACACATCACAAACAATAAAATTCCACATTCATAACTACACTTAATCAATAATACACATGATAACACCAAACAACTCTAAGCAGCCATAACGAACCCTAATTGACCACGCCAAACCGTGCCTTAACCCTATTTTACCATAACAACCATACTTAGCCATCCCAAACCTTAATTACCCTCAGCAATTCACAATGAGCTACTCCAACCCTACTTAATCACAACGACCCAGAGTTAATCACTCCAAACCCTAATTCTGTCTCCTCCAAACCCTTATAATACTCCACGTACTATTCCCCGTCCAAAACAGTTAAACGCCCAAATAATACTCGCATTACCTTCCTTACATCCCAAATCAGCCTTTCATAGGTAAATTTTGCTCCCACGCAGACGTTACGCATCCCATGCAACCTCTCGAACGTTTCACACAAACCCTAAATCCCATACAATCATTAATTTCCATGCAAAACTCTAACTCAACCATACAAACCCTAATACCACCATACAAACCCTAATACCACCATGTAAACCCTAATACCACCATACCAACCATAATACCACCATGCAAACCCTAATACCACCATAAGCCATTAATACCGCCAAGAAATCTTTAATACCACCATACAAACCCTAATACCACCATGCAATCCCTAATTTCCCCCATGCAACCTTAATTTATTCCCACTCTTTTGTTTATTTAATTCCACCTTCCCCTCATCGTCTTACAAATGGTGAACTCCTTAGGTCATCCATACCTATGTTAGCCGACGTACTTCCCTTTGGTTATTTTAACCGCCTATTTTTCTTTTTCAAGTCCCCACTTCACCACACTTCCTCACATAACCCCGCATGCATGTCGTAGGGTCACATCACATCACATCACATCATTCTTGTTCCACAACATATTAGTACACAAAGACGAGAACACGGGGACGTACCTCGGTTCCATGCTGCGCTACACAAATACACAGATAACATACAGGATTATAGCATACAACCGCACAAAGCATACAAGACAGGTAAAACATGCAATGCACACAAGTGGCCTTAGTTACGTCCTTACGAAATACCCATAAGTAGAGGTAAGTAGAGAACTTACCTGGATCCGAAGCTAGCTAAGCGAAATGAGAGGGAGAGGGATCCCTAGTTCGTGGGTCCACGAGAAAGCTTTTCCTAGACCCGATAGAAATCAAAACTAAATTAGGAACTATCCTATCAATCAATAATCCATATATTCTAATTAAATAAACACAAACGACACAATTGATCTTTCTTAGAAAACGTGTCCAAAATTAAAACTTAAAAGCATAGCTCTAATAAAATTTAAGGTTAAAACTAAATCAAAACGGATTAATACAATTATCCTTTGGGACATTTCAACTTAATTTGGAAATCTTGAGAAAGAGTAATCGATTATAAGGTAATTTATCGAAAATAACTTATTTATTAGGTTTTACAACTAAATAGGTAACCCAACCATTTACATAGAACCCAAATCCAAACCGATTAGGTTAAAACAGAATTTAAATGGTTTAAAACCCAAGGATAGAATTCGATTAGATAAAATACACATAGCAAAAATCAATTTTATAAAATCATCCCCGAAAATTAGGGTTTTTAATGCCTAAACCACAAATCGGCCAAATCACTTTGATTACCTCAAATTGATAGTTTTAAAACACAATTAAACTAATTTTAGATAAATCTAGACAATCAATTTCAACAAAACGATCTTCCGATAAATCAATTCCAGATGATCAATTTTCAAAATCAGGGTTTTAAAGTCCACGGCGTAAACTCAGGTAGTTCAATTTAATCAATTCAAATTAAAGGTATTAGAAAGCAATTAATACCATTTCAACCATTTCTATACATTCAATTTTAGAAAAACAACAATACAAGTAATCGATTTCATAATCTCACTTGAAATTTAGGGTTTAAGGCCCGAAAATACAATTCGTTAGAATTCTATAAATTCAATCAAATTGAATGTTTAGAAATGCAATTAAACACATTTTATAACATATCAAATAATCAATTGCTCAAAACTAGTAAAAGAAATACACAATTTAGCCCAATTAGGGTTTTGGGCCCGGAACGCAAATCCGATCAATTATTGGCTAAACATATAAATTGACGGTCCGAAAATGTAATTAAACATATTCTAATGTAATTTATATAGTTAATTGAATAAAATAACCCGATTACCCAAACCAATTTAAACCCGCGGGAATTTTGACCTCAAAATCCAATTCCGGTCAATTACGCACAATTTTCCCAAATCAACACTTCTAATATAAAATTAAATACATTTTAAACAATATTATAAAATCAGTTGAGTGGAATAGCTCAATTATATGACCCAATTTCATTATACCCGAAATTTGACCTAGGAATCAAATTCCGATAAGACCTGCATAAATTTCTCAAATTGACGGTTCCAAAATGAAAATGGATACATTTTAAAACATATTGTATAATCAATTTGTCCGAAATCGCAAAAACGAGCGGATCCGAAAAATTTGGGCATAACCCGGCTAAAAATCCAAATTTTCCAAAATTCCAACACAACCACACAATTAACCTATCCAAATCAATCTTACAGCACATATATACACAATCAAACAATCAATTTAGCTTTTTATAAGCTAATTCATACCCAATTAATCAAAATAAGGGTTAGGGTTTTCGGAAATTTATACCAAACGAAACTCAACAAATCAGAGCACGGGGAGGCCGGAGAAGCTTCGTCGGGGCCCGGGGGTGGCTCGCCGGTCATCACCCGAGCTCGCCGGTGACCGAGCGACGGCGGCGCAGCCTGCGTTGCTGCTCGTCACTGCTGTTGCTGGTGGTCCTGCGCGCTGCTGCTGGTGGCTGCTGCTACTACAGCAGCCATTGCTATAGGTTGCGGCGTCGCCGGTTGCAGGTGGTCGGTCGGTGGTTGGCGAGGAGGAGTTGGGGAGATGGAGAGGAAGGCTGGGTCGGCTAGGGCTTCAGGCTGCAACACGCGACGCACAGGAGAGGGGTCGGGGTAGGGAAGAGAGAAAGAAAAAGAAGGGAGGGGGCGCCGGTCGGGGGCCGGTTGGGTTTTTTTTTTTTTTTTTTTTACAAAACAAGTATCAAATAAAATATTAAAAGCTTAAAAATTAATATTGGAAGATTTTATCTAAAATTTATCAAACGAAAATTATTTCATAAGTTTCTGAAAGCTTAAAATAAATAAAAGAACTATATACAAAATTTCGGAAACATTTTTGGCAGAATTTACCAACGAACATAAAAATTTGAATTATTTACAGAAATGTATTATAAGACCTCGAAAAACTATTTGAAAGCATAAAAGTAAATATTTAAATTAATTTCTAATAAACCGAGGCTAATTTAAATAATTTTTGAAATCGGTTTTCCGTAAACCAAAAAGCATAAAACGAAAGAGAATTAATTCCAGAAAGAATTTCATAAATAAACTCCGAAAATCTTTTTAATTTAAAACTTTCCAAAAATATTAACGATTACCGAAAACAAATAAATTTAAAGTCGGAAATATTTTCTACGGATAAAATTATTAGAATAAATTTAACTATTTAAATAGAAATTCTATAATTTAAATAATATATTTCGTCAACGAAATATAACTTCAAAACAAAGTCATAATCACATGACGAAGATATAATCGAAAACGAATTAAAATATTAAATCCCAAAATACGAGAAAGAACGGGATTATATATTTTTAACCGAAGATCAAAATCATAAGAATATAATAAAATCACTGTCGTGAACACATTTGTCTAGAATGGTTCGCAACGACAATGATTAATTACATTCAATTATGAATTCGAAATCATCGATAAATTTGTAAAACGAAACGAAATTAGAATAATTAATTATTTACATCAAATTACGCTAATAAAATCATTAAACTTAATAAATCTGGATTTTAAAAATACGGGGTACTACAAAGGACGTTGGGCATTATATATCTGCGAAGCATATAATAGTTTAAGCTTGAGGTTTGGGGTAGTATTGATTGATCCAAACAACATAGTTATCAAAATACCCCCTAATTTTTGTCTATGTTGAAAAAAATAATGAAGCAAAATACGAAGTGTCTCTAGTTGGGCTCAGAATAACCCATAGCCTAAGGATAAAAAGGGATAAGTTTTATAGTAACGTAATATTGGTTGTTAAGTTACATAATGAATGATATAAGGTTCAAGATCCTAGCATGGAGAAATATTTTAGGAAGTTGATTGAAGCAAAAAAACACTCTACATAAGTTAAAATTATTCAAATACATTGACATCTTTTGTAGTGGTTGATACACTATCAAGATTAGTATTGGCTTATTCATCCTTAAAAGTCAGGATAGTTAAAATAGAATACATGAGAAAAACCTTAACGAATATAGGAAGTACCCAAGAATAATAGTTTGAGATTGCAAAAACTTTGATATACGATGAATGAATAAAGGAACTTAAAGATTACCTAAGAGAAAGGATCATGCTAGTGGATAAAAATAAAGCATTTGAACTAACATGAAGGGTTATGAATTATTTTGTTACTAACAGAGAACTATATAGGCAATCACATACCATACCACTACTTAAATTCTTACCTCGAGTAAATGGGTAGATAATGTTGGAAGATATCTATAGAGACATATGTTCTTTCCATAAAGTTGCTAGATCACTCTTGGCTTTAGCTATGCACCTATGGTGATATTGAAAGATGATCTATCAAGATGCTAATGCAAATGTGTAACAATGTTAAGCATGTCAAAAATGTGCCCCAACACAAATTTTCCCCACTTTTGAGCTGCAATCTATTGTATATCCATGGCCATTTGCTATTTGGGGCACCAACACTTTTGGCCCGCTTAGTGTTGTTAATATGGAAACACAAAGATAATAATATTAGTTATGGAAATATAACTTTGTAATATTTCATAACCTAACATATTAGGTGTAGGTATAGATCAAAAAAGGTTTTTCATTATTACCATTAACTATTTGAAAATGTGGGTAGAGGCAAAATATTTAGTTCAAATCCCTAAGAAGAAAATGACAGAATTTTTCTAGGAAAATAGTGTGCTGGTAATAGAAAGAAAGGTGGGATTTAACAAATTGCATATTACGTGAAAAGTACTAAATTTTGTATGTAGGTTTGGAGTACCGACAATAATTATTATGGATAATGGTCATTAATTTGATAAACATAAGTAAAGAAACTTTTGTGAAAACTAGGGTATAGACTGGAGAATTACTTTCGTAGCTCATATATAGGTACGTTATATTTACATTTTTGCCTAACAACATTTTTCCAACAAAACAAGCACTTATTAGGGAAAGTTTAGTGTAATGGTTAGGTCAAGTGAGAGAGAAAGAGATATTGGGAGCCTTAAGATGCTTAATAAATGGAAAAAACTATGGTTTTGTGGATGAGCTTCTTGTAATATTGTGGGTTGTTAGAACAATAGTTAAGGGTCCGATGGGAGAAAACCCTCTTAGCTTATGCTTTAATTATTAGGTAGTTATTCAAATGGAGAAAGACACCGGATCATGTATGATTAGTTAGTATGGCCCTAAA
Organism: Tamarix austromongolica; assembly: GCA_039764185.1. Classification (NCBI taxonomy): domain Eukaryota; kingdom Viridiplantae; phylum Streptophyta; class Magnoliopsida; order Caryophyllales; family Tamaricaceae; genus Tamarix; species Tamarix austromongolica. The sequence goes on along the minus strand of CM077816.1, from coordinate 37,211,589 downwards.
GAAACTAAAGATCCCTTAAAGTTAGAGAAATACTCAATTGAGGAGCATAGAGACATAGTATAAATAGGACTCACATGTTAATGCCAGTAATTTGCAAAAAGACTTTAACAAGAGAGTCAAGACAACAAGAATAAAAAAATAGAGATTGGGTAATGTGTAAGGTAGAATTTCAGGGTAATGACCATTAAAGTAAGCTAGTAGCTATGTAGGAAGGTCCAAGTTTGATCAATGAACTTCACATTGCCTGTTAAGTTTGCAAGATACTTAGGTGATGCCTGGAAAATACAACACGGAAGGAAATATTGTTTGTAAAATTTCTTTCATTTTTTTGATAGATAACATTATTATATTTACAACCATGTACATTGTTAGTCTCTTTTTCTTTAACACTAATATTAAAAGAATAAATTTATATAGTTCATTTCTTTAGTTGTGGTAATATTTTCTATAGTAAATTCATCCGTTGAATAATGTGAGCACATACAATTCAAATACATTTTCATCTAACAAGAGTTCATAACAAAAATAGTAAGGTCTCACAAAAAGATCTATTAACAAATTTGATTTATGATCCTTTACCATGTTGTTTAGCATTAAAGATGGGCATACATATTGATGTGAAAGTACCCGAAAAGGATTTCACTCATTAATCTTGAGGATCAATATGTAAGGCCTCCTATATGACATTGAGCAATGAAGGTAGACACAATTAGGGAATTACATTAACCTCAAAGTTCAATACATAAGCCCCAAAAGAGGTAGGAATTTAAGATTGGTACACCTAGTGACATGAAATATATACTTTCTTCGTTTACTATCCGTAAGGGGTACAATTAGTGTAGATGAAAGAGGGAAGTTCTCTTTCATTCACTAAGCTTAGTATCATAAAGTGATTCCTTAGTTTATCTATCAAGCTACTTAGTTATTTGGCACACCTAATTACTTTTCCCCTTAGCTAAGCCAAGGCTTTCATGCTGCATTCCTCAATTAAGGTGTTGAGGCCATTTATTCCATGTTGAGCGATTAGAATGGTCCAATAAGTTCAATAAAACAATGGTAACTAGATCAAACCCTAATTTATTTTGCCTCCACTAAATTATAATAAAAATTCAAACTGTGGGACATATATATCTTCATAAAATAGATAAGGCTTATTATCCTCAATACTTTAGGCTTGGTATTCTTATACTTTGGTTCTCATCTTCCTTAGATAGAATATTATGATTTCTAAAAAGTAGAGTATGATATGATAAGAAGAAAAAATCTGAATAAAGGGAAAATATTGTGTCATATATAAGGAGGATTTATTCAAAAAACTAAGCATATTCACTTTAGACTTTCGAAAGTTTCTTCATCTTTAGGGAGGATTTCTATCTCTTCAGACCCATCAAGAATGGGATACTATCCAAGTCTTCACCTTGTTATAACTATCTATATATTTTATGTAATTGATAACTCTCATTCAAGTCTTTAAATTGATCATATTCCATAGAGGCACCATAGTCATACCATTGTGATTGAATTTATATCTCATAATTAGCAAATTATTCATTTGAGAGATACTTGTCTACAACTTCACTAACATGTTTTGGATTTACATCATCAATTGTTTTACTTATATGATCATCGATGCATTATTATTGGTCCTTGTTCTCTTATTTAACATCAAAAAATTGTTCCTTAAGACTCTTTGTTTCTTTTCTATTTGATAAGTCTTTATCTAATAATTCTTTGTCCATCCGATCTATATTAGCATGCAGCTTATGTACTTAAGAATTGATTATTTTTTTCTCTCTATGCAACTTTCAATCTATTAAAAATTTGTTAGATCTTCTTGCCATTGAAATCCATTTCTTTTTCTCAACAATTAATATTTTGATTATTACTATCTATTTGCAGGAATCATCCTCCAAGTGAATATTCTTTTCTTTGAGAAACTCGATTTCAACCCTTGATGTTCATTTCACCATTTCTAAATGGTAATTCTTGCTAGCAACTTGAGCAAAGAAAATCACAGCATCAATGGATAATGAACTGAACTGAATTGAATAATTTTTTGTCTCAAATTAAAAAAATTTTGCTTGAAGGGATTCTTTCTAAGTTATATAAGGTGAATGGAATACTTTAAGATCTACATATTCACTATCTATCTAACGGAATCATCAAGTGCTTTGGGAGAAATGATCAAAAAATTTACTCCTCAAGAATAATTGTTACAAATATAATATGTAACCATGTAGATGTGAAGTAAGAATATAATATGCAACAAAAATCTTAATTTTATGTTAACCCTTAGAAACATATATTCCATTAAAAGTTCTACAATCTTCTAATTTCCCAAATATTCACTACCTTAATCAGCACAAGACCAAATAAGTCATCAAGATGGCAACTGGAAAAAAATAATAATAATCTCCAAGAATGGACAAGTTATATATGTCATCCTTCATAAGGGCTTTAGTTCAACCTTGAAGAAAATATTTTCTCTAAGGAAGTGTATCTAATTTAGGAACCCCACTATTTGAACCTTTCAATATATCGATAGTTGAAGAAGCATAGCTATGGTCCAGTGATAGGGTACTCCACCAACTTTAGCCAATTGGGAGCCAATTGGGAAAGTATAGTGCTGGCTTCATCAATAATATTTGCATATCTCATTCATCCCTATTTGTCTTTCATCTCCCTATATAGAATAATATTCTATTTATTATGACTTAGAATACGAGCCAAACTAGCCTCTCTCAAAAATGGATTTAATAATCTTTCGCCTTTACTAAGGTTACTGGTAAAAAAATAAAAATAAAATGGGAGAATATTTTATTGAGACAAAGGCTGATGGATTTGAGCCAAGCCCTATAAGGGAAATTAATGTTTTTATTGGCCAAAAAGTGGTTTTTGTAATCCTTTTAGCCATTGTTATTTTTGGAATAGCTTTTAGGGTCTTTCCTCTTGAGAAATACACAGAATATGATACAAAAGATAGTTGATAAAATGACAACTAACATTAGCCATTTTTCATAACATCCCTTACCCTATTTAGTTGGATAATTTTATTTAACAATGCAAGAACAAGCTTAATTTCTCTTTCACCCTTTTAAAAATATAATAAGGAATAAATAATCTTAGAAGAAATAATAATAATTTTTAAAGGTATAATTCACAGTGTGTGGTAAGAAGAACCACTTTTTGTTTGGATCATTTATTGAGAATTGATCTAGTGAAAAGTTGTGTAATCGGATTCTTTACTCTCTTTACTAAGCTAACAGTAATCATCTATTATTGATTTTTCTAAAGGATTTAACTCTATAAAAAAGTACAAAACATTGTGAGATGACAATCAAAAGAAAACATTAAAGAAGTTAAATAGAAATATATAAATATTTTTCTTACAAACTTTATAGGTCAAACCTACCTTCTTTAGGATGGTAATACCATTGCTGACATCAATGTTATTGATGATGCACCCTTATTATAAATAATTATAAAATTTATCTATAGATGTTTATAACTCTAGAGTAAAAGGTGGGTATTATCAAACTTTAGGTTTTAGCTGACTCCAATTTGGTAAATTCCACTTAGAATCACCCTAAAATAAAGAAGTAGCATCACTTCCCCTTTTTCAAAGAGTATCAAAGCCCTTTAATAAATTTATTCTCCCTCTCATCTGAATGGAGTAGAACTCTAGAGCAAACGAATGCATCAAGAATGTTAAAAAATGATCGAAGAAGTGTGTTGTATGTACAACCTATAATCAATGGCACCTATATAAAAAAACATATTTCCATTCTCTGAGCATCGGGAATGAATTGTGTTGGGATAAAGTGACACGTTAAGAAGAATATCCTCACAAAAGGATGTAAAGGACATAAAATGCCTCAACAAAAAGATAACTTTATCTGTGTAATACCCCATTTTAATAAATCCTTAATTTAAATATCCAAAACTTAAAATTAGATTAGCCGGTGTAATTAATCATAGGATTATTTTTAGGATGAATGTCTCATTATTATAAGTAAGTCTATAGTTATTAAGTTATGATAATAACCCATACTAGTGTATATATAAGTAGAGGAAGACAATAATTAATAACGGTAATAACGATGATAATAAGAATAGTGTAGATAGTGATAAAAATAGAAAGGATGGTAATAAGAATAGCCTTATGATAAATAACACTCTTAACATAATGTCAATAACAATAATTGTGAGAATAATAATGTTAGAAATAATAATGATAATAAAGAGTGGTAATAATAACAGTAATAATAATAGTTATGATCATGATAGTAATAGTGAGAATAATGGTGATAATAAAACATCGAATAGGTAGGATTTTCCATAGTATCTAATATACTCTTAGAAGCCTAATACTATTGGGTATTCTTGCTAACTAAATTTTAACCCAATCCCCATCATTATTCCACCTTAATCTCAACCTAATCCTACCTCAAACCTCTTGACAACTCTCTCCCCCATGGAGCCTGCTGTCATCCTCCTCCATTCATGTGCACCACCTCTCTACCCTACACTCCCTACTTATCCTAGCCACTAACCAGCCATGCAGCCTTTCTTCCTCCCCAAACATATCCCATCACCCTCCCTGCTACACTCCTCCCTCATGCCATCATAGCCCCAGCAGCCCCAGCCCAACTGATCTCCCTACCATATCCCGACAACATGTAACATCTCTCACACACGTAACCCAGCCCCCCAACCAATCGGCAGCCTCCGTCTTCTTCTCCTCCCTGCATGCGCACCTACACAACCCTCCCAGCGAGCTCCCTAGCCATTTTCTTCCTCCCCACGCAATAGCCTACCCTCTTGCAGACTACTCCCCTTCTCCTATGCATTTAACACCCACCTACACCATCAACCAACTTGTAGCATCCAACCCATCCAACTTGTAACCGCCCCATCTTTTCCCTATTTTTCCCCTCCCTTCTTTAGCCCTGACCTGTAACACTTCCCTCCTTCCCTCTCCCTTTTGGTTCTCCCCTTTTTCTCCTTGAAATTCCCCTCCTTCTCCCCCTAATTCTAGCACCGAGTGTCCCTACCTACAACCTCCACTTCACTCCATTTGCATTGCCAAGCCAGTAAACAAGGTGCCACCATTTCACCCTTTCTCCCTTCATGCACCGCCACACCGAGCAGCCACATCACCCCTATGTGAGTCTTCTTTCCCCGACTTGTGCGGTACATAATGGTGCAGTGTACCAGCAGCCTGGAATAAAATTTCTAAGCTTATTTGGCATTTATTCCCTTAGATTGTTATATAATTATTCTTATCTAGTATCGATACTAATGCATGCATAGTTATGTGGATGGTGTTATTAATTTTTTGGTAATCCCGACCTCGCTTAAGGTATCCTTGGAAGAAGCTTTCCATGGTATTATTTTCTTAGCTCAAAGGTAAATATAACTAATCCGTAGAGGGTAGAATCTTGTGTGAAAAAGATAGGTTCATCTTCTAGGATAAAAGTCATGCTAGGTTGAGGTTATCAAATAAATTATATTTTGTTGGGAAATGGAATCATGTGGTAGTTCATTTCTATGTAAATATTATGATGTGTAGACTAATATATGTTACCATGCTAATATTTATATGCCTAGGTACTATTCTAAAAATCAAGAGTGTATGCTTATGACAACATATATGGTTTATGCTAAGGAAAAATGTGCATGTTTAAGGTTAGAGTCCAATTGAAAATTTATCATATTTCATTATAGACCTAAAAATAAGTTAAATGTGGCCCTTGGATATTTTAGATAATTTTGGACGTATACCATGTTAACTTAGAGTAAAAATGTTCTTAGATGGTGATTATTATGTGTTGCATGTTCTAGGGGTAAAAATATAAATTTTATATACCATGATTTGTATTTGAAAGTTATTCGTGGAAATTACATGAATTTTATGAGATACTAGAAATGAATGCTAGGAGTATATACGCGTACTATGTATGGTTAATGCTTAAGGGTAATATGGTCTTTTATTCTACCGAAGAAATTATTGTATGATAAATTTTCGTTAGCTATTTTATGTTAGGATTTTCATGACAAATATCCTATAGAGATAAAATTGGTAATAAAGTAAAGGAAAATTTGGCAGTTATAGTTTGAAGGTTATTTTGGTCATTAGGGGAAAATGTGATTCAAAAGAAAATAATCGGGCTAGTTCACTTAAGTGTTGGGCTTAGAATAATTTTGGAAATAATTAACCGAATGGATTAATAGCTAGATCGGATAATTATTCGGGCTAAGGGATGATGCGTAAACCTAGGTCGTGTTAGCTTAGAATTGTTGTGATCCTTTAGATTAAACATTGGTTGATTAATTCATGGCTAAGTTGTAATATTATGGACCTCGGTGTTCTCAAATTAATAACCTAAAATTTCATAAGACATTAACCACTTAAATAGGAAAACTTGAGTTTGGAAAGGAATCTCGTGCCTTGGATTTAGCCCCCGAGTGCATAGTTTGGGCCTTCAGGTCAAGGGGCTCACTTCTACTCTATTAGCATTCCATACACCCTATAGGGCGTACGCGTACTTAAGGACTTGAGTTCTGAGGTTTAGTATGAGCGACTGATATGTCATGTGGCTTCTTTGGTGAGATTTGCCCTAGAATTGAGTGAATTGATTTGGTATTACCTCCTTAACAATCATTGTATTGAATATGGGATTGTATTCCACTCGATAATTGATATATAAATGATATAACTGGATTAGACACCCACCATAATACATCTGTAATAATTGGATTAGGCGTGACTTGAATTTAGTTGGATTGCTTGGAATATCAATAATTCTCCCTATTATGCTTTAAAGTGTGATTGTTGATATTTTGAAATGGTCGTGAAATTATAAGCATGTTTTCCAGTGCCTTTGCTAGGAATTTAATCTAACTAGTATTATCAACTGTGATGTGGAATTGTGATATGAGATCATGGCCTTGCATGTGATCATATGTTTTATTTGAGTCCCTTTTTTGTATGATAATTGTAAATGTGGGTATGCTTCCTCTCTGAAGGCGTTGTGATTTACTCCGTACGAGGAAGTCATACTAATACTATTACTTTTTAGAGAAGTACGTTTGTGGCATGCAGTGGTTGAAGGATTTTGAGGAGTATCATCCATACGACTAGTTAGGCTAAGGGAGTGAGTGGACACTGTCCCTATTCCCCCTTTCCTTGTAATATTTGATGGACTAGATGAGTGTATGGAAAAAATACTGTTGCACCTTCGTGTGCCCTTTTAGTTATTTTCTGAAAAATTGTTTGTCACTTAATTTTCTAAATGGTCTTATTGAATGGATAAACTTCCATTTGCAAAACCTTTGTTTTTGTATTGTCATTCTCTTGCATTTTTTTTTGCCTAACTTGTTTTAAGTGTTAGCACTTGACATAAGGAAGGTGAGGATACCAAAATTATGTGGATTGTGGCGATAACACCCACTATTTCATAATTATCGCTTCCACAAAACAAAATTTAAACGAAAATTTCAAGTTGTGATTTTTGGGGTGTTATAATCTATTCGGTAGATTATTAACCCTATTTGATATGGATGGTGTAATTAGAATAAAAGAAGAGGGAATGTATTTTTTTGGCAAAAATGCTGAGCTAAAAATCTATAATATTACTAGAAAGAAAAGTTTTTTGCTCAAGTGAGGAAGTTTCAATCATTATGAGATGCGAAGAAGAGTTAAAAGGTGGAAAAACATCCATGGGTTCATGGCCAATAGGATTGTTAAGGATAACAAAAATGTGACAGAATTGGACAAAGTTCTAGTTATAGATGAAGATTTGGAAATAGAAGATGATTTAGAACTAGTAAAATTTTATAGGAAAATATCTCTTATAGGAATTACTATAAAGGTTTCAAGGATTGGTGGTTGGACAAATGAAAACTCCTTTTTAGTAGTTCATAATGTTGCATGCCCCCATTGATAGCAATAGGAGGAGGATCCGTGATGATAATTATAGATGAAGAGAGTGGTTAGACAATATCCTAACATATAATGAAAATAAAAAAAATAAGAAATGAAAGAAAATTGAAGATTTAAAGTGAGAAAAAAGGGAAATTGGAGACGATAATCAAAGACATAAGACAAGAATGATAATTGCAAATAGTGATTATTAGGGGAGTAAATGTAAAGGGAGTTGCATATATATATATATATATATATATATATATATATATATATATATATATACACACACACACACACACACATAGCAATACAGCCATAGGAAATTCCCCACATTTTTTTTATCAAAAAGATGAATAATCTACATTCATAACTAACATGATCTCTTTAATAATTTTGTCTGGGAGAGCACAAAACATCTAAATGTGCCTCTATTCTTGCTTGATTTCTACATTTTCTTATGTAAAAAAAACGGCGCAACAAATAACTTGTAATAACTTAGGAAATTCTTCTCTTTTATAGCAATGTCTAAGTGTGTCATGTGGTCCTTACTCATAGATATTTCATACCATTTAGACATGTTGAGGGAAAGAAATGAAGCTTACTTGACAAGTTTCATTTTGGTACCTTTTTACACTTTGTTAAAATCAAGAGCAACCCTAGTTATCATTTGAATAACCTGCTTAGTATATGTATGTGCATATCTTTGATGTTGTATTGTGAAGACAAGAATGAATCATCTTGAATTAATTAAGCTATGCATGATATTAAGTTCTAATGCATTATCTGATTATGATAGAGGTGTTACATCTAATTATATGGCATTAGCATAACTCATGTTAAGTATAATTACCACAATATTTTAAGATTTTGTATGCTTTTAAATCCTATTAAAAAGATAAATTATTTTATTTAGTTCATAACCTATTGATGTGCTTGTTTTCCTAGTCAGCTACTCATTCTCATAAGTTGAGGACCATGTGTAGGTTTTGGGTATAACTGGTAGTAGGCTTACCTCATATTAGGAATGGGGCTGAAGAGTGTGGACACAAAGAGACTTCGTGTTACATGTGACGTACCAAGGTCTTAGGGCCACACCCTACCTTTATTTTCTACCATAAGAGCCTAATATTTCAATTTAATCTACCTTCCTATATTTTATTATGTTGGGGATGGGTTAGGGGCAAGGAGAAGACCTTCACCACATGTGGTTGCCCTACGAACAAGATAGTTGATGTGGTAGTATATTACATAAGGGGAAGGGTAAATGCTTTGTGGAGGAGTGTCCAATGTAGAGGTAGAGAGCCTACAGATTTGGGATTTCTCTTTGAAGCTCTTTGTGCTTGTTTTTATTCTAGTAATTTCCATACGAAGAAGTACAACAAGTTCATGACCCTTTGGCAGTGAGTTATGTTGATCAAGGAGTATGACACAAGATTCCTGGACTTGGGCCCATTTGCTCCAAAGGTGAAAGGTAATGAGACAATGAAAGTGCATAGTGTTAGGATCATCCTAGGAATCAGATACTAAGAATTACTAGTTGGATTTACTTCGTTGGACATGATGAGAATGTATGAACAAGCTTTGGATGCTTCTTGAGTCATCCAAGCCTATAGTCCCCAATTATAGGGTAAAAGGAAGTACGAGGGTCGTAAGCATTTAATGATAAAAAGAAGTCTTCTTTAGGAGGAAGCATACTACTGAATGATAGTAGGATTATGGGGTCAGCACCTAGAGTTAGAGGTTAGTCTTGGGGATGTGCTGAGGAGAGGCATTACCACTTTAAACAATGTGAATCATATCACCCAGGAGTAGCCTATAGAGATAATAAGGTGACTAGCCATGGGCATGGTATGGTTTGACAAAGAGCCTACGACTAGTATATTAGAGGTAGTAGTGTTCAAAGATGTCAGACACGAGCTCAAACAACTAGATCCATCCAATAGCCACAACCATAGATTTTTTTCGGTTCCTTCATCACCAACTAGTATCACCACTCTAGCTCATCATCGTAGAGGTCAAAAGCCTCACACCTTTCAACAAGGGCATGGATCGGTTAGTGCCATGAGAGTTCCATAAGGAAGATTCCTTAACGTGATTAGCCAGTCAGAGGAAAAGTGTTAGGCAAGTGTGGTTACAGATATGAATCTCCAAAATTTATATTTAATTAATTATGCTAATAGTTATAAATCATTTTTGTGCTTATAATTGTTTTTGTTATTGTGTGCTTGATTAGGGGAATTAATGCAACACATGGATAATGGACTTAAAGTTGTTGTAGCTGCTGAGGATTTGTTGCACAAATTTATTTTAAGTTAGGAAATCCCATGTGATGCATTCGCCGGAAAAATTGGCTAATGGGGATTAAGTTAGTTGTATGACCCCCACCCGACCCATAATTAAATGGGTTAGCTAGACTGTGAGTTAATCATCCCTTAGTAACCATAATTAGCTAAATTATTTTTAGCTGATGGGAATTAATTGTATTATTCTTTCTTTGTATTTTTGGGGCATGCAAGCTTGTAATTCTTGGGTTGTTTTGCTTGATCCAGCCGTCGACCCCTTTGTTTTATTTTGGCTGTTTTTTGGGCTGATTGTTGGGCTACGTGTGTATGGCCTGCGACGTGTATTTGTACGATCTTTGTTGTATTTGTACGCCATATAAATATGGCCTCATACGGTGCTCAGCGACACTTTTGGTCGAATGAAAAGTTGATCTGAAATTTAATTCCACTCTGTTCTCTCTCTCTATCGAGTTTCTCTCTTGCTCTCTCTTGCGATCTTCTCGCTCGCATTCTTCTGCTTCTTCTCTTCGATCTATTCTTGATCGTTCTCACTTCTCAAATTCAGTAGCCGTTTTAATACTGCGCTATGAGTTCTTGGATCTTCCTTTGGAAAATTCCTTAGGCTGATCTCGGCGAATCAAACCCCGCGCTCGATTATACTTCTATCCGAAATTTTTTTTGAGAAACCCTAACAGGTCTCCATCATTTGGTATCAGAGCCTCGATTATTCGAGTGCTCGTGGTTTAACTGTTTGTTACTAAGTTTTCTTGGTTTAATTACATTGTCAATTTTGCTAACCCATATTTCTGAAGTGCGAAAATTAGGGTTTGCGATTGACGAAGGAATGCAAAGGATTCCGTCACATGTAAGCTGGCGACCGGAGGGTTGCGTCTGTTGTTTCAAAAATTTCTTGGAAACCCTAAGTAGCTTGGGCCATTTGTTGGCTAGGTTTTGGTCAAGAATCTTGAATCTTGACGATTCTTGAGGAATACTCCTCGATTGGTAAATTTGAACCTTATCTTGTTACTTACTGCAATCTGTGATAATTAATTTGCAAATTTTCGAGACCATTCTGTCACAATTAATAAGTGTACAGGAGGATTGACTGGCAAACCTTTTGGTTTTAGAAAGGAGTAAGGACTCCAAGAAGAGGGGTACCTATTTAGTAATTGGATTAATTGCTTTAATTGCTCGCGGTAATATCGTTTCTTCTTAAGCTCTCTGTTATTTTCAATTTAATACTTACCTGGAATTACTGTGTAATCTATGTTGCTGATATATCTTTGATATTATTTGATATTGTGATATTCTTATAATTAGATCGATTAATTGTTGTCTGTTTGATTTCTTATTAAGGCAAATTGATTTTGTTGGCTGTTTGTAATTGTGCTTAATTGACAATCATAAGATAAATCTAATAATGTCTAACAACGGGCAATCTGTTAATCAATCTGTTTCCATTTCTAGTAATGATTTATTAGAAACCCTTAGGACTTTTTAAGAACAAATGACTGCTCAACTTGTTGTGTTATTTGCTAACTTAGAACAAAGAATAGGAGAACAAGAAGTAAGGATTAATGAATTACAACATACTAGAGTAGAAACTCAACATGCAGGGGTATTAGGAAGGGCTCCTATGGACCCTAGGACTAGAATTCCACCTATATCTAATTTAGAAGAATTAAAGGACCAAGTATCCAACAATAGTGATAGGAGACCTAGGCAGAATAATAGACAAGAAAGGGATTTAGACTTAGTTGATAGGAACCTAAGTAATCTTAAGTTTATTATACCTGGATTCAATGGCAGAAATGATCCTGATTATTATTTTGAGTGGGAAAGGAAGATAGAATTAGTATTTGAATGTCATAATTACTCGGATGAGAAGAAAATTAAGGTAGCAGTAGTGGAGTTTACTGAGTATGCTTTCTCTTGGTATCATAACCTTGTTTTAACTAGACGTAGGTGTGGAGAACCACCCATACAAACATGGGATGAATTTAAAATCTTGATGAGAAAAAGATTTTTTCCAAGTTATTATTATAGGGAATTACATAAGATGTTACAAACAATAAGTCAAGGAATTAGGTCAGTGGATGAATATTTTAAGGAATTAGAAGTTTTGATAATTAAAACAGGAATTGTTGAGGATGATGATGCTACTATGGCTAGATTCTTAAGTGGGTTAAATTCTGAAATAGCTGATAAAGTAGAATTATATCCTTGTGGGACTTTAAGTGAGATGGTGAACATAGCTACTAAGATAGAGAGTCAAATAAAGAAGACTAGATAGTATAAACCCCTTGGGATTGGGATTAAGAGTACAGTGAGAAGGAATTTTGGGGGAACTACTTCTGGAAATTGGAGGAATAATGGGAGATTTGAGTCTAGAGGTAGGAACAATGAGGCAAAGGTAGGGAGAAATGTAACAACTAATCATACTAGTGGTCCAAACAGAACTAGGGATATTAAATGTTTTAAGTGTGGAGGATTGGGACATATAGCTTCTGAGTGTCCAAACAAGAGGAATATTTTAAGTAGGGAGTCTGGAGACATAGAATCTGAATCTGAGGAGGAAGACTTGGAGACTAGTTTGGTTAGGGAGGATACTAGTGAATCAGAAGAAGAAATAGAACTGCCAATAAGTAGAGATCTTTTTGTAGTACATAGAGCTTTAAACGGTAACAAATTACCTAATTCTAATGCAATACAAAGAGAAAATATATTTCATACTAGATGTTTGATTGATGATAAATGTTTTAACATGGCTATAGATAGTCGTAGTTGTATCAATGTTGCTAGTACTTTGTTAGTATCTAAGCTAGGATTACCAACCACTAAACACCCAAAACCATATAGACTACAGTGGCTTAATGAGTTAGGAGATCTAAAGGTTAGTCAACAAGTTTTAGTAAATTTAAAATTAGGAAAATATGAGGATTATATTTTTTGTGATATAGTTCCAATACATGCTGCTCATTTATTGTTAGGTAGACCTTGGCAATATGATAGGAGGGTGATACATGATGGTTATAAGAACAGGTATACTTTACATAAGGATGATAGGAAGATTGTTTTAGCACATATGACTCCAAAAGAAATTTTTGATGATCAAATAAAAATTAAGTCTGACTATAAGGAACTATCTAAGTAGAGTTTAGAGACTGAGGTTAGTTCAAAAGAAATTAAGGGAACATCTGGATTTTATGCTAAGAGTAAAGATGTAGGTAAGGCTATTAAGAGACAGGCAAATGTGTACTTGATGGTTTATAAAGAGTGTTATGAATGTCAATTAGGATTAAGTGAGGAAGTACCTGTTGCTGTGAGACAATTATTGGAAGAATATAGTGAGTTGTTTCCTCAGGACATACTTAGTGGATTACCTCCATTAAGGGGAATATAACATCAAATAGATTTTGTTCCAGGAGCTGTTACACCAAACAGAGCTGCTTATAGGGCTAATCCTGAAGAGGTTAAGGAATTAAAAAGGCAGGTTTCTGAATTATTAAGTAAAGGATACATTAAGGAATCAATGAGTCCATATGCAGTTCCAGTATTATTAGTGCCTAAGAAGGATGGTAGTTGGAGAATGTGTATAGATAGTAGGGTAGTAAATAAAATAACTAATAAGTATAGATATCCTATACCTAGGCTTGATGAGATGTTAGATCTTCTACATGGTGTTGTAATATTTTCAAAAGAAGATTTAAAAAGTGGATATCATCAAATTAGGATGAAACCAGGAGATGAATGGAAAACAGCTTTTAAAACTAACTTTGGGTTATATGAATGGTTAGTAATGCCTTTTGGATTATCCAATGCACCCAGTACCTTTATGAGACTTATGAACCATGTTCTGAGAAATTTTATTGGAAAATTTGAAATTGTGTATGGTTTTAATCATTTGACTGCTTTAGATTTAAGTCCTTTGCCTAATGCTGAATTGCAAAATTTTGATGCTGAATCTCGTGCAAATAATATAAAGAAGTTGCATGAATCTGTAAGTCAACAAATTACTAAAAAGGTGCAACAAATGGCTGAGAATGCTAATAAAAGGAGAAGAAAAATGGTTTTTAAACCTGGGGATTTTGTTTGGGTACATCTTAGGAAGGAAAGATTTCCAAACCTTAGAAAATCAAAATTGGACCCTAGGGGAGATGGACATTTTACTGTGTTAGAGAAAATTAATGATAATGCTTATAAGATTGATTTACCTGCTAAGTTTGGGAATGTTAGCGATTCTTTTAATGTTGCTTATCTTAGTTCATTTATTGATATTACTCAGGTTTCAGAGGCAAAACCTTTCCAAGAAGAGGACAATGATATGAATCTCCAAAATTTATATTTAATTAATTATGCTAATTGTTCTAAATCATTTTTGTGCTTATAATTGTTTTTCTTTTTGTGTGCTTGATTAAGGGAATTAATGCAACACATGGAGAATGGACTTAAAGTTGTTATAGCTGCTGAGGATTTGTTGCAGAAATTTATTTTAAGTTAGGAAGTCCCATGTGATGTATTCGCCGGCAAAATTGGCTAATGCGGATTAAGTTGGTTGTATGACCCGCCACCCGACCCATAATTAAATGGGTTAGCTGGACTGTGGGTTAATCATCCCTTAGTAACCATAATTAGCTAAATTATTTTTAGCTGATGGGAATTAATTGTATTATTCTTTCTTTGTATTTTTGAGGCATGTAAGCTTGTAATTCTTGGGCTGTTTTGCTTGATCTAGCCGTCGACCCCTTTGTTTTATTTTGGCTGTTGTTTGGGCTAATTATTGGGCTGCGTGTGTATGACCTGCGACATGTATTTGTACAATCTTTGCAGTATTTGTACGCCATATAAATATGGCCTCATACGGTGCTCAGCGACACTTTTGGTCGAATGAAAAGTTGATCTGGAATTTTATTCTGCTCTGTTCTCTCTCTCTCTCGAGTTTCTCTCTCGCTCTCTCTTGCGATCTTCTCGCTCGCATTCTTCTGCTTCTTCTTTTCGATCTATTCTTGATCGTTCTCACTTCTCAAATTCAGTAGCCGTTTTAATACTGCGCTATGAGTTCTTGGATCTTCCTTTGGAAAATTCCTTAGGCTGATATCGGCGAATCAAACCCCGCGCTCGATTATACTTCAATCCAAATTTTTTTTTGAGAAACCCTAACAGGTTTCCATCAGTTACCGATATGCTTATTATCTCTAACTTTCAAGTATGTGTGTTGTTTGACTCTAGATCATCACACTCTTATGTTTCATCCACATTTTTAGCTAGAGTTGCTTCATCTCCTTCAAGTAATATATCCACTTCTTTTGTGTTTCCCTTAGGGGATAAAATTATATGCTCTAAGTTCTATAAAGGGGTCACCTTGTTGGTTGGGGAAGTAAAATTACTGTTATACCTTATGGAGCTTGAATTTCATAACTTCAATGTAATAATCTAAATGGACATGATAGGGAAGTACTAAGCATTGATTGATTAAAAGTAACAATGTGTGGTTCTATGGGTGCAGAAAGGTATAAGGATCTCATATCAAAAGTGTGAATCTAACCCCTCTTTAAGGATTATCTTAGCAATCTTTGTGATCAAGCTTTTTCATAAAGGGTGTCCACTCTTCTTATACAGTTTTTGAGATACTAAAGCTGTTGAGATGTTATTAGAGAATATTATAGTGGTTTGTGAGTATGCTAATGTATTTCCTAAGGAGATTCTAGGAATACCATATATTCAAGATGTGAATTTTACCATGGAAGTATTGCTAGAGACAAAACCAATATATAAAGCCCTGTACCGTATGGAACTTGTGGAGATGAAAGAGGTTAAGGTCTAGTTGATGGAGTTATTAGGGAAGGGTTACAGCCGACCCTTTATATCACGGTGGTAAGTATCAGCTCTATTGGTAAAGCAGGATGTGAGCTTGAGGTTATGCATTAACTATCAAGGGTTGAATCATGTTATAGTAAAGAATTGTTATTTGTTTCCAAGGATCAATGAGATATTCAACCAACTTAAGAAGCTAAGGTATTCTCTAAGATTGATATTTGGTTAAGATACCATCAATTGAGGATATCAAGGAAGGATATCCTAAAGATTATGTTTTAGAGAAGATATGACCATTATGAGTTCAAAGTAATACCCTTCAGATTCACTAATTTGCTAGCTGCATTCATGTCCTTCATGAGCTAGATATTTTAACCTCTCTTGGATTTGTTTTTCATTATATTCATCGATGAGATACTCATATAATCCAACTATCAAGAGATGTATGAGCAACGTATACAGTCTCTATTAAATGTATAGCACCAACTTCTGTCAGGGAGGTGTGCAACTTTCTAGGATTGGTTAGTTACTTCCATAGGTTTGTGGAGACTTTCTCTAAGATAGCATGCCTGTTGACTAACTTATTGAATAAGGCTATGTCATTTTAATGGGATGAGAAGTGTTGCGAAGCTTTTGAGGAGTTGACAAAATGTTTGACTATAGCCCTAATGTTCATGTTGATAAGTGGGTTTGATTATTATAAAGTATATGATGACACTTCCAAGCATGAGTTAGGTTGCGTGTTGATGCGACATGAGAAGGGTGTTGCATATACTTTTTGACAACTAAATCAACTTAAATAGAATTTCCCAATGCACAACTTAGAGCTTGCAACTGTAGTGCTCACTTGTAAAATTTGGAGACACTATCTGTATGGGGTTAAATATAGATTCTAAACTAACCATACGAGCCTTGAGTACATCTTCACATAGTGGGGGTTGAATTTGATACAACGCCGATAGTTGGAAATGATTAAGGACTACACTTTAGATTTGACCTACTATGAGGGTAAGGCTAATATTGTGGCACACGTACTTAGCAAGATGATGTCACATTCCTTGATCATGATTGTGTTGTTGGATCATATGTGTAGAGAGCTCAGAGAGATGGAGATTGAGTTAACCATTGCCAGTAGTTTATAGGCAAGCATGATTACACTCACCATTACCCCTTCGATCTTTGAGAAAAGCCAAGTTAGTCAACTTGGTGATATTAAGATCAAGAGAATCAGAAGTAGTATTGCAAAAGGTGGAGCTGAAGGATTTCGTATCCATGAGGACGGTAGTGTTAGATACCAAGGTAGGTGGTGTGTACCACGGGGATGTGTTCAGCTTTAGAGGAGGGTCCTTGAGGATGGACATTGTATTATTTATTTCATCTTTTATTGAGGGAATAAATTGTATAAGGATTTCAAGAAAGTATATTGGTGGCCCCATAAGAAGCAGGATGGCGTGGAGTTTGTTACCCGATATTTGACCTATTAGAAGGTTAAGATTGAGCATAAAATGCCAGTAGAAGTTATAGTTTGGAAGTGGGGCAACATATCTATGGACTTTGTGGTTGGTCTTTCAAAAATCTATAGGGGATTCAATTCTATCTAGGTTATTATGGATTTTCTGATAAAGCCTGTAGTGTTCATATAAATGAAGATGACATGGAGAATGGAGTAGTTAACTAATGCTTACAACATGCAAGTTTGGATACTGCATGAAGTCCAATAAAATATCGTGCTAGACTGAGACTCTAGATTCTTCTCACAATTTTGAGAAAACTTGCAAGCTGGTCTTAGAAATCAATTATATATAAGTACTACTTTTCACCTAGGCACGGATGGTTAAATAGAGAGGAGCATTCTAACCTTATAAGACAAGCTTTGAGCATGTATGTTTGATTTTATGGGTAGTTAGGATGATCGTATAGACTTAATTAGGTTCTTTTACAATAATAGTTGTCATGCTACTATTAAGATGGTACCTTTTGAGGCCTTATATGAGAAGTGTTGCAATCCTTCATCCTGAATGATATCAGTGAGATGGTTATGTTTGGACATAAGATGATTAAGGAGATGATGAGGCACATAAGACTAATTTAAGACCGGATAAGAGCATCCAGTATCAACAGAAGAGCTACATAGATTTGAGAAGGTGGACCAATGATTAGGAGGTGGGAAATAGAGAACCTCTAAGGTCTCGTGATGCATTTTTTTCTGAAATACTACCTCAAATTGATATGAGAAGTTTGATTTAGACAATTCAGGGGGAAGATAACCTTAGCTATGTCTTTTTTCCACCTCTCTCCTCTACACACTTCTAGAATCATTTCCTTGATTCTGAACTTGATTCTTCTTAGCTAGGACATTCTTCCCCTCTTTTGTTTGGCATTTCTAGACTAAATAGACCTACACCTCTCTAGAATCACCATTTCATCCCTAAAAGATAGGTCATCCTATCTTAGATGACATCTTCCCATCAATTGAAATTTGAATTGTAGGAATTAGGGGTTTTGATCTATGCCTAACCATGTTATTGATTGTATCAATTTTTAGCTATATATAGCCCTAATTGCCCCTTCTATTTACTTTTTTTTTTCAGCCACCAAAAATAACTTAAACCTCTAGCCCTTGCCTTATTTCTTCTCCACCTTAAGCCATAGATTCAAATTGTTTTGCTCTTCCAATCCTTTCTCTATCCCCCTCTTATTTTATTGTTAAGAAAGCTTAGTTGATTTTAAGAGAAACTTCCTTTATTTTCTCTTGGGTTTGGTATTTCCATTTTCTCTTTCTACTTTATATTCTAATTTGTTAAAATTATTCGATGATATTTGAGTTTAAACTTGTTTTTTTTAAGGTTGGAAGTTGATATTTCCTTCTACCTTGAGTTTTCCTCCTTATAGGTGAAGTTTACTATAACACCAAGTAATTCATTCTTACTTCTAAATTCCATCTTGAATAAGCAAAGGAGGTGATGTATACTGCAAAATGTTGATTTTATTTTCCTACATTAGACTTTGGTTTCAAATTAATGCATGTTGAGTAAATTATGAATCAAGAGAAAAGGCATAATTTTAGGGAAGTGATGGTCGAATTGATTAATGATGAAGTATAATTTAGTTTCGAAACTGTTTGAATTATTCCATGTTGTGGTGGTGTGCTTTGAGTAGGTTGTGGTAAAAATTTATATTGTATTTCACATGATAGAATGTCTATTATATGTTTTATGGGAGTATATCAATAAACTAGTATGGCAGAATCGGTCGCCTCATATTTAGAATAGTTGTTTGGTTAACCCAAACCAACCAACTGCTTGTTCTTTTGTGAACTTGGCCTTGCTTTATTCATAAAACCATTGATAGGTTTAGATGAAACGATTGGCCATTATAAAAACAATTGACTAGTTTGTCTAAATAGAATGGCCGATTTGAGGGAAACCTAGGTTTTGCAGAGCTAAAGAAATCAAATGGACTGTCCAAACCGATCAATTTTTTCACCCAAGCAATTGACTGGTTAGTTTGTCTAAATAGAATGGCTGATTTGAGGGAAACCTAGGTTTTGCGGAGCTAAATAAATCAAATGGACTGTCCAAACCGATCAATTTTTCACCCAAGCAATTGACTGGTTAGTAAAATAGATCGACTAATTAAGCTAAATCGATAGATTAGTTTAGCTAATTTGTGCCCTTTTGATGTCTCAACTTGATTATGCTTTGAGATTGTGTCTAACATGGCTATATGACTATTTAATGTGTAAAATACATATGTTGAAATGGATTAACAACCTAATGAATGGATTAAATGAACCATGATTCATGATATACTTAATGGGTGTCATAAAGGCTTTGATGGGTAAACCCAAATAAAAATTTGATGGCTTTGAAATGGGTGTTGAAATATGCACTCTATCTCGGATGGATTAATATATTAGATTTGGTTAATATTGAGTAAGCATGAATTAAAATCCTATATAAGGTGATGGAAAGGGCTAACATAGAATAATTATGTGAATGTATTGCTTGCATATTGTATGGGCCTTGCGTGATCACATGACCTGGAGGATAATGTACTAATCATGTAAAGCAAAAGACAATCAAGATGTGTATGTGTCTAAGCTGCCCAATCATTAATTAGCTACTAGGGGTTAGTTAGCCTTTGAGCATTATTGGTGCCTCTGATATTTTCCATAAGGCAGGATCCTAGTAGATCATAGTGCCTTACCTACTATAGAAACTAATGATGTAGTAGAGGGGTATCAATACTCAAGGGTCTTGTTTCCTGGGTAGCTTCTTGTTTCAGCCAAGACTTATGTCCATTGGTTGTTTCTTGGCTTTGGCCTGGACATATGTCCAATGGTGGTTACTTATCTTTAGCTAAACTTTATGTCCTATAGTTTTGGATGGACTTCCACTGTATATGAGACCATGAGGTGGTGCACAATCCATCACTCTATAATAATTGGAATGACTAATTGGATGATAACCTAGATAATAATTTAGATAAGAATTTGAACAAGTGTTTGGATAAGAATCCAAATAGTATTTAGATAAAATAAAATATGGATGGACAAAATGGAATATAAAAGAGAAGGAACGGTAAAGAGAAACAATGACTATAAATGAATGACCTAATGGATTTTGTATGTTGGAAAATAAATCCAATGAAAAACCATGTGAATATATGGTAGTTATGAAACTTGCTAATTGAGTAACCTGCTTAGTATTTATATGTGACTATCTATGATGTTATATTGTGAAGACAAGCATGATGCATCCTTAATTACCTGAGTTGATCATGGTATTAAGTTATAATGCATTACTTAACCATGATAGAGAAGGCACATCTAATTATATGGCTTTGGCATGACTCATGTTAGATAAAATTCCCACAATGTGTTAGGATTTTTTATGCTTGTGACTCCCATTTAGGAGGTAACGTGGTTTACCTATTTTTTAGCTTACTGATGTGGCTTTTTTCTCCGTCACATATTCATTCTATGAGTAGAAGACCATGTGCAGGTTTTTAGGGATGAACAATAGTGAGACTACCTCATCTTTGGCTTGGGGCTTGTGAGTGTTGATAACAGGGGAATTTTTTGTGGTCCATGATAGACCAAGGGTTTAGGGCCACACTTTGCCTTTGTTTTATCCCACAAGAGTATGTATTTCAATTTATTCTACCTTCTTGTATTTGATTATGTTGAGAATTGTCGAGGTCCTATTATGCATACATTTTCTTTCAATATCTATATATATTTTTCTTATGCTCTCTAACTTAATTTTGGTTAGTTTTGTATTCTAGCCTTATATATAATGAGGGATGGGTGGCTAATGTCTTTCCTTTATTAGCACCCTATTTTTTCTAAGTGTGTTTGGTGTTTTTCTACTTCCACGATATTTTAAAATGATTTTTTTTGTACTGAAATGTGGTGGTATTACATATATTTTATAATCTACCAACTATGATAATATTATTTTGTATCATATGATGGGTAGTCAATTGTAATTTGTAGACCATCTTTTTTATTATTATTATGATTTTAAGTGAGAAATAAGGTATGTTAGTTTTGTAAACTTGTAATGTGGACCATTAGCTAGTGTTTTTTTTTTGTAAACTTGTAATGTAGATTGTCTGTCAACAATTGAAGCTTAATTTGCTTGCTTCCAAAGCTTGAAAAGCTAATATAAATTGGCCATTAGCAAATCCTTGATTATTATCCTATTTGCTCTAGGGGGATAATCATTTAGCATGTATGAATAAAGGTAAATCATGGAAGTTTATGTTGTCTACCAATGGGAAATAATGAATGTAAGGGAGGAAATTTTGAAGGAAATGATAATATGGATATTCTCAAACTAGTGTTATTAAGCTTAAAAAGCAACTACCCAAAGAGCAGATATCACCCTAACAAATCTATTCACATTCTCGCGCCATCTCCTTACTTTCCTGGTTCGTTACTAGATTGATTTACTACACAGAATAGAGATTGAACCTATACTCATTTTAGTGAGACTAAATTATTAATACATTCAATCATTCTTGCACACTCCTCTAATCTCTATGATTTTCCCTTAGAATTCCTTAATTACTTAAGATTTCCTCTTTGTTTATAAAACAACAACAACAACCATTTTACTCTTGTAAATAATTAGTGAGAATGAGTAGTTAAAAAAAGTAATATTTAGTAATAAAATATTTTTTTAGTTTTTCTATTTAAGTTTTTTTTGTTATAAAATGACTAAGATGTCAATCAATAAATTATGATTTTCTTGAATAGTGAAATGTTCAAATTTGGTGTACAACATATTTTATGATGACAAAGAATATTTTATCTAATTTGTTATTTGCCTTTTTTGGGTTTTCCAAGTTAAAGCAATATATTGAGATAAAATGTAATTTCTCTTATTATCACTAGGGTTTTGTGCTAACCTTGAACATTTATTTGATATATGATATATGTACTCTCAATGTTTCATTTTCTAGAATATGCTTCATGTTCACATTTTAAAAAAATGGTCCTCGTAACCCTCATTACACATTTTCATAAAATGCTAGGGATTTCTAGTCATATAATAGTTGGGTGATTTTTCTACTCTATAGGATGCTTCAAACTCTTTAATGGATATTCATACTTAAGGATTATGATACATTTGGTAAGACTACCTTAGCTAGTGTTTTTTGATAGTGGACGAAATGTTTGACCTATGGTGGCATTTAGGTTTTTAGGTTAAGCAAATGCCAGAGTCCTCTTACAAACTCCTTGGTGTTAGTATGCTTATTTTTAGTGGAGTCAGTTACTCAATTGATTATTATCATACCCTTAACTATGTTTTTTGGGAAAGTAATGTAATATTTTATTACTACCAAATAGGTGTTAAGTTATAAACTAGTGATTGAAAGGACATATAAAAAGAAATAATTAGAGAGCTATACATGTATTAAGTTTATTATCAAGGCTAAGCTACAGAAACAAGAGCCGACATGCATGTTCTCATATCTTATTATACTTCATGAACAAGCAGCATCAAAATCATAATAGGGGATAAATTCTCATGCTTGAGTACTCGACTCTTCGTCTCTCTACAAATATGGTGTACATAAGAATCTAACAAGACTTTCAAAGCAAGTGCCTTATCTTTAGGCCTCCTATATATTGGTGATACCCATTTTTACTCCATAGTATTGATCAAGATACATGGATCTACCCCATCATGCTTAAAATTAAGCTCCATACAACACATGAAAAGGGTTAATGAATAAGAATATGATCTAGGTCTTCCTCACCAACTTCCCATGAAACACACTTGGTATCAATTATGACACCTACCCTCCTTCATTTAAGTTTAGTCACCAAGATATCCAAGGCTACAAGCCATAATATGAACTTCTTCTTAGGAATATGGATCAAGGGATAAATAGTGGCTCTCTGTGGTACCTTATGACGTATTGGTCTCAAAAGATGGTAACATTTGGAAATGTAGAATTTTTCCTTATCAATATAACTAGAGTGTAGGGTTTGGTGAGTAAAATATGTACATAGTTGTAAGATTTTTCTCACAGCCCAAGAAAAATGATGTTTTGATCTCAGTCTCTCATATTGAATCACTCTGGGAGTAGAAGTCAATAAACCATATTTAAAACAATGTGTTTTATTTTACATTGAGAGCTTCCATGAGAAGTTATGAACAACAAATTTTGAGGTTGAAGAGGCCTAATTAACCTTCTTCATGTGGAAAGTAGACCTTGGACCATGGCATTATGGCTTTATTCATAGTAGAAGTAGAGCTTGATCAAAAAATGGATCTATACCTGTTGTGGTATCTTTGTCATAGACTAAGGCTTTCTTTGTCACACAGGGGTACTCTTAACTACGTTTATAATGGTGGAATGTTATGCATGTATTTTTTTCTTCTATGCCTTACTGATATGTTTATGCCATAAAATATTTTTATTCATACTAAGATCAATATCAAGGCTTGTGCCTCAGAATTTGTCATCTTATGCACACTAGGTCACATGATCTGCCTTATAATATGTCAAGATTTTCATATGGGGTCTATTAATAAATGTATTAGTGTTATTATCTTAAGTAAATAGTAATACAATACATTAGATTCCATGCTATGTAGGAACTACAAATCAAATAATCCTTAGGGGTTTTCTACTTTCCCATAAGATATTATATTATGTCCTTACCATGATAAGAAGCTAACTTGTCCCTATATTATGAGTTCATGATTGTTATAGTATTATTATATTGTATTATAGGAATAATATTTTCATGTTTTATTATGTGTGATAATTAGTTTTGAAAAGCTACTCATTTACTCATAGTACAATGTGTGGTCCATTTCTATTCAATGGATGGAGGATATGTTCCTATAGGGTGATGATGCCTTATTTGATGATAGATATATAAAAACCTCAATTTTTGTAACCAAAATCATTCATTTAATGATTAACACTAGAATAAAAATGAAGGATGATTTTCAGACCACAATATCTAACATTAAAAATGTGTGATCATCATCCACAAAATTTTAGGTGTTACGCTAAGTTTGGAAAAATAAAATAAAAAATTTCAACCATTAACCTAA
Source organism: Tamarix austromongolica (assembly GCA_039764185.1). Classification (NCBI taxonomy): domain Eukaryota; kingdom Viridiplantae; phylum Streptophyta; class Magnoliopsida; order Caryophyllales; family Tamaricaceae; genus Tamarix; species Tamarix austromongolica. The sequence continues at coordinate 37,186,978 of CM077816.1, read as the reverse complement.
TTATGAATATGTATACATTCCATCATTGATAAATTTACATCAAGCATCAAAAAAGATAAATTCATTTCAATGTAACAGAAAGGTATGAACATGTGACAAACTTAAGTGGTCACCATTGTCCATCAAGCACTAAATGACCATCGCCAGGAATATGTTGTCAAATTCATCACAAACTAAGGCTTCATTAGCCTACACAAACATATTACCTATCAATTTAATGGACATAGAGTACAAGTAGTATTATTAGTATTTGCGTACTAAATAAGAATTAATAATAACACATGAGCATCACATGCTTCCATCCTATACATAGTATAAAAGAATTATGCTATAAAAATCATGAAGTCATAACATCATGATAATCTAGCATCTAATAATGGTAAGGAGATTGTCCATTATCACTTGAAGAACTATATTTTTTGGGGGAAATAGTAAGGCATCACTAATATGAAGTTCTAGTATTTATTAGAACCTAATACATTCTTCTACACGTATTTTAAGGTAATAAGTCTAAAACATAGATAATTAGATTACATTAGAAAACCTTGACTTAATTTAAGGAAAATCATGTGAGCCAGTGCATATGTGGACGTAAGCTCTAAGGTACAATCTTAGACATTTAGCCCTACCACTAATCAAAAGAATTCATGGTATAAACATAGCAATGATACATAGAGCCCAAAAGTCTTTATATATGGAGACTTATCCTATAATGGTGAAAATTTCACAAGTACAAATAATAAGAAATTACAACCCAAATTCATATCTCTAGTCAAGTTTCTTACCATATTTAGGTAATGACTAATTATAATTAGAGACAGATAACAATATTTACATATGAATATCCTATCCTATCATTGATGGATAAAAACCAAAGGGTATCATAACCAAATGAGAATCTCACTCTAATTAAAAAGGACAAACTTCATGGAGAATAATAAACTACATGAGCATCCCACTTAACTACAAATAGATATCTATGTTGAGGGGTACATTTTGAGACGCTAATGCCCACATATCTTGAAACTCAAGTTTTCCACTACATGTTAGAAATAATATCCACTACCATTGGACTTATGTCTAGTAGCCTCAACAAAGGTAACCTAATTTTAAAGTATGTAAACACCTATAGAAAAAAGAGGACCCATATAGAGTAGGGAAGGCATTGAGGTACTATACAATTAGAAGCCCCTTTTATTTATGATAATAGAAAAAAAAAATCTAATGGACTGTGTTTAATGATGATAACACCAAATGTAATCCACAAAGGGAAAAATTAGATTGCTCACATACTACGTAATAAACATAAGTGATTAAGGATTAATTACACCAAACTACCAAGAATGATCATAAATAAAACATTATAAAGAAAATTAGTTATCTAGAATTTTATTACGAATCAAATATCCCTCAAAACATTATGAAAACCTAAAACTCATAAACTAGAGGTAACAAACAAAGTCAAAGTCAAAGGTTAGAAGCTATAAGAAATACTTATACAAGGTATACATAGAACACCTCTTACCAAATAAGAGTCCTGAAAACTAATGAAAGCCAAAATTAAGTTAATAAGGTTCTAAAGTCCACCTATCATATTATTCATCTGTATAATCATTCAATGACTAAAGTGTAATTTAAAGATCTGAAACCCATCTTATAGGTTAAGATAACCCCAAATGAAGACAAACACGCTAAAAATAATTCTGTTTCATGAGGAAAAATAATAGTAAAAGCTATAGATAAAATAATAATAACCAAGTCAAAACAAGGTCATGCATCAAATTTAGATAATTTAACTATTCACATAAATCACTAAATATGAAGCAACAAAAATGTTGTTTTATATTGATAAACTAAATATACAAACCAAAACCATATTTTATTATCAAAAATTACTATTCATTAAGAGTCTTTATTCACCAAAATTCATTATTCATGCATAATTATATTCATGATAGTAAAATGGTCAAATATCTAAGGTTGTGGCCAACTTTTGACTCTAGATGTCCACTAAAGCATTCCAATGTTAATTTAGCCATATAATGGTCATTTATCTAAAAAAGTTAATTATTAAGTTATTAACACCAACTACGGGTAATTATAATGTCATTACCAAAGAACACTTTAAATATGGAAAAAAATGTTCTAAGTTTTTCTAAACATTAACCAAAATCCAATCTTGAAAAAATGCATTGTTAATAAACATAATATATACCAATATTTATCTAAAAGTTACAAGAATAATCATGGTATGATTGGATCTTAAATCCAACACATAAATCATCAAGTCATCCAAATCTTAGCTAATGCCCCTAAACCTTCCTTTTTTCTAAAAACTCACATGAAAATAACGTAGAATTAAATAAGTTAAACATCAACGATTATCTTAATCAACAAACCTACAACATGGTATAATAAATTTGACAAAACACACATGATTTTTTTTTCCCAAACTAATCTCATATATTACAAGAAAACAAATCGCACTTTCAATCATCTAAGAAAACATGTTATATAACTACTATATTAAAAACTTCAGAAGGATTAACATGATTTCATCAATATAAAAAAACATCAAAGGGACCTAAAATCTCCATAACTATTGGAACCCACAAATGTACCATAACATAGATCAACCAACAAAAACTACTAATATATGCTTATATATATATATATAAATAGTAAAACCATATTACTTACATTGAATATAGCTTCAAAAAGAACAAAAGATGAAGATTCAAACCCAAAGTAATTCTTCCAAAACCCAACAAAATACCCAAATAAATATAGACAATAACTTATAGAAGGTTAAAAAATGAAGGATAATTGAAGGAGAAGAATAATGAACCAAAATGATGAATTTTTGTAAGCATGAAAGTTAAAAATGGAGGAGGATGAATTTGTAATGGAGCAAAAACTTTGGGGAAGAATAAGATGGTGATTCAATGGAGAGATAAAGGAATATAAGGGACTTGGAAAAAATGACAATTGATGAGGACAAGGAGGGTAAAATTGTAAGTTTAATGGAAACATAGTTAATAAATTTTATGATATTTTTAGTGAAAAATATCAATGTAAAAGGTGTAGGTGGAGCACCCAAGGTGGGGGAAAATGAGTGATTGGGATTCATTCTAATCTCAAATGACCAATAGAGATTAATTGGGTGAAGGTTATAGTACATTGGGAGAAGAAAAATGGACTTAGATAATATATATGCTGCTAATAACATCTATTTCCATGAAAAAAGTATAAAATCACTTGTATAGAATTTTTAATTTATGAAATTCTCAAGAAACCTAAAATATAGTAATACCTAATGTTTCACATAATTTTGATATCTAATTGGGTCATTTAAAGGCTTAAAAAATTAGTTAAAGTATATTAGTATTACAACTAGTGATTTTTTTGACAAATAACTCCAAATGCTATTTAAAAAATGTCTAGGATACTCATAATATCATAAGGAATTCAAAAATACACATTATAAATGAATCTTGATAAAGATCAAAGCTCAAAAGTGGACAACAAGTCTTATGTTAGTTCAAGCCATTAGGAAATGTAAGAAAAATAAATAAAAATAAAAAGCCACAAAGACACCAGTAAGATGTGTAATCATTCAAGGCATATAGTAAACCTTAGAAAATAGAAAAGTTGTATTTTAAAATCATGAACATCCTCAACTAATAAGGATTTTTGAAAGTGTAATACCCCATTTCAAAATTCTTCAAAAATGTGTTTAAAATTATGTTAATATAAAATATAGTAGTTTCAATTTTGTAAAGGACTTGGAATTTGGTGGAAATATGGAATTTTAGTGATATGAGTTGACTGGTTTCTTGAACTAATCAACTAGTAACTCTAGTAACCATAATTTTTACTTCCCATATAACTAGTAGATTTGTTTCCTTAAACTAATCAACTAGTAAGATACAATTCAAGAATAATTTTCTATTTTACTTTCATTGCTTAATGAGTGTTTATGAAAAATTCTAATTAGAGTCACTTTATGTTAATGAGCATATATTAATGCTTTGGGATTATTTCAATACCATTTAGATCATTTAATGATTTTATTGAGATAAAAATATCCCAAAACCACTTTTAATATACTTATTAATAGTAACTTCTCATTTCTTCTTATTTCTTCTTTTGCTCTCTCCTTCTCTCTTGTGGCTCTTGTAGAACTCCATTATCTGATTGTTGCTCTTTCTTGGCCTAATTTCTTCCTAACTTCACCATTCCCACTCCATGCTTCATCCTTTAATTTTTTTACTCATTTATGCCAAACACTCCATTCCACTTCTGCGTTTCCACACCCTATATTCACTCCTTCTACTATTTCAGTCAACTAACAGAACTTCCAAACTTCCTCATATATTTACATCACATTTTAAGACACCCTTTAAATTATTTCACTTAGTATCCCTTTTCACTTCTTCCCCTGACATATTTTTCTAAGTGTAGAGAACCTCTCTTCTCTTATTTCCATATCTTGTTATAATAGATAACTGAGGCCCTTGCCCTATATTCTTTTATTTGGGTTCAATTTTCCCTTCTTCTTAATCTTTACTTTAGTTCCTATGTGTTTTCTGTAAATATAGGTGGATTAAACTTTAGGGAGAGTTAATGATTTTTTGCACCTTATAACTATTAAATATCTTGTCGGTTAAGGTTGAGACTGTATATATCTATCCTTCTTCTCTCTTTTTGGTATTTAAATAATACTTTAGAGTATGTTTTACTAATCCATAAATTCTTGATTTCCTTAGAAAATAAAGGATCATGTAGCGAGCCATCAACTTAAGAGTATTTTATCTTTACTAAAATATTTTGTTTAAGGTAAGACAAATCTCTATTTTATAATGAGCTTGTTTTTATTAGTTGATATCTCTAATTTTTAGCATGCACCTATAGAAATGCATGAGTTACTAGATATAATAGAGAACAAGATATACATTGTGAATATGAATGGTTGTAAGCATAAGATGTGGCATTATACGGATCATGTGTTTATAGTAGAAGTTTTGCTTAATAACAAAATTAAGTAGGTTCTATGTATCAAACATGCTTATTATGCTCATTTAACACCAATAATTTAGTATTTTACTTATTTAACACATGTTTGGTTTAGTTTAGTAGTGTGTAGTCATTGGGATCTTTATGGTGAATCTAGAATATAGGTGCATGGATGATGTAGAAATTATTTCATGAACTTGCCCCAATGTATACCTCATTCTCGTTGATTATTCCTTGATGTTGTGTATATGGGCATGTTTCGTTTTTTACTTGAATAATGAATTAGATGAGTTGAGCATGTAACTGTGGTGCAATTAATAGATAAGAATGTTCAGGATGTATGTATGTTTTATGAATGATTGTATGTGTAAGATGTACCTTATGGGATGTTGACCATGATTTAACCATCTTAACCTTAACATGGAATTAATGAGTTTATTATGAGATTCAAGTCTTTAATTTGGCCTTAGAGAAAGACCCATGTTTTTAGCATTTTAATTATATTCTTATATGTGTTTTTATAACACAAAGCATGTCTTTCTTACTTACTTTAGCATAGAGTAATGTAAGCATGATTTATATATTATTTTATCTTTATTGATGAATTGAAAAATGAATTATTATTTTTATTGTATTTGAGTGTGAAGTACAGTACATGATCTTACAAATTATAGATTTCTACCACTTAGCATGTGAATCCATGTGTGCAACATTTATTTTTATGTGTTTTCAAATATAGAAGAATATTATGATTAATATGGTAAAGTTGGGTGAATATTTTATATGCGGATCGCAAGTCATTGTGTTATTTTTCCCAAACCAATAGATTAATATGATGGACCAATTGAATAGTTTTGTGAAAATCACTCGGTTTGGGAATTTTTCTTGAATGGTTAGGAGAGTAGTCTATTAGTTAGGTGAAATAGTCTACCTGTGCTTATGACTAATGGATTGGCTTGCAAAACCTATATACTAGTTTCCTTACGACTAAATTTTTCTACTCTCAGCTTAAACCCATAGGCTAGTTTGATCAAACAATTTGATTCATTTCCTATTAATATTTGATTGGTTAAACCAACAAGTCTAATGGTTCACTAATTTTATTTTCCATTCAGATGTTGTATGACTAAATATCTGGATTGATACTAGGGACATATTGACTTTTCCACCTATGTTTCACCATTTTTTCTTATTATTAATGTTTCTATGTCACACCATGTTAATCATGATTTCAAGTACTCTTAACCAAACTTTAACATGGAATAAGATGATAATATTATGGTGCTTGAATAGTTAAGTTTAGTGTCACCTTTAAAAACCCAAGTGGTGGCTTTGGCTTGCACACTTTGTGTCTTCTTTTGCATTATAACTTGGTAACACTCAAATGGTTGATAATGAAATTATAATTTTGAATTGTGACATTACTTTGTAATTATTAGTAATCAAATCTAGAAAGATAAAATAGTTTTTGTGTAACTTGTGTCCTTAAGTTTCAATATTTGGAAACATCTAATGGGTTGGTTGTGAAACCTTATTTTGAAATATAAAATAAATAATTATATATACAATAAAAATAATATATTGTAATATCCTTATTCTCAAGCTCACGGGTTGGTTACTGAGAATTACTAGTCTTGTTACATTGTAATATTTACCTTCCTTTTACTCTATATATTTCCCATACTACTGGTTTTAACTTCTATGTGGCAAAAGAAATAATATTGTGGTTGACCATCATAGTATCAGTGCTCGTATATAGGGTTTTCCATTATTGGTTGAGTTTCTAATCCTTTCACTCAGTACCTTACCTATATTACTAGGTAGTCTTTGTTGGTGTAGAGGGTATGCCATGATAGGTGGGTTTAGCCCTTCTTGTTGGTGTAATCAACTAAACACCCATTTGGGAAGGCTTGGATGCCTAGGATATGCATACTCCATTACATTTTTGTTATTGCCTATAAATAGCCATGCTCTAGAATTAGGATATATGCCTATGTTTACTTGTGATCTTATCACCTATAAATACACATATTGGGATCAATGATCTAGTATTCGAGGGTATCCCATGTTTGCATTGGGTGTTATCACCTATAAATACCCACACAAAAATTAGTCCTCCACTTTGAAGGGTATTCCCATGTTACGAACTTATATAGCCTTATGTTTCTACAATGGCCTAAGATCATGGTAGAGGTTTAGGTGTGTCATTCGAATATCTTAATACTTGGATTCTATGTTCATATAATAGAATAATGATAATGTGGGTTGTTTATGCTTATGACTCATTCAATCTTCATGTTCTTATTATCCACATGTTGTGACAATGTGTTTAAGCATGTTCTTTATAATATGACACCTAGAAGTACCATATTCCCTCTCTACGTTATATACTAAACTTATTTTTCTAGTACCTTTTTGTACTCATACTACCATGTGTGGCCACTATGATGATCCAACATTTATTTCGGGAGTATGCAATGTTTTTTAGGTTTAAACAACTTGTTGTGGACCTCTCTACAATCAGTGTATCATATTCAGGCTAAATAGCTAGGTTATATATCCCACTATATTGGGATGTTTTTATTTTTGTTACATAAGTTCTTAGATCTACTCCTATATTTTTTTGTGAACTTATCTTGTCATATATCGTATATCTCCATCTTATTGATGTCTCCCTTTTTCTCTCCATCATGTTTTCTTTAATTATTGTGCATAGTTTCTAATGAATGTTTTACCCTTGAAATTGTTCATGGGTTAGGTAAATGGCTATAAATCTCTTATGTTTCTTATGGTGCTAACATTCCCCACAATTATTTTATTGCTTCAGCATTTTTGTAAAGTAAGAAAATTTTTGTAGAGAAAATTAGAAGTGTTACAAGTTGGTATCAAATTATTTTATTAAAAATATCCATGAAATTTTGAAATGTTGTGAGCCTATATAATAAGTTGGTATGAGGGTATTGAGTTTCAAAATCTAAAGTCACTTTTTAAAAAATGAATTTCTTTTTCTTAGTCTAAGTAGTTGAATTGATTAGTCTTTGGGCAAGCATTGGCTTAGGTTGGGTGCTAGGTTCTAATTAACTTATTTTACTAACTTTTACCTTATGTACTTATTTGTTCGTGTGCTTCCTATTCATGCTAACTCATGTTGGTAGTGTAACCTCTTACTAGGCCTAGCTTCCTAGAAATTTGATGGATGATGAAGCCCAAATTCAACATATTGAGAGGATAATATTGAATGAAGTTCTAACTAGAAACAAGAGAAAGATAATGATTAGTAAAGGCTTCACCTATAGAAATGAATCTTATAGGGAAGGTCTTCCTGCATTATAGTGTGTGCCACAGATTGGAGCCCTATGTTGTGGCCATCGTCTTCTGAGGCACTTTAACTGTAAGTGTTGTGGCAAGTACAGTCCAAGTGCCAAATTTTCAGGTAGCAAGTTCTAGTGCTAAGGTTTTGGCAAGAACAAACACAAGTGGTACAAATGTACTCATGCAAGAGGAAATTCTCAAAGGACCCACACCTTGTCACGAGTTGCTTAGTTGGGCAAGTCTAAGGCATATCTCAAGGAGTGTAATGTAAAAGATACTTTCTATAGTTTTTGAAATTTTTTCTTGTAGTCGACCCTTGGTCAACAACTTTCCTTTCTTAGCATTATCTCTTTGAGGAATGGTAGTACCTTGTTGCTTTCTTTTCTTAGTTGTGTGTTACTTTAATTACTTAGTGGCTTAAGCTTTTGAAAAATTTTAAGCTTACAACGATGGTTTATATTGTGGACTTTGAGGAAGGATTCTTTTTTAAACATTTAATGCTTCAATAACCACCTCTTAAAATTTTCAAAAACGTGTTTAAAATTATTTTAATATAAAATAAAATGGTTTTGATTTTGGAAAAGGCTTGGAATTAGGTGAAAATATAGAATTTCAGCAATACCTATTGACTATTTTCTCAAACCAATTTACTGCTACATCTAATGATCATCATTTTCATTTTCCAAATGACCAATTGATCATTTTTCCCAAATTGATCAACTAGTTTGGCTACAATTCTAGAATCCATTTATGTTTTGCTTCAATTCTCTTTTAAGTGTTTATGAAAATTCTAATTAAAATCTGATTTTATTACTTAGCATATTTTGATGCTATGGGATATTTTCATATTATCTAGATCATTCTATGATTTTGTTTAGCTAAAAATCTCCTAAGAGCATTTTGGTGTTACTATTCCTCAACTACTACTTCTCCTCTATCCTTTTACTTTATATCTCTCTCCTATGGCTCGCATAGATTTCTATTCCCTTATTGCTTCTTAGTCTACATTTGATTTTGCTTCACTTCACCCTTCCAAACCCATTTTTCATCACATATTTATCTTACACATTAATACCCAACACTCCTCTCCACCTTTATAAGTCCAATCCTAATCTTCTCCCCTGCTTCCCATTTTAGTAACAAGTAGAACCACTAAATTAATGAGGTTTTATGTATCAAACATGCTTATTATGCATATCCAACTCCATAACTTTAGCTTCTTTTTTTCTATATATCACATGTTTGGTTGAGTTTAGTAGCATCGAGTGATTAGGACCTTTGTGGTTAATCTAAGATATATGTGTAGGGATGATGTGGGCATGATTTCATGAGCTTTATTTAAATTCATACGTGGGTCTTATTGATCCCTCCTTGATGTTGAGTATGTAAGCATGTACATACATACATACAGATATATATATATATATATATATATATATGTATGTATGTGTTTATATATTTTTTAAATTTTTACTTGAAACATGAATTTGATGTGTTAATCAAGATGTAATTTATGGCATTTTGAGCTTGATTTAGGGGTTTTGGCTTTAACATAAATTGGTGATTATAGTTTTAGATTAGTGTCCTTAATTAAATCTTAAAGAATGACCCATTTGTTTATCATTTTATGTTTGCTCTTATACATGTTTATATAGAGAACAACATTTTTTTTAGCATGGATTGATTTCAGCTTGATTTATACGATTACTTAAAGCTTAAATTTTTATTTTTATTTTATTTAAGTGTAAGTTACAATATATGATCTTATAGATTAAAATTTTTTACCATGTATCACGTGATTCTATTTATGCAACATGTATTTTTATGCATTTGCTTGGTATAGAATCATTCTAGGTTTAATATGGTTAAGTTCGGTAAATTTTTGAGATGTGGATCATAGGTTTGGCAGTTGTTTTGCATAGACGAGTTGCTCAGCTTGATGGACTAATCGACTAGTTGTGTGAATACTTACTTAATTTGGGCATTTGAATCTAAAAGTTGATAGAGAAGTTGATTGGCTTGATGATCCAGTCGACTAACTAGCCGGTGAATTTACAAAATTCATCAACTTGTTACCTAGTGACCATAGTGGTCTGGTCTCATTTTAAAGCCATTGACTAGGTTTGTCAAACCCATTGATTGGCCTTCTAAGAATAGTAGATCCGTGAGACCAATGTGTCAACTGGTTCATTGATTTTATTATCGCTACTGTCTAGTAAGATCAGTCTAGTTAATAGGTCCCATGGACTGATCTGGTAGTTTTCCTGAATTTTACCATATTTGCTTTCCATTTATTGTTCTCCCTTTAGTCCTTCAATGTTAATATTTCTTTGTTGTTATAACATCTTAATCATGATTTCACCTATGATTAAATCAAATATGACATAAATGAAGACGATATTATTACAGTGCTTTACTAGTTATATTTATGTCACCTCTAAAATTCCAAGTAGTAGCTTGCATGCCTTGTGTTCTGTTTTCTATTATCACTTCGTAACACCTATTTGGTGGTTAATGATATTTTAATTTTTAATTGTGATATCACTTGGTAATTAATAATAATAAAATTAATAAAAGATAAAAATAGGTGTTTGTTTAATTTAGGGCCTTTTGTTGTGCTCAGTGTTAATATTTAGATAAACCTACTTTGATTTTTCTGAATTATTATGAATCTAAAATCACATATTACTAATATCATAAAAATAATATTTCATTTGAGCCTTCTTCTCTAACTTTTTGGTTGGATACTAGGAATTAGTAGTCTAGTTACCTTACACTATTCAATTTCCTTTAACTCAGTATCGTTCCCCTACAACCGAGTTAAGATATATGTGGGAGTAGGAATAATATTGTGTCATATTATCATGGTTTTAGTGTTTGTATATAGGGTATGCCATGATTAGTGGTGTTTCATGTCCATTCACTCAGTATTTTGCCTATACTAATAGATAGTGATTTATGAATGTGATTTGGAATAATATTGCGGCACATAATCTTGGTGTCGGTACTCTTCTTGAGGGTAAACTATGATCGGTGGGTTTATACCATGCATTTTGTGTAATCTAAGAAATACCAAATTTAGAAGTTGTGGATACCTAAGACATGGATAATCTATTTCATTTGGTGTTATTGCCTAGAAACATTAATATTGGGGTTGGTGCTCCAATATTGGATAGTTTGCCTATGTTTGCGTTAGATATTATCACCTACAAACAACCATATAGGGATCAGTACTCTAGTATTTGAGGGTATGCCCATGTTTCCACTTGGTGTTATTACCTTTAAACACCCATACATGAATTGGTACTCCACTTTGGAGGGTATGCCATGTTAGGGACTTATGCACCCTTATGTTACAACAATGGCCCACGATCATAGTGGAGGTTTAGGTGTGTCGTTCGAATATATTAATAATTGGACTTTCTTTTCATATAATGGAATAATGATAATATGGGTTATTTATGATTGTGACTTATTTAATCATCATTTTTTATTATCCTCATGCCATGAAAATGTGTTCTACCATATTCATTGTACAATGGTTAATATGACTTCTAGTTATAGCACGATCCCTCTCACTGTTATAAAATGGACTTATTTTACCATTACCTCACTATACTTTGTGTGTTCACTATGATGATTTAGCTTTCATTTTGGGGAGTAAGTGAAATTTTGCATATTTGAACATATTTTTCTGGGCCTCTTCATGGCCTCTACTTGGGAAATATCTATTATATTAGAGACTTAGGATAATTGACCCTATTAGGTTTCCCACATTGTTGGGATGTTTTTATTTTTGTTAATAAATTTTAGGTTTTTTCTTATATGTTTTTGTAAGTTTATCATCTCATATGTCTTAGATTCCCCTCTTATCCTTATCTCTTTTTTCTCTCTCTCATATTATATTTGAGTCTACTTTATAGTTCTAGTTAAATTTTTTAGCCTTAAAACAGTATATGGTATGAGCTCAAAACATTTAAAAAGTGAAGCCTTGTTTTATAGTTGTTACTTGAGATGCACTTTATCTGCAAGAGGTGTGACAAAGGTAATCTAGGAGTCATTTTTGGGAGGCAAAGTTTGGTTCCATGCATCTGGTAAGAAGGGACTTACATAGTATAAGTGTACTCATGTAGGAGGCAATTCTCGAAGACTTATACTAGTTATAATTTGCCAAGTTGGGAAATTCTGAGGCAAATCTTTGAGAACAAGATGTAGATTTCCCATCTAATAGTTCTTGAGGTTTTATCTTATTATTTAGTTTTGTGTGTTCCCTTTGAGGGATGGTATTAACATGTTACCATGTCTAAATGTTGTGTGTTATTTTAGGTACTTGGTGGCTTAAGGTTTCAAAATGTTTTAAGCTTACAATAATGTTTCATTTTGTTGACTTCACAGAGTAACTTTCCTTTAAGGGGGTAATGCTGTAATACTACATCCTAAAACTATTTAGAAATGTGTTTAGAATTATGTTAATATAAAATAGAGTGGTTTTTATTTTGGAAAGGACTTCAAATTGGGTAAAAATGTGGAATTTTAGCAATACCAATCACTTGGTTTCATGAATCAATCAATTAGTAGCTCTGGTAACCATTATTTTGACATCCCACAAAACCAGTCAATAGGTTTCCCAAAATTAATCAACTAGTTAGGTTGCAATTCCAAAATCCTTATTTTAGTTTTCTTCGATTCTCTTCCCAATGTTTATGAAAACTTATAATTAGAATCTCTTTATGCTAATTAGCATATTCTAACACATTAAGATTATTTTTGCATTATATTGATGATTATGTGTTTTTATTTAGCTAAAAATCTCCTAAAAGAATTTTTGAGATAATTTCCCTCACCTACTACCTCTCCTCTCTCCATCTACTTTCTCCTTCTCTCCTCTAGCTCATAACACACTCCATTCCCTAATTGCTGCTCTATCTTCATATGATTTTTCTTGACTTCACCCTTCCTACCCTATGGCTCACATTTACTTTTCTTAAATAGTAATACACAACACTCAAGTCAACCCTTGAAATCGGACTCCCTATCTTCTCTCTTACTTCCTTTTTAGCCAACCAAAAGACCTTTCTAGCCTTCCTCATCTGATTTCGCTCTCCTTTTAACACACCTATTAAATTCTATTCACGTGTTCTTTCTTCTCTCTTCTTTGCTTGGCATATTTTGCTAAATGTAGAGAACTTCTATTCTCCTTTCTTCTTTCCTTGCTCTAATAGAGAATCGAGGCCCATTCCATATGTTCTTTTTTTTTTACTTTCTCTTTTCCTTAATCTTGAATCTAGTTTCTCTTTATTTTCTATAAACAAAAGACGACTAAATAATAGAGAGAGTTGAATATCTCCACTCCTTATAGCTCTTGGCTATTTATCTCATGGTTTAAGGTAGAGAATTTAAGCCTCTATCATCATCTCTATTTTCTCTTGTTTGATTTAGACTTTAAAGTATGGTTTACTGATTTTTAAATTCATTCCCTATGATATTCAAAAATCTTGTGTTGAGACATCAAGTTTTGAGTATTATCTCTTTGCTAGAATATTTTCTTTGACAAAAGACAAATCTCTATTTTATGATGTGGTTTTTTACTCATGTTTTTATTAGTTTATATCCTTGATTTTTAATATGTACTTATAGAAAATCATGAGTGATGAGTTATATAATAGATCAAGGTATGGGTTATGAATATGGATGGGTTGTGACCATGCGATATAGTATTATAAGGATCATGTGTGTATAGTGGAAGTTTTTCTTAGTAACTACATTAAAGATTTTGTATGTACCAAACATGCATATTATGCTTATCTAGCTTGATGATTTTATCTCTTTATTGATTTGTCACATGTTTGTTCAAGTTTAGTAGCATGGAGTATTTAGGATCTTTGTGGTGATTCTAGGATTTATGTGCTTGGTTAATGTGAAGATGATTTGATGAGCTTGAACTAAATGTTGTTGTGGTTCTCATTGATTCATCCATGATGTTTAGTATATGAGCGTGTTTTGGTTATTTTTATTTGAAGCATGAATTTCATCATTTAGGTGTGAAAGTGTCATGCAATTGATTGGTGAGCATGTTATAGATATATGTGTGTCTTTGGAAATACTAGTATGTAAATGATGTAATTTACGAGATGTAGAGAAAGATTTAACCATCTTGGCCCTAACATGGAATTAGTGAGTATATTATGGTGTTAGATCTTTAATTCAATCTCAAACAATGAACAATGTGTTCAACATTTTAAGTATGTTCTTATATGTGTTTTCATAGTGCTGAGCATGTTAATATTAAGTGTATGTGCATGGAGTGATGTTAGCATGGTTTATATATTATTTTTAATGATGATTAATTCAAGCATGGATTATTATTGTTATTATATTCAAGCCAAGTGTGCTATGGTCTAAGTTAAGTTGAAAAATAACTTACTAAAATAAAACTACCTTATCTTATTAACACTTCCAACAAAGGTAAGTTCAATCAAGTGGGTGTTTATTTCTACCATGTGATTTTATGTGTATAACATGTCATTTTATGTGTAAAAATAATATGGTAAACCTAGGTTAAATTTTTATATATGGATTGCAGGTCTAGTTGTTGTTTTTCCCCGAACAGTAGATCAAATTGATGGATCGATAGAATAGTCATGTGAACAGTAGCTCAATTTGGGAATTTTGATCGATTGGTTGGGACAACAATTAACTGGTTCAATAAAGAGTCGACTACTATTTATGAGCAATTGATCTATTTGCAAAACCCTTCAACTAGTTGCCTTGTGACTAAAGTGGTCTCATCTCTGCTTAAACTAATGAAATTGTTTGGTTAAACATATTAATTGGTTTCCTAAGAATATTCAATTAATAGGAGCATTTAACTAGTTCGATGAGTTTATTATCTATTCACATCAAGTATGACCAAACTAGTCAATCGGTCCTACGTACCGATAGATAAGTCCACTTATAGTTCACGATATTAGCTTGTTACTTATTTTTCTTTGTTTTAGCTTTCCATATTAATGTTTCTTTGTAATTACAACATCTTAATCATGATATGAACCATATTTAACCCAAATTTAACATGGATTGAGAAGCTAATATTATGGCACTCGAGTGATTAAGCTTGATGCGACCTCCAAACACCTAAGTGGTGGCTTGCATGCTTTGTGTTTTATTAGGTGCTATCACTTGGCAACAACCTTTTGTTGTTACTAAAATTGTAATTGTGATATTTTAATTATGATATCACTTGGTAATTATTAATAATAAAATTAAGGAAGATAAAATAGTTTTTTGTGTAACTTTTAGCCTTGGTTTGTGTTCAGTGTTAGTATTTGGCAACACCTTATTAAATTGTTATGAAACCTTGTTGCGAGTTGTGAAATCACAAGTTAATAATAGAATAGAGATAATAATTTGTTCAAGCCTTCTTCTCCAACTCTTGGGTTGGTTATGAACATTAGTATTTTGGTTACTTTGTACTATTTACTTTCCTTTCACACATTAACTTTACCGAACTACTACATTTTTCCCTATATGTAGGAGTAGGAATATTACTATAGTAGACCATCACAGTGTTAGTGCTCCTATAGAGGGTATGCCTTGAATGGGGAAGTTTTATCTCCTTTCATTCAGTAATAGACCTATACTACTAGGTTGTGGCTTATAAATATATCGATGTCGGTGCTTGTGTAGAAGGTAGGCCATGATGGGAGGGTTATCCCTTCCATTTGGTGTAATATCCTAACCACCCTATTTGAAAGGCATATATGCCTAATTTATGCATCTTCTATTGTGTTTTTCATAACCACTTACAAACACCCATATTTTGGGTTGTGCTATAGTACAGGAGGGTATGCCTATATTTGCATTTTGTGTTATCACCTACAAATAGTCATACTAGGATCGGTGCACCTTTTTGGAGGGTATGACAATGTTTGTGTTTGGTGTTATCGCCTACAAAAATTCATACTCGGATCGGTGCACCACTTTAGAGGGTAAGAAAATGTTAGGCACATATGTACCCTTAGATAACTATTGTGGCCCATGTCTATGGTGGAGGTTTAGATGTGTCATTTGAATATCTAAATAATTTGATTATATGTTCAGATAATGGAATAATGATAATATGGGTTATTTATGCATGTGATTTTTCAATCGTTATGTTCTAATTATCCTCTTTCCATTTCATTGTGATCAATCATGTTCATTATACCATGATTAATATGACTTCTAGGTGTAGCATGATCCCTATCTATGTTACGTAATACACTTTTTTTTTACTAGCACCCCACCATACTTATACTACCTAATGTGGTCACTATGACAATTTGGCTTTTGCTCGGAGGAGCAGGTGACGCTTTTTAGGTTTTTTCTTAGGGAAGATCTATTATATCGAAGAGTTAGTCTATATTATTTTGTTATGTTTTCTACTCTAAAGGGATGTTTTTATTTTTTTGACCTAAACTCTTGGCTTTATTCCTCTATATGGTTTGTAAACTTATCACATCATATATCATATATCTCCCACATATCCATATCTCTCTTTTTCTTTCCTTCACGTTATCTTAGATTCTCATGCATACTTTTGGTTAAATGTTTTAGCCTAAGATTAAGCATGGATTAAGTGGATGGTAATATTCCCCAGTTTTGTTTTATTGATTCTGCATTATCTTCAAAAAAGAAAAATTGATGACACCTCCTCTATTTCTAGGCTTCCCCTTTACTCCAAAGCATTTCCACAAAACCTCTACAATTATGATCACCTTTGAATGGGTTTCATGCATCTAGATGTTGAAAATATTGATGGGGTTTTTCTTTATATGACAATGAATATTCACTAGTGATTTACACTTAATTGTTTATAGTCCTTCCTCATTAAGTCATCTAACACAATCAAATACACCATCTTTGTTGAGGCATTATCTTACATTTCCAATAGGAAACCAAACAACCCATTTTCCCCTTAAGAACCACTATAGCACAACCCATTTAAGAATTAAAAATTTTATTTAAAGAGTTACTTATAGAAATAGTAAAAATATAGGGTGTTATTGCCACAATATTTCTCTACTTAAATTAATAATACAATTATAGAAACTAGAATAGAGAGAACAAAGTAGATTAATATCATCCCAATAAAAATAAACAATTATTGGTTACAAAATTCAAATGAGATGAAATACAAAAGAACATAAGAGTCCACGAATATCCAAATCAAAAGATGTCAGGTAGGATATCAGATAGTCCTAATTGTCAACCTAATTTAATAATGTTAAAGCTTATCTCACATGCTAACCTATAAAGTCACCATTGCCGATTGAATATGTAATGATGATGAAATGGAATCAATTAGTATAATAATATAATGTAACCCACTATATAAAACTAAATATGAAAAGATCATATGTAATATATAGATGATGCCATAGGAGGACATGATATATAATACTAAAATATACATGTGATGACCAAAATATGATATGAATGATAGATAAACAAATATCACCAAGGTGACATACTGCTTATGCATGCTTATTTAGAGCATAATGAGACTTACCTATCAAGCATCCTAGGGATTCTCTATGAAGTGTTGATCATAACCGATCTAAACACAATGACCATAACATTCACAATATATCATGTTAATTTAACATCCATACCAATAAATTTCAAAAAAACTATTGGTAGGCAAAAAGATTACTACCAACCATAAGTAGGAAATGAAGGTTGCTATCAAAAAATAGGTAGGGATTAAAGCTAATTTCCAATAATAGATATACATGAAGGTTACTACAAATCCATTGGTAAGCATGAAGGATACTATCAAACTAGAGGTAGGCATGAAAACTACTAACAAGCCACAAGTAGGCCCAAAGGCTACCGCCAAACCAACCTAATAGTCATTTTGAACCAATAACAAATATTTATATTTTTTCATTTTATTGAGGGGATATTATACCATTCTAGAGACACAAAGACACTCTAGTCATACCAACACACCAATATAACCTGGTATCCTCCCTTCATATGTATAAATACCCTCTGAAAAGTCTATAGAGCTAAATAGTGTAAAATACAGGGCAAAGCTTCAGCATTAAGAAACAAAAGTAGAGATCCATAATCAATAATGGGATAAACCACATCTTTAGGGTAGTGATGCCTAAAGAGCCACTATTCCTTATCTCAAGGTCTTTTACTTTAAATATTAATATTTTCATAAGATTATCACATATATCACATAATATATCAATTATTCACATTCCCATATTTAGCCATTTTTCTCATTTGTATTGATTCAAGGCAATCAAAATCAAAGTCATACTAATTCAACATGATAATACACCAAGGCCATCATTGGATTTATTATTCATATCTAGTGGCATTAGGTCAAAAATGACCTAAATGTCCTTGAAACCATACCTACAACATTATCAACCATTTCAACTATTAAAACCATTTTATTTAATAATTTTTCATGAAAAATCTAAGATATAATAATCAAAAATAATTTATCAAGTAAATATATTAATAGACGTAATAAATAAATATTTTACCCTTATACATAATTAAGTACGTTAAACTTTACCTTATGTTTCTAAATCATCAAATAGCATATTTATCTATACTAAGAATTAATTAATACATATTAGGCATGATTATCTGAGTACATATCCTTCTATTCTTAAAATGAGCAAAATACCTCTAGGGTATACAAGGATAAAAATAATGCCAAAATACACCTAATTATGCTTTGCTTATAATATTAGAATTACACAACGTATATTATTTATTTCTAACACTAAACCCAATTTACCATATCTTTGTACACACAATATTATACTCAACTTAACATGCTCCATTTTACTGAATTTCATATTATGATTGTTTGATAAATAATTATAACAAAACAACCATTTTTTATACAGTTAATATATCAAATCCTTAATATACTATCATGTGATATTTAACATTTTAGTAAAGCAGAAAGTTAATTGATATCTAGTAAAAGCACGAACAAATTAATCTAATAATAGTTAATAGGCCCCACTAAATAATGTTTTCTCCTAAAAATAGAAACCAACATTAATCAAAAATGTATCTAACTTGTAAAATATCAATTTGTATTAAAATATATAACAAACTAAATTTATAAAAATACTTAAAATGATTGGAAAATAGAGCATTGGAGAAAGAGGTGGAACTTAGTTTGTCTAGGGTGGATAGTTTGATTCATGCATGTAGGGGGCTCAATTTATCAAGGAGAAGAGTAGTGAGGGTGGTTGTTGGTTCTTGATATGGTTGAAAATGCTTGTGAGGAGGTGGGTTGTGGAGGGGAGAGATGACAATAGATTTGAAGTAGCAAGGCAAGGGGTAGGCAAAGAGGTAATCGAGGGTAGAGTTTTGTGGTGAAGGTTCTAGTTGTTACTCAAGGCTAAAGGAATAAAATTTAGGGATTAGGTAGTGGTGATAGATGGTGAAGGAATGTCATGAAGGAGTTAGAAATTAGATGATGGGGAGGGGATGGAAAGGGTGCATGTAAAGGAGCATAATTATGTATGGCTATGTGGGGAAGGATGTAAAATTATGTGAGGAGTGGTGTACAGGTTGTGCAAGAAGGATGAAAAATTGTGTGAGAGAGGGTGATTCG
Source organism: Tamarix austromongolica (assembly GCA_039764185.1). Lineage (NCBI taxonomy): Eukaryota > Viridiplantae > Streptophyta > Magnoliopsida > Caryophyllales > Tamaricaceae > Tamarix > Tamarix austromongolica. The sequence goes on along the minus strand of CM077816.1, from coordinate 37,167,009 downwards.
ATGTATGATGAATGAAACAAGAAACATGGGCATTTAGGGCATCAATAATGATGGCTAGGAAGAATAAGATGAAGAAGAATGGGAGAATAAAGGATTAGATGATGTTAATGTTTCCTACCAATGGAGTTAGGCTAAGGTAATTAAGGTGACGATGGTTAATGGTGGCAAGAGAGGGTAACAGTGAATGATGTTGATTGTTGGTGATTCTGTCAAAAAAAGAGTAGGGTAATGGGAAATGTTTTTAGGAGGAGGAAGAATATGGTCGAGTGTCAACTGGGGAAAATAAATAAATAGGAGTGCAGAGGAGTATATAACCTAGTGGTGTAGGTGGTGATGGCTTGATGGAAGAAAAACAAAATAAGAGATGGTGTAAGGGAGAAGGAGGTGAAGAATAGAAATGAAGGAAGACAACTAGGGGGAGGAGTTTGATGTTGATGTTGCTTTATGAATGGGTTTGGTTCAAATAAAAATGGGGTAAAGGAGTGGAGTATTTGGTGTGAACTCTTCCTCAATGTTTGGAATATTCAAAGATGCAAAGATAAGAAGGTGTTAAATGGTTGAAGGTGGAAAGAAGGGTGTGAATCTTCAAGCTATATTTTAGGAACATTGAATCAATGATATGAATCTTCAAGCTTGATTCAAGGATGATTTAAAGAATGATAAGAATATTCAAACAAGATTCAGGGAAGAACTTAAAACTTTAAGCCTTAAATGTTTCTCCAAGAAGACATTAAACTTAAGTTATCTAATATTAGATCAAGTAGTTTTAGTTAGAAATTCACTCACAAAAAAAGAAAAATAACCAAGTGGATTACTTATATAATGTTCTAAATGATTGATGTTCATCACTTTACATGGTGTTGAACTATAATATTATATAGGTAGTAGCAATATTCTAAGCAGCACACTAAGGTAGAAATCGTAATATAAGCATGGCTAACTAGCTCACTAACTAGTAAAGCCACATAGAACTAACCTATATACTATATGATTTGAATGAAAATTTATCATAATCATACATAGATAATTATTAGATGGAGCAAAAAAAAACAAAAGCACTAATTTCTTTTAAAAAAATGATAACTAGGTCTCTTTGAATTATTTGTTTTACTTCCATGCATAATCACCACTTTTGACTTTTAATAAGTTGTACCAATTGAAATATTATATATGTTAACATCTTAAAGTGCAATAATCTTCTCCTTTCAAATATGAGTACTTAATTAAAGTACACTTGTTAAGGGTAGTCAGATTATTAATGCAATACCTCATCCCTAAATCCTTCCAATTATATTTAGATTTTTGATAATGTAAAATAAATGAGTTTTTGTTTTGCAATGGGATTAAAATTCTAATAAAAATGTGAATTTATATCATTCTAGTCTACTGGTTTGCATAACCAATTGACAAATGTGCTATAGAAATTTATATTATTATTTTCAACAAACCAATTGACTAGTTTGCCCAACTTAATCGATTGGTTTGCCTATGATTTCATATCCATTTATGATTTCAAATTTATATCAAATGATTACAAAAACTTTTGATTTGAATTCAATTATGCTAATAATAATGTTTTAGTATTCTAGTATTATTTTCATATTAGTTAAACCATTGCATAACTTTAATTAGCAAAATTTGACCACAAATCCACATTTGGACCAAGTGTCCTTTCTCCTTTTTTCCCTCAACTCTTTTTCACTCTTTTGCCAGATGGGGAAGCATTTATTAACTTTATGGAATCTCCCTTAACTTGCCAACCCACTTGCATACCCACATCTTACTGCACTCACTCCCTCACCACCTCATCAAGTTATCCTTCACTTCTCATTTTTCCACACTCAACCTCACCAATCTCATCCCTCCTTTTCCTTGTGTTCTTTTTGCTGATCTATCTTCATTCCACACTCATGTTCTTCCTCTCTTATCCTTTCTTCTTGTGAAATTCTCACTAAGTGTTGAAAACCTTTCTATTTTTCCTCTCTTCTTCCTTATATTGAGAAAAATAGAGATCCTCTTTGGTTTTTTCTTTTGAATTATGCAAGCCTTGTGTTCCTTTATCTTATTCCAATCTTAGTTTTAGATCTATCTTAGTTTCATTAAGCAAGTAAGAATTAAGGTTGAGAAAAGTTGGAAAACTCAACTTCTCTTTTAACACCCTACTTTGATTCTAAAGGTGGTGTTTTGTGTTTCTTTCCTTCTTCTAAATTTCTTGGTTTGAATGAAGTTTTAGAATAGGATTTCTAATGGTTTTTACTGTAGTTCTCTTAAGAATCAAAGTTCTACTACATAGGCCATCTAGTAGGGGTTTCGTGCTAGAAGAATTGCTTTAAGGTAAGGTATTCTTATCTTTAAGATAATTAGGTTATGTGGTATATTGGAATTTCATGTGTTAGTAATTATGTGTGTATGAACTAATTTTGTTCCATATTTTGAGAATGTGGTTTAGCTCTTCTCAATTAAGTATTATTGAGATTCCTTGACTTTTTAGCATAAATGGGTAGTTTAAGCATGATTTGGTTAAAATGTGTATATTACTATGTGTCCATGTGATTCTATATGTGAAGCATGTATTTTTATGTGTGTTGTAACATAGAAGCTTGATAGAATTGATATGGCAAAATTTGGTGTGTGTTTCACAAGTGTGTGTTGTATTTTACCCAGGTCGGTCAATCGATTCCTCAAACCAATCAACTGGTTTTGCAAGTAATCGAATGGTTTGGATTTTTATATTGGTTGGTCGCTAGAATAATCATTTGGTTTGGTAAACTAGTCAATTTGTTTTGATGAATAGTCAATTAGTGGATCAAACCCATTGTTTGGTTTCTCTATAGATCTAGGTGGTTTGGTCTCTCCTTAGATCCATAAACTTATTGAACCAAACAAATCGACTGGTCGTTATGACCATTCGATCGGCTGGTCAAGCCCATCAATCAGTTTTTATGTAGGCCATAATGGTTTTTCTATACTTAAACTCATTGACCAAGTCTTATAAATAGTATATCGGGAGGCCAACCTGTTGACTGGTGCTCTAGTTTTTATTTTAGTCCATGTTTGGTACAATCAAACAAGTTGACTGATCTAAGGATCGATTGACTTGTCCGACTAGAGGCCATCTATTTTGTTATGATTTGTTATGTTTCTCTTTGGCCTTTTGTGTCAATTCTTCCATGCATTTTCAACATTCTAATTATAATTTCAACCATGATTAACCTAATTTAATATGAACCAACATGATGGTATTTGAGATTTGGTTTTGGTTGAGTTTGGTGTTATCCTTAACACTTAATTAGTGGCTTTTATGCCTTATGTAAGTTTGGTGTTATCTCTAAACACCCTATTGTTGGCTTTAATGCCTTGAGATGTATTTGGTGTTATTACTAGGAAATGTCTAATTGGTTAAATATGGAATTTTAATTGTATTTGGTGTTATCACTTAGAAACACCCAACTTTGTTATGTGTGGACTTGTTGTGATTTGTGATATTGTATATACATAAATTAATGGTTTAAGATTTCATTCTAGTCTCTTTTTTTAAACCCTCAGGGTAGTTAATAGGAGTTAGTGGATGGGTTACCCTTGTTTTTTTATCTTTCATACAATTCCTATTTCCTTCTCTACCGCGTTGTGGTCGGTAGGGGGCATGCACATATATTTGAGGTATAGGATTATACTGTAGCAAGACGACATTGCATCAGTGTCTAGTACGGGTTAATGTTGGTGAGGTATCCTAGTACAAGCACCTTGGTACTTCGTGTTGTTCATTACTGAGGTAGGTGTGGTATCCCTACCTTTTAGCCCTTGCGGCGAAGATATTCTAAGTGTGGCAGGTGAGGTATCCTATTTTAAAACCCCATGGTGTACTTCAACCATGTATGGTGGATGTGGTATCCTAATTTTGGAGGTAGGTGCACTCGATGTGTTGTGGGTGTGGTATCCTTAAAGAAAGCCCCTTCATTGTATCTTGACCTTGTATTATAGGTTCATTATCCCATTATGATTATCTTGTGCTGCCATAACTTTTGTTTATGGTGGAAAATAGGGTGTGGTTGACTAAACTATCTTACTAACCAGAAATTATGTGGTCACTATAAGAGGAATTCTAATATGGTTAGGTGATGATCACTCCTTTCTCATAGTTTATGTAGTGGTAACATTCCCCAATTCTATTTTTCAATCGCTTCTACATTGTCTTAAAATGGAATTTTTTTGGTCCTAAAATTAGGGGTGTTATAATTAATATTATTATCAAAGACAAATATTGTAATAGGCTCCATGACAAAGTATTTTAATTATTTATTATTTTGAGATTCCATAGATGCATCTACATCATTCTCCCCAACTTGAGAAGAATTTATCCTCAAAATGATATCACTATAATTCAGAGACAAACTAACAATAGTAAATTTCCTTGAAATATTGCCATAAGATTCTAAAAGTTCAAGTTTATAATAACTTTATCCAAATTTTCTAAGGATTTCAAATGGTCTCTCTACTCTTGGAATTAATTTATGTTTTCTTAAATTATGGAATATTTCTTTTTTAAAATGTAAAAAAATAAATCACTAGGATAAAAGTTCTTTTGAGTGCAATATTTATAGCAATATTTTGGTATCATTCATTGGCTAATTATATGTTTCCCCTGATTTGTTGATGAAGCTTTTAAAAGAATTCAACTTGTTCCTTATTCTCATAGTTTTTAAAGAAAACATTCATCAAGGGTACCATATCAACTTGCGTGTATGGATTCACCCAATACACATTCTTAAATGGATTATAGTGAGTAGTAGTTAAAGGACTAAAATTATAAGAAAACTCTTCATGATGAAGCTAGTATCCCAATCTCTATCACTGTTACTTATCAATCCTCTTCAAAAAGTTTCAAGAGTATAATTTGGAAATTCCATTTATCCATTGATTTTTGGATGATGTAAGTTACTAAATAACAACTTGGTGCCTATCATGTGCCATAATGTCTTCAAAAATTTAATAAGAATATTGACATCTCTAACTTAAATAATATTATTATGAATATCATATAGTTCTGATTTTTTTTTACAATACAAGTCAGCAACATGTGCAGCATCATCAATTTTAGTACATGGAATGAAGTAAGCTATTTTAGAAAAATCGTATACTACAACCATAAAAGAATATTTAGCTATTTGTGTTCTAGGCAGATCTTGGATAAATCTCATAACTATAGAGAATTTAATGAGCATGCTAAAAGGAGAGGAAAATGATATGAAGAGGTCTAGTAAGGATTTATTGGTCGAATGAAAAGAAGGAAGGGAAAGAATAGGGAGTTGACTGGCAAGGGTGGCATGGAGTGTTAGGTGTAATGGTGTAAAGAAACTAAATCATAATGCAAGGGGTAGGAAGGATGAAGTCAAGAAAAACTAAGACCAAGACAAAGCAACAAGAAGGGTAAGGAGTGCTACATGAATGAAGGAGAGAAGAAGAAGAAGAAGAAGAAAAAAGGAGAGAGGAGAAGAGCTAGGTGAGAAAAGTACCTTAAATGTTATTTTAGGAGACTTTTAGCTAAATAAAATCATATAATGGTCTATTTAATGAAAAAATAATGCCAAAGAATGATCAAAGCACCAAAAAATACTATTCAAAAGTTTCTATAAGCATTGGAAAGAGAATCAAAGTAAAATAGAATAAAAATCATATATTTACCAGTCAATGGGTTTAGTAAAACTAGCCAACTAGTGCTATAGAAAATGAAAATGATCATCGTTGGACATATCGGCTGACCTATTTAAGAAATCAAGTGATTGGTATCGGTGAAATTTTAAATTTTCATTTTAAGTCCTATATTAATATAATTTTAAACACATTTTTAAGAAATTTTAAGATTGGTATTCTATAACTACTTCCTTAAAAGAAACTTCATCCAAGAAGTCTTCAAAATGAAACCTCATTGCAAGCTTAAAAATTTTCATAACCTTAAGCCAACAAGTAACAAAAATAGTACACTGCACTTAAAACAAGTAATGGGGTATCATCGCCCCTCAAAAGAGAACATGCTAAGCAAAGAAAGAAATTGACCAATGGTTAAAAACAAGTCTCAAGTTTAAGAACTACTGGAATGAACATTTGCATCATGCTCCACGAGATATGCCTCAAACTTTCTCAACTTGACATCTCATTAATAGGAGTGGGCCACTAGAGAATTATGTCTTGCATAAGTACACTTATGCTGCCTATGTCCCCTTCTTGCCACAACTATGGAACTGAACCTTGATACCAAAATAATCGACCCCTAGATAGTCCTTTTCACACCCCTTATTGTTGAAGTGCTTCTGAAGGTGATAACTTAAACGCAGAGCTCCACTTTGAGGTGTGGAATGTACTAAATAGCCACCTTCTCTATGGGTTTCCTTCACGTTACCAAAGCATCCAGCATCCACCATCTTCTTCTTATTTTTAGATGGGTATTCATGAGTCTCATTAACCTCGACTTCCTTTTGCTCCTAGAACTCCATATACGTGGTTATCCTCTCTATCAATTGTTTAATATGTTAAAGTTGGGTTTCATTCTCCGTCAAATCCCTAAGAAGCTACATCTGATTTAGAAGATACACTACCAAACATAAATTAGCACAAATAGAAAGCAGGTGAACACATAAGTACTTATGGTAATAGTTAGTCACATTAGATAATTGAAGGCTGACACCACAACCCAAACTAATGCTTACTCATAGACTAGCTAGTTTACCTACTCGAACTAAGCTAAGGAAATTCATTTTTACAAAGCAACTTTTGGATTTTCAAACACAAAACCCTCATACCAACCAGTCTTATGAGCTTAAAACATTTAAAAAGTTAAGGAATTTTAAAACAAAACTCTGATATTAATTGGCTCATGCTGCACCTAAAATTCATATTAATCATGTTATTCTAGACATGGTAGAGCATAATGTCATGGATTTATAAAAGTAAGAACATGATGATTGCATATGTCAGAAGCATAAATAACCCTTGCTATCATTATTCTATTATATGACCAAATAATCAAATTATTAAAATACTTAATGATGCACTTAAACAACCACCATAAAGGTTGTCATTGTAATAACACAAGGGTACATAAGTCCCTACTATGTTCATACCCTCTAAAGTGAAGTACTAATCTCGATATGGGTATTTAGGTGATCACACCAAAAGGTAGGCTCTCCACCTTTACATTGGATGCTCATCCACCATGTGTATGCTCTTTGCCTTAGGTAGTACACTACCACATCAACCCACTTATCTAATGAATAACCACAAGTGATGAAGGTATTCTCCAAGTCTATAATCCATCTTTCCTTGATATTATGGTCCTCATAACGCTTAAAAATTAGTAGTTGACGATGCTTGAACTTCTTGATCCAATCCTCCAAAACTTAGGTGGGTAATGGTACTAGCAGTGGCTGTGGTGCTTGGATCTCCCCTTTTATATAAGCATTAATAGTCTCTATTATCACCTAAATATGCTCATAATAGTTGTTGGTGGCCACTGGCACCTAAAGATTAGTATTAATCAAGAACAACCATTTTACTATGTACAAAGGCTTGCAAAACAAATCAACACTAAGGTTATCTATGGCACATTCCCAACCTATTCTCACTTATAGACATTTTAATATTAAAAATACTTGAGCCTTAAGTTATATAAGCAAATAGTTGGGAAACCATTCAAAACAACCTTTCATGCCAACTTAAAATATTTTTATTGTTAAGGATTTTAAAGTAGTGTCTGGAAAAACAAACAAATAAAAAACTTATGTATTAGTTAAAAGTATTTTCAAATGAAACACTTTTAAGATAAAGTTCTAATGCTAACCTATAGCACCCCCTTTTTTCACTACTAAATTTTTTTAAGACATTGTGGAAGTGGAAAAATAATAAACACACCTTGAAAAAATGTGTTGCTACCACTGCACTTAACATAAGATAGAAATTAGCTGCCCATCCGATGTTAAATATAAAGCTGAGAAACAAAACAAATCAAACAATAGAAGAGTGCACAAGAAACATGATAATTAGGTACTAAAGAAACTATTTACAAACTAGTACATGGACATTCCTTGAAATATTCAAATAAATGAAAGAAGATTAAACTAAAATGTAGAATTACAATGGTAGAAAATGAAGGTAGGGTGTAGCTAAAAACGTTGCTTCATTAAAGACCGAACAATAATCTTCAGATGTCCATGCTCTTAAGCCCCAATAACAAAATAGGGTAGGCCCACTACCAACTATCCCCAAAAACATACATGTGGTCCTCTACTCCTTTGAATGAGCAGCTACCGAATAAACATGCACATTAGTATGAGTAAACCAAGTTACCTCCTCAATGGGAGTAACAAGCATATAAGGTCCTTATATAATACAACTATCATACTAAACACATATCATGCTTATGCCATAAAATTATGTATAAATGATCTATCATGGCCATAATATGCATCAGGACATTGCTACACAAGACTCAGACAGATCAAGACTCATCATACTTATCAACATAACATAAACATCATGGATAACAATATACAATTTTATAAGCAGGTTATTCAAAAAAACATATTAGGGATCCTATAATCCATTCACATAATTTCCCATTTAGTCTATTTCCCAAGCTTGCAAATTTCATTAGGTTATTTATGTATAAGCCATTATTTTCTCTTTTCCTTTTCCTTTTTTACCCTTTTTCTTCATCCACATCTTTATCCTTATTCTTATTTTTATTCATATCCTTATTCTTATTCTTAATGAACGATGTATTGTGTACCACCCCATGGTCTCACATACCATAAAAACCTATCCAAACTAGAAGACATAATGTTCAGATAAAACCAAGTAACCAATAATGGACATAAAGTCTAGCTAGAGCCAAGTAACTCACATAGGTGACTGCACCCTTTATTATCGATATCTCCTAGTATATTATTAGTTTCTAGTATAGGTAAAGGACCAAGATCTAAAAGGATCCATCTTAAAGGTAAAGCTTATGGATACTAATAAGTGCTCAAAGGTAGAATAACCCGTAGTACCTAATCGAGGATTAGGTAAACAAGACCTATGCACAAATCGATTATCTTCCACTTTAAGTAATTAGTGTATTGTTTGCCAAGGTTATGTTATCATACAAGACCCATGAAACATTCATGTAACACATCTACAAAATCTTTTCATCATAGCATATTTAATCTATTTTACTAATTAAATATTCCAAAGTCATTAAATAGAATATCATAAATTATGATCCCTTTAATATATCGAATAGGTTCATTAATTCATGAAAAAATGTGCTTTCTCATCATTAAAGGATCATATTATAGCATTTTTCAAAGTCTCAAGGCTTAGCAAGTCCAATAAGAATAGAACAACACACTCTGGCCAAACCAATTGATCTGTTTGACTTAGCTAAACCATAGATTTCCCTCGAACAAGTTAATCAATTAGGTTCAACCAGTCGATAGTTCAAAGACTAGTCTATCAATTCTAATAAATTAGTCAATGGGTTAAAATAGAGAGCTAGCAAAGTCAACATAGACCAACCAATCAATTTGTTTGAGACGACCAGTTAACTTCTATAAGGACTAGTCAATCAGTTTGGCTTAATCAGTCAATCAGTTTGTTCCTAAGCACCATATATCAAAGATTTTACATGGCATTCACAATCTAAAATCTTACGACATCCAAACCAAAACTAGTTAATGTAAAATACCAATACACAATAAGCTCATAAACTAAATCATGATTCATTCTCAAGCAGATCGACTCTATTCTCTCTATAATCTAGCTTTTTCTCAAAATTCTTAACTAATTTGACATGTATCAATTAGAAGCTAAATTCTCACATAAACATATAAAATTAACATTTTACAAAATACATCACAAAACATGCTTATTCATATCTCATTTCAAAGGTAAGAATAACTTACTTAATGCTTAGCAAAGTTTTTCACTAAAGAGGAAAAAGTGATTTCAACTCCCAAAATCTTTAAAAAATAATAAATTAGAACTCAAAATGCATCAAACAACTTTCACAAATTAATAAAGATAACATATTTACCATTCCAAAGAGGAAGATAGAGAATGATTCAGTTAGAGCAACCCAACTTCCTTTTAAATCTAACTCTTTCATCCTTAAAGATGAAACAAGAGGGAGCTAGAGAAAGGATGAGAAGAGTGAAAGGAATTTGAATGTAAGCTCAAAGTGGAGAGAAAATTAACACAAGATCTTAAGGATTTAGATATTTTAGAGGCTGAAAGCAAGGTGAGATGAAGGGTGATTAGGGTTAATTATATCTAACAAATAACTTAATTAATGAGTGAGGTTATGCATCCTAATTTTACAATTTAAGTTTGAGTTGAATGAGTTGATATATTAAGAATAAATTAACTCCTATTTTAGAGGCTGCATGTGATTTTCCAGAGAACATAGGTCAATCTTATCTATAAAATATCGAATATAAGTAGGGAAATGGAAGATCGGTGTGGGAAGGGAATCTCCCAGCCATACAAGAACAATCTGGAAATTGAAGCATAGTTTCTGAGGTGTGTAGAGGAGAGAGAAATAAAAATAAAAGGGTGAGGTCATCATCTACCTCAAATGTCATAATCGAGCCTTCGAATTTATTTGAAGAAACAACTAAATTTGAATAATAATAAAAAAGGTTAAGGATTGGTCAAAAATAGCTTGAAGTTAGATTATCAAAGTTCCATCTTGATGCAAGAAATTCCCTAGACAATTGAGTTTTGAAAACTACATAGGCCGACAAACTAGTTGATCAGTTTAGCTAGATTAGCTGAGTTTTCTACATACCGCTCAATCGGCAATTAGTTTAGTCAAACAAAACCCTTTGCTAAAACATAAATCCAATCAATTGGTTCTTAAAACTAGTTGATTGGTTCTCTTGAAAACTTATTTCATTCAATTTTTCAATCTTTTCTCAAATTAATATATACCTCAAACACAATCATAGTTCCAAAATGAGATCAAACATTATCAAAATTTATCAAAAACAACAATTCTTCATTTTATAACTATTACAAAAATATAGGGTTTTACACCTTTATACCCATGCTAACTCACATCTATACCGATGCACTTTCAAGTTGACATATTTTTGAGTCAACTAACTTTGACTACTAATTTCTTAATTATATTCTTTATAAACTTGCATTTCCTTATGTATTTTCTTATTTTCCACAAGAAGTCCTGGTGTGTGGCCTTGGTCCTTATGACCCACTTATTTATATTTACTTTTCCTCACTATCCCTCTTGTATATTCCTCAACTAATTTTTTGACACATATTATCATCCTTCTCGGCACATTATCTCGAAGTTAGGAACAAGATGAGATGATATTTCAAGGGAGAAGGACACACAAGGTAATTTCAGACGTTGAACATTCTTAGAAACTAATGCATTGACCCTAAAGGCCAACTGAGGAGAGAGATTGAGTTTTGAAGGGAATAATAATATGAATCTTTATCAAACTAGGGCATAAGGCTTAATAGATCTAACGTACGACTAATCAAGCCTTAATTACCAGCTCAAATAGCCTCAGTTATCCAACCTATAAGAAGTCCAAGTCAACTAGCCCTGACCGATTGATTCAATAGGCAAACTCACATAAGATAACTAGCAATTAAACCTCCTAAGCTTGGTTATCTAGCCTAACTACCCTAGATTGTGGGCATTCGATATTTTTCATCTAGTTTCTTTACCTTTGTTCAAGCCCAATAAATAGAGGTGTCCATTAACCATTTTCATCATGTTGTATTAACCATTTCCATCATGTTGTAAACCTACTTAATTTAAAACTATTTGTGCTTTAACTTTTATCTACTTTGTCTCTCTGACATCTGTATCACCCAACTCTCTTGACTTACGACTATTCTATAATAGTAATCAAAAATAAATTGTTAGAATGACATTTATTCAAAATAAAATAGAATACTTTTTTGAATATATATGTAATAACCTAATATCCCATTACTACAAACCATAGTTTTTTATTTTTTTTTATTTTAGTAATCTTAATGGTATTTCTTTTACTATTAATCCCTCTCGCCATAATGAACATTCAATCTTCGAAGACCGTGATTATAGGAATGATTTACGCCAAGTAGGCGCAAATCCTAAAAGAGGAAATTGTTTTAAAATGCTTACCTGCCTAACTTTGGCCCCACCGTGAGACCTCTCCGAATTGACATAACTCTATGAATTACGAGACTAAACACATGCAAAGACTGCAAACCGTCACAGAGTCAATCATACCACAACGTACGTTTGAGTGCGTGACATTTTTCATCCATTAAGTTCACCAGTGTCTTTCCGTGTGAGAGCATCAGAATACTTACTTTTATGAACAAGGAGCGGGTAAAAATCTTCGCGTTAAAAGTTGACGTGAGCAGTTCTCAAGGGAAAAGCCGTAATAGCGACAGCAACTTCATTCTAATATATTTCATTTTCTCGTTATGACACGCTTGATTCGTTTTGAAGAGAATGGCATTTTAATATTTAACACAAACATAATAAAATTAATCATAATACTTTAACGGTTTCTAGAAGAATGTCGTAAGAATATTTAAAAATAAGCTTTAATTTTTTAAAACATAATATATAATAATATGAGAAAATAATAATTATATATATATATATATATATATAATAAAAAGTACTCTCATAACTTTCTTTATATAGTAAAATATAATAATGGTAAACAATTGTCTTCAAAATTCATGTCAAGTTTTGTTATAGAAACGGACGGATGGAGTATTATAGTTTTACTCTTTATTAGAAAGTAGCAATGTAATTAATTTATAGATGATGAATGAAGAAAATATTGAGAGTAAAAGCAACAAAACATTTTTTTTTACCTTTTTAGAATGACTTTTTTAGGGAAAAAAATTATATGCATAATAATTTTCATTCTCTAAAAATAGGATTAATATACTTAAATATTAAAAGGATTACTTTAATAAAATAATATTATTAAGAGTGAAAATATTCACTAACTCAACCCATGTTTGGAGCTATTTATCAAAATCAGTTATCCACGATAATTACTTATTTTAAAAAAAATTTTGCTTAAAAAATTTTAAAATAAAAAATTATCATAGATAACTACTTTTGATAAGTAATTACAAACAAGTCATAAAGTTATTTTTACTTTATCCCTTTCAAAAATAAAGTATTTTAGATGTAATTCTTTATTTTAAAATTAAAGCTTTTTAGAAAGTCAGAATAATTTTCACTTTTACTCTAATTTTCTCTCTCTCTCTCTCTCTCTCTCTCTCTTTTATTATTATGTTATTTTCTAATAAATAATTTTATTAAAATATTAAAGGTAATTTTGTTACCTAGTAAAAAAAGTTGTGTAAATTATTAAGCAAGTTTGCTATTACAAATGAAGGACTAACAATTATAAGGGATAAAGCAACAACCTATTTCAAATTTTCAAAAATTCACTAGACAACCTTGACTAAATGATCTTCCTTACACTTGAGGGATTGTACCATATAACTCTTAAGTGTTTGAATGGAGGATAATCTCATGTGTAACTTTCAAACCTCAAAGTCTTAGGGTGGATTTTTTTAAATTTTGGGTTAGTTTGTATATTTAGTCTATATTCAATGTTGTTTACTCCATTTTCCTTAATTATGAGGAATTGATCCCATACCACATAGAAGAGCACAAAAATTAGCATGATATTACCAAAAAGCAAAAGCCAACCACATACTCCATCCTTTAAAAATAGTTAAACTATCACCAACTCCAATAGCACATAATTAATTAATTGTATGATTTTGTTTCTTATTTTTCTTTACAGTTACCAAATGTCTTATTGTAAATTAAAAAATGAGGGGAAATTAGTAAAAAGCTAATAATAATAATAATAATAATAATAATAATAATAATAATAATAATAATAATAATAATAATAATAATAATAATAATAATAAAGATATACAAGAAAGGTAAAATATGTAATATCTTATAAATGGAGACATTGCATATTTTAAGATGATTTAAAATAAAATATATTGAGAATGCAAAGGGACGTATATGAAATATCATTCAACGCAATATAAAATCCAATGTTTTATGAGCTCACCATAGTAATTATGGAATTGAAGTCTCCTGCGGAGAAATAAAAAAGCTAAATGCCCTTAGCAGTTTTCGAAGTTAGTCAAGCATGATACGGCATAACATTTCGTAACTTGGTTAACTATCACGTTCTTGTACCTGCACCTTTTGTAGTTGGTACGCAAGTGTGAATAAGATCACTATCTCCCCCAACAAGATCAAGAAAAACTCGCCAGGTACTTTTCTGTAAAGCCCAACTACATGTTCTTTAATCAAGCAATAGAAGATAGAAACAGATGGATTAAAGTATAATAGTTGCTGATTATATTGTCGTTGATAATTTTAGAATAGCTGGAGGAATAGTTAATTATACCTTTTCATTTTTAATCATTTGAAAAGTTTAGTCGTCTGCACGCAATTGAAGTCCAATATCACAATGTTGTGTGAACTACCATTAGTCATTTGCATTTCATGGATTAATATGTATACACAAAACAGAACAAAGCAGGAGGGAAGCAGCAGCAATAATCCACTAACTAGTCCCACCAATCAACGCGCTTTGGCTGTGTTGGAAGTTGAAGCCAATAAGTCAAGTACATAACCTCGTTGTTTAAGTAAGGGCATTACTTTATCGCTTTATAGATTAGTGCATTTCACCTGTCTCCCTAAATAAATGAACGACAAGTTAGTCTAACTGATTGGATTTCATTTTTCAATCATTTATTGTAGACTTGTGCACCGTGAAATCGTATGCAGTATGCCTATTTTGTCATATGTGCCTCTGTCGATAAGGAAACAAGCATGGGTGCTGCTCCAATGGTATTACAGCGAGTCTTGAACACTACAAAGGCATATTAGGAAACCTTGCCACAATAACGAACAAAGTGTAAGTGTATAAACAACCTTTATCATAAGTCTAGGCACCTCTAAGTAAGTGACCCCAACATCCCAAAATCCCCTCAATGCCACCAGCAACTATGCATAATCAAACATAACTCCGATATCTCATCAAATGAATCACAATCGGATTCATAGAGAAATCTATCCTCCTTATAGCTAAGGTCACATAGCAAAAGAGTCTAATCCATGTAATTTACCTATGAAAGTTAAAATAATGGGTGCAAAGATAGTAGTAAAAGCAGCTCTAGCCACCAAGGCAGTTGAGGTATGAGAAGCACTAAAGTAAAAAAAAAATAATAATAATAATAATAATAATAACTTGTGCTTATAGAGAAATGACAGAGAATGTACTAGTTACCACATCAATCTATGATTTGTATCTGCCTAACTGATCATATTTAAGAGTTTGCCTAAAAGGCCCATTTTAAATTCTTTAGCACAATAAGCCTAACCACCACTTCCTATAAAATAAGATGAGGAAATTGTACATCCCCTTGATGACAGGGCTCTAAGCACATAGGCTGTGTAGTCTATTATGACCTCTGTTGTTATTCCACTCTAGCTTTAGTCTAAATATTACTCCCTTGAGCCACTTTTTGATAACTATAAAATAATCAAATTATTTATGGCTCAACATCCCATAAATTTGGCACTAAATTAGCCTATCTAAGTAATTCAATCCTAGGTTATCTAATCAAAACTGTCAATAAACATCATACCTTCAATCACTAACTCTAGCACTAGCTAGAACTCTAACCCCTATTGATCCTTATATAATGACCACACTAGCCATGGGTACAGTCATTCACCCTCTTGTCAATACTCTAGTGCTTGGGCTTCCTCTTGGCCCCTAAAGTCCTATACTATAATACTCTAAAATTTTATGTAATTTTAATCTTGACTAATTAATATTTTAGCCTAAAATAAATTCTAATTTTTGAGTCAATATATATTTTTTTAGCCTACTCTAACCCTAGATATTTGATAGATAAATTTTTAGATGAAATTCCTAAAAAAAAATCTCAACCTAATGAAAATCCTAACCCTAAAAAAAAATTTCTTTCCTTTCTCCTTCCTTTTCTTTCTTTTTTTTTCCTTCCCTTGGAGTTCACCCTAGCTGTAACACCCCCAAATTTACTACTGAAAAATTTCGTTTAATTTCAAAAAAAGTTTATCGAAAATAAGAGATAACGCTTGTAAATTCGGGGGCATTACCGCCACACTTATTACCAGAACGGTTCACTCCTACCGTCCCAGTACTAAGTGCTAAGGCTAAAACAGGTTAACCAACAAATACGAGTTGTTAGCATAACACATTCATGGGTAAAACCTAAGTAATACAGAATCAGAGTGCGGAAGTTCAAAGTACAATTCAAGATACGGTTTAAGGTTTATGAAAGTTGAAACGTCATACACTTAAGACAAATAAACTTAAAATACATAAGAAAGGTGAAGTGATAACAGACTCCAGCCACGCCACTCTCGATCCCCAAGCTAGATTCGAACTCAGCTCTCGGTCCCGCCCAACGCCTCATAAGCATCATAGGCATCAAATATAGTCACCTACCTGCACTAGATCAGTGGGGCCTTCTGCTCGTGGGAATAAGCAGCACCCGTGAAACGGGTGGTCAGTACGCTTCGTACTGAGTAAGGTAACCGAATAACTAAGGCCGAACAGACAAAGTACACAATACAAGCATGATCATATAGGCACATAAGATAATACCAATAGTGAGGCCGATTATGTTCCAATTAGACTTATCCTTTAAATCTCTTATTACCATACTCAATTCCACATACTCTTTATTAATCCATGTAAGTGCAAGTGCCCCACTATTATAACCGGTGGACCGGAGATATGTACAGGGCAGAACGCTCCTGACCACTATTATTTGCCGGTGGTTCGGTCTCCAGGGCAAAACGCTCCTGGCCACTATTATTTTCCGGTGGACCAGTTTGGCCCCGACTCACATGGTGTTCCACTGTAAGTATTTAGTATCTTTCCCATGTCTTATCGATTTTATATTTGGTTTGCTGAGCGCGGAAACCCCCACTATTATAGCCGGTGGACCGGAAATATATACAGGGTAAAACACTCCTGGCCACTATTATTTGCTGGTGGTTCGGTCTCCAGGGCACCCGGCTCCTAGCCACTATTATTCGCCGGTGGACCGGTCTGGGCCCGGCTCAGCATCTTCCTTTTTAAGTAATTAGTATTTTATGGTATCTTTTTCAACGAGTTTCCGCCCTAGACATGCATGGCTAACTTCAGCTATACTCATCCTCCCAAGATGGCCCGTCTCATATCTTGAGACATTTGCGCCTCCTAACTCGCCCGACATCCTCCCCTTAATTAGCTTACTCACTCCGAAACCCGTCTCCTAAGTGTGTGGGTCTGGGCCCATCACCTTTTACCCCAAAGTCCACTCACTACCTTCCCTTAGGGTTTTCTCTAGAAAACCCAACTTGGGCCTAGGTGGCCCACTCCCTTTCTACCTCGTACATCCGGAACCGTCCTAGCACCCCTACACCTCACGACCCTTCGGTTCAACCCCCATTCCATGTCACCCTCTTCTTCACTTATGATTTTAATACTCCCCTTTTCTTCTCTCCCCTGACAGCTAGAGTTCTTTCTAAACTCTAACCCCGTCTCCTACGCACCCTTATTTTGGTCCACGTACTATTTTTCACTCGGAGCCCCCAAACACCCAAACAACACCTCTCTTACCTTCCACACACCCCAAGGAACCTTTCTATACGTAAGGTTTGCCCCCATGCAGACCGTAACCACCCCATGCAACCCTTATTTCTCCCATCCCTTCTCTAACCGACTTATTTCCCCCCTTTTGTTATTTCTTCCCGAATCTTTTCTTCCATGTCCCCAAACTATGTCACCACACCAAATTCCCTAGCATACATGTCCTAAGGCCACAGCACATCATAAATTGAAGCACATTCACATTAAACATAATACAGGTAATTCACACAGACGTACCTGGATCAATGTTGCGCTACACGTAAGGCATATAAGATAGTGACATTTAAAGCATAACACATAAGTACATCACATGAGCATATAAGACATCCACAACCAATAGTTCACATATCACACAAGTGGCCTTAGTTAGACCCTTACCTAAATCGGCGCCGGGCTTGGAGCACGCTCCTACACCTCCTGGGGGTTTTGACCCGGTTCACCTATAAGAGGGAAATACTTAGGGTTAATCTCCCTCTACCGGAATTACCAAAATTCCTATCTTACCCCTATCATGGCCTAATACTAAGGCTAATATTAATAATAGTAGTTTATAATTAAAAAGGTGGGGTTATTATTATTCTCAAGGTAGTTAAACAAATGACCACTAATCAAGACACGCCTTAGTAAAATCCATAGTTATCAAGTAAAGGGTTTTAATATTACTAATAACAATATTATTATTAACACCAATAATAATAGTAAAAATACTACGAATAATAGTAATAGTGGTTACAATGATAATAACGTTGATAATAACAATTGAAATCGTAGTAATATCGGTGATGATAATAATAATAATAATAATAATAATAATAATAATAATAATAATAATAATAATAATAATAATGATGATGATGATGATAATAATGATGATAGCAACAACCATGATCTGATAATAATCATAGTAATAGTAATAATAATAATGATGATAATAATAATAATAACAACAATAATATTGGTAATGATAATAATACTAATAATAGTTCAAATAGCCATAATAAAAAAATAATAATGAGGATAACACAACGATAATAAGAGTCAGAACAATAACATAATAATAATAATAATAATAATAATAATAATAATAATAATAATAATAATAATAATAGTGAAAATAATGGTGATAGCAATAACGATAGTAGTAATAATGATAATAACAATAAGGATAATGAAAATAATGATAATAATAATGATAACAACAACAACAACACAATGACCATAATAATAATAATAATAACAATAACAGTGGTAACGATAATACTAGTAATAATGTAGATAATGATAATAAGAGTACTAAAAGTAATAGTATTAAATAATAATGATAATAAGGATATTAATGATGGTAATAGTAGTTAAAGTAATGAGTGTGGTACATATAACGATAGAGTACTAAAAGTAATAGTATTAAATAATAATGATAATAAGGATATTAATGATGGTAATAGTAGTTAAAGTAATAAGTGTGGTAAATATAACGATAGTAATAATAATAATAATAATCATAATAATAATAATAATAATAATAATAATAACAATGTTAATGACAGTAATAATAATTTTGATAACATTAGTCATAATAATAATACTAAGGGTAAGAACAATAACAATAATGGCAACTACAACCACCATAACCATATTATTAATAATAATGATAATGATAGTAATATTAATAGTAACAATACTAGTATTAGTAAAACTACTAAAATAATAATAATAATAATAATAATAATAATAATAATAATAATAATAATAATAATAATAATAGAGATACTAAAAATGTTAGTCATAGTTAAAGTAACACATGTGATAATGATAATAATAATAATAATAATAATAATAATAATAATAATAATAATAATAGTAATAACGACAATAATAATTATAATAACAATGAGAATAATAAGAGTAATAATAATAACGATAATAATAAAAATAGTAATTATAATAGTAATGATAATAGTAGTGATAATAGTAATAAGGATAATAATAGTAATACTAGCAATATTAACAATAATAATAACTTAATAGGGTGTGGTATTGCTTAATACCATTAATTAGAAGTTCTTAGGGGTAATGTTAGGGCCTGTCAATAATAATAATAATGGTAGTATTCGTAGTAATTATAGTAATAGTGTTAATAATAAATAGATTAATAATATTAAATTTTATTAACCACTTATTTTATTCCAGATCTAGGGTTTTAGGGAGTTGGACCACCTGGCTGGGGTGGTGGCACCGACGGCGGCGGTGGAGGAGGAAGAAATTGGGAAAGGTGGCTATGGAGGCTAAAGGAGGAGAAACTAGGGGAAAGTGGAAGTGTAGGGTGGTAGAGCAGGCACTCCTGGTGGTTTTGGGGGGTGGTGATGGTGCTGCAAGTGGCGGTACAGCCGGTGGCGGCGCCACAAAGGTGGCGTAGGGCTGGAAGGGTCGATTTGGGGAGAGATTTTCTCACGGCCGGGGTGGCATGTGCGGCACGAGGCAGGGAGGCTAGGGGGGTGGTTGTGTAGAGGGGGTGCAGGGAAGGTTGTGGGGGCAAGGGTAGGCGGTAGGGGTGGCTGACGGCGGAGGAAGTGGCGGCTGAAGATGGGGCGGCGCGAAAGTTACTCTCTGGTTTCCAGGTTTTCCAACCTGATTCCAGCAAAGATTAGGGCTATATATAGGCCAAAGGGGACGGGAAACGATAAGCTTTGAGGGGGGGAAGTTAGGGGTTAGGGTTAGGGTAGGTTGTCCGGCATAGTTGGCCGGTGTACAGTCTGAAATTTACAGACCATAATTGCTTGGGAAATGGGGGATTTTCGTGCGGGAGGAGGGTTGTGCCGTTTGGTCACATCCATGGGGAAGTCAACGGGGAGAATAGGGGCGAAATGACCGGTGAGAATGGCGTGTCGTTGAAGCTAAGATTCCCGACAAAATTTTCGGTGCCAGGCGAGAGGTAGAAGACAAAGTGCAGGTGGGGCGGACCGGCGGTTCAGCCGGAAAGAAGGGAATGAAAGAAAAAGGTCGAACCAGCTGGGAGGAAGGAAGAGGTGCGCGGGGGTGCTAGGCTGCGCAGGGGGGTGTGCTGGGCCTAGCAAGCCGGCCCAAGTTGGGGGAGAATAGAAAAAAAAAAGAGAAGGAAAGGAGAGAAAAGGAAAAAGAGGGAAAAAGGAGGAAAAGAAAAAGGAAAAAGAAAGGGAAATTAGTGGTTGGATTAATTAGTATGATTTGGGTAATTTGGGATGTTTAATAAAATATAATTATCAAAATAATAATTAAATTCTATTTTTAGGTTAATTTAGGGATTTTTGAAGGAATTTTCTTAAATTCCATTTTAATTAAACAAAACACTTTAATTTTCTCCAATTAGATTATTTATAAATTTTATATTAATTTGAAACTATTTTATCCTTCTTATTTTAAATAAATTAATTTATTTAATAAATTTCTAAAATAAAATCCTTACTTATCTTAAAATACCAAAAGTCCTTCTATTTAAAACACTTATAAATTCCTTCTTAATTTACCCTAATTAATCCCCTTTTTATTTTAATAAAAGTAAATTATTTAATTAATTTTCAAAATAAAATCTTATTTAATGGTAAATAATAAAATTAGAATTTTCGGGGCATTTCACTAGCCTACATTTTCCTTCTTTCCTATTTTTTTTCTCTCCAATTGACTTGCACCCACGTCCAATGCAAACATTTTCCTTCCCTCTTGTTAAATTTTCCTTCTTTATTTCTTCTTTCTCCCTTTTCCCTTTTCGACCCAAAAGGTCCTTGCACACACCCTTCCCCGTCTTCTTCTTTCCTAGCCTTGCATTGCCTACCCTTTTTTGACAACCTTCACTTACCACACTAAACCCAAGTAGCCTTTTCCACCCTACAACCTTTTCCTCCTCAACCTTGTGTCGTCCTTCCCCTATAATAAACTAGCCATTCCCTCACCTACCCTTTGCACAACAAACCTAGATCCCCTTTCCTCATTAGTTTTCCCCCCTCCCATACCCTTGCACATACACACATATATATAGACACACACACATAGATACCTTTTCTTCTCCTTCTTTATTCCATCCACCAATCGAGTCATCATCAAGTCTTACCCCCCAATCATCCTACTATGTTTTCCTTCTCCTCACTACCATCGTTGTCATAATAGCACCACCACCACTATCGACTCTTATTTTCCTCTCCTCCATCTTTTGTTCCCTTTCCTTGGCTCTACCCCACTCAACCCTAGACCACTTTGATAAAGAACCACCTTGATCCTACACTATTAGCCTCCTTCCAAACTTAATCGCTGCCCACAACCCACAAACACTACCTTTTTTGTTAACCACAACCTTAAACCCCAACTTTTCTTGCTTTTTGTTCTTTTTTCACTATGCCTAGCTATACACCACACCACAATTCTAACCGTCGCTATCACCACCACCCTAACTACCACCTTCATTACCACCTTAACCACCCTAATGACCACTAATATCATCACCCTTCTAATGGAAATATGCCCTAGAACTAATCATATGTTATAATTTATATTTGCATATTTAGAGATTGTGCTTATTAATAAAAGTATCAAATGATGTTATTCATTCAAATGCTGTTATCCCTTTGAATAATTATTCTTTATGTAGATAATCAAGTATGTGACTGGATTGTGGAACTCTACTAATAGATAGAAAGATTATTATTCAAGAACTGTCCCTAGTCTAATATCATCTAATTAAGGGATATTAGTGATTATAAGACTAGTATGTTGATTAGTTGATGATCATGTTCCACTGATCATTGATATGAGATATCAAACTAGTAACATAGATACATGTTAGGGAACATGATATTGGACCGACCCAGTAGGAGGAGACTGCATTAAATATTGTGCAAAGTGTCATCAGTGTTCTCTAAATTGTATATCGTCCTTTGACCTGAGATCTTCGTATTTGCCTGTATGATGATCATTCTGTTTTAACTTTACTAAACGTTACCCTTATTAGGGGTGATCATAAAGGTATTGATTAGACATGTTGTGAATCATATAGAGGCACATAGTTGATCAAGATGGGATTTGTCCCTCTCATGACATGAGAGAGATATCTTTGGGCCCCTCGACAAGTATGACTAATGTTAGCATGGCCATGTGCAAACGAGGTGTCATTTGTTTAAGGTTAGTCTTACTTGGTGATCGAGAAAGAATGTGATTGAACATAGCAAGGATGACACGACAAATGCCTTGTGTTCAATCTAAATATCGTGTGACAAAATAACAAATATACGGGTTATTAATAGGTTATGTCGAGCATAGGACATTTGCGTAATTTGGGTAGTCATAACTTCTTGCTAGAGACCTCTTATGATTTGTGGGCCCAAAAGGAGTTTTGGTCCATTGCCAATATTACGTGAACTTACAGGGTCGCACACCGAACTGAACTGGATCAAAAGAATAAGATGAGATCCTAATATGATTAATATCTCATCAAGGCAAAGTGGTTTTAATGTGATTAAGGCCCAAGTCCAATGCCTCTAGGTGGGCTAGAGTGTTAATATAAATACCCAAGCTGGGGTTTTATTATATACACACCTTTTTTCTCTCTCTCTAAGTGGGAGAAAATAACCTAGCCACCAACACTGGTTATTCACGAAATTGAGAGAGTGTTCCATTGGCGCTAGCACGCTTCCTTAGTGATCTAGATTCAAAGTGTGTGGATACCGGTAGAGGTGTGACAGAATTCACACTCGCTCGCTCAAAGGAGATTGAAATCAATCAATTGAAACAAACTCAATTGGATCAAGCAGGTTCGTCTTAAATCTAGCATATATTCCTGGTAAATTTAGCCTTTGTTTTTTTTCCGCTGCCTTGTGTTTCGCTTGGCTAAATTCCTACAGTGGTATCAGAGCAAAGTGCTATGATTTATTTCGGCCTGTTGAATTTGTTCTTTGTTTC
Organism: Tamarix austromongolica; assembly: GCA_039764185.1. NCBI lineage: Eukaryota > Viridiplantae > Streptophyta > Magnoliopsida > Caryophyllales > Tamaricaceae > Tamarix > Tamarix austromongolica. The sequence continues at coordinate 37,143,331 of CM077816.1, read as the reverse complement.
GATAGGGGTTGATGTGATCTTTCCCTTATTTGCTCTAATATGTATTTTTTTTATATTTGGATTAATTGATTTGGTCTAATTTCATAGATCTAATTGATTGAATCTTTTGATTCGGTTTTATTTTATCATCTTTATTTGATGATAAATTTGATTGATTTATGGGATTCAAATGGTTAATATCTTAAGTTTATGAATATGTTGTACATATCATTTTATGTGGTAGTAGATTTGATCTACTAGTTTCAGTTTTGGTTCTTGTTGGCGGCTATGATTAGGGTAGATGCATATGCATAATTTTGAAATATCAATTCAAAGGTTGTATTAATTTGAGTAATTTATTATGGCCTTTTGAATGAGATTTCATTAATTTTATGAGTTATGTAACGTCTATTCAATAAAGATAAATTAATGCGATTAATTTATATTAGATAATTAAATATGATTTGATTATAGAAATTAAATATGATTTAATTTATATTAGATAATGAGATTTCATTAATTTGATGAGTTATGTAATGCCTTTTCAATAAAGGTAAATTAATGTGATCAATTCAATTGATGGAAATTAATGTGATTAATTCATATTGGTCTATTAAATATGGTTTGATTAAGGTGTTTTAAGTCCAATAGGGATTGGACGGGTTTTGGATTGATTGGATCAATTCGTTTAATTTTTTATTATTGAAATTTATTAATGTCATTAATTTAATAACCGCTGCCAGGGGCACTTCCCTTATCCCTATGTTATCTTATTTTGCACATGCTTGTATGTTACTTTTATGTGATAAATGCATGAGTACAGGTATGGAGCAGTTTATCATAGTGATATAGCATGGCCTCATTTAATACGACCTGCATGTCGTTATGTAATTTTGTAATGGTTTTACGGCCTATGAGTCGTTAAGTATTTTGTAAATATTTTCTTCCATTCATAGATCTCTTGTATTTTAGGACACCCTTTTGTATGTATCCTTAGTGCTATTAGCTAGATCATTAGGATGTAATGTACATCCTAAATGATAGGAGTTTGGCACTTGAAGCAAAGGATTTGCCTTGGAGAGTTCAAGACTGGTGGTGTTCGAAGAAGAGTAGTGGCAATTGGTTGCCGGTCAATTTTGTTCTGAGGCCATGCTATATCACACACTTAGTATTCTATTGCTTATTTACTTCGTATATTCTATGTAGCTATCATTTGTGAATGTTTTGCGTCCCTTTAATATAAGTCTTAAATGCCTTCCCAATACCTCATGCTATTAACACCAGTATCATCATTGAATGGGTTTGCCAAAGCAGAGCATTCATGATTATCTTGGTATAATAGTTTGTGATGATTCTTATTTGTTAAACGTATTGGTTGGACTTCACAAGGCTATCAAAATAGTTTTGGGCCTTGAGGCATAAGGTTGGGAATGACATGACATTAGATGTCACCCAACAACCAAGAGTTACATAGGATGTAATTAGTAAGGTGTTGCTTACCTAAATTACTAGTATCTTAAGTGATAAGCCAAAGCTTACTTACGTGTTAGTGAATTATGGGTCCTGGCCTACAAAATCTCAAAGGGAAAATGAGATTTAGTGGGAGATTCTTTTACTTTGGCGAGTATATAGAATCTAATTTTAAGAAGCAAAAATTTAAATCTTCGCATATCTTTTGTTGTAGATCAATATGGCAAATAATAACACCAACACATTCTCACTGCGATCGGTCCTTGAGAAGGAAAAACTAAATGGAAATAACTTCCTCAACTGGCATAGAAATTTGAGAATAGTTCTCACTCAAGAAAGGAAACACTATGTCCTAGAATAGGACGTCCTTCAGAAACCGGCAGCTAATGCCCCACGTGCCGAGCAAACTACTTATCGTAAGCACAAAGATGAGTCATTGGATGTAGCTTGTCTAATGTTATCTTGCATGCAATCAGACCTTCAAAAACAGTTTGAGCGCATGGTTGATGCCCATGATCTTATTAATGAACTCAAGAACTTTTTTGAGAAACAAGCTCGAGTTGAAAGGATTGAGACTACAAAAGCATTGTTCTCATGCAAGCTCACAGAAGGGAACCCAGTCAGTCCACATGTTCTTAAGATGATTGCCTATGTTGATTATCTTGAGAGATTGGATGTTCCCATTAACCAAAAGTTGGCTACGAATCTGATCCTGCAATCGTTGCCTGAGTCATATGATCAGTTTATCATGAACTACATCATGCATGATCTCAAGAAATCGCTAACTGAGTTGTATGGGATGCTAAGACTGCTGAACAAAACATTAAGAAGCCAAATAATGTTTTAATGGTTCAAAAGGGAAAAGGTTTCAAGAGAGTTGGTAAAGGTAAAGGAAAGGTTAATCCCAAAGGTAAGGGTAAGACTCCAGTTAAGAACTGGAACAAACTTAACAAGGCCAATCCTAAGCCTGGACCAACTGCTGACCATCAATGCTTCTATTGTAAAAAGTCTAGCCACTGGAAGAGAAATTGTAAGAAATACATGGAAGATAAGAAGAATGGCTTGGTTGAAGCCACAACTTCAGGTATTTATGTTATAGAAGTAAATGTTACTACTTCTACTTCTTCATGGGTATTAGATACCGAATGTGGATCTCACATTTGTACAAATGTGCAGGGTCTAAAGGAGAGTAGAAGAATGGAAAAAGGGCTAAATCCCCATTTTCTGGTAACAGTCAAAGGGCTGATGAATTATTAGGCCTCATACATACTGATGTTTGTGGACCAATAAGTTCAATTGCTAGAGGAGGGTTTCAATACTTCATCACATTTACTGATGACTTTAGTCGATATGGTTATGTTTATCTTATGAAACATAAACATGAATCATTTGAAAGGTTCCAAGAATTTCAAAATGAAGTACAGAACCAACTTGGTAAAACTATTAAAGCTCTTCGATCCGATCGAGGAGGTGAATACTTGAGCCAAGCTTTTGATGACCATCTTAAAAGATGTGGAATAGTTTCACAACTCACTCCACCAGGAACTCCACAGTGGAATGGTGTATCTGAACAGAGGAATCGAACTTTATTAGATATGGTTCGATTAATGATGAGTCACACCGATCTTTCAATCTCTTTCTGGGGCTATGCTCTTGAGACCACAGTGTTCACACTAAATAGAGCTCCATCAGAAGCAGTAGAAAAGACTCCGTACGAGATATGGACTGGAAAAGTTCCAAGTTTATCTTTTCTCAAGATTTGGGGTTGTGAGGCATATGTAAAACGTTTGACCTCAAGCAAGCTTGAACCCAAATCAGACAAATGCTTCTTTGTGGGATATCCTAAAGAAAATAAAGGATATTACTTTTCCAACCGCACCGAGAACAAAGTGTTTGTTGCTCGGCATGGTGTATTCCTAGAAAGAGAATTTCTTTCTGGAAGAGCCAGTGGGAGTAAAGTACATCTTGAAGAAATTCAAGAGCCACAGGATAATGATCCCAATGTAATAGAGCCTGAGCAGCCTTTATAATCTATTATAGGGCCTGCAGAAGTGGAAAGGGCTCCATGTAGGTCTACAAGGGTGTGTCACAAGCCAGAGAGATACATGTTTCTCATGACTGAACATCGTGATGTATTATTGTTAGACAATGATGAACCCTTAACATATGAAGAAGCAATGATGAGCTCTAACTCCGATAAATGGCTCAACGCCATGAAATCCGAGATGGAATCCATGGATAAAAACTAAGTATGGACTTTGGTTGATCCGCCTGATGGTTGTAGAACCATTGGGTGCAAATGGATTTTCAAGAAGAAACTTGATAAAGATGGCAATGTGGATGTTTTTAAGGCACATCTAGTGGCTAAAGGTTTCAAAAAAAATTATGGTACTAACTATGATGAAACCTATTCATCTGTTGCTATGCTTAAATCCATTCGGATCCTTCTAGCAATTGTTGCATTCCATGATTATGAAATACGGCAAATGGATGTCAAAACTGCATTCCTTAATGGTTATTTACAGGAGGATGTGTATATGACACAACCTGAAGGTTTTGGGCATCCTAACATTGCTGGAAAGGTATGCAAGCTTAAGAGATCCATTTATGGGCTTAAGCAAGCATCTCGGAGTTGGAATCTTCATTTTGATGAAGTAGTCAAAGAGTTTGGCTTCATCAGATGCGAAGAAGAGTCTTGTGTTTACAAGAAGTTTAGTGGGAGTGCACTTGTTTTCCTTGTTCTTTATGTGGATGACATACTCCTTATTGGAAATGATATTCCTATGCTACAATATGTAAGGACATGGCTAGGTAATTCGTTTTCAATGAAGGATCTTGGCGAGGCAGCCTATATTTTAGGGATCAAGATCTATAGGGATAGATCAAGAAAGTTGATTGGATTAAGTCAGAGTACTTATATCGACAAGATCCTCTATAGGTACAATATGCAAGACTCCAAGAGAGGTTTCTTGCCTATGCAACATGGTATGGCTCTTAGCAAGACTCAGTGTCCTCAGACACAGGATGAGAGAGACTGCATGAGTAGAATTCCATATGCTTCAGCCATTGGTTCTATTATGTATGCCATGTTGTGTACTCGACTAGATATCTCATATGCCATTAGCATAGCAAGCAGGTTCCAATATGACCCTGGTGAGAGTCACTGGACTATAGTCAAGAACATTCTCAAGTACTTGAGAAGGACAAAGGAAATGTTCTTGGTATATGGAGGAGAACAGGATCTGTTGGTAACTGGTTACACAGATGTGAGTTTCCAAACAGATAAAGATGATTTCCGATCGTAGTCAGGTTATGTATTTTGCCTTAACGGTGGAGCTGTGAGTTGGAAGAGTTCAAAACAAGACACAGTTGCTGATTCTACAACAGAAGCTGAGTATATTGCTGCTTCAGAAGCATCAAAGGAAGCAGTGTGGATTAGAAAATTCATCACTGAACTAGAAGTGGTTCCTAGCATTCTGAGTCCAGTTTGGTTATACTGTGACAACCATGGAGCTATTGCACAGGCTAAGGAGCCAAGGTCTCATCATAAGACCAAGCACATACTCAGGAAATATCACATCATTCGAGAGATTGTCCAAATGGGTGATGTGAATTTGTGCAAGGTCCATACAGATGCAAATATTGCTGATCCATTAACCAAACCTCTCCCACAACCTAAGTATGAACGTCATACTAGTTCACAAGGCATTAGGCTTATACATGATTGGTACTAGTGCAAGTGGGAGACTAATGGAAATATGCCCTAGAACTAATCATATGTTATAATTTATATTTGCATATTTAGAGATTGTGCTTATTAATAAAAGTATCAAATGATGTTATTCATTCAAATGCTATTATCCCTTTGAATAATTATTCTTTATGTAGATAATCAAGTATGTGACTGGATTGTGGAACTCTACTAATAGATAGAAAGATTATTATTCAAGAACTGTCCCTAGTCTAATATCATCTAATTAAGGGATATTAGTGATTATAAGACTAGTATGTTGATTAGTTGATGATCATGTTCCACTGATCATTGATATGAGATATCAAACTAATAACATAGATACATGTTAGGGAACATGATATTGGACCGACCCAGTAGGAGGAGACTGCATTAAATATTGTGCAAAGTGTCATCAGTGTTCTCTAAATTATATATCGTCCTTTAACCTGAGATCTTCGTATTTTCCGGTATGATGATCATTATGTTTTAACTTTACCAAACGTTACCCTTATTAGGGGTGATCATAAAGGTATTGATTAGACATGTTGTGAATCATATAGAGGCACATAGTTGATCAAGATGGGATTTGTCCCTCTCATGACATGAGAGAGATATCTTTGGGCCCCTCGACAAGTATGACTAATGTTAGCATGGCCATGTGCAAACGAGGTGTCATTTGTTTAAGGTTAGTCTTACTTGGTGATCGAGAAAGAATGTGATTGAACATAGCAAGAATGACACGACAAATGCCTTGTGTTCAATCTAAATATCGTGTGACAAAAGGACAAATATACGGGTTATTAATAGGTTATGTCGAGCATAGGACATTTGCGTAATTTGGGTAGTCATAACTTCTTGCTAGAGACCTCTTATGATTTGTGGGCCCTAAAGGAGTTTTGGTCCATTGCCAATATTACGTGAACCTACAGGGTCGCACACCGAACTGAACTGGATCAAAAGAATAAGATGAGATCCTAATATGATTAATATCCCATCAAGTCAAAGTGGTTTTAATGTGATTAAGGCCCAAGTCCAATGCCTCTAGGTGGGCTAGAGTGTTAATATAAATACCCAAGCTAGGGTTTTATTATATATACACCTTTTTGCTCTCTCTCTAAGTGGGAGAAAATAACCTAGACACCAACACTAGTTATTCACGAAATTGAGAGAGTGTTCCATTAGCGCTAGCACGCTTCCTTAGTGATCTAGATTCAAAGTGTGTGGATACCGGTAGAGGTGTGACAGAATTCACACTCGCTCGCTCAAAGGAGATTGAAATCAATCAATTGAAACAAACTCAATTGGATCAAGCAGTTTCGTCTTAAATCTAGCATATGTTCCTGGTAAATTTAACCTTTGATTTTATTTCGCTGCCTTGTGTTTCGCTTGGCTGAATTCCTACACCTTCTTCCACCCATCACCACCATATCGACCGCCAACTATTACTGTGTCTGCCACCACACCATCGATGTGCCCTCTTCTATTCACCACCCTTGTCCAAGACTTTTACATTTTAGTTATCTCAATTTTTCCTCCATCTCAATTTTCTTTTCCTTAGTTTTCCCATGTTTAATTACCCTAATAATCTTGTGTTTTTTTACTTTTAGGTGATATTGTAGTCGTATTGGTGAAGGAATTATATGTCTTACGTGCTTATAGATCGAAGATGATTGAATAAGTATATATGTCATAGTTAGGGCTTTTATGTATAATATGTGTATCTGTATATGATATCAAATTTAGAATTATTATGTAGCTAATGTTGTTATTTTAATGATATATATGTTATATCGTGGGATGTAAAAGTGAAAAAGTTGTGGAAAGATGTATTTTGGGCATATTGTGGGTTGGCATAAATTGGGGTATATGAAAAATATATAAAATTGTGGTTATGCATTTTTTTAAAAAATAAATATATGGAAGTTGAAAAATAATTCATATTGTGACTCGTAAGGTTTTTGTGGGATTATGGGTATTATAGTTTTTATAGGGGCATTTGGGAAAATATGTGTTAAAAATAGAATGTTGGGTATTATAATGTGATAATAAGTTCAAAATAGGTTACCTATAGTATGTGAAATGTTTGGGGTGAATAGAAATGATATAAGTCTAAATAATGAGAAAATTAACTTTAAACAAGAATGCTAACCCTAATGGCATAATTATTATCAAATGTGTTTAGTATTAGAATTTGACCTTAAGTTTTGTATAGGTTGTTAATATTGGCATTTTAGGTATGCATTTAAATTTTTTTGGTTATACGAGTCTCATGGGAAATTTTTTTGTTAAATTATGAAATTAGAGTTTTGTAGGAAAATGGATTAGTCATCCTAAAGGCAGGTGTTATCACATGTGTACGACATTGGAGTTAAAAATTAATTTGTGAGTATGTTTCCAATAACAAAATTTTAAGTATGGATATTCGATTTGGTGATAAAATGACTAGTGGGGGAGAAGTTATGATTGAATTATAAAATTAGGGTTTCTTAGGGGGATTATTCTTGTCCTTGGGAAAATATATTGGTTCATATGCCTTGGGAAAATAAATAAACATACCTTAGATATTAATAATTTACAATGAAATGTCATATGAGTTAAGAGTGGTTATACATGGTAGCTCCACTAGATGATAATAGTGGTCAAGAGCTTTTTGCCCTACAGCTATACGTATCTATTTCATCAGATAAGAATAGTGGTCAGGATGTTTATACTTTGGGATTGTACTTGTCCATTCTACATGATGAGAATAATGTCTAGGAGCTTTATTATAACACCCCAAAATTTCTATTACTAAAAAATTTCATTTTAAGTGGAAGCATATAATCAAATAACTAGTCATTACTGCCATAATTGATAGAAGTCTTGCTTACCATACCATCTTTACATCAATAAAAAGGAAAAAGAGTTATAAAGTAAAACATGATAGATAGAAATTGAGGGAATATTAATAATCATTGGATAAAAGTTTTGAGGTTTACATTAACTATAATAATCCTAAATACAAAACGGGATACCATGGATCTAAAAGCCCAAAAAAATATCTATTCAGAACAAACATCTAGATAAAGTAACTATATGCCCAAAATCTAATATCAAAATCACTCTTGCACATATAAATCATCAAAGGTTGAAAACTCATCCACTAGGTCATCCTTGACTTGCATAATGGCATTTGGGCCATCTACTCGTGGGAATGAGTGTAATACCCCAAAACCATAGTTTAGGAAATTACAATAAAATAGGGATTTATTAGTGAAATTCATTAAATAAATTAATTTAATAAAATAATGAGAGTAATTAAGAAAAAAATGGAGGGGAATAATAAAGAATTTAAGTAGGGAAGACTAGGGTAATTTGCTAAATAAAATAGAATTTAGGAGGATTTACCCTAAAAATTTCTAAATTAATATAAAAAGGAATTTTATTATTATTTTAATAATTTTTATTATTTTCAAATATTCAAAAATACCAAAATATCCTAAACACCCTAACTAACCTATTTTCCTTTTTCTTTTTTTCCCTTTTTCATGTTTCCTTCCTTTTTCCTTTTTTCCTCTTTCTTTTTCTCATTTTCTTTTTCTCCTCTTCTTCCCCTAATTAGGCCACAACCGTGTGGCCCAACTCCCCCGTTCTCTCTTCTCTGCCCCGTATGCCCTAGCTCGCCTCTCTTTTTTTTCTTTCTCCCCTCGCTCCTAGTTTCTTTATTTTCCCTCGACCAACTAGCCCAACCCCCTTCTTCTTCATCCTTCCTTCTCCCCGTCCTCGTGCTACAGGTCGCAATAGTAACCTACCACCGTACCGCCCAACCTACTCCTCCTCTCTCTCCCAAATCCTTTTCCTTTCTCATTTTTAGCCAAACCCCCCTCGCGTGCTCCCCTTCATTTCCTTTTTTCCCCATACCTGCCTCCTTATCCTCTTTCCCCTTTTCTTCCTCTCCCTCCTTTAGCCTACAAATACCCTATACCGACCCCTTATTTTCCCTCATTTGCTTTGCTTAGAAATCTTAGCTGGTTTTATTGTAGCCACTTCAAATACTGCTGCCTTGCAACGCTACCACTCGAAACACCACCCAATCCCTTCTCTACATTACCCTCCACCAAACTAAGCCACTAGTTACCCCTGAATCAATCAACACAACCCACCCCAATTGTGCAAAGTAGGCAGCTCGAGCTTTCCTTTGTACCTCATCGCTACCCCTCTCATCGACTCCTCTACAACAATCACCACCTCTCCTACTACCCAATCAACACAGCAAAACCTCCCTTACCTTCCCCTACCCTTCCTTTCCCCTTTCTCCCTCCCCTTCCTCCTCCCTCCTTCTCTACTACCCTCGACCACCATAACTACTACCACCTACTCCTGCACCCTAGTGCACCACCACCACGACTGCAACCCTCTCAGCCTAGAGAGTCTACCACCCCACAACCACCACCTATCTATCTCTTTTAGCCCTAAATGACCCACCTTCCCCAAAACCACCACTGCTTCCATCACCGCCGCTATGCACCGCTGCTGCCGCCTAGCTACTACCCTCACTAGGTTATGCCCTAACCCTTCCTATCCTTAAGTATAAATTATTTAGTATAATTATTATTCTAAATTTACTATTATCCTTATTATTATTATTATTAGTGTTTTTGTTGTTATTGTTGTTAAAATTATTATCATTATTATTACTAATATTTTTTAAAATATCCTACCTTGACTAATATAACTACCTAACTCTATTTTGGCTAATAATAGCATGGTTCACTATTTTGAGGATAATATCCTTATTTTTACTACTAAAGCTAATATTATTATTGTTATCACTAATACTAGTTCATACTAAAGGTAAAATAGGAGATAATGAAATTAATAAGAGTGAAGTTAACCCTAGTGTTTCCCTCTTATAGGTGAACCAAGTTTGACCCCTAAGAAGGCATAGGAGCATGCTTCAAGCCCTATATCATTTTAGGTAAGGATATGGTTAAAGCTTAAATATGTTTAATATGTGATATGTGTGTTGATTATATGTGTGTACCTTATGTGTTATGGATTATGCTCTTGTAATGCAGTTTACTAGGCATGGAGTTAAGGTAAGTGGTGTGTGTTTTTATAATATGTGTAATAAGGTATTGCTACTTGTACATTAAATGTGCTTATGTAATATTGTCCTTCATGACATACATGATAGGGGGCCTTAACTAGTGTGATGTGGTTGTGAGTGGAAAAAGAAAAACGTGTAAGAAAAATGAGTTGGCTAGAGGGTAGTAAGAATGGCCTAAAACTCTCATGACCTATAGGTGGACAAAAGAAGGAATAATGGGAACAAATTAGGAAGATGGACTAAAATATGCATGGGGAGTGTAGGGCTATATGGGATGGTTCACCTTTGCATGGGGATGACCCTTACATGGAAAATGTTGACTTGAGGGTTAAGTGAGGTAAGGGAAGAGTTGTTAGGGTGATTAGAGTCCATAAGTAAAAAATAGTACATAGGTTGGTACAAGGATGCATGAGAGACTTGGCTAGGTTTGGGAGGAAACCCTAAATGAGAGAAGCATGCAAAGAAGGGAATACTAATGGAAATGGTTAGAATGGGAAATAAGAATGAAAGGGGTGTCACATGGAGGATAAGTGAGCCAAGTGGGAAAAGGTGTTTGGGTGTTGAGAGGGTGATATAAAAGGAAGGAGAAGTACTAGGTTTGGGGGAGTAAATTAGGGTTTTCATGGTCACATGTTGAAGATGGGTAGCAAGGGAGTGATAGTGGGTGTGGTTTGAGGGGGGTGATGGTTTTGGTAGCAAAGAGGATTATGAATTGTGTAGGATGAGGGGAAGTGAGGCCACAAAGGCCAGATTAGGGTTTCAAGGGGAAACCTTAGAGAGTGAAGAGAAGTTAAAAAAGAGTTATGGGGAGTGAGCCTTGAGCCATGTGCTAAAGATTTTAGGTTTCTCATGGTGAGTAGGAAAAGATGGGGAGGAATTCTTGGAGTCATAGGTTGTGTAAAGGTCCTAAGATATAGGACCAAACTTTTTGGGAGAACTAGGAATAAAGGAGTGAGCATGGGAAGTCTAGTGGGTTATGTATGTCTAGTTTGAGTTATGTGTGGAATAAGACACGAGTAAAACACTAAACACTTAAAGTGAAAGATTATCAAGCCAAGCTCAGTAAGGATATTTTCTGGTCCACCAGCTATAATAGTAATAAGGTGCATGCTACCTTGTGGAGTGATATTTGGTCCATCAACTATAATAGTGGTTAGGGGCATTTTGTCCTGTGGAGTGTTTCTGAACCACCGGCTATAATAGTTGGAGATTCCAAGCTCAACAAACCAAACTTTGCATGATAATAAATCATGGAAAGATATTAATTACTTACAGTAGAATACCACGTGATTCAAGGCTAGTGAGGATAATTTCCTGCCCACTGGCTATAATAGTGGTCAGCTGTGTTCTGCCTTATGGAGTGATATCCAATCCACTAGCTATAATAGTGGTCAAGTGCATTTTGACCTGTGGAGTATTTCTGGTCAATCGGTTATAAAAATGGAGTCCTTGTACTCATACAGAATTAAAATGAGAAATGTGTAAGATAGAAATAATATTCAATGTCTGGATTGATGATATGAACCTGAATTATGCATTATATGCCTTACTTGTCTATTTTTCTTGCATGGACTTACCCATATGGTTACCTTATGTAGTACCTAGCGTACCGATCACCCATTTCAAGGGTCCTACTCATTCCCATGAGCATAGGTCCCTTCTGTGTTGGTGTAGGTAGGAGATGCCGTGTTCAATGCCTATGACATATTTGATGTATCAGGCGGGGCTATGTGATGATCCGTTGGACTTTTCTTGGGGCCAAGAGTGAGTGTCAACCAGACTCGAAACTGTAACATTTTTAAATTATGCATTGATGCTTAAATTTACGCACTCTGACTTTCTCTTTATTTATAAATCATCTAGATTTCTACGATTCCATGTGTTATTTAGTTTAATGTCCTGTGAATTTTTTATAGCCTTATGGTTGGTGCGATATTAGTTGGTGGCCATGCTTTTGCTAATCACGGCACTAGGACCCCTGTGCTTGCGTATGTTTTTAATTAGACGAAAATTTTCAACTGTGATTTTTGAAGGTGTTAAAATGAGAAATACCCATGAAATAGGTGATCAATATGCTACAAACTGAGTAAGGTAATGGTACAGTCGAAGTAAGATTACATATAATACATGAGTTTACATAAAAGAGTAAGCATACATGCATTAATATAAAATGGTAGCAGGTAGATACCGATTTTAGATCTCGCAATATAGATATATCATATTCCAAATCTTTTACTCACTCTGATTTAAAGGACCCCACAATTGTTAAACAAATGTAACGGTCATAAACACCTCTCATGGATAACACACCCAAGTTGCTATTATTATTTGGTGAAACAAACTCAACACCAATCAAAGCAAAAATACTCATAAGCTACCATTTTTAAAATGGTGGAATGGTCTAAAGCACCTCTTAGAGACGACACACCTAAGCCATTATTATTATCTGGTGAAACAGGCTCAATACCTCAATTCTAACTCAAGTAATCTTTCACTTTAAATGATTAGTATCTTTTATATTAATAATTTATCTCTTAATTATATTTTTATTCACGTTGAGTATGGGGGACCACTAGTCTTAATCTAGTGGAATGTACTGATGCACCTTTTAGGGACAACGCATATAAGCTAGTATTATTGTTCGGTGGATTGAACCCATATAAACACCTCGACTTAACTCACATGATCTTTCACTTTAAATGAATAGTATCGTATTAGAGTTTATTGTATATTTAAGATTATCATAGGCACATAAGACATATAATTAAATAACATAATTACAACCATATAATTTTCCTCAAAAACCATAAAACACTTAAGTAGTTCAAAATGCTCATAATTTCCCAAGGCCTTACAAATCTCAATAACAATACATATAAATCGCTAACATTCATTCAGAATATATATCCTCAATTATTTACATAGATACCATATCCAAAATTATTCCCCAAATAAATACTTCTAGTTTCTGTTATTATCAAGATATCATATCATAGAATTTTCATAAATACATTATTTATATGACATGTCTAATATAAAATCACATACACTTACTCATAAAATCCTAGCTATAACTTGTATCCTTAAAAATAAAAACATCAGGCTCTGTGCACATAAATCCTAAACCTCGTCCTCCAAGAACAATAGAAAATCATCTACAAGAATAAGATAATACACAAACTAGACTATAATATTATAATATAGGGAAAATTTAAGGTAAAGGAGGTAAAAATGGAAATAACTAGGGAAGCTTGAGTTGTATGGAACTATGGTGGAAGTTATGGTGGTGATATGGTGGAATTTTTGTGGTGTTTGGGTGATATTTTGGTGCGAAAAATCAGTGCACGACTGAAAAGATGGGGTTTCATTAGTGTGTGGCAAGCAATGCATGCATAGGTCAAGAGTTGGGAACCTGCATAGGTAGGTTGCGCAAAGAGGAACAACCATGCTCATGCAACTCATGCACAATTAATGATGAATAGGGATACATGGGCATGTCGAGGAGGTGTGCTAGTAGTACAAGTATGCATAGGCAAACCATGCAAGCATGCACAGGCATGCAACAAGGAAAGAGAGTGGTGCACGATCATGCAAGAGACCATGCTTGAGTTGTGCACCTAACAAAACCATAATAGACTCAAAATAAAATAAGGCAGTGACGGCAGTATAGGACTATGTGAAGAAGAAGAAGAAGAAGAAGAAGGTGATGACTTGGGGAATCTATTTTCTCGATAGAAACTAGGTAAACTGAAGTAAACAAATAAGGGAGAAAGAGAGAAGAAAGTAGTGAATATATGTGTGTAGAGTGTGAAATGGGGAAGATGTAGAGGAATAGATGGGTTGGTAAAGGGTGATGATGGTGGGCATGGTAGAGGCATGGGGGGAGAGGAACAACGGCATGAGGGAGTGTTGGGGAAAAATTCAACAGAGGTGACGTGAGATGATAGATGGAGGTGATGGTTGTGTGTCATAGGTTATTAGGATACTATACACAAGGCTAGATAAGTAAAGGATTTAGCTTAAAAAGGAGGTAGGAAAAAGGGGAAAGAAAAGGGAAAAGGTAAAAGGCTTAAGGTTAGTATTAGATTAACTTTTGATTAGCTAAAATAGGTCATAGTAGAGATATAAATCCACCAAAATTAAGGTTGGGTTAAGAAATATAATTTTTGGGTTAAATATTTGGATTAGGTTAAGATTTTGTGATTAAATAATTAAGTTAAGTCTAAAATAAAATTTTCTTGAGAATATAATTGTATTAAGGTATTACTTATATAGGATTAGGTTTAGAAAAAAGTTTGAGGTGTTACATTTATTGCCTTAGTTTAGGTATTATTGATATCATTCCGTTAGTTGAGAATAGTGGTATCCTGAAACTCAATTTAAACAAACCATCTCAATGATCATAATCATTGGTAAGACATTAATGATATGAAGGGAAATACAAAGTCAATTAGGACCACTTGTACTTATCTATTCCACCAGTCGAGTATAGTGGTAATGATGTTTATGCTATGGGTTGTATATTATTGATATTGTTTTACTAATTAATAATAATAGCCAGGAGCTCCATGCCCTAGGATATTAATGATACCATTCCACCAATTGAGAATAGTTGGGTTCCTAAACTCAATGAGAATAAGATTATAGATATTTATCATGTCTTTGTTATCTTAACCTTGAATTTATAAATAAGCTCTTACAATCATATGTTAATTAATATGTGAGTTATCCCTACCTTTTGTGACTTTTCTATGACTATATTGTTACCTCACTTAGTAATTAGTGTTTTGATCATCCTTTTTACGAGTGTTGCTTATTCTTACAAGTAGAGGACATACACTACTACAAAAATAGGAAATAATAACTGGACATTAATAATGGTGGTTCGAAAACCGTCGTCAAATGCGTGAAAATTAATGTGCGGGAATTTTTAATAACGGTTATAGGTAATAACCGTTATTAAAAGTGCAAAGTTAAAATTTTCATGACCATTTTAATAACGGTTCATATAAAACCGTTATTAAAATAAGTTTTAATAACGATTCAAACAAGAACCGTTGTCAAAATTTTCAATGTTTTAATAACGGTTTCTGTAAGAATCGTTATTAAAAAATCTTTTGATAATGGTTCCTATAAGAACCATTATTAAAACTCCCTTTTATTTCTTTCAGTTCTGTTTCGTGCCAAAAATTTCAGACTGTGTCGCTTCCCTCTTGTACTCTCTTTCTCTTACAAACCCTTGCACCACCGCTTCGGCTCCTCTGAATTAAGGAAAACCCTCGCACCGCCATCTCTCCACCACCCCCCTGCCATTGTTGGCTTTCCATGTGCGTGGTGTCATTCCTATGAATGTAGCCAGCACTTGTACCTTCATCGTCTGCCGTGTCGTTGCCGCTCTCAACTTGCACGTTGTCACTCCCTTTACTTATGTGTTTGTTCTTCCCTCATTAATTAATTTGTCTCTACTGATATGTATATATATATATATATATATATATAAATGCATGCATGTTGCTACAGGGTTGTGTTTGTTTGTTATTGCAAAATTGCAGTTTGTTGTTCGAAAATCTATTATTGAATGTGTTGGTGAAAAATTTTGCTATCCTTTTTTGATTGTGGCTGAGACCTTTACATACATACATACATACATACATACATATATATATATATATATATATAAATGTGTTCATAATCTATTTTATAAAAATATGTATTATTATTTTAAGAGAATCCACAAGCCTAAAATATATATTATTATCATAAGATATGTACGTTCTAAGTATAAAAGGTGTATGTATATTTTTTTAGCACTCACATTATTATGTAGATGTGTATTTATATGCTTTTTTTTAATATATATTTTGTAAGACGTGTATTTATATTCTGTAAAATGTGTGCTTATATGTGTTCTATTATATGTATATTTATAATATATTTATATATAAGATGTGTATATATATCTAAAATAATTTTGGTTAGGGTTAGGGTTGGGGTTAGGGTTAGGGGGAGGGTTAGGGTTAGGGTTAGGGTTATGGTTAGGGGAGGGGGAGGGTTAGTGTTAGGGTTAGGGTTAGGGTTAGGGGGAGGGTTACCTATAGGTTTAGGATCATTATCTTATGAGGTTTAGTGTTAGTTTTTATTATAATTTATTAGGGGTAATTATTTTTAGGGTTAGGGTTAGGGGGAGGGTTAGTGTTAGGGTTAGGGTTAGGGGAGGGGGAGGGGGAGGGTTAGGGTTAGGGTTTATCGTTTATTATACTAAATATAAACTAGGGCTATAGGGAAAAATCCTAAGGATAAGGGTATTGTAGGGAAAAGTTGAGGAGGTTGGTTGGGAATCGGTGTTGTGATAAAAATTAAATAGAGATGAATAATTGTGTATAATAATAATAATAATAATAATAATAATAATAATAATAATAATAATAATAATAATAATCATATAGGATTTATTAGGTTGTATTATATATGTGTGTGTGTGTGTATAAGTATATATATATTATCTTATTAATATCTACTTGATTTTACTGTGCGTAGCTTGAATGAATTGATGATAGTTTGATGTTTAGCCAGTTTGTTAAATATATAACTAAAGATTATGTCCTTATTTTAAATAGTTTGATGTTGTTAGGTTTACATAGTTGGTTAAGATCTGGTAGAATATATTTATGATTTGTCTAGCTAGTTGAAGATCAGCTTACATATTCTATAATTTAAATCCTTTCGAGAACAACCTTGATGATAAGATTTAGTGGTTCTCATTTGTAGGTTGTGAGATGACATACCCTCCACCGTATTTTCATATAGCGCCACATACAGATGTATGGAATCATGTGATATGGTTATATGACGAGCTATGTCATTTGTATGTGAGTGGCTCATCCTATCACCCCTTCCATTTCAGATCTTATCACCTTCTGTTGACCCTGCCTTAGATAGAGCCATGGGCGTTGGCTACGTCTACTTTTTTGCAGTGGTTTGTCTACCACACTAATGCACCACACCCGAGATTTATTGAGGGTGAGCTTTTTTCTAGAGAGTATGATAGGATATCGAGAGAATTGATGGTCATCGATGATGAGTGGAGGTATCGTCATAGCTTGCCTCGGAGTATCCACCCTGGTTACCCTAGAGTATCCGTGAGTAGATTCTCTTGCGATGATGTTAGGGATCAGATGATATATCGTGATGAGTGGAATTTTAGGGTTATATTTTTTAGTCAGGCTCGATGAGGCTATCGAGGGATTTAGTTTTAGGGATATGAGTTTTTGTTTTTTAGATATTTGAGTTGTAGCAACATTTTGATGCATATAGTGCTGCTATAGCTTAAATCATGTAGTATGTATATCTTTTGTAATTTGAAATATTAATTGTACAATTTTTTGCTACGTATGTATGTATGTATGTATGTATATTAACTCTTTGTAAGTATGAGTAGTTTCATTGATCAGCATTAATATAATTTTGGAAACGTGTTAGCATGATTCGTATATATATATACAGAATAGCATGATACATTTGAGATTAATTCTTTCTAAGCATGAGCGATTTGAGAATTATTAAACTTATAATTCAATTGATTTTTAATAATTAATTTCATGTGGAATATATCTAGATTCAAAAACTATGGATCGGAAATGGTTGTCTGCAAATCGTCTATCTAGAGAATATAACGAAGGAGTGGAGTTTTTCATCAAGTTTACAGTTGAACATGCTCGGGACTCTAGTAGAATAGTTTGTCCTTATTTGAAGTGTGCTTATATTCAGCGTGTCAATGCTAATAATTTGAGAGATCATTTGTTTGTGTATGGAATTGATACAAGTTACACTTATTGGATATGGCATGGGGAAATAGAGTCTAAATATGAAAATGATGATAATAGGAGGGATAGTAGTGGATCATCATTTGATAACTATGAGGGACATTTGTTAGAGGAGATGACTCAAAAGGTTGAGGAAAGTGTTCGGGATTGTCCAAAAATGTTTGAGAAGTTATTGAATGACTTGGAGAAACCTTTGTACGGTGATTGTAAGACGTTTACGCGATTATCTCCTACTTTAAAGTTATACAACTTAAAAACATGTAACGGATGGAGTGATAAGAGTTTCACAGAATTATTGTCACTTGTGAAGGATATACTTCCTAATGATAACGTTCTACCTGATCTTACATATGTAGCGAAGAAGATTCCATCCTCTATGGGCATGAGTTATGTGAAGATACATGTATGCCCTAATGATTGTATTTTATATCGCAATGATAATGCATCTTTGGTAGTTGTCCTAATCCTGAATGCAAAGCACCACGATACAAGAAGAACAAGGTGTCCACTAAGGTGTTATGGTATTTTCCTATAATACCAAGATTAAGGCTGATGTTTAATGATGTTGAAGATGCCAAGAACCTAATATGGAATGCTGATAACAAGATAGATGACGGGCTTCTTAGACATCCATCTGACTCTCCACAATGGATGACGTTGATGGGTTGTTTCTTGCATTTGGTAAAGATGCAAGAAATGTGCGCCTTGCACTTTCTGCAGATGGAATGAATCCACACAATCAAGGCAATTACAGTTTATGGCCAGTGATTTTGGTTATATACAATTTACCTCTGTGGCTCTATATGAAACGTAAGTATATGATGTTTTCTTTACTCATTTCCGGGCCAAACCAACCTGGGAATGATATTGATGTTTATTTGGCACCTTTGATTGATGATTTGAAGTTCTTATGGGACATGGGCATTGAAGTATTTGATGCATATAGTGAAGAAAATTTCACTTTGAGAGCATTGTTATTCTATACTATAAATGATTTTCCGGCGTATGGCAACTTGTCAAGTTATAGTGTGAAAGGCCATTATGCATGTCCGATATGTGAGGAGAATACTTCATTTGTTCAGCTAACACATGGCCAAAAGATTGTATTCCTTGGGCATCGTAGGTTTTTACCGAAGAATCATTATTATTGTAGACAAAGAAAAGCGTTCAATAGATTCCAAGAAGAAGGGCAGGCACCAGTCCAGTTGACGGGCCGACAAGTGTGGCTGAAGATGAAACATTTGAGCGTCAAGTTTGGGAAGAAGAATAAAGATAAGCCTCCATCAGTTGGGTGGAAGAAGATGTCAATATTCTTCCACCTTCCTTATTGGGAATCTTTCTACGTGAGACATGCCCTTGATGTGATGCATATTGAAAAAAATATATACGACAGTCTTGCTGGTACATTACTTAATGTTCCACGCAAGACTAAATATGGCATAAATGCTCGAATGGATATGGAATAAATGGGTATTAGACGGGAACTGACAATGCGAGACAACGGAAGAAGAACATATTTACCACCGGCGTGTCATACTCTATCCAAAAAAGAGAAAATTTCATTTTGTAAATTCTTTCATAGTGTCAAGGTTCTAGAAGGGTATTCTTCAAATTTCAGAAGGCTTGTGTCGATGAAAGAGTTGAAATTAATTAACATGAAGTCTCATGATTGTCATATCTTGATGCAGCACTTGTTGCCGATAGCTATACATGGAATTTTTCCAAAACGTGTTCAAATTACTATCACGAGGCTTTATTGGTTTTTTAAAGCCGTCTTCTCTAAAGTTATACATCCTGATAGTTTGGACACCTTGCAAAAAGGGATCGTGATTATTTTGTGCCAACTTAAAATGTATTTTCCACCGTCATTCTTTGACATTATGGTACGTCTAACTATTCATTTAGTTTATGAGATAAAGATGTTAGGACCTGTTCATGGGCATTGGATGTACCCCTTTGAACGGTTTATGAAGTTGATAAAAGGTTATGTGAAGAATCAATATCGGCCAGAAGGATGTATTGTTGAGCGTTACCTGGTGGAAGAGGCAATTGAGTTTTGCACAAAGTACTTGTTAAATACTGAAGCTCTTGGTATTCCTAAGTCTCGACATGCAGGAAAATTTGAAGGACAGGGTATTAGAGGCAAACAGTTTGGGCATGTAGACCCTAACATGTTTTGTGCAGCACATCTATATGTATTACACAATAGTGATGATGTTCAGCCGCACATTGAAGAGCATATGACTTCTTTACGGATTGAAAATCCATCAAAGACTGAGAAATGGATTATCGATACACATAATCTTTCCTTTATTGATTAGATAAGAGATCGCATCATTCCAGTCATCGAACATTCCCCAACTTTAATTTCCGAAACCCTGCATTGGTTGTCTCAGAAACCTCGTTATGAAGCTTGTCAATATACCAGTTATGTGATCAACGGTTGCAATTTTTATACAAAAGATCAAGATGAGAAGAGAACAATGCAGAACAGTGGGGTGACTTTAGTGGCTGAGGCAATGCATGTTGCTAGTGCGAAAGACAAGAATCCAACTTATGCAGATATGAATTATTATGGTGTGATTGAACATATGTGGGAGTTAGATTATACTGTATTTAAAATCCCTGTATTCGGCTGCAAATGGGTTGATAATGGTTGTGGGGTTAGATATGAAGATGGATTCACATTAGTAGATCTTAATAGGGTAAGGCATAAACAAGACCCATTCATCTTAACATCACAAGTGACACAAGTATTCTATGTCACTGACCCTGTTGATAACAGATGGTCTGTGGTACTATCTATGAAAAAAGAAATACCAATGAATGTGATGATGAAAATAATGTCAATTGGAATAAAGAGTGTGTCTCAGCAGTGCAAGCAACTCAATTATTAAACGATGATAAAAATAAAATTAATGAGGAGGAAATATATGTCAAGGATGATCATCGTGAAGTAATATATGTATCAGATCCTGAATCTAATCCGAAAACAAGGGAAAAAAAGAAGGAAAAGAAGGCAATGAGGGTAATAATATTGTAACATATAATATCTATGTTGGTTTTTTTAAATGCATTTTTCAACTCAATTATGCTCAATACATAACATTCTAACATAATTTATTTATTTATTTTCTTAGAGATATGGCCAACAAAAATATTGATAGGGACGGTAGTGATGAAGAAGGGAAAAGAGGACCTACGATTATGAGAATCATCACAGATATGAGGAATAAAGGAGAAGTGGTCAAGTTGGGATGGAATACTTACAATCTTCCCATTGACCCTTATGCAGACATGTTCTTGACTTACATTTTACTTGTGACACGTAACCGTGTTCATATCTCCTATAATAATTAGAAGCAGGTTCCAACGGGTCATAAGGATCATATTTGGCAGGAAATCATGGTAAATATACTATTTTATGTAATCGTTTTTGTATTTCAAATGTTATTAATTTTAACACATGAACATCAATATACATTTATATGTCTTATTTTGCAAAGAGTGTTTAATGTGCCAGAGAGTAGGAAGAAATGGCTTCTTAGACATTGTGGGGAGCGTCTAAGAACATTTAGGTCATATTTAGCTCGTAGGAAAATGTACAGAAAGAGGGATGGTTCTCTACGGAAGAATCCACAAAAAAGATACGGTTTCATCGATCAGGAAAGTTGGAACCAATTTATTGCATATCGTCTTATAGGCGATTTTAAGGTATTTGTTAGATAACAATTAAATTTTTTGTATCGATCCTAATATTGAAATAATATTGAAATAACCATGTCACTATGTTTTGGCTTGTCACATAGGAAAAAAGTGCCAAAAATAAAGAGATTGCGAAGTAGAATAAATACCAGCATAATACGGCTCGCAAAGGGTATGCAGGCCTTGAAGAGGAGTTGGTATGTATTTTGTGATTTATCTATTTACAGCGTATTGACGAATTTTATAATATTGGTACATTATAAGAATATTTTTTGATTTATAGCTCGTAGCCCAAGACTTAGACCCATGTACTTCGTCCATTAATATTGGTACATTAAGGAAGACGGCTAGAACAACAAGAGATGGATATATTAATGAAGATGTAGATGTTGCAGCCACAAAAATTATAAGTTTGTTGATATCTAAAACCCTACTTAGTTTTCTTTTAGAAAACTATTATATTATGCTTATTCATGTAAGCTAAATTTAAATATATTATATACATTACAGGACGAACTTCAAGCGTCAGATGGTGAGGAGGGGGTAGACCAATATAACATTGTGTCCCAGGCTATAGGAATTGTAGAATAACCTGGAAGACACAAGGGTCTTGGATTAGGTGTTTACGAGAACGAGCGTACGTGGTTGATCTCGTGGTTCTCATAGCACTAATGAGCAAGTCGCCATCCTCACACAGAAATTGAACGTGACATTTGAACGGATGGCAACAATGGAGCAAGAGTTGTCATTTATTAAATCTCAAGGGTATAAGTCATCCGATTCAGTCGACCATGATCAACTTCACATACCTAATGTAAATAGTATTAGAGATAGTTGTGAAGTTGATGCACGTCTTTCTTCTCTTTCCGAGGTAAGCATTACATAACTATGAATTGTTATTAAATGTATTCAGTGTCATAAATAATTAATAATGTGTAATATTTTCGTTTAGAGTTTGCATAGATGTGACTTGTTAGCGAATGACCTTTCAACTCTTTTGGCAAAAGGAAGGGTCCGCATCAATCACAGTACCCAAACACAAACTATCCATGGGTACAACTTAGCTCTAATTACAAGGCCGGTGAGTATTGACACTCCAATCATTGGTAGTGTGCCCTTGCCTTGTTATAAAGAGGGCGATAAGGCAGCCACAGTGCTAGAAGCTCATGGAAGCTTCGTACCTTGGCCTGTGGATCAGATACGTCTCACTACTGAAGAGGTATTGACATTCGATATCTTCATTAGACCTTGTTTAGTAGTTACATATTTTATACCTTTTTCATATATATATATATATATATGCTCAATACATATTTTGTTTATTATTATCAATTAAGGAATCAAAGAAGAAGACTACTCCTGCTAGTAAAACCAAGAGAGGTACTAGTAGAACGAGCAACACAAAAGAGGGCGTTGCTAAAGGAAAGAGAGCTAAATTTGAAAAATCAGTTGCCCCACAAAAGATTCCTTCTTCGAAAATACGCCAACCTCCACCAACATTAGCTTTATTATATTTCTATGCCCAAAACTACCTCGGGAATAATTATATTTCCATTGATTGTCGTCTTGAGTATGTTGGAAGGGACGATGCTACTTACATGGTATCGACGGTTGACATAAGTGACATTTATAATCAGGAATGGATGTCAACCATGATTGTCGCCATTTATTTCACGTAAGCATTATTTCATATTTCTGATTTTAGTACTCTTAAAGAAATAGAATTTTTATGACCTCTTATATGAGTTATTATTTATTAACAAATATGCATTGTTATTGTCGTCCATATATAGGTTGGTAGCTAGTCGCGTTGCGATGGAGGGAATGATGTCCTCTATTGTGTTTGTGTGCCCATACTACATAGCTGACGGTAGTACAATACCAGAGGGTAGGCACATAAACTATTTAGCATATCGCATTTTGATTGAGGGACACAATAAGCTCTATCTCATTCCTCACCTCGCAACTGAACATTGGGTTATGTACGTCGTCTGATCTGATCTTAATAAATTCTATGTGTTTGATTCCCTTCGAACCTATGACGTGCCTTTTGAGGTCGCTCGTCGTGGTGGGAAGGAATTTATCAACATGTTAGTATACTTTTCACTTCTTACTTCATTAGCTTATTTATACATATATATATTCTACTTTCATTATTTGAGGTATATATACTTACAATATTATGTATCCAACTCTATTTATTAGGGCACTACGGACAACATATCAAAGGAGATGTGGGAATGGTGTCCCAGACCCAAAGAATCTTCAATATGAGCCTATCATGGTAAGTAAGAAGACAACTATTTTGTATTTTGTTTTAATTTAAATTAATATCTAATAGTTAGAGAGCTAACTGAATTCATTTGACAGTGTCCACAACAGCAAAACTGCGATGATTGTGGATACTATATATGTAGAGCAATGGATCTTATAGTCCAGAATAGATCAGTCAACATAGATCCAAGCCATATATGTTTGCTTTTCCATATTTTTCTATTAATGAATCATGACATATATATTTTTGACCTAATGGCTAACTGTATATTAATTGAAATATGGGCGTTGTAGTTTTTCACCGATGACTATGTACGAGGCCAGCAATACAATGTTGATGAAATTGATGAAGTTAGAGACCAATGAGCCAAGCACGTGCACTCATTCATTCGGTATTAGGTAGTGGTCTATATATTTTACATGCATTTTTCAGGTTTGTATTCCGTCTACATCTTTCGGTCCTCCAGCCTAGATCTCTGAACTCTTTACTTTGGGGTGTAGAGCTACCAAGTTGTGGTATGCCTACTAATTTTTATTCCTAAGCATATTTGGTGTATTGAGACATGCATACCAATTATAGATTGATTGAAATTATGGTGTGATTGCATATTTGGTATGAATTGATGTTGTTTTACATTGTAGATTTCGTAATTATTTGAACATACAACTGTGTATGTGGACAAGAACAAATAGAAAAATATTAAAATAAAAAAAAACTATAGTTTTAATAACGGTTCGGATGAAAACCGTTATTAAAACATATGTTTTAATAACGGTTTTTTATAGAACCATTATTAAAACATAGGTTTTATCAACGGTTTTGTTTAAGAACCGTTATTAAAACTCCGTTTAATCTCATATTTATGCTCATTTAATACGTATTAGAGGGTTTAATAAATGCATAATCAATGACCGAAATCCTAATTCGATGATGTTTTTACAACGGTTTTTGTATTAACCGTTATTAATACCTAGTTTTCCACAACAGTTTTTTCTTATAAACCGTTATTGAAACCTTATTTTTAACAACGGTTTACTGAAAGACCGTTATTAAAACCTATTTTTTACAACGGTTTTTACTTTAAAACCGTTATTAAATATGAAGTTTACGCACATATTCGCGGGTTTTTGTGTATTTTTCATGAAGGTTATAAACAGTTATTAAATATTTAATAACGGACGGTTCAATAACGGTTGAAAACCATTATTAAAACTATAAAATAACCGTTATTAAAACCCCTTTCCGGGGTAGTGATAGTTGAGTTTTTGTAGGCATTTGAGGACTCCTTGGAAGACGATGGTCCTTTTTGTGTGGATATTTGGAAATAATGTTGATTTTATCTATTAGAATTTTTATACGGCATATTTATCATGTCTAAAAATTCGGCTATCGGGTTGAAAATTTTTATATAATTACCTCTTGGGAATCTTAGTTCCTAATGTATCTCTCATGTATTTAGTCTTTTATACTCAAGAGTAGTTCTCCAAACATTTTTTTATGTTTATAAAACTATCTCTTTCTCTACATGATTTTGCTTAAAGGTTTGACTATTTTTCTTATATTCAATATAATGATAGCATGGGGAGCCAAAATTATGTCGAATACGACACTAAAACCTATTCACATTTTTTAAAACTTCCTCTTACAAAAATTGTGATGCAAATTTTTGGGGTATTATGGTTACCTTTATAACACCTCAAAATTTACTGCTAAAAATATTATTTTTTAGTATAAGAATAATATCAAAATTGTTGAGTGTTACCATTGTAATTACCACAACTCTTGCGTATCACACCATCATTATATCAATCACAAGGTAAATATATTAGAATGTAAAACATGATAAATAGAAAAAGCGAGAAGCATCATTAACATAAATCTAAGTTGGATATTAATTTGAGTGTAATACCCAAAAATAAAAAATGGGATACCATGTAGCTACAATTCTAAAATGGTACTTGAGAAAATTTATAATTTGGATGACAATACTCTAAGCCTAGAACCCCAATACATAATATCTCTCCTCAATACATAGTGTGTCGTTAGTAATAAAATCATCAATCTGTACTTATACATTCTGGTTGTCTAGTTGAGAGAATGAGCAACACCTATAAAATGGATGATTATTACACTACATACTGATTAAGGTAGCAATATAATCAAATAAGGAGAAAAAAATTGCATATGATTACATCAAGGAATAAGTACGCCTATGTATTAACATAAAACATTACCAAGTAAGAATTCATCAATATATCTTTATTGGATATAAGATAATCCATTCTTCATATTTAGATTGAGTTTAAGAACCCCATAATTCTTTTGAGTTGAAATAGTCATGCATAAGAAAAGGCAAATAAAACCTTATCTTAAAAAGTGAAGAACTTAAGCAAGGGGATAAAGATTTCACCTCCACATTTTATGAACCTTAACTCTTGAACACTTAATGAAAGTGTTAAGGAGTTAAGTTAAAGGAAATTAGGAAGTGAAGAAGAAAAATAAGAAGAAAAAGAAGGAAGATGGAATCAGCTAGGAAAGGAACCCAAGAGCAAGGAAGGGAGCAAGAACAAAGAAAAAGCTTAGCAACTTTGTGAAAATGAATGGCTAAATGTAGTGTGGTGTGTAAGGAAGGATAAAAGCTAAACAAAATCCCTCTTGCAAACCCTAAGGCTAGCACACAATCAGGTCGGATGTATAAGGGGTAGCTCGTAAGACACTTGATGCATAAGGTGATTGGAGAGGTATAAGATGTAAGGTAGTTGATAGGCAATGTAAAAAGTGTAAGAGATGTAATCGTTAGGCAATTTTGTGGTTG
The DNA here is from genome assembly GCA_039764185.1 of Tamarix austromongolica. Taxonomy (NCBI): domain Eukaryota; kingdom Viridiplantae; phylum Streptophyta; class Magnoliopsida; order Caryophyllales; family Tamaricaceae; genus Tamarix; species Tamarix austromongolica. The sequence goes on along the minus strand of CM077816.1, from coordinate 37,116,442 downwards.
ATTGGGAAAGAACTAAAACAAAATTTGATGATGGAACTTAGGATGGTTGTTGCCTAAGCTCATGGAGGTCCAAGGTTGATTCCAAGATTTGTATATTTTTTAAAAGAGTAGAGAATCAATTAAATAGGTATTTATTGAAAATAAATTATTAAATAAATCCCAAAAATTATGAAAGTTAGGAAAAGATACAAAATAGTTTAAGAAATATATATATATATAAATTTTAGCTGACAAGATTTGGAGCCCAAATAAACTAAAAGGAGCAAAATCAAGTAAATTACCTAATTACAAGGTTTTTTCACGATTTAACAAATTGAATGATGAAATCTCCGAATTTAGTAAGGATGAGATAATTAATCAAAATTTGCCAACCATAAGTAAGGTTTTTACTTTAAAGGCAATCACATTCTAAATCATTTTATGGTTAATTTGGAAGCAGCATTTTTCACCCAATATTTCATAAACTTGACAACTAACCAAAGGAGTGAGAAGAATGAAATAATTTTGGATCCATTGAAGGAAAAATGGTTACCATAGGTCTATTCGATGACCAAGTTATCACTCCCTAACACTTCTCATCTAGGAAATACTATAGATTATCAAATTATTGATTAATGAAAAAATATCATATGGTAAGGCTATTTTGGTCTTATGAACTTTTTTAACTCAAGCCTTAAGAATTATAGTTTCATATGCGGACAATGACAAAGAAACAGACATAAAATACAACTTAGAATATTTTCAATACTGACACAACCTTTTATTTTCAAATACACCGATAAACATCAACATAAATGAATATTTTCATACATTAGTGTTTACTAGCATACAAAACTTATTATTATTATTATTTTAAATTTGGATTAAAGCATTCTCAGCTGAACACCGAAATTTCAATCTCCAAAATATTTTCACAATATGTACCTGTGGTCGTTTTCGTGCTTTCATGATGGACGGTTTAGACAAAGTTTTCTTCGATGACGTAACTCTTTGGCATTTAATGAAATTGGAGAATTCAATTAACTTCAAAAACAGAAAGAAAGGACGCCTTAGGCCCAATTTCTATCCAGGCACGCAGCCATATACATAGTGCCATACATGTTGCCGAAAACAACTATGCGGCTACTGCATTAGCCTGTTCGTAGTTTCCTCGAGATATGGCAACCTGCTAGTCATTACCCAAAAAAAATGCAGCTATTACCCATGTAATTTCTCTCTTCCATATTTTGGTTATTGAAATGAACAACTTCCAAATCCAATTATTGGCATTGCAGATATATAAAATCAACAAATGTGAATCAAGCATTCGGCATCTTGAAATACAATATAAATCTGGGAATCTATCAGCTGTGAATGAGACAACGAACGAAGAGCCATTAAGGCTGAAACAGTACTCATTCTTGGATCAGTCTTTTTCCACCCTTTCAAATTAATCACAGCCGCTGAATGACTGGCAACTATTCCATTAGATACACACACTTACACACACATATCCCTAAAAACTGTACGATACAATGTCAAAATTAGTAGTAACTGGACCCCCCCTTGCCGCAATAGAGGGTTTCATTAATGAAAAGGAAGATGGTTTTTGACAGAAAACCATAACAATCAATGGTTATTCTTTTCAAACTGTCTTAGCTTGTTAGTTTGTCTAGGGATATAGAAAGTTGCTGAAATGATGAAATTTACCAACCGTAATGAACATCCGCTTGTCAAAGAGAACATGTATATTCATCCACGGAATTTAGGGGAGGGGAGTGTCAATAATTTTTATCAGTGACTTACTGATATCTTTGGGCTGGAAATCAAGACATCCATACCCATTATTCAACCCAAAACAGGTTAGAGAACAGGAATCGTCACTTCAAGCATGAAACAAGCTTGCATCTGACCATAATATGTGTTATGAAAGTGCCAACAAATAAATACGCACAAAGCTGCAATAGTATCAAGCAGCACAAAAGCATAGGGTGAATCAAATACTAGCCCAGCAAAAAATTATAGGGTGCTGCAGGAGGACTTCAGGTTCCAATAAAGAGGCTCCAGTTTAAATCTTCCGTGTTCCTGACACCAACTAGCGTTCAGCATTGACCAACTGGATAAATGATTTCCGGCTGAATCGTAGCTGGAAGTTTCAACAGGGGCGTTCCAATTGTTTGGCACTATTCACGAATGTTGCACTTTTATTGAATCCTTCAAGCAACATGATCCGCACTGCCTCCAAGCCATTTTGAAATGTGAAATCCAACTGCAAAAGACAATTAATCAACCAACTACAATTGAGAATTCGGAACAATGGTAAGTAGAACTCAGCAGCAGAAAATATTCTGGCGTTCCAAAGAGCAGATACCAATTCAGTGCGCTTTACCAGAGACCTCATTGTTATACTTCCTGTTTAATTACCTTTTTAATACTAGTTTCCTTTCTCTTGCATTTTTATTTTCGAATAACATTCCTAAAATGCAGAAGCCTAGTACACTAGTAGTAATTAAGATATTTTAGTCCGGCAGATAACACAGAGATGACATGCCAAAACTGTAATGCAACCATGTTAACAATAAGTTAAGCTCTTGGTCAAGCAAATGGGGAGGAAAGACGACACCTGTTATTTGATTATAATTTTACTGCAATTTGGGGAACATTTTTCATAGGGCATAATGTTAGCTATAGACTATAGATCAAAGATCAAATATTTGATCCCAACCTATGAGCCTCTCAACCAACCTCACCCCATCCATCCCAATTTAGGCTTTTAACAATATAGAGAGGGTTGATTAGCATCTGACAATCGTATATACAATATATAAGGACTGGTCAATTTTTGACTCGGCAATTTGTGTATTCTGATACTGATGTCTTTTTTGGCATGATCTACACACACACATATACGCAAGTACCTCTTCGCGTTCTTGTCTACTAAACGAACGAATGACAAAGTTGACAGGATCCATCCTCCCCGGTGGCCGCCCAATTCCTAAAGAAAATGCCAATCAGTGACTGCATTTCACATATCATTCAAAACCAGAACATCATGAAGCATAGCACCTCAAAATTCCTTACCTATTCTCAAGCGCGGAAAATCACGGTTCCCTTTTAAGTGATCAATGACACTTCTCATCCTACGAAAGAATAGCACCAACACTATCAGAAAATTCACAAATAACGGATTTAGTTCTACAGTTCAGACTACCATTAAATGTTTAGAGTTCTCATTATCCACTCAATGATACCTACTGACGATTGAGACCACAACATCAATTCTTTGCAAACCTAATGGTAATATGTGATGAAAATATAACTGGCAGAGAGTACGAGAGAGAGGGAAAGAGAAAACCCTTCCCAAAATCCCTTAATTCGGACCACATAATTAGACATTCTACAAACTTCAGCTTTCAGTGTCAAATCACTTTCAACGATAATATGAACGCATACAATGATTTAAAATGTTCAAACATCATGTGGTTGCAGATTAGTTCAGGATTTTGGGAAGTAGCAATCATTTTCTATTCTTCATTGAGGATATTGATTGTTTAACTGATTCAGCCATTTCTAATGGGGTAACAACTAACAGCATCAACAAGGACTCAGGTAAATACCCATTATGTCCTCCATGTCCACCCTTTGGCAAAAGGCGCAACTTTGCAAATGGCAGATCCATGTCATCATACACCTAACATTGAAACATCATTAGATCAAGTTTCAAACAAAAGGGTAAAAACCTGACTTGCAGAAGAAGGTCGTAATTTACCAAAAGTACTTGTTTCAATGGTATCTTGTAATATGAAACCATAGGACCAACCTTCAGAAAGAATATCAACTAGGCATTATTAGAATAGGAAGAAACATTGTGCAACAAATTTGTCATCGATATTTGAATAATTTTAATGGATAGGTTTACTTACAGACTCACCACTAAGGTTCATGTAAGTTTGTGGCTTAGAAAGAATAACAGGAACACTTCCAATATAACCTGCAGTAAATGGTAACCAACATGTCAGGATAGGAGTAACTGTGAAACCTCGCAGCAGAAGGGTATCCAGGGAATGGTTTTGCAACCATGACAAACCATTATTCAAACAAAACAAAGGGAAAACGAGTTTACCCACTATATGCAACCAAAGCTGACCTATTCCCACAACTTCAGAAAGAAAGTACACCGATAAATATTAGAAGGAAAAATATAAGAGATATTTATGCATTGACATCCATACAGAACCACTTTGTTCCATTAGAAGATAAAACAAAGCATCAAGGAGCCTGCAACTATAATAACGGCATTGAAGCCAAAAACACCAATGAACCACACAATGAATCAAGTACATCTTTTGATCATCCACAATGAAGTATATGTAATTGACTACAGCTCAGGAAAAGGAACAATGCCAGTTGAAGTAAAGGAGCACATAAAGAAGGATGTTAGAGTGATTTGCGGAGCCTCCAATATCACATTTCTGAGCTTTATACAATGGCAATTCCAGATGCAATCAGCATATCAAATCATCGTGGGATCGTTGCTGAAATCACAGGTTTCTGCAGAACTTATTTACTATTGGAAAGAAGACCTAGGTCTAAACCGATGTCTCTTTTGATAGATCTGGGCTTAGGAGATCTGATAGTTCTTACATATTCTACTTACTTATTCAGAAGGAATTCAATATTATTTTGTCAAGATTTTAATTTACTATTGGAAAGAAGATCTAGGTCCAAACCAATGTCTCTTTTATAGATCTGGGCTTAGGAGATCTGATAGTTCTTGCATATTCTATTAACTTATTTACTAGGAATTTGATATTTTTTTTTGTCCGGATTTTAATATTATTTTGTTCTGATTTTATTTTATACTTTACTATGTTTATGGTATGATCTTGGGTAACTGGAAAATGGAGGGGTTAATTTGAGGCAGAAGAATAGGACCCCTTACACTCAACTATGATGGAGAGAGCACGAGAGCAACAGTGAAGGAAACGGTCTCTTATCAAGGATGGAGGACTGGCAGCAATTAGGGTTTAGGGGGAGAAGGATTGGCACATATGAGAGAGAGAGAGAGAGAGAGATACCACCACCCTATCCATTATTAGGGCTGAAGCCTCTAATTTATAAATGATTACAGCTTTGGGAGAATGTTAGAATGTTTCTTATTACTAAGGTTTAACCCTAAGAATCAATAATGGACCCAGATCTAATCCATTAGGGCTTGAGACTATACCTAGTCTTAACAGGATGACTCACAAATGCATCTATGACAGTACTCCCCTCCTCGATATCAACCTCAAGCTTGTCCTCAAAACTTAACCATGGGGAAAGCACACTAGAGGTCCTCCAGAGACTCCAAAGGAGCATCTTTTGGGGGTAAGCTAGCCCAATCGACCATAGCCTCACACACCCCATGGTTGAGACAAGTGTAGAGCACTTTTGCTGGTTTGGGCGCCACTATCATCTACTATCAAGGGTAGAGAAGGCTCTATTGATGGAGGCTGACCCAAAAACTGCTTGAATTTTGGGGGCATGAAACTCCGAAAAGGCAAGACAGCAAGCAATACAGCTTACCTCAGCTAAGACCATGAATCGCCCACAGAACTTGAGTGAAAACTTTAGATTCGGTCAACAAACACCAGATAATCGGCAATTAGGCTGTAATTAAAACCCAATTTCCCACCTGATCCCTCAACTTTGGTCATGTGCTTGAAGCAATTTTGGACCTGTAGCAACTTCATCCCAGCACCATACACTATTTGGCCAAAAGATGGTTCGGTGTTAGCAACATACAAAGGCAAATGAAGCAAATCTCTATCGTAGATCAATCATTGTCCACCGTGATGTCTTATAGGAGATGTTGTGACAACATTCAGGCCAAGGTACCCACTAGAGCCTAATGCAAGTTGGAAGCATAAAGATTGAATTTGGTGATGTTTATGGCATGATGATGATGGACGAATGGATGATGAGATAATATAGATGAATGGTGGGTGGCACATAAATATAGGGTTGATGGATATAGATGCGTTTTGTTTGAATCCACAAACTAAGAACTTTTAGGATTGATGCACACAATATCTCACCAATGAGGGATTTTTAAATCACTCACATAATTATGAATTTTGAATTTTAAGAGAAACAACTCACACAATGAACAATTAATTTTTATTAAACTCAAATAATTGGCTATGACATGATGAGCCACATTTTTAGGTGCCTTTATACAAGCTTATTATACCTCTTCGATCATAATTGCAATATAAGATGAAACAAACTCTCAAAGATAAACTAAACTACATACTTCCAAAAATATGATAATAAGATAAGTAAATAACTTCTAAAAATAATAACAAACCAAATCTAAACAACTAAGCAAATAAAAAACTAAAAGATAGCCACTAGAAAATAAAATTCATCCAACCTTTTGAGACCTTTTAGAAAGATGCTCAAAGTTGCCTAAATATTCTTCTAGAAGTCTAAAACATCTTGTCAAACCCATCTTCACTCCATAGGATCATATTGAAGAGTTTAAGCCTAATACTTGACCCATATGCTCCTACCTCAATTATTACTCTATAATATCTTTGTACGATTATTACCCATAACTTAATGCACAAATATGGTTGATTGTGTAGACAATATTTTATTTTTTTTTATTCTTCAAGAATTTCGCCCATGTGTATTTCGACCTTCTATGATTCTCTTGTAAAAATTCAACTTGAGATATTTAGCACAACTTCGTGTTGGAAACTCGTTTGAATTCTGTAAAATTTTGGAATCCTTAGTGATTTCCAATTTTTCATATACATATATCTCACCATAATCTGGGTAAGGTGTTTTTCGACAGTTTTAATCTCTTTATTGTCAATTTTGCATATTTCCATATTATTTTTAGCATCCACTTGATGCATTGGTCCACTAGTAGCTTAAGTTGCATATTGAACCGTGTTGACTTTATCTTGATCACAATGACTTGGTCTTGGCCAAATTTTATTGTGACTTACAAAATTTTGACTTCAACTTGGCTTGCGTTGACCAAATTTTAACTTATAATACCATGTTTTACTAACCCTAATTTTATTATGTGGTTAGCTCCATAATAGTTCTAAATTATTCCACCCTTGTCTAATCATTCCACCAAATATCTAGCCATTTAATCCTTCAATTCATTAAAAACCTTAGAATTTAAATTTTTTCAACTAGTGGTTGAACAATTAAGGCCTTCAATTAATCGGAGAAAGAGCAACATTTCTTTCTAGTTAGTATTTATTATTTTTTTCAAGTTTTTTAAGCTCCAAATCAATTTTCATATCAAATATTTTTATACATTTGGGTTCCTAAAATCATTCCACATATTTCCATAATTTAAGTTCCTTTTTAGAATTTATTTGCTATTTTACACACATAATACCTCAAAATTAGTTTACCTACATATAATTATCTAAAATATTTGTGGTCAACCATTGACCTTGGGGTTCTAGTCCACAACACAACACTACCCATAAGTAACTTACACCTACTTCATTTTATTCCAATCACTTCCTTACACCCTTGTCTAAACTATCCCTTATCACTCATGAGAGTGTTTGGTTTGTTATATACTTATACACACTTTTGCATTCATGCCTTCATTTCCTTTCATTTGTTTCACTAAATATTGGGAGATTCATCTCATTAGTCTTGTGGTGCATTGGCCTATCCCTTCTCCGTCCTTATTTTTCTTTCATCTTCTTTCTATATTCCTTTACTTTAACTCTTTAATACTTGTCCTAAGTATTAATGGGTTGAGATTTCATTAAGTGGTGAAAGAAAGCTTTGATTCACCCTTATGTATCCATCCTACTACAAGACAAGAGTAATCATCTTTCCCTATTAACTTCTTACTTTCTCCTTGTATTTTTTGATGTTGATGAAAGGATCATTCTTGTAATATAATCTCATTTTTCCCTTGAAGGTGAGCAAGACTCTTAGACTATGTGTTCTAAGCTTCGAGTATTATTTTTCATTACGAGAACATTTTGCTAGCTAGGTAATGTAATCCTTTCTCCAAATATGAAATATTATATGTTGTGTATGTGTCATATTTCTCAATCTTGATAGCATACTTACGTTCAAGAATGCATGATTTTGTGCTTTAAGAATTTGTATTCATTTTGTGTGCATTATCCATGAAAATAGTATGCATATAATCTAGCTAGGGTTTCATCCCTTTAACGTTCCTATCATATGTCTTTGAATTTTATATATACATGATGATATTCCTATCACATATGTTCTTAATTTATATATAAAAATGAGATAATGTGTAAATTAATATGCAAAGACTTGTATGCAAATATGGTAAAGAAAGCATGAAAAACATATGTGAGTATATAGTTGCACTTGGCCTTCAGGCTTTTTGTGTGGTTGTGATTGTTTTAATTTTTTTTAAGCATGCTAATATGTGTACATGATAAGAAGTTTATGCTTGTGTAAAAATTTTGTGGGGCTTTTTGTGTGATTTTTTATCATTTTCGTTTTTTTAAGCATGTTAATATGTGTATATGATAAGATGTTTATGCCTACGTAAAAATCATGGAAAACAATATGTATAAATTATGAGTGACTCTCAGCCAATCTATCCAGTTGAGGCACTTTTGTCACATTAGAGTAATCTCATCACAAAGAAGTTAAAACATAGTTAATGAATTATCCACGTTTATTATTATCAATTCTTTATTTTATTATTGATCATTACTAAATGTTTTTATACTTATTAGTAACAATATAAAAAATATGAACTATTAGTATCAACTATTACCAATTATAGTTAATGTTTTATTAACATTGAATTTATACATCCTCGTGTTCTCTTTTTTGAGTATTTTATGGTATTCATTTGATGTTTAGGTTAAATTTTGACATATAATATATTAGGGTTTGAATATGTTTAAGATTTCTTATACCAGCTTCAAGTTTTTGGTTGTTTAAGGGTTCAATTCTAGAATTTTCATAAACACAAGTCTGTTTTGATAAGAAAATGAATCAAATAACATAAGTGGATTATTTGGAGGAACTGTGATTTACATAAGTAAGGATTTAAGTGTAATATGGCTAATTTAAGTAATAGAAACATTTTGGTCATTCCACCATTGGTATCCATGTTTAATGTGCTTATTTTAATGCGTTTAAGTCTTGGTTTAAATACCCTTGATAATAAAATGGTTGTATGCTCAATATGGCATAAAATGAGCAAAGAAAATCCTAAGGGTATAATGGTCATTTCATGTGTTTATTATTGAATTTATATTTTATTTTTGGTTTAATTATATTAATATTAAGTGTTTAGGTGGTGTTGTTTGGATGTTTTATGACATGTTTTATGATTAGGGCTTTCTAAAGTAAATTATGGTCAATTCTAAGTGCATGGGGTGTTTTAGGTATGTTCTGGTTGTATAAATATTTTGGAGCTGATATCCATATTTAATATGTTATCTTATTATAATGGACTGAATTAAGCGTTAACCAACATCAACATGTTTTGGCAATAAATGGCTTAAAATGGATTAGTAATCCTAGGGTATTCTTATCATGTTTTATGTGTTGGAAGAAAGTGTTTGTCTTGACATAGTGTTGTTTCATGAGTGTCCTTAATAAGATCTTACGTATGTGCCTAAATTTGGTGATTCAATGAACTTAGATGGAAGTCCTATAATATCTTCAATGGCAAATGGTACTAGTTTGTTGTGTGATAATCAACCCCAAGAATACCTTATCTATGTTATGGGTTTGGGATGTTTTCATCATTTTATTCTATAATGTGTTGGATTGTACTACGTGATTATCAAACCTTGGAACCAATTATAATTAATTTAATATATTACAAGTGCTGGTGAGAATCCATATTATTTAAAGTGAGTCTAGATGGCTAGTAATAAAGGGATTATGTGTGGAAGACAGTGTAATATTTCCTATTACATGTTAAGTGTGGATTTAAATGTTAAGTGTGTGGTTTCTATCCTTGAATAATATATTAATATTTAAGGTGAAATAACATATTAATAATTAAAGTGAAAGATCACTTGCAATGCTTATTTCACCAAATATAAGGCTAAAACATGTTAACTTTAAAAGGCCATATAGGTCCCACACACGTATGACAGAATGGTGGTGACACCCTATTACTTTACGTTTAAGCATCCACAGAAACGAAACATTTCACTAATATATTTTGGGGTGTTACAAGTATTAATTGAGTTTATTAGTGGCCAACATAAATTCACATCATTCCCTTTCTCTTGAAAAGGATTTGTCCCCTAAGATCGCATCATACTCCCCCTCTTCAAAAGGATTCGTCCTTGAATCTTCATATGGAAATAAGGACTCAAGTATTCCCTCAATACTATCTTTACATTATTCAAACAATCTATCAAGAGTTTGGATCAATTGTGTCATAAGTGTCATCTATTCCGCTAATGCCTTAAATGCTTCCTCAATAGCCATATCTTGAAGAAAGATGTCTTCTTTAACAAAAATAATGAATTTTGAAGGATCTTGAACTTTCTTGAACCATCTTGAAACCTTCTTTAAGCTTCTTTAAGTCCCTTACACACATGCCTCTTTTAGAACCCTAGAATACCAAAATCCAAGCCCTAATACCAAATTTGATGCGAGCTGGAAAAATAAGGATTGAATTTGGTGATGTTTATGGTGTGATGGTGATGAACGAATGGATGATGAGATGATTAATGATGTAGATGAATGGTGGTTGGCGTGTATATGTAGGGTTGATGGTCATGGACATGATTTCTTCAAATCCACAAACTAATAACTCCTCGGATTGATTCACACTATATGACTAAAGAAGGTTTCTTAGAATTACTCACTATGAAAGAACTCACACAGAGAACAAGTGACTTTTATTAAACTCAAATCATTAGCTAGATGAGAAACATTTTAAGGTGTCTCTATATAGACTAAGCTTACATGCTCAATCATAACCAACAATATAAGATAAAATAAACTCTAGAAGATAATCTTGACAAAATCCTTCGACAGTAAGATGCAATTAAATGATTTCTAAAAAATAATAACAAACCAAATCTTAACAACTAAGCAAAAAAGAAACTAAAAGATAACTAGAAGATAAAATTCGTCCAACCTCTTGAGAACTTCTAGAAAGATGCTCAAAAGTCGCCTAATTATTCTTCTAAAAGCCTAAAACATCACTTTAAGCCTCCCTTTCGGTCCTTGTATCTTTTCAAGCTCATCTTTACTCCAGTGGACTAGACTGAAGAGAGATTAATCCCAATACTTAACCCATATGCCCATGCCTCAATTATTATTCTCATATATATTTTTTTTTTACAATTATTACCCACAACTTAATGCACAAATATGATTGATAATAGCACAAACCATTTTGTTAGTTCTTACAAGCATTCTGTCTATGTGTATTTCAACCTTATCTTATTCTTTTGTGAAAACTCAGCTTGATATTTGTAGCACAAAAAGGCCTTAACTTCATGCCGGAAACTCATATTTGAATTCCATAGAGAGCGTTGGAAACCTAATTTCATAAGCTTTCCAACACTTTCTAATTTATCTTGTAAATATATCTCAATATAATCTAAATATGGCAGCTTTTCAACAATGATCATCTCTATATCACCAAGTTTGCATCTTTCCATATTCCTTTTAGCACCCACTTGATATGTTGATCCATAGTAACTTGAGGTGAATCTTGACTAGTGGTGAATTTATCTTGATCATATTCAAATCCAACTTCACTTGTGTTGACTTAGTCTTTACTCATGGCTAGCATTGATTGAGCCTATTAGTTGTTGAAATAAATTCCTCGCAAACCTACTCATTGGGATGATAGTTGTCACTGCCTCTAGCCACTAGCCTTAGGGTGGTAAGCAGACAAAAGAGCAACCTAGCTTAGATACCTCCCTCTAGAATTTGTTGGTGAAAAGATGGTTAGGTCCTTACAATGGACTTTGGGATTCTGTGAAGCTTCACAATGTGAAAGAACAATTGGGGACTGGATATAACAGTGGAATCACTGGCAGTGTGCGAATTTAGAATAGTTGTCCACTAGCATGAGTAAAACAATTTTTCCCCACAGATTTGGAAGTCCATCAATAAAATCCATAGACATGTCTACCAAATTTGAGTAAGAATTGGCAAGGATTGTAGGATACCAATGATGTTGATTGGAAGCACCCAACCAAAAATGAGTAACTTACACAAGCTAAACAAGAATTGAATGAATTTGAGGGTTAAGGTTTCGGTTGGGGTTTAGGGTTTCACAATTTTTATGAGGGTTTGATAGAAGGTTTAGTGGGGATATTAATCTTAGGTTAATGGCTAATGATTAAAGTTATTTAATGGATGATTAATTTGTGGTTCTTGGGACAATTAATGGTGGGGGAAAATGTTGGTAACGAAGAGGGTATTTAGGTTATGGTTTTGATTGAAATAATGGATTTTTATGGTTTGAATGTGTAGATTATGATGGAAGATTATGGAAACGATTTGAAGGGTGGTCAATGGCAATTATGAGGGTTGATTATGGAAGGGAAATTTTGGATTAATAGTGATAAATAATTTTACAAGAGTCGTGGCTATAAAGGAGGGTTGGTGTTTCAAGAGGTTAAAGATGGTGAATGTTGAAGTTGAATTTGTGCATGTGGTGTATTAACAAATTGAAAAACAAATTATATGGGGTATGAATGTGTTCAATTGAACACAAACCAAATCACTCAAATCATACAGAAATTGGGTAAATAAAATGGAATTGCGAATCACACAACTTCACAAATCAAGAACAAACTCAAGCAAAGAATCGATTAAATAATCAAACTTAACTTGGTAGTATTGCATAAATGATGAACGTTTGCTGGCCCACGTTTTTATGATGGATTCTACACATCCTCAAATATGATTCTCCATAAAAAGAAAAGATAAAATCCACAACAAATCTTACACAAGCAGCACACACACTTACACGTAAAGATTAACACCAGCAACTACAAGATGAACCTTTTGAACTAAATCATCTAACTAATATCTAATTAATACTAATACATATGTCAGATTCTCCACAGGGTTGGACGTTCTCCTCACGTGCTAAGCATGTGAGATGATTAAAATTTTCAATAATGAGCATTAAGTCCCTTCTTCATCCATAACTAAGCAAGTAAGCACCTTATTAGGCCCAATTATTATTTTGGCCCAAACCTTCAACCAAGGCTAAACTAATGGGCTCTACTATAAAATAAGTAAACTAATAGCTTGTAGAATTTGTAGGACATGCCCCCACATCATTCTCCCCTTGTTGAGAAAATTTTATTTTCAAATTTACACGGTTGGACTCGAACACTCTTCAACCTTCAAGGAAGCTCTCCTGAAGAGTTACGTCTACGTCCTTGAATTCTTTTACCAACTACTCAGAAAGACCATACTTAGTTGAAAGTCGTCTTCCACTCATCATTTTCTCTAATTCTAATTTGATAGTAACCACTCCTCAAGTCGATTTTAAACAAGATCCATAGAGCTCATCTAACATATCATCCAATCTCAGCAAAAAAAATATATACTTGACGTTGTTGACTGCCCTTGAATCAATTAACATCCTCTATGTCCCATCCTTCTTAAGCACCAACAAAGCGGGAACGTAAAACAGACTAATGCTTTCACAGTCCTTATCCACCATCTTGTTTGGAATATAAGCTCCAGGCATGAGATCAAAGACACTTTATTCCTCTCAATAGTTATAATCCAAGTGGTAACTCTTTGGAGAGCACATCATTATACTCCTCTAAAAGCTTGGTGAGATTCAAATTTGGCTTGGATGATTACCATACAATTAAATATTAGTTCCGATACACAATATCGGCCGATATTTATCGAATTTTAGGTCAACCGATACGCGAAATTGGCTATATGTAATGGTTTTAGAAGTTCACGTATTTATCGGTAATATATCGGTTATCGACCAATGTTTGCCAATATTTATCAATATTTGCTAATATTTATTGTAAAAATAAATAAATAAAAAATGATGCCGCAATAACCACAACATATAAAATATCGTCCACAACATCACGACCGCAACCGCGACAATGATTTCATTGCTTGATGATTCCACTTGTTGGACTTCTTTCACAAAGACTTGATTAAAGACTCTTACCCCTTTGTCTTTGTTAAACCCTTGTAAAGAGTAAGGTCTTGGATGTGTTTTGTGGTCTTCAAGCTAAGCCTTTTTACCATCTCTTCACTTGTTACATTATTGCATGAACCAAAATCAATAATGATCTTGCAAACTATCTTCCACCTCACACTTGATCTTGAAAACCGTCTTGTTAGGTTGAGGATGATTATGGGTGCACTTATAAAAGCATTTGCATGTTCCTGGCCTTCTTCACCATATGTCCTCTCTACACCATCAATCATCTTCTAGCTCAATCTCATTATTACATGGCTCTATGCAAGAAATTTCACTCAACATTTTCTTTAGGACAATCTCTTGCAAAGTGTCCATAAGCTTAACACTTGAAGCATTGTTTTCTCTCACTCTCTCCTATCTTCTCCTTACCCTTTTCCATTCAGTCTCCACTTCCTTTCTTCTCCATGTTCGAACCACCACAGAGGTTAGAAGTGGTTTAAGATAAAGGCTAGAAAGTCATCTTCATCCCCTTCAATTTCTTCTCAAATTTCAAAGCTAATTTCACCATCTCTTCCAATGTATCGTATATGTATACTTCAACCTTCTCTCTTACATTTAAGTTGAGAACTCCAAGGAACATCGCACAAATTCGTTCTTTTTTCTATTGGATTTCACAAACCAGTGCCAGTCTCTCAAATTCTCGAGCATATTCTTCCACACTCATAAACCCTTACTTGATTGTAGTCAATATGTTACAGTTGTCTCACTCATAATCCCATGACACAAACTATCACAAGATGCTTCTTCAACTTATCCCATGACTTGATCGTAGACTCACCTTCTCTCCCTCAGCCTCCTTCAAATTCTCAAACCATACTCTAACAAATTTCTTAAGTTTCAAAATAGTCATCTTGCATCTTTTCTCGTCATCTAACTCTTTAAACTCAAAAATCCCCTCCACCGTTTGTTGATATTCTAAGTAGGCTTCAGGATTCATATTGCCTTCGAACTCAAAAGATAGGCCCTTTCTTGAAGTTAAATCGCCCCTCTAATTGTTGTCAATACTTTCCATCATCATCCTCAATTCTAGACAATTGTTCATGATGCTTCTCATCTTTTCTAGCAATTACTTGGTGAGTTATTGAATTTGAGTCACTAATGAATCTATCTTATCCTCCTCCATGAGAGAGATCGGGTAGAATAGAGAATATACGCACACAAACTAGAGAGAAATAGAGATTTGAAAGGTGTCAGACAAACAATAGATTGATATTTCACTCGTTTGAAGTCGCAATTCGCGTAGCCTTCATACTGTTGTTGTCCATGTCTCTCCACTCCCGCTTATGTTCCTCTACTGCCCTCACCAGGTCCTCGTCATGTCCTCCTACGTGGTCACCAATAGATTATATTCCACTCGCCAGTGGTTGGTCATGGCAACATAGATAGTCACGAGTCAATTTAGCCTTAGTTGAGTTCAATCGTGCTTAAGAAACAACAAGTTTCTTTATTTAAAAAAAATACTAATTGGTTTATCCGACCTACAGCAAGAGGTACAACTAGTTGCTTTCTTTTCATTTTTTTGTCTAGTATATTTCATTCATATTAAATTTGCATTAATATTTATGTGTAGGGTAGCAGTAAATTGTTTAGTCTAATTCCTTAACACCACATTCAAAAAATTAAAAACACAATTGACCATTGTTCACGGAAAAAAAAAGATAAAAAATTATAATTATAATAATAATAATAATAAACTCCCATCTTTTTCTTGTGTACTTATATTAATTTTTTGGGTTTTTTCTTGTTAATTAGCAATGATTTATTCTTTGTATTTATTTTTTTAGTTCCAATCTCCTCTATGTTATTTTACATATCACAATGAGTCCACCCAAAATTACTTGTAAAGACAGCAAACCCCTAGCTGCTTCTACAATAGCATCAACTACAATAGCCTTGCTACTAATGTTCATGACCTACCGGACAAGTATCCCAATTGTGCAATTGTCAAGAAGATTTAAAATACCAATATAATCAAATTAATTAGATTATAAAGTAATTGGACAGACTACCTATAAACACAAACCTAGAAGAGTTAAATAGGAATAATCAAGAATCCCTGCAGTCAATCAGGAATTTTACCAAATCCCACTAATTATGCACTTAAACAAGAGTCAACTTCACTAGGTGCATTATAGGTTTTTTAATGAAGAGAATCTCCATAACAAAGCTAATATACATGACATGTTTGATGTATCTAGGCCTACATATGATTTTCCTCCTAGGCTTACATCACATAGGTGTGATAGGTTTACTAGACATAATAAGCATTCACCTCCTAAATTTGGTTGTAATGAGCATGTCAACATCACGAAAAAGTTCAAAGTAAAGGCAACTGAATATGATGGTACATTAGATCCTAACAAATTCCTTGATTAAGTTGAGGGTATGGAAGTTTATTATGAGTGGTATGGGACGTATGATATTGAGTGTGTTTGATTTGCAAAAATGAAGATAATAAGACTTGCTAAGAAATATTTGAATAATGTGGTTAGCAACATTGAGCACCTTCATTCTATTATCTAATGAGAGGTCATGAAACAAATGCTTAAGGATAAATACTTAGCCACTTTTCAGAAGACTCGATTAATAACTCAACTACTTAAACAATCAACAACCTTTGCATGACCCATTTTGAATAGTTATTGCTTAGGTCTGAAGTAGAGGAGTTTGTCATAACGTTGAGTATGTTCATTAATGGTCTTACAATTGACAATAAGCAAGAGGTTGGCATGCATCACCTTAACTCACTAGAAAAAGATTTTCAAAAAGCCTTGGAGATAGAAAAACAATTAAAGTACACTCAGTGTCAGAGATCCACTTCTCAATCCACCTTTAGGAGTTGCAAACCTAGATATAATCCTTTGAAACTTAGTAATTCCTCCAGCTTAGCTCCTCCCACTAGTTCATTCCCTAATGCCTCTAGCTCCTCCTAACTTGCTAACTCATCTACTCGATCTAATATCTAATGCACTATTAGGGAGTGAGAGGTCATATTGCTTCTCATTACCCAAATAGGACCTTAGCCATAGAATGTGACCTTATGCTACAAGTGACGAGCATATAATAGATCCAACTAAATATTATGGTGATGAGATAATGAACAAAGAGGATGAGAAGCAAAGAGGATTTGGTGGAAAAGCACCTTAATATTGTTCAATGTCTAGAGCAAGAAAGAATGATGAGTGGAAACGACACACAAACTTCCATTTTGTCACCCATTGCAATGGTAGGAGTGCAAAGGTGGACAATAATGGAGAGAGTATTCTAAATCTTATTTTAGTTGATGCCCTGCATCGGTTTAACCTTAAACCTAAATCTCATCCCAAACACTTTAAAGTAACTTGGGTGAACAATACCACATTACCTATTACTCAAAGATGGCATGTCCTTCTTCATTCGGAAAACTATAAGGATGATATTTTCGGTGATGTTGTACCTATGGATGTGGCTCATATTTTTTTAGGACATCCTTAGTAATACAACATGAATACAAATAACTATTGCAGGGACAACACCAACTCTTTTAAGTTCCAAAGTAAACTTATTACACTCCATTTAGCCAAGCTTGAAGAAATGCACTCTAGAGTGCCCTCCAAACCTAGCCCAAAATTTCTACCCAAAAGGGCCTTCACCTCTTAACTCATAGTTCTTTTGAGAAAGTCATACATAAGTGCAGATTTTTCATAGCTCTTTTAGCTAAAGATGATTCTTTAAGATTATCCTCCCCTTCTTCTATCCCTAGTGATATAGCATCATTGCTAAACAAATATGTTCACATTATTCCTTATGAGTTGCCTAGTGATTTGTCACCTATGCAAGAAATCCAACATGCAATTGATTTAGTTTTTGGTTACAACTCCCCAATCTTCCCCAATATAGGTTGAACCTAGTTGAATGAATTATATTAAATAGGCACGTGGAGGAGTTATTAGCTAAGGGATTTATTCGCCATAGCATAAGCCCATGTGTAGCTCCAACCTTACCCCTAAGAAAGATGGGTCTTGGCAAATGTGTGTAGATAGTAAGGCCATTAATAAAATTATTAAATATAAGTTTCCTATTCCCTATCTGGAAGATGTGTGTAGATAGTAGGGCCATTAACAAAATCATTAAATTTAAGTTTCCTATTCCCTATCTTGAAGACATGTGTGTAGATAGTGGGCTCATTAATAAAATCATGTTGGTACTATAAGATAGATCTCTGTAGTTGTAATTACCCCAATGTTTCAAAAGGCACACCTCAGGTGCAAGGCACAAAGGTGTAGGGCTTTTTTCATCCTAAGCAAGGTAACATCAGCAAAGTGCATCTAAGGCGTGCGAGGCTCTAAAGCGCACACCTTACTAGAAATTAACTACTTTTAGGTTTTACTTTCATTCAAGAAAATATAAAATCAGAAAGGGACGAGGGATAGATTAATAGATGTAATTTTGAATGGGAAAGGAAAGAAATATATTTAGTATAGAGAAAAAAACTCTGATGGGCTATTTTAGGGCTTTATTTACATAAATACAATAATTAAATCTTATGTTAGGAAGTAAAGGGTGAGGAACAAAAGGTCATGGGAAAAACAATAAACATCATTTTGAAAAGAAGAGATTATATATTTGGGGAAGATCGAAATCAATATTAGACTGGTAATATTGACACCTTACTTTGTCTCGACGTGCACTTTCGCCTTGTGCCTAGCACCTAAGCTCCAGGATCCTATTACTTAAGTGCACCTTAGGCATTTTCAAACACTAAATCACTTGATCCAAACTATGGTGGGAGATAAGTGGAAGACAACATTCAAAACTTAGGATGGCCTTTTCAAGTGGTCAATAAGCATATATAGTGTTATGACACACATCCCCCAACCTTACATGGGCAAATTCTTGGTCGTGTATTTTGATGATATCCTAATACATAGCACATCGAAGGAGGAACACATAGAGCATCTTAGAAACATTTTTGATATTATGAGAGACACCAAATTCTATGCCAATCTACAAAAGTGTCAATTTTTTCAAACTAAGGTTCTCTTCTAGAGGTATATCATGTCTCCTCAAGGACTAGATGCTGATCCAAATGAGGTAAAATCTATTAAGAAATGGCCTAAGCCAAAACTATTAGTGAAGTCCGTAGCTTTCATGGTCTTGCTTCTTTTCATAGGATATTTATAAGGGGATTTAGTACCATCATCGCTCCCATCACCCATAGACGTAAGGCGAGAGTTTGTGTGCACCTTAATTTCAATAAAGTCTTTGAAGTTACTTGCAATGCCTCAGGATATGGGATAGGTGGTGTGTTGAGTCAAGAGGGCCAACCTATAGCCTTCTTTAGCAAGAAATTAAATCCTTTTAGTTAGGGATATACCACTGATGAAAAAGAGTTTTATTCCTTAGTTTGGTCTCTTCGTTATTAGAGGCAATACCTTCTTCTTAGAGATATATCACCGATGAAAAAGAGCTTTATTCCTTAGTTTGGTCTCTTCGTTACTAGAGGTACTACCTTCGTCCCCAAGAGTTTGTTTTATATTAAGATCATGATGCCCTCGGGTACTTAAAATGTCAAGACTATTTGAACCCTAAACACACTCAATGGGTTGAGTTCCTTAATGAGAAAATTTTTGTGCTTAAACACAAGTCTGGATAAGAAAATAAAGCGGTTGTTGCTCTTAGTTGTAGGGATCTTTCCCTTTTATTTATATGTGCTGAAATAGTTGGGTTCAATCAAATGTAGGATGAATACCCTACTTGTCCTGATTTTGGTCTAATCTAAAATGAGGTTAGCAATGGTAACCTATTGATTTTGTAATCCATGAGGATCTCTTTTGGGCTACCAAATTATTTATTCCCCGCTCTTCATTTCAAGATGTCTTAGTTTGGAACTAAGTTGATTTTGAAATTACATGCAAATGGATTAGCTGGACACTTTTGTAAGAATATAACTATTACCCTAGTTGAGGTAAGTTCTATTGGCCATCATTAAAAAGGGATGTCACTAGGGTCAGCTTCATAGTGCCAAACATGCCAATTAACTAAGGTTAGGAAGCACAATACTAGATTATACACCCCATTACCTGTTTCACATGAGCCTTGGAAAGATGTATGGATTTTGATCTTGGGTTGCCAATAATGGCTCGAAGGCACAATTTTATTCTTCTTAATGGATAGATTTACTAAAATTGTGCATTTCATTGCATGTAGCAAAACTTCTAATGCACTCCCAAGTTTATCTATAAGCATGGCCAAGACTCATAGTGAAACCAAATTCTCATGTTTAACCGATCTACAAATCGGATAACTTGAAAAAAAAAGAAAGAAAGAAAACAGATTGACTTGCTAATATGGTCAAATAGTGGCCAGCAAGGATTGAAATTGTGCCAATAGTATTCAACAGTCCCGAAATATCGGTCCCGCAATTGCATATCGGTCGCAATTTTGCGGTTTTTGGGTCCGCCGCGATGCGAAATTCCGAAATTACGGCCGTTTCAAAAAATCACATATTTATCACCGCAATATCGGTGAAATTTCGGATATCGGCTGATATTTTGCCGATATTAGTCGATATTGGCCGATATTTACCGATATTTGCCATTATTTGTTGCGAAAAGAATTAAAAAATCACACCGCGACAACTGCAACATATAAAATATCATTCGCAATACCCCGATACCGCAACTCCGCGACCACAACCGTAATCGCGACCGCAACCGCGGTTTTATTGCTTGGGTCTAAGTCAACTGAACTAGTTCTCCCAGAGCATCACAATGCAATGGCAATCCCAACCGTTTATTTCAATGGTTCATAAAGGACTCCCAATGGCGGCCAGGTTTTGTCCAATTTCATAATATGATAACACATCTAAGCCTTACAAATTAAGTGACACAAGGTTAGGCCAAATTCATCCTCTTTCATGTTCATTTGGATTCTGAAGAATAAAATGCAATAGTTGAGCCAACCTAAGATATCCTTCATCCCATTATATATTGGAAATTCCATATTTGCATACTAGGGGTTCCTTTGGTGGTAAACATCCATGCATGTTGCCACTAGGGTTATGAGTGATTAGAGTTGCTTAGGTTGGGATAGCCATATGGTATGTGGTTGAATATAGAGGGGATGACATCTACTAGGAGTCTAGGACTAGACTTGGTCCTGATGGGCCCAAACCCAACTAAGCCCCACCCACAAAAGCATTTGTGGTAGTTTAGGATATTTATGTTAGGTTGTATTCCTATGAAACGGATTGAGACATTGATAAAGTTGTGAGGCTTTTGATAAGCCTAGAGGGTCTTGTTTGATAAACACAACAAAAGTTATATATATATTTCGTATTAAAGATACAAATCGTTCACTAGGTCGAATGCCCTCTTTGGCATTTCCCACTAGCAACACACTCCAAAAAAAACTAAAAATATTAATATTAACTAGAAAAATCAGCATCAAACCTTAAACCCTAACCTAGCTTATCCCTCCCACTATCCTCCAAAAATACCACTCCAATGCCAAAACACTCGCCAACGCATCACATATTCACCAAAAAAGGCCACCACCAAATAGCGCCAACTCTTCACCATCATCAGAGCTATTCTAGTAGATTGAATTACATATTTGTATTAGATTTCAATATGATTTTATGATATTTAGAAAATAATATAGGATTTTATATTATTATGATATAATATCTTAAAAACATGATAAAAAATTAATAATATATAATATCTAATTAAAAGATAATATATCATGTATTTAGGAAAAGCTTCCCATTCTTAGTATGTCCTTTTATTAGACATATATATCCAAAGTACTACAGTAATTCTTACATTTAAATGAGCAGATATTGATTATTCACTAAAAAAACCTTTCTCCCCATATTTCCCTCCTGATTTCTCAACGACATTGACGTCATTTTTCTAATTTCCTACCCTAAGTCAATACTGTTTCAGAACGTAAACCAAACCCCACACTCATTGTCTAGCTATCACCATCACACAACCACTAAAAATGTCATCATTCCACCACCAAATCATAAACATTTCAATCTACAACATCGAACCTGTGAAAATCAACAACACTCATTGTCTAGCTATCACCATCACACAACCACTAAAAATGTCATCATTCCACCACCAAATCATAAACTCTACCTGAATCAAAGCCTAATCATTCAATTTGAGGTTGGCAATTGCACAACCCGATTGGAAAATTTTTACCTAATTTCAAAATCAATGAGCCAACACCCTTGTTGTTGTACAAAATCACTCAAAATTATTTGCATATCACACATAACTCATATCAATTGAATCCCTAAAACTTCAATTCAAATCCCCTAAGTCCCAATTAAACTCCAATCGAGACCCAATTGAATCAATTGCTTAAAGCCACACAAGAAGCTCATGCTAAGTTTAGCACCTCCCAACCCAGGCGTTTCCGAAGCAACCAAATGGGTTTGTCGAACATGCCTGAAACGAGTTGCTCCTGCATGTGGAAGTTTAACGCTATAAGGCCCACGCCTTACTAAAAATTACGTACTTTTAGGTTTTAATTTCATTCAAACCTTCTAACATGTATTCAAATGAGTATCACAAACTACATACATTGATCTAGCAAGCTGTAGAAAATCTTAAAAGTGACACCAAACTTACTAGCTCAACCTTTAACAGTGGACACAGGAGTGTAGCAATGAAGCTGGGAACTTGAGACAGAGGCAGTAATAGTACTAGAATTTAAAATAATAATAAAAAGATAAATAGGGGAACGAACGTTGGGTGTGAACCTTTCCCACAAAGAGACTTGAAAGAAACACTAGTCATGGATATCCCCTCAGCTTCGGCTATGGTGTCCACTAACTCAAAGCCAACCTGAAAAATGAAAAAGGAAAGGCTGATTACCTGTGAAAATTAAGGGTACGAAATGTAAACAGCAGATTAATAGTAGGCATGTAGAGACGTATACAGGAAAAGAGATATTTGAAGTATTGGTACTGTTCCGAAGATGAATGAACCTGGATAACACTCATGTAACAACCAATCCATTAAATAACTTACTAACGTAGTACATCATTGAAACGCTGCGGTACCCAGCAAAGCTTGTGGAACTGTTAACCTGACGATGCTGGAACCACGAGCTGTACTGTCCAAATGACCCTGGTCTAGAATATGACAGCTTTGTGGTACTAGTAAAAGACCGAAGATAGACTATGTGACATAAAGAGCCATCCTGTATCCATATTCTCATCAGATGACACATCCAATTACCTCAAACTCAAACAGATGAAACACACAGAAGAAGCTAATGCCGCAAGATTTCTGCTTTACAGAGAGTAAATAAAGATAGATTCTTGTTCCTTCTATAAGAACTAATATTCGCTGAATGCTAACATACACATCCTCAAGAATATGTTTGGCTAAGTCAATTATTAAGTTCAGGCTTATGATAAAATATACGGACGACAAAAACTCGACGAGGTGAGCGAGATAGAGATAGAGATATAGAGAGAACCAACATTGTGACGAGTGCCGCTGTACTTTTTTCCGGGATTACCAAGGCCAACAATCAACCATGGTTTTGGCTTCGGCTGAACAGCAACAGAAGACGGTGACGTGTCAGAGTCTGTGGCGGCATTACCGGCTGAAGCAGAATAGTTAGAAGTTGAGAAGCAACAAAAATCGGTCATCTTTTTGTTCAAAATCGAAGAAAATTTTGCGGTTTTATCCGTTGAGGGGATCCACAAGCTATGACTTCGACGATTGATAACTGATAACGAGGATGATATTGAAATTGCACCAGTATTCATGCTCAAGGCGAAAATTATTAATGGCGTTTAGGAATTGGAAGTGGAAACGAATTTTCGAGATTACTTCTGTCAGCCGGACCAAAGAACAGAGTCGAACACGAATTCAGGGAAATAGTAAAAATATGTAGGTAGAAGGAAATCTGGGCCGAAAGAATAAAAAATACACGTCGCCCGGAACTGAACATAGGTCTCGGCTTGACTTGAGGGATGACTCGTATGTTATGCAAATCGTCCACAATTACACCTTTTGATGCATTGCAAAACACTACAATAAAGACTAAAAGAATCAAAAATTATAGAAGGATGAAAAATATTAAACTAATTTAAAAAAATTAATAATATAAAAATTTATCAATGATATAATTAATTTAAGTATATTTTAATTATTTGTAGTGGGGTATATATTGGTAAGATAGTATATTTTAATGTTATATTATTAAATCTTTGTTGTGAGGTATAGAATTTAAAAGAGACAAAAAAATTATTTTTAATTTAAAAATATATATTGAATTTTTTTTACTCTTTTGTTGTGGGTACTCTAAGGCCTTTATAATCTAAAAAATTTCCTTCCTCTTTAATTTTATCATTATCAATTTTTACCTTAGACTCTAAGCTTTTCCTCGTCTCTTCTCTCTCCGCTCTCCTCTCTCCCAACGGATAATGATGTACGGGCATGGTAGTTGGGTGCCGTCACCCGTCCCCAAAACTGTAATACCTTATATTAATAAATTCTTAATTTAGATATGCAAGACTTAAAGTTTGATTAGTAGGCAAATTAAATCATAAGATTCTTTTTAAACGATCGTCTCATCGTTTCGCGTGAGTTTATAATTTTTGATTTATGATAATGTAACACCCCCAAAATTCACTACTAAAAAATTTCATTAATTAAAAGGAAATTAACGGAAGCAAAATAATAAATCATGAACTTTGGTGATATTACCGCCACACTTGGTACCAGACCGGTTCACTCCTACCGTTCCAGTACTAAGTGCTAAGGCTAAAAAGGTTAAATACAATTTTACGATAACTTAAGCATGTATAAATCAGAGAAGCGCAGTAAATAATTTGTGAGAGTAATATCCAACAACGATGGTTGCGAAATAACACATACATCGAATTTAAAGGAGTCAAATTAAAACCCTAGAATTTGTCAAATGGTACCTTACACTCTTTCCAGAGAGACCACTTGAATAGCACCTGAATACAACCTGCAAGGAGTACTGCCCATTGAATAGGTAGGAGCCCCACGAAGGGAACCCTTCAGTAATACGGTACTGAGTAACCCTTTAAAAACGCACTTAAAAACAAGCACACAATGTAACACATGAAATACTACTACATTCATATATAACCATAGGTATAAACATGATACTCGGATCCATTTATTCGCACATCCAATAATTCAATCAGATATTAATAGCGTACACGTAATATTCACTTTCATATATTCGCTTACTTAACAAGTTAACCAATATCAATAGGTCATAATGAGTAATCGATATATTTCGAGCCTTAAGGCCATTGGTCAATCATTAATCATCTCAATGATTAATATTTTTCCATAACTTATTCACATCCAAATCAAATTTAATTGAGCTCGGGACCCCCAATATTCTGGTCGGTGGGTCAGAATACATATATATATATATATATATATATATATATATATATATATATATATATATATATATATATATATCATCCAGGGTAAAAGCATCCTGGGCCACCATTATATCTGGTGGATCGATACTCATGAACATCATCCAGGGCAAAATATCCTGGGCCACTATTATTTCCGGTGGATCGGTACTCATCAAATAATTCAATTGGTCCCGGCTCATTAATCTTTCACTTTAACAATTAGTATTTTCCCTTTTTATTAAGTACAACAATTCCATTTATTTACCTCGATAGGGAGATCAAGAACCCAGGATACAAAGGTACACCGATCGCATTGGTGCATAAAAGCTACTCAGTACCCTTCAACTAGCAATCCAGGGACGCAAAGGTACCCTGGTCGTACTAGTGCATAAAGCCAACTTAGTACCCTACCGACAAGGACACCTAATCCTTAAATATGCATACCCCCTAACTAGGTCCGTAGATCTAGATAGAGTAGATATAGGGCCTGGCTGGGGCACAAAGGCACACCAGCAAAAACCAAATAATCGTGGGCTAAACCACATCTTTAGGGTAGAGACCCCTAAAGAGCTACCATTCCCGATCTCGAGGTCTTTCACTTTAAGTATTAGTGTCTTAATTAATGGTGATCACAAAAGCACAACAATCAGATAATTATCCACTTTTAACCATTCAGATATCATCAGAAATTTCTTATTCAAATGGTTGTCCAAGGTAGCACAGAAGACTCATTGAGGCCGTCCTAATCTCATCTAATTTCGAATTAGAATTCGATCTCGTGGTTCTTACTAATCATCAAATACCCCTATCTCGCTAATTAGCATTATTTGAGTCATATCACAAATTCCACAATCACAATGACATATTAGATACAAACTACTCATTTACCCATTACTTATAAAATCACTAAGTCATCCCTTCCTTATTTGGTAAATTACCATATTACCCTCTTTGTTACAAAATTACCAAGTTACCCTTTACTCGATTTAGGTTACTAAATTATTTCTCATACTTATTAGGTCACTAATTCCCCTTAATAATTATTACACTTAATATGCTTTCCATTTAGTTGTTTAGATTACCACTTTGCCCTTTCTCCTTTATTATAATTAATAAATTATCCTTGAGTTGGTCAAATTATCAAATTATCCTTCTTCCTTATCCTAATTAGTTAATTACCCAATTGCCATCCTCTATTATCAATGACCAACTACCCTTCTCCATTATCAAAATTACCAAATTACCCCTGGTTAGTTAAATTACCAAATTACCCTTTTATATGATCATAATTACCAAAATACCCTTCTCCATCATCAAATTTACCAAATTATCCCTTGGTCATTTAAATTACCAAATTGCCCTTGTTAATTGTTATGATTACCAAACTACCCTACTCCATTATTAAAATTACCAAAATACCCTCTAGTCGGTTAAATTACCCCTCATTTTTATCATATTTACCATTTTACCCTTCTCCATTATTAAATTATCAAATTACCCTTTAGTTATTTAAATTATTATTTTACCCTTCTCAATTATTATAATTACCAATTTACTCCTTTCCAATTTCCACTTTTACCCCTTTGATTTACAAAATTACAGTTTTACTCCTTTACCTTCAAATTTACCATTTTACCCATTAACTCCCAAAAATCACCACATCGCTCTTTTACTTATAAATTTCCATTTATCCTTAATTATGAAATTACTATCTTACCTCTTTTAATTTCCAAATTACCATTCTGTCCATTAATCACAAAATTACTACTTTACCCTTTAATTATAAAATTACAATTTTACCCTTTTATTACAAAATTACCAAATTACCCTTTTATTACAAGCTACCAAATTGCCCCTTTTATTACAAAATTACAAAATTTCCCTTTTATTACATATTACCAAATTGCCCCTTTTATTACAAAATTACCAAATTGCCCCTTTTATTACAAAATTACTATTTTATCCTCCTTACTTCCAAAATGACCAATTTATCCCTTACTTCCAAAATTACCATTTTATCCTTTATTAACAAATTTACTATTTTTACCTTACCTCCAAAATTACCATAATACCCTTTTTTTACTAAAATTTACCATTATACCCCTTAGCACACCACTTATATTAAATTATTATTATTACTACATAAAATATTAATATTAATGCATCATCCACAACTTTTAAAGTTAATACAATACTCATTAACACCCATATATATATTAGGCCATATTCTTGTACAATATACATTAATAAAATCCCCTAAGGCTCACAAAATATTAAACATGTATTAAATATTACAATAGCATAAAAACGTATGGATAATATTTAACATTTTCCTTAACAACCAAATTATTACCTTAAATATTATTTCCATACATATAATATAACCTATCATGCTTCCTTTTATCGACCAACACAATAACCACATATAATATACTAAACAACATATATCAAGCATAATACACAATAAAAATGCCTAATGTGCTAACATGCATTAATCTATGCATTTAAGCGGGATTTAATGATTACCTTGATTTCCGCAAAACAACCTTACCGGTATTCCCGTTAAAGGTTCAACTTGATTTATCAAAACCAATACCTAAAAATAATTCAAGACTTATTACATTAGAAATAATAAAATCAAAGTACAAAACTTTATAACACTTAATTAATCAAATAATTAAATTAAAATATAATTATACCTTAAAATTATTAAACAAATAGGTCAAAAAAAATCCAGAAACTCATGCTACTAATGCAGCATGAGCTACATGAAAATAAATGGGGAGGAGGGGCTCGAAGGAGGGTAATAGGAAAAAAAATGGACCATTTCGGGTTAAGGTTTTTAGGCTAGGAAAAGAGACATGTGGGGGTGGATTTAAGGTAAAGGAAGGATGCAAAGGTGGAGAGGGGGTATAAGTGGTGGTCGAGGATGCGTTGGAGGCGGCTAAAGGTGGCAGCGGTGGTGGCAAAGAGGCCGCGAAGAGGGGCTGCTGAGAAGGGGTCGAGATGGAGGCTGGCAAGGAAGGAAAATGGGGAGGGAAAATGAAGGCCTTTGGGTGGTGTTTTCAGGAAAGATAGGATTAGGGGTGGTAGAGGGGGTTGCAGGGAGAGGGAGAGGAAGGTGTCGGCAGGGAGAGGGCGAGGGAGATAGGGATGGTGGGACCGGTATGGCCGGAAAATGACAAGAAGGAGAGGGAGGCAGACAGGGGAGGTCAACAGGGGAGAGGGAGCTGCAGGTCGGATGACAAAAATGCTGGAGGAAGGCCGGGATTATAGCCGAGGAAAGAGGAAGAAGAAGAAGGGAAGAAGAAAGAAGGGTCGGGGGGCTAGGCGCTGGGCGTGCGAGACGGGCAGACCGACCGAAGGAAAGAAGGAGTCGGTCCAGTCGAGGAAGAAAGAAAAGAAAGGAGGAGGGGGCGGCTGACTCGATGCAGGAGAAGGCAGGGAAGACTGGACCTACGGCCCGGCGCGCAAGGGCGGGAAGGAGAAGTAGGCCGGCGGCGACCCAAAGAAAGAAAATAAAGGAAAGAGAAAAAGAAGAAAAGGAGAAGGAAAAAAGGGGAAAAAAGAAAAGAAAAATGGGATTAAATAATTTAATTGATAAAATAATAAAATAGAATAATTTTGGATAATAAATTGATTAAATAATTTAAGTTAAGACAATTAAAATATAAGAGTTAAAAAGGGTAATTTTAGTGAAATAAGGGTTTGAAAATTTATTTAAATAATAAGAGTAAAATAAAATAACAAAATATTTATTTTAACTTATTAAATATTTATACCCAATTTTATTTACTCATAAAAAATCCATAAAATAATTAAATTAAATGATTTTAAAGGCTAATTTATTCTAGATAAAATTTATTTATTAAAATATAAGCTTTTAAAAATTCGAGAGATTACAGATAATAACCCGAAATAGGGTATATACGAATAGAGGAAGATAAAAGTTGATGACGGTAATAATAACAATAATAAGAAGAGAGTAGATAGTAATCAAAATAGAAGGGATAGTAATAACAATAACCTTATCACGAATAACACTCTTAAAAATAATACTGATAATAATAATTGTAAGAACAATAATGTTAGAAATAATTATAAAAATAAAAGAGGGGAAGTGATAACACAAATAATAATAATAATAATAATAATAATAATAATAATAATAATAATAATAATAATAATAATAATAATAATAATATTGTTCATGATAATAATAGTGACATTTTTTTGTGAAAATAAAACCTTGTTTAAGTAGGATTCTTTTCCTTAATAACCATACACTTGAAAGCCTAATACCTTGGGATACTTTTACTAACTAAATCCTAACCATTCCCCCACCTTTTTCCCCACCTTAACCCCAGCCAAAACCCCCCAACCTGTCGATCCAACCCTCTTCCCCATGTAGCCCATCTCCTCCTTTCTTCTCTCCATGCATGCACCCCCTTCTTGTCCAGCAACCACCCCTCATTGCAACCTTCCCTCTTCCCCAAACACATCCCATCATCTCCCTACAATACATCCTCCCTCACGCCACCCTAGCCCTACATGTTGCAGCTACCAACCCAGCCCATCCTCCATCATGTCACTCAGCCACCTGCAGCCCCAAACCCCTCAAAACCCCAACCCCTTCCACCAAGTTGCGGCCATCATCTCCCCCCTCCCCTTAACCTGCACCCCTACTCTACTTTCTAGCCATCTATCCACCCATTTTTCCTCCCTTCCCCCACGCCACAACCTGCCCTTGTAGGCCCCTTTCCCATCTAACCTGTTTTAACACCCTCAACCCCAAAAACCCACCTGCAGCACCCTTCTCCACTCACCCTTACAACAGCCCACTCCTTCCTCTTATTTCCCTTCTTTTCTTAAGTCACAACCTGTAACAAAGGCCCTCCTTCCCTCTCCCTTTAGGTCCTCTATGTTTTCTCCTTGTAAGCCCTCTTTTTCTTCCCCTTAATTCCAGCATTGAAACCTTTGTTTGCAGCCCCAAACTCTCCCTTCCCTTCACCGAAACCTTGCCCAAAAATCACCCAACTCTTCCCTTGTGTTTCACCTCTCCAAGCAGCAACTATTTTTCCAATGTAAGTATTCTATCATTCAGTGGGCTTGGTGTGTAGAAAATCCATGCACTGGCCGCCTTGGTTAACTCCCTAATCATATTTTGGGTATTAGTTCACATAGGTTATCATTTTATTATTTTAATTAGCATAGATACTAATGCTTGTAGTTGTGGATGGTGTTATTTATTTTTAGGTAATCTCAACCCCGCTTAAGCTATTTTTGGAAGAAGCTCTTCATGGTGTTATTATTTTTCTTAGCTCAAAGATAAATCTAACTAATCCGTAGATGGTAGAATTTTATGTGAAAATTATGGGTTAATTTTATAAGATAAAAATCATGCTAGGTTGAGGATATCAAATGACTTCTATTTTGTGGGAAATGAAAGCATGTTGTAGTTCATTCCTATGTGAATATTATGATATGTAAATTAATATATGTTACCATACTAATATTTATATGCCTAGGTAGTATGCTAAAAAAATTAAGAGTGTATGCTTACGACAACGTATATAGATTTATGCTAAAAAGGAAATGTGCATGTTTAGGATTAGAATCCAACCGAAATTTTTTCATATCTCATGGTAAGACCTATAAATGAATTAAATGTGTCCCTTGGATAATTTAGATAATTTTGGAACGTATAGCATGTTAACTAAGAGTATAAATGTGTTTAAATGGTGATTATTATGTGTTGCATGTTCTAGGGGTAAAAATGTAAATTTTATATACCATGATTCGTATTTGAAAGTTATTGTGGAAATTGCATAAATTTTATGAGATACTTGAAATGCATGCTAGGAGTGTATACATGTACCATGTGTGGTGAATGCTTAGGGGTAATATAGTATTTTGTCGTACCGAAGAAATTATTATACGTTAATGTATCATTAGTTATTTTATGTTAGCTTTCTCATGACAAATATCCTATGGGGATAAACCTAGTAATAAATTAAAGGAAAATGTGGTAGTTATAGATCGAAGGGTATTTTTGTCATTAGGGCAAAAATGTGTTTCAAAGTTAATAGTTAGGATAGTTGACTTAAGTGTTGGCCTCCGAATAATTTTAGAAATAATTGGACAAATGGATTGAATAACTAAATCAGATAATTATTCGGGCTATGTCATGATGCCTACCCTAGGTCGTGTTGACTTGAAATTTTTGTGACCCTTGTGATCTTTTAGATTTGACATTTGATGGTTGAATGTTGTGACCCTAGTATTACAAAAGCATCTTCCATTTTTGGAAAAATAAATTTGTATTAGAATTTATATTAAAATTATTTCATTAATTTTTTATTAAAAAATATTATTAATGATTAAAATTAACTAATATAGATAATAATGTTTTTAATTTTCTCTCTTAATTTTAGTAGATTTGATTTTACGTTTTCTATCATCCCCGTTTCCTATATTTTTAAGAAATAATGTTTCCGCATTTCTCTTCATCTTCATTTCTCCGTCCCTGTGCAACGCTACTAACCGGTAATCAACACCCTCTCCCACCCCAATCCAACAAAATTCATCCCCAAAAGACAATAAATAAGATTTCCATCAAATTAATGTCCAAAGATCGTATTGACTTCATAGATCAAACAATATTGTTGTCTTTATTTTGATGATAAAAATGAATTTAGAAAATTAATATGTTTGTTCATGTATGCACAAACTATGATTAATAACAAAAATAACAAAACACACTTACTTAAATTATTTCTCAAAGAGCATATTTAAAAGATGAATCAAGTTTCAAAGCACAATACAAGACTATATCAGGACAACTAAAACTCAAGACCTTAATGTGTATATTTCATGTCTTAGGCCATCTTATAGAGTGGGGTGAGTAAAACACTTTTGATTTTAATTTCTTTGAATATTTTAAAATTATTTGTGATCATATTGGCTCAAGTTGGAACTAGTCGACTAGAATCAAAACCGATCAATTAGTTGGACTAATCAATGCTTGAGTTTTACTCTTGCAAAAACTCATTTATCTCTATTTAAACACATCAACTAGTTTAACTAAACCGATCGAATGGTTTGACTAATCACTACATGGGTTTTGCTCCTACAAAAATCTATTCACCATATTTAAACATATCAAGAAGTCTCATAAAACTAGGTAATTAGTTTGGAAAACCAATCCACTAGTTTTATTCCTACAAATACTCATTTATCTTTGTTTAAACACATTATTTGGTTTTAACACACTGATTTACTAGTTTGATCAACCAGGCAAGGGTTGAGACGAAATACAAAATGGTTTTTGCCTAAGGAGTAAATCAATCGACTGGTCTGAAGGACACATTGACTAGTTTACTAAACCATAGTATTGTTCAAATGTATCCATAAGACCAACTATGTATAGCATAAAACCGATGGACTAGTTTCGATAACCAATCAAATAGTTTGTATGGTAACATTTTTATTTAAGGCTGAACATATTCAGTTGACTAGTTTGAATAACCAATAGACTTATCAATACAACTAGTTCATTGGTTTACCCAATCAATCAACTGGTCAGTATTAAATGCTAAAAAAATTATATGTCGCTCGAGCAATGGATATTTGTTATTTTACACTAACGACTACGCGATGGTGAATAAGAATAAATAGTACTTATGAGGTAACATACTAACAACTTTTGAGCTATCATTAATTGCACAAATCAATTATTTACTCTTACTTACAGTTAATTCTCAACTACTCACTTTCATATTCATCTTAAGTTGAAATATTTTCAAAAGTGTTTGTGCTCATTCTTATAACACCCCCAAAATTAATGTTTGTTTATTAAGGAAAATCATGCACTAAAATGGGGAGTGTTATTGCCGTGATCAGTACAAGATTTACCTTTGGTTAGTCTCATACTAACCACAAAGCTAAAAGGGTACAGGAATCATTAACAAGGACGATTAAAAACCATAAATAGTTAAACATTAAATATCGAAACCAGAGTGCACAAATATTAAGGTTAATACATAAGCGAAATGTAATATAAGACAACACCCTACTAGGCAAAATAAAAATAGTAGAAACATAAAAAGATAAACAGCCGAAGAACACCCTCTTTGGCCCCATCCATAGGACATCATATCATCACTATACCCCGACCAACTCATCATATGCACCAAAATCCGCAAAAGCCTCATCATCTACTTGCACAAACTTAGTAGGGTCACTACTCATGGGAATGAGCAGTACCCATGATAGAGGTGATTAGTATGTTATGTACTGAATAAAGTAACCATATAGCTTAGACAGGATATATCACATAAAATACAAATAATAAAAGCAATAAGTTTATTAGATTAATCACCACTATCAAAATTTAAGTCATTAGTACCATGTTTACACATCTCTCGATTTATATCCACATGAGTATAGAGACCCCAATATTATGGCCAGTGGAATGGAAATAACTACTCTAGGGCAAAATGCACCTGGCTACTATTATAGCCAATGGAATAGAAATCATCCTAAGTCTATCCCCAACCCACGTGGTGTTCCACTATAAGTGATTAGTGTCTTTTTTATAATTTATTATTATCCAAGGTTTAGCTTATTGAGCTCAGAACCCCCACTATTATAGTCAGCGGAACAGAAATACTACTCAAGGACAAAAGGCACATGGCCACTATTATAGCCAAATGAAAATTATCCTAAGTCTGGGATCGACTCAATGATCTTCCACTTTAAGTGACTAGTATTTTATTCATGTCTTATTCAACAAGTAACCCCCCATCTAGACATGCACACCCCAATGAGCTTCCCTGATTCATTATCATTCTTCCAACCTAGACTTCCTGAATAACTTTATCCCTTTACCTAGGATCTCTACACTCTCTAAGACTCTAGGACCCCTTTCCACCTTCAACCATACTCACCATGAATTATGAACCCCCACATATGTGGGTCCAGGCTCACTTTCTCATTTCTCTATCTAGGCTCACTATCGGCCACTATGATTTTCCCTTGAAACCCTAATCTAGCCTATGTGTCCCTAGCCTCTCCTCTTTTTATACATCCCACGTTCCCCCTTGATACCAACACCTTCACCATCCTCAACCCACTCCAAACCTCACAACCTAACTCCTCAACTCCCACATGCGATAATGATACCCTAGTTGGTCACCCTCGAAAACCCTAATATACCCCTTTTTCTTCCACACCCTCTTTTCATATACAACTCTACCCTCCATTTGACTTGACGCAGACCCTCCATGTGGCACACCCCTCATCACAACTCAATGTCTAACCAACCTCCTAAACCTCTCCCACAATACCCCTATACTTAGGATTTTTTCCCCAAAAATCCTAGTTATGCTCCCATACATATTTCCATCAACCCACGTACTAACTATTTCCCAAGGGAACCAATCACCCAAAATAAATTTCCTTGCCCACGGTCAACCCTAAAATTAGATTTTCCCATGTAAGATTTTCCCCCATATAAAGCATATACATCCCATGCAACACTCACACTTCCCATGCAAGATTTTACGACAATCCTTCATTTTATTATCTTCTCCCTTTATTTTATTAACTGTGCTTCTTAATACCATTAGGGCATTTCCCCCACTTCTCCTTACTCACTCCACTCTCTTTATTTTTGTTTAGTTCCCCACAACCACTCAAACCCCCCAAAGGCCTCTAAGCATACAAGTCATAACATCTCAACCACACATAAGAACATGTCATCCTTACAAGTTATATCACTCATATTACACATAATTCAAATCATGCTCAACATACCTTAACTCCTTGTAAGCCAAGCTATACCACACACACACTTAGTTCACATTCACATACATTCACACAAGACATATTAATACATCCATACATACAATATTTATACATAACCCCAAGCTTTAACTATATCCTTACTTAATCGGACTCGAGGCTTGAAGCACACTCCTATACCTCCTCATGAGGAAGGGTTTGCTTAAAACCTATTAAAAGAGTATAACTAGTCATTTCACATTCTTCATACTCCTTTTTCCTTTTTATTTATTTTCTTAGTCAAATATTAGTGATAATAATAATAGTGTTAATAATAAAAAATATTAAAATAAAATATACTAAGTAGATAGCATGTAGAAGGGCACAAATAAAAGGAACAACATCGGCAGTGGTGGCACACTGTGGTGGCGGTGGATGGTGTAAAAAGAGGGATTTGGGGTTGGAAAAAGAGAAAGGGAGTTAGGGTTTCCTAAGTGGTAGGGGTGGTAGGGTTCCTTAGGTCAGGGGGTTGTGGTGGTGGTGGTGGCCATATGGTAATGGTGTAGTGGTGGCCTCACTACGGTGGTGGGGTGGTGGTAATGGCAGCGGCCGAGAGGGAAAGAAGAGAAAAGAGGAGGGAGGGGGAAGAAAAGGGAAGTGGTGGTTTAGTAAGGTAAGGGAGGGTTTTCTGAGTAGGAAATGAGGTAAGGAGGATGGTGCTACCTGTGGTGGTGGCAATGTAAGGTGGCGTAGGGGGTGGAGGGATGTGCAAAAGGGCGTCTCGAGCTATCCACTTTGCACAGGTGGAGAGAGAAAAGGAAGGGGAAGGAAAAATAGGGGAGTGTAGGGAAGAGGAAGGGAGGGTGTGGCAATGGCAGCACGACCAGGTGGCAGCGGTAGCAATGGTTGTTTGGGTGTTGCTCATAGAGGCTGGGGGGATGATCGACAAAAAAAAGAGAGAAAATGAGGGGGTGGGGAAGGGTATTTATAAGTATAAGGGCTAGATAAAAGTGAACAAGAGAGGGAAGAAGATAATGGGAGGGGTTGGTGGCTATCGGCTGGCGTATAGGCCAGCACAATTGTGCAATAGGGGGGGACATGGGGTAGGGTTTCGTAAGGGGGTAGGTGAGGGGGTAATGGCTTGTAGGAGGGAAGGGGACCATGCAGGGTCATGTATGTTGCATCCCCTATAGGGCTAAATGAATAAAGGAGGAGGGAAGAGAGGAGGGAGGGTTGCGAAGAAGTTATGTGCAACAGCATCAATTGGGAAAAGAAGAAGGAAGTAAGGGTAGAAGGGGGGAAAAGGGAAAAGGGGAGGGAGAGAAAATGAAAAGAGGGTGGAAAGTGTGCTCAAGTTGGGTTGATCGGGGGAAGGAAATAAAAAAAGAAAGCTGGGCCAGGGAAAGAGGAAGGAAAGAAAAGAGGGGGAGGAAGGAACTAGGCTGCCGCTAAGCGTAGCCTAGTTGGTAGGAGGGGGAAGGGAGAAAAAAGGAAAATGAAGAAATAAAAGGAAGAAAAGGGGGAAAGAAAAAAAAGGAAAATGACGTGATAGGGTGGTTTGAACTTTTTTTAGAGTTTTAGGAATAATAAAAAATAGTAATAATAATAATAATAAAATAATTTTTATTAATTTAGAAATTATTATGATTTATTTATAATTTAGCTTAGGTTAGTAAATAAATTTATCATCTACTAATTATTAGATCCCTAAATCATTTTTCTTTTTTTATTGTCATAATTATTATTACTGTAATATTATTATTTCATTAGAAATGACATATATAATTAAAAACTTATCCAACAATTCCTTATTTTATTCTTAAATCCGAAAATTAAATTTTGGGGTATTATAGTTCTACTCAACTACAAATTCTCATTGATTATAATATCTATTTCTTGATAGTTAGATTACTGTCACAAATTATTCTTTCACTTTCATATTTGTATTATGTGTGAGATACTTTATTATAGCAACAATTATCTTCAAAACATATTATATTACAGCTGTGTGTTACCTAGAATTTATGAGAAAGGTTATTGGGTTAGTAGATCCATAAACCTAGAGAGAATAACTAAGTTAAATTGTAAATTAGCTTCTAGAAGATTATTGAGATAGTAAGATCATAAACTGAGAGAGGAGTAATCATTTGGAGATTTAAAATCCAAAAGTCATACCCTTTTGGTAGTGGATGCAGAGAGTAATTTGATCTTGAACCATTATAAGTTGTATGTAAATTTTTATTTGTCATTTCCATTCCTTTAAACCCTATTCACCTCCCTTTAGGGTTACTATATTTGGTATCAAAGCATATGTGTTTTACAAAGGACTCAACAATCTAAGATGTGAAAGATCTACAGGCTAAATAGATTCAATCGGTTTGAATGAAGGCATCTCCACCATAAAACTACCATTGTTTAATGGTGAAAACATCATTTATTGGAAGAAGAAAACGATTTGTTGGGAGATAACTCAAAAGGAAATATCATTAATGTTTGTATCATCATTATCGATAACTCTATACCTTTCATAAAATATGTGTATCTAGTTGATGGCCTTAAGCACAAATTGATTGGCATTAATTAATTATGTGATAAATGATTTTTAGTTAATTTATCTCATTTGTATTTTAGCATATTAGAGCTAAAAATGTCTTAATAATGTTATGTGCTATATTTTAGATTTGTTGGGATTTTTTCATCATTTACAAATTTAAATCACTACCAGAACTTTAGGTCTTATATTTGTTCTTATCTTATGCGACTCTTCAGTATCCCTTTGGTTTACCTTTAATAAAGCATGATCAGTGACCTTGAGGCCTCATTTATTTTTTTTGGTAATTAATTAAGATTTTATTACCAAAGGAAAGAAGTACAAATGTTTCACTTACAAAATCAAGAGGGGCATACCCTTAAAACTCATACAATCCATATATCTAGACTTTTTAGGTACTTTGTAACATGAATATTCCTAGCATCATTGAAGCTAATAAATGTTTCAAAAAAAAATCTGCTTGATAATGGTCATAGGATTCCTTTGCATAAATTGGAAAGTCACCTTGTTGCGATTGATCCAAATGTGATAGAGGAGGGCATTGAAAATGGCTCTCCAAGCAATTTCTTTCTTTTCCCCCTTGGTTTTCCTGATTAATCATGTCCTGTAGCTCAGCCAGTCATTTGCATTTCTTACCAAATGCAGCCATATTAGGATATACTGCCAGAGGATGTTTGCTCCATGACAGTATAAAAATAGATGATCTATATCCTCCTCATTGTTTTTGCAGACTTCACAAGTATTATTAGCAGTGATCCCCCATTTGAAAAGCTTTGATTTCAGGGGGAGGGCATTATGGCAAAGCATCCATGTGAAAACACTTGTGTTTTTCAGGACCACAGTGGTTCCATACAAAATATTTCCATTCAACTTTAGGTATAGAGCTCCTAAGTTGTTGATAAACCTGCTTGGTGCTGTATTTTTCAGAAAAATACCAATTTGCATAATAATCTCTGATTTGTTCTCTGACTTTTAGGAGCTGTTTAAAAGTCTAAGTGTGATCTATATTCTCTTAAATGTGCCATATATCTTTTCCTCTAAGATATCTTCCATGAATCCACTTGACCCATAAGCTTTCTTTTGATTCAATGAGTTTCCAAAGGTATTTGGCCATACCCTCATTTATTTTCTGTAGCCTCTTGTCAGCACAAATTCATTATTTTCAATCTTTATCTCCTTTATACACCTAATTGAGTTACAATACAATTTTATCCATTTAAAACTATATCTTTAATAGGAGGAAGGTCCCTTGTCTTCCTAAAATCAAAACACATAACCATCACTTTGCGCCACCACCTCAACCATCCTAAAGTCTCCATTTTTCTTCACTTTCTTCTTTTTTGCACTAAGGATTAATCCATTAGTGTTTTTAATCTTTAGGAATAAGGAGAAAAAATCCTTATCTTTAAGGCTTTTTTTCCCATCTTTACTTGGATCTTTAAAGCTTAAGTAAACATAATACTTACTAAAAGTACATAGATTTTGTGTTAGCATGATAAAATTATGTTAAGGTTGATTTTGTTTGCCATGGTTGGCTTTGTTACGGATTTTTAGTCCTTAGACCATGATTTGATCCTTTGATGTTTTGTTTAATCCATTTTTTCCATAATAATCCTTAGAATTTTTTGATGAACTTTGATATAAAATATGATTTGATTTAAGCATGTTTGGATGATTTAATTTATGCTTTAAAGTTTAAAAGCTGTATGGTTCTTTAATGTTCTTTAGAATCTTCAAGTGTTTTGATGATTTACCGCATTTTGTTGATACCATGTTATTCACTATAATTTGTAGATAATTTTTGATATATCATATGTTAACTAGAAAACATGAAAGTGATTTTAATTTTGGTTGAAAGTTTGAATGCTTTAAGATTTTTCTTAATGTTCTTTAAACAATTAAAGTGTCCATTATTCTTGGAAAATTTAAAGTTTTCTTGGCCTATTTAGCCTCTAATTATTTTAAGTAGTGTTAGAGGAGGATTAATCATGTTTTTGAAAAAGTTTTTTTTATTAAAATGCATAATTAAACTTAAAATACCTTATTAGTGTAATTAGGGGTTAATAGTAATCATTTTCTCAAAGACAAATGACTTTAACCTTAGAATAGTAACTGAGTGTGAATATTATTTTCTAGTGAATAGTAATTATTGTTAATAACTTGTTAATGGTTTTTGGTTTAAGCTTCTTAATATAAAATGACATTTTTCATCACTTATAAATATTAAATTTAAGGACATTTTGAATAAAGCTCCTATTTAACTTGTTATGGCATTTTGAGTTTTATTTTTCACAATTGGTTTGGTCTTTCATAGTCTTAAATGTAATTATTTTTGTATAGAAAAAAGTGATTTTGCTCGATTTATCTTGTTTGGCTTTTATGCCTTTAGTTATAAATGCCTCAGGCTTTACCCTAGAGTTTTTTATGTTATCTTGTATGCCTTTGTCAATGATTACTTATGTCAGCGGCTAAACCTTGTAATGTTTTGATGTGGTTTCAAAGTTTATTTTTGTTGGACCCTAATGCCCTTGTTGGTTTTTGTGGACTTACTATCATTATATGTTTTAGGCTTCCTGCCTTCGTTTTACCTTATGGACTTCAATTTGATTTCAAAACTTTAGGATACTGTTTAAGGGAGTTGATGTTTGATGAGCTATGACTCATCTTATGTTGGTTTTCCTTATGTGTAATCACTCAAATGTTACATGTTGTTTGTATTGAGTTTGTTTGAGTCTAGATTTCTAGCTCTCAATTGTAGCAAGTTGAGGATAAATGAGTTGTGTTATTCATACACTATGGGATTCACATTTCTTTGAGGGGTATCAACACTTAAGCAATTAGTACCTAAGTAGTGGTTGGCTGTAGAGGCCAAATCTTGTATCCATTATTTAACTTTTCCCCGTGTACTTTTTTGTCCTTAGATAGATTACATTGTGTTTTTGGTAGCTGCTATATCATTGCATCCTTATCCTGAGTTGCTTATTCTTGCCTCTTAAGTATTCTGATTATTATTATTAGAACAAATTATGATCATTATACGTGTATAACAACATAACCATATATTACCATGTAAGCATGGGTTAATATGGTATATGTGTATGTTATACTATTTTATGTATTCACTATTAAATTCCAATGATTGAGATACTTTTAAGTGCTTTATAGGATTCTAGGGTTAGCATGCATCATATGAATAATATGGATATTGGGAATAGTTATTTTAAGTGGTTTTGATAATGATTCTTCTATAAATATATTTTCTAATATTCTTTGGCAATAAACATAATTTTATATCCCTTATTCATTACATATTATCATTCTTAGTAGATTATGTTTACTTAGTATATTTATTATTTTGATACTATATTTTTTATTTATTTTTCTACAACTGGGTTTATTTGTGGAAGTCTATGTTAGAATGTGGTCTTCCTAATGTGTTTGGGTTAGGGCCTAGTTTAGGCTTTCAAATTATTGTGTTTACTTATGAGTTTGTTGTAATCCTATCTAACTCTATTTATGTATCAATAAATATATTTTTTTATGTTCTTGTCTCTTTTTTAGTTATTTCTTTAGTAATGCTTTGTTCCTTAGATCTTTAGGATCAAATGCTAGACACTCTTGATCTTTAGATATGAGTACA
The DNA here is from genome assembly GCA_039764185.1 of Tamarix austromongolica. Lineage (NCBI taxonomy): Eukaryota > Viridiplantae > Streptophyta > Magnoliopsida > Caryophyllales > Tamaricaceae > Tamarix > Tamarix austromongolica. The sequence goes on along the minus strand of CM077816.1, from coordinate 37,074,855 downwards.
TTTTAGCCTTATATATGGCATCTATTAGGTATAGGTTGTGTCTCTTCTATGTTGGATGTGTAGGTAATACATTTTTTTTCCTTATTTAGCTTATGTAAAATGTTTAAAAGGTATGAATTTTTTTGGCGTGAAAATGGGATTGTTATAGTATTGTCTTATTTTGTGCTTGTTATCTTTCCTTATGCCCTATATTTTCTATATGTGATTATATCATGTTTGATTTTATTAAGCACAATATAATTCTTGTTGTTCGAATAATACATAATTGTTGGATATGAATTCAATAGTAAATAATAATCGGTATTTCATGTGAAAGGTGGTAAATGGAAGTGTTGTTAATGAGAGTAATATAATCATATTTTTATGTGTGGAGTATGAACCATGTTGATTATGTCAATTGATAAGATGATAATAATTAAAGTGGAACATCATATAAGTCAGGATTGAGTTATACCAATTTGTTTCACCAAATAAAAATAGTGTTAGGGAGTGTTAAGTATTAGGAGTTGCTTTATGATGGAATTCATTCCATCAGGCAATCATACTGGCTAGGAGCATTTTGCCTAGTACATTATATCACTTAGTGATACCATTCCACCAGTCATGAATAGTTGGATCTTTCGTATCAACATGACTAAGTAAATGGAAGATTATGATCACATAATGGTGAATGCTAATACTTCCATATTAATGTATCTTATATCATGATTGATGTAAGAGCACCTCACTCTTCTTCTATTAGATGTCAAGAATTAACATATTTGGAGATGGTAACAATTATTCTTGAAAATCCTAAAGCTATTAATGTTTTATTAAGTGATTCTTGTAGATATTATATATATTTGTAAGAAGAAGAATTCACCAAAGATATATAGTGTATAAGATAAGGATAAGAAAAGGGTTATAAAGTTTCATAGAAGACAAAGCTATAAGACACAAAGCTTGGTTACACGACTACTATATGTTACATTGTTAGGGTTTTGTTTAGCTTTGAGATTTTATGTATACTTTGTAATATATCGTAACTTGTAATTATAGAAGATTATATGGATAATATAGGGTTGTAGTGTATTAGATTAATTCTCTTAATAACTAGTTAATCTAGCTAGCTTAAGGACAGTTGGGTTAGAGCTTGGTTAGTGAAAGATAATCTAATTCCACCCATGTATGTGTGTGTGTGTGTATACATATGATTGTTGAGCTTGTACATTTAACAATAATGAATTTGAATGAAAGCTCAATGAGTTTTGAATTCTCCCTTCCTCTTCAAGTGATTTGATCTTGAGAGTTGAGGTTTACTTAGAGAGAAAACTTTATAACCTTAGAATCATAGTTATCTTATTGAAGATTCAATTCTAAAGTTGTAGAACAACAACACCAACATTTGAACCAATCTACCTAGACTTCACGTTGGAAAAGCAAAGAAAAGATCCTTCTTGAAGTGCATGGTCCTTCCCTCCACATTAAAGATAACAAATGAAGTATAAAAGCCACCAATTAGGGTTCTTAATCATTTTTTAAATCTCTTAATTTTGTTATTAGAATCTTGAAATCTTACTTGCATTATTGAGTTCATATTTGAATGTATGATAGAATGACTAGTTAGGTGTGATAATCTTGACATAACCCTAGATTATTTGCATGAAACGATCGAGCAAATATAAACAGGTGCATGTTAGGGTTTTTAAATAAACTAAGAAGGTAAACTATGTCTGTTAATCATTTGTATTGTTTGTTTTGGTGAGACTTGTTCAGTATGATCTTGCACATGATTAAGCTTAAATCCTTCATAATAATTACTTATATTTGTTAACTAAATTAGAAGATTTAATACCAATTATAAAACCCATGATAATTGAATTATGATCTTGAATGAGATGTGAAGAACATGTGTTGTTTCATGACTTGACTTGTTATTCCTTAACCTGCTAACCTTGGATGGATTATTGTTGGATTTTTGTTCTTAAATTTCATGTAGATTAATGCAAAAATGTTATTTTTGACGCACAACACCTAATTGATGATTCACGTTTGACTAATGAGTGTAATTGAGTACTTAGGGTTATTTTCTTTTATTGATTTCTATATCAAGAACTAAACAAGAAATGTGTTGAGTGTGAAAATAATTTGTTCTTGGGATATATTTGATTTTTACATTGTGGTTAATCTATTTGAGTTGAAATATTCTATAAGAACCAACAAAAGGTTGAGAAGTAACCTATATTTGATTCTAGTTTCTAACAATAACCCTAGAAGTATTAACCATTTGTTGAGGAGTGTATTTGTAAGTCAACACCAATGGAACTAAAAATTTTAGTAATTTTGTAACACCTTCATTTTTCACTAGCAAAAATTTTTCATTTTAAAATAGGGCAGAAGTAGAAAATACTAAACATACTTAGAAAAAATAGGGTGTTACCGCCATACCTAACATAGAATAGACGTCAACTATCCGTCCCATATTAGATATAAGGCTGAAAACCAAACCAACAAAATTAAAGTAGAATGCACAATATCAAATTACACAAAAAATTAAAGAAACCATTTACACCGTAGGACCTTGATGGTCCCTGACAAATTTAACTACAAGGTTATTATCATAGAAAACAAGTTAGGGCATCGCCCCAACCATGGTTGTCCCTGAGATGAGGTAGGCCCGGCCATCCCTAAAAACTTGCATATGGACTTATACGCATGGGAATGATAAAGTGAGCGAGAAAATGGATATATAACACACTACTACTAAGAAAGTCAAGTTACGTTCTCAATGGAATTCACAAGCATACAAGATTCTATCATGTCAAGAAAATCATACAAGCATTATGATAATGCCATATAATTAAGTGTAACTATTCTATCATGATAATGTAATGCACTAGGATTTACTATCCTGCACGAATCAAGCAATTTAGGATGCATCATGCTCATTTTCAAATTACAATATCATAGATAATCTTACACACATATTAAGAAGGTTATCCATATGAATACTAAGGTTTATTTTCTAACTTGCTCGATCAATTAGGCTATTCCTTTATAGTCAATATTTCTCTTTTTCTTTCCTTTCCTTTATCTTCAAAATATACCACATCCTCATTTTATTCTCATACAACTACTTATTTAGGTTATCATCCAATCATTCATTTAAATCATTATCCAAGTATTCATTCCAATTACCATCCAAGTATTCATTCCAAATTTTATCATTATTATCATCATCAAGCAATGAACTATGCACCATCCCATGCTCTCACTGTAATATCCCAAAATCCTAATTTCCGAAATTATGGCCAAATAAGGAATTATTAGGGAAAAGTGATTATTAAAATTTATTTACTTAAAATGTAGAGAGTTAATTAATGTATATTAAGAGGAAAATAATAAAGAATTTAATTGGAAGAAAATTTGGGTATTTTTCTAATTAGCATGAAGATTAAGGAAATTTATCCAAAATAGCCTAACTAATTTAAAAATGGATTTAATTATTATAATTAAAGTAATTATTATTAAAATTAAATATCTAAATTAATTATATAAATAAATAAAGAACAAATATCCCCAACCATTTTATCATTTTCCATTTTCCTTTTTCTCCTTTCTTTTCTTTTTCTTTCTTCCTCCTTTATTCTTTTTTCTTTCTTCTTCTTCCCCCGGTTTGGGCCAGCCCGTCGGCCCAAATCTCCTTTCTCCCCCCGTCTCGCGCGCCCGGCCTGCGCAGCCCAGACCCCCTCCCCGCCTCTCCTCCCTTCTTCTCGCCCGCGGCCCAGCGCCGTGCGATGCCAACCCCCGTGCGCCCGTGCGCTGCGTTTTGCCCTCAGTACCGTCGAAACGCCGCGTCACGCTAAACGACCTTATGACCGTTGCCAGCCTTCGACACGGCTCGACGTTTTCCTCCTACAATCCTCAAAACGCCGCGTTTTGTTTTAAAACTTTATAACACCGCCGAACCGGCTGGTTCCCTTCCTTTTCTTTTCCCCCCGGACTGCCGGTCCTCCTCCTTTCCCCTTCCTTCTTCCTCCCTGACCTGCAACTCGACCCTGCAACCCTCGAATATCGCCGACCACCTCTGCACGCCGACCGTCCTCCCCTGCCCTTCCCTGCCTCTCTCCCGTCGTTTTCTTTCTCTTTTCGACCCCGACCAAGTCCCTCTCTCCCTTTCCCGCGTGCCCTTCTCTTTCCCTTTCTTCTCCCCCTCCCCGACCCGACCTGCCATGGCAGGACCTGTCGCCTGCCGGCCAGCCTGGCGCCTGCACCCCGCACCCTTTTGTCTTCTTCCCCTGGCCTTGCCCGACCACCCTACCTATAAATACCCCCATTGATCACCTGGGTTCGGGATTTGGAACCCCAAAACCCTGGGTTTGCTCCCTCTCGCCGCCGCCCCATCAGACGCGTCGACCGCCGCCGTCCCCCAACGCTGCCGGTCGAACGCCGCCCAGAACCCCACCTTGCACCACCCTCCACCTAACCAAGTCCCCCTCAGCCCTCGATTTGCCTTGCACGAGCCACCCCAGGCCGTGCAAAATCGCCACCCCGAGCAACCCCTTCCAGCCCGTCGCCGCCTTGCGCCACCTCCGCCGCTACCAGCCACCCTTCCACCCTCCAAAATGCCTAGCAGACCTCCCTCTACCTTTCCCTGCCTTCAACTTTCCCTGCCTCCCTCTCCTCCTTCCTCCCTCATCTTCCACCTCTCTCCACCACCCTCGGCCGCCGCCTTCACCGCCGCGCGCCGCCGCCCCTTGCCACGCCACCACCCTCACTCCACTCCCCTTCACCTGCTCTTTCTTTCCCCACCTCAAACTCCTCCTTTTCCCCTCCCATCTAACCTCCACCTTGATCTTTTCCCTTCTCTTCCTCCTCCACCACCGCCGTCGTCGCCGCCACGCGCCGCCGCCGGACCACCACCAACCCTAGGTGGTTCTCCACCCATCCAAACCCTAACCCCCTTTTTATATAGCTGCTACTATTTTCTACTAATATTAATACTAATATACTTATTATTATTATTATTATTATTATTATTATTATCATTATTATTATTATTACTTTTATTATTGTTATTACTATTATTATTATTATTATTATCATTATTATCATTATTATTGTCTTTATTATTAATGTTCTTATTTTCTTACTAATACTAACATCCCTTTTAAACCCTAACCTATATTATACTTAACTTTGGTCTTATTTTTATAATTATTAGTATTAACATTTTTATTATTATTATTTCTATTATCCTTACTATGGTCATTATTATTATTGCTTAACCTTACTTGGTTGTACTATTGTTATTATTATTATTATTATTATTATTATTATTATTTTTACTATTATTAGTATTATTATTATTACTATTATTATTATTGTTATGGTTATTATTATTATACTTAACACATTTGTCACCATTGTTAATAATAATACTACCTTGTCTTACCCATGTTACTTAACTCAAGCTAGTAAATATCATTTGGTTGTTAACTAAGAAGAGTACTTGAACCTTATTACCATACTATTTAACATTAACCCTAACCTCATTACTATGACACTATTATTAACTATTACTATTATTACTACTATCACTACCTTATTGTTGTAATCAAAAGCATTTGAACCCTTTTATTTTTCAAGAATGTACAACTATTATCATTATCACCCTTAGGAATAGTTACTTGTAATATTGTGACCTTATAATAATAATATTTCGAATATGACACCATTAGTAGTCTTAGCCTTAAAAATGCTAGGGTTTCTCTCACTATAAACATTAGTGTCACTAGTATTAGTTTTATTACTATTATTATCACTATTTTTCTATAGTTAGCATGAACAATATTATTATAAGAATAGGGCTAACGGGTCTAATAATATAAGTGTAACAATAGGTATTAAAAATAAAAATATTTTGACTACTAATATTTAGTATACTAATTCTAAGGTAAAAATGTAACACCCCAAAATTCACTAAATTTTTTTTTCTTAAAAGCGGAAGCAATTAAATTAGAAGCACTGAAAACCTGTGAATTCTGGAAGTGTTACCGCCACACTTAGTACCAGACCGGTTCTCTCCGACCGTTCCAGTACCAAGTGCTAAGGCTAAGAAAAGAAATAATCAATACAATTCAATTTCCAAATAAGCATTAAACGATTGTAAAACAAAATCAGAGTACGCATCAAGAAATGTAATTCATTTCCAAAAGAGAATTAAACTTACAACCGATAAAAGATTAACAAAAAGAATTAGAGTCATATAAAGATTATGATATGGCCACAACTCTCTTGAATCTCGAGCCAAACATGCTCAACACTCAGCCCCAACTGATATTTCGCCCACCTGCATAAATTCAGAAGGCAAACTACTCGTGGGAATGAGCAGCACCCATAAAAAGGGTGATCAGTACGCTACGTACTGAGTAAGGTAACCGAGCACTAAGGCCAACACGTAAGCACATAATCCATGCAGAATAATAACAGGGCATAATCCAACATAACAACATAAAGGTATATGAACAATTCAGGTAAAAGTACAAAGGCCCATATAATCCAGATTAACTGTTAAATTAATCTCTTAGTAGAATCTGATTCACACCATGCCTTTTATCAATCCATGTAAGTACAGGAACGCCCCACTATTATTGCTGGTGGGCCGGTCACTTGCGGGACAAAGTCCACACCACTATTATTCGCCAGTGGACCGGTCACTTGCGGAACAAAGTCCACACCACTATTATTTGCCGGTGGACCGGTCTGGCTCCTGCTCACATGGGGTTCCACTATAAGTAATTAATATCTTTTAAGTGTCTTTAACAAACTCGGGTTCGTTTTTATTGAGCTCGAGTCCCCCACTATTATTCGCCGGTGGACCGGACACTTGCGGGACAAATTCCACACCACTATTATTTGTCTGTGGACCGGTCTCACATAGGGTAATAACCCTAACCACTATTCCTAACCGGTGGATCGGTTGGACCCGGCTCAATAATCTTTCGCTTTAAGTGATTAATGTCTTAAATATTTTATTCAAAGATTTTCACCCTAGACATGCATAAGCCATCACACATCACAAATCACAATTACACTTTAATCACCAAATATGCTTGATACGACAAAAACCCTAAGCAGTTGCACCAAACCCTAATTATCCACACGAACCCTAGTTCGGTTTCCTACGTACCCATATAATGCTCCACGCACTATTTTCCCTTCAAATGTTCAATCACCCAAACAACACTTACATTACTTTCCTCAAATCCCAAATCAGCGTTCCATACGTAAACTTCACTCTCATACAAACTTTACACATCCCATGCAATTATTAACTCCCATGCAAACCCTAATACCACCATACAACCATTAACCATTATGCAAAACCCAAAATCTCATCATACAAAACCCTAAATTCAATCCACATAACCCAAAGATTCATTCATACCAAACCTTAGATTCAAACCATATAAAACCCAAAGATTCATCCACACAAAACCCTAATTTCAATCCATACCAACACAAAGATTCAAATCATATAAAACCCAAAGATTTTTCCACATAATACAATTGATTAGATTCTCCCCTTTCATAACCACAAATTATATTCTCCCATACAAGACTATAAGTTAGATTCTCCCACATAAAATCATAAATTAGAATCTCCCAAGCAAAACCATAATTTGGATTAATTGGATTCCCTCAAACAAATCATAAATTAGATTCTCTCAATCAAATCATAAATTAGGTTCTCCCATATAATGTCATAAATTACATTCTCCCCAAATAACGTCTTAAATTAGATTCTCCCTAACAAACCATAAATTCAATTCTCCCATATAACATCATAAATTATATTGTCTCCCACAAAACCATACAAACCATAAATTAAACTTCCCCATATAAAATCATAAATTATATTCTCCATAAAAAAAAACCTCAAAAATCATAAATCAGATTCTCACACACGAAACCCTAAAATTGTCCATTTTATTCCTTTACTCATGAATCAATGGAATACTTAGGTCAACTAACATCCCTTAATCAACTTCTGTCTCCATCCTCCTTTTTCATCCTTTCTCCCACATAAAATCATATCAACGTCCTCACATGCATGTCTTACAGGGTCATACACAAATAATACACATACCAATACGAAAACATACTTCAACTCCATGTCATATCATATACGGCATAATTAATAATCATAAACATAGAATGCATAGCATACGGGGCACACAATGCACATTAGCACATAAAAGGCCTTAGCACCCCTTACCTGAAACGACACCGGTCTTGGAGCACGTTCCTACGCCTCCTTAGGGCTTTGACCAAATAATAACATATTAATAAAATAACTTTAACAAAATTCTAACTTTGCTAAAGACATAAAAATAATAGAGATATTATAACCCTTGGTAATATAGGGTTAAAGACTTTACCCTAATAATAATAATGATACTAATATAATAATAATATCAAAGATAATAAAACTAATATCAATGAGAATATAAATAATAATAATAATAATAATAATAATAATAATAATAATAATAATAATAATAATAATAATAATAATAATAATAATAATAAGCTTTAAAATTTAAAGTGGGGTTTCGACCCTACTTATAACTAATGACTTACCACTTATTTAATATAAATAATAAAATTAATAACATATATAATAATATTAAAATAATAAAGATACTGATAATATTATCATCAATAGTTATAAGAACAATAGAAACAATAACACTAAAATAAATAAGTGCAAATGTTAATACAAAATTAGGGCCTAAGATTTTCCAGAATAATTAATAAAATGATAATAATAATTATTCTAATAATTATAATATTAATAATAATAATAAGAAGAATAATGATAATAATCCCATAATAATTCAATTAATAACTTAAAATTCGAAACTAACAATAATATTGTTTTATTACCACTCTCCACCCTGCAAGTACAATTCATAATAAAATTTCTCATCAAATAATAATAAAACATATTAAGAATATAAATATAAAGAATAATAATAATGGTAATTATATGCAAATAATTGAAATAAATTAAATCAAGGCTTATAATAATATGGGAAATGGTTGAGAGTGTCTAGGGTTAAACCTTAAGCTGGTGGGGATAGGTGGCACCGGTGGTGGTTCACGGCGGCGGCGGCGGTGGCCGGAAAAATAGAAGAAAAGAGGGAAAGATGAATGTTGGGAAAAAGATAGGGAGAATTGAGGTGATATAAGAGTTGTTTATTGTTGCCCAAGAGGAGAGGGACAAAATGATGGTGGTGGTGCAGCCAAAGGTGGCGGAGAACGGCGGAGGACGGTGGTTTAAGGCTTCGGGGTCAAAATTCCGGCGAGAACGAGCATCCAACTTGGCACGGCTATGGAGGCTCGTGCAAGAAGAATCGAGAGGTAAAAATAGTTTGGTTAACTAGAGGAACTTTCAGGGAAGAGAATGGAATGTTTCGGTGGCGCTGATGTTGGCCGAAGGTGGCGGAAGAGGCGTCTGAAGTTGGGGTGGCGGCAGCTCGGGCCGAGGGTTTCGGGGAAGAAAAGAAATCCAAAAGTCCTACCATTAGGCTATTTATAGATGTTGGAATGGATAAAGAGGAGCTGGAGGTCGACATGGAAGTGTTAAATGCAAGAATTTGGGCAGCCGGCGTCGGAAAACGGTCGGTCGACGTTTGGGTTGCTTCGACGGTTCGCGAGGTTGGGGAGAAGAAACGAGCGAGATTTAACGCACGAAAATTATGCCAATTTATTCCTGGAGTTAAGAGGAAGGCAATGAGGCAAGAAACGGACGATATTAATCACCGTATCAGGAGAAGCCATTGACGGGGTCGAAGCTTGCGTCGCAGCGACGGAGGAGGAAGGAGGAAGAAGGAAGAAGGAAGGGAGGCGGACCGGTCGGCCGGGAAAGAAAAGAAAAAAGGGGAGACCGGGCCGATCGGCGCGGTTTATACCTTCATTAAACGAGACGCGGCGTCTCGACATAAAACTCTCCAAAACGCCGCGTCTGGAAGGAAGCATGAGGCGCCAGCGACGCTGGGCCGCGGAGGAAAGGGAAAGGAGAAGGAAACTGGGCCGCCGAAACAGGCCCAGTCCGGAGAGAAGAGAAAAAGAAAAAGAAGAAAAAGAAAGAAAAAAGGAAGAAGAAAAAGAAAAAAGGAAAAAGGAAAGGAGAAAAATAATTAGATTGGGGCCAATTAAATTAATCTAAATATTTAGGATATTTAAAAATAATAATATTTAAATAAAATAATATTTAAATCCCTTTTTAGGCTAAATTAGGATATTTATAATATTATCCATAAATTCCATTTTAATTAGCAAAACACCCTAATTTTCTTCCATTAAATTATTTATAAAATTAATATTAATTTGAAACTATTTTTTCCTCATTATTTTAAATAAAATAATTTATTTAGATAAATGCCCAAATTAAAATCCTTAATTAGCTAAAATACCCAATTTCTCTTAATTAACATACTTATAAATTTATTCTTGATTTTCCCTAATTAATTTCCTTTTTATTTTAATTAAAATAATTAATTTAATTAATCTTGATGATAAAACCTCATTTAAATATAATATTTTAGATTAGAATTTTTCGGGGCATTTCAAAAAACCCTAGTTTTTGTATAAAACCCTTTTTAGTAATAAAAACCCTAACCTTAAACTAGAACGAGGATTGATAGTAATTATAAGGGAAACTAATACTTAGCATTTTTTCCTTTTATAGGTAACCCCGACCAAAGCCCTAAGGTGTTAGAGGAGTGTGCTCCAAGCCCGGCGTCGCCTTAGGTAAGGACGAAGCTAATGGCCTTGTGCTATGTGTGACGTGGATGTGTTGAATGTTGTGTATGTCATGCTATGCCATGTATTATCTGATTTGTGGATAACTTGTCTTATGTGTAGCGCAGCTTGGAGATTGAGGTATGTTGTATGTGCTTCTGTGATATGAGCATGACATTTATATGTATAATGTTTATGATGTATTATGTTATGGCCCACTAGGACATGCATGTTAGGGTAAATAGTAATATGAGTTGGGAATCATCATGGGAGTCTTGACGTTTGTATGGTGGTATTAGGGTTTGCATGGCGGTATTAGGGTTTGTATGGTGGCATAAATGTTCGCATGGTGGTACTAATGATTTCATAGTGGTATTAATGGCTTATGGTGGTATTCGGGTTTGTATGGTGGTATTAGTGATTTTATGGTGGTATTAATGTTCGTATGGTGGTATTAATGATTGCATAGTGGTATTAATGGCTTATGGTGGTATTAGGGTTGCATGGTGGTGTTATGGTTTGTATGGTGGTATTAATGATTGCATAGTGGTATTAATGGCTTATGGTGGTATTAGGGTTTGTATGGTGGCATAAATGTTCGCATGGTGGTACTAATGATTTCATAGTGGTATTAATGGCTTATGGTGGTATTCGGGTTTGTATGGTGGTATTAGTGATTTTATGGTGGTATTAATGTTCGTATGGTGGTATTAATGATTGCATAGTGGTATTAATGGCTTATGGTGGTATTAGGGTTGCATGGTGGTGTTATGGTTTGTATGGTGGTATTAATGATTGCATAGTGGTATTAATGGCTTATGGTGGTATTAGGGTTTGCATGGTGGTGTTATGGTTTGCATGGTGGTATTAATGTTGGTATGGTGGCATTAGGGTTTGCATGGTGGAGTTAGGGTTTTGCATGGGAGTTAGTGATCGTATGGAATCAGGGTTTGGAGTGATTAACTCTGGGGCGTTGTGATTAAGAAGGGATGGAGTAACTAATCGTGACTGTTGAGGATAATTAAGGTTTGGGATGGCTAAGTACGGTGGTTATGGTAAAATAGGGATGAGAGTGGTTAACCACGGGTTGGTGTGGACAATTAGGGTTGGTTATGACTGCTTAGAGTTGTTTGGCGTTACCATGTGTATTATCGATTAAAGGGTAGTTATGAATGCGGAATTTTATTGGTTGCGATGTGTAAAGCATAAAGAGAATGATTTATGCGTATCCTTGGTGAAAACCTTTTGAATAAGATATGTTAAGACATTAACTACTTACAGAGAAAGATGTTGAGCCGGACCCAGACCGGTCCACCAGCAAATAATAGTGGCAGGGTATGTTACCCTCGTGACCGGTCCACCGGCTATAATAGTGGCAGGGCATGACCCTCGTGACCGTTCCACCGGCTATAATAGTGGGGGATTCCGTGCTCAACAAACTAATCAGAATGATGATAAGACCTGGGAAAGATACGAATATTTACAGTGGAACACCTTGTGAGTCGGGGCCAGACCGGTCCACCGGCAAATAATAGTGGCAGGGTATGTTACCCTCGTGACCGGTCCACCGGCTATAATAGTGGCAGGGCATGGCCCTCGTGACCGTTCCACCGGCTATAATAGTGGGGTTCCCGCACTCACACGGACTATTAAAGAATATGTGTGGAATGAACGTATTATTATTAATGAGAAATAAGAATAAGTCACCGGAAAGTACTCAAGCCTTATCTTGCTGGTTATCGCATGTTGTCTATATGATCGTGCTATGTGTGCTATGTGGTATGATTATATGCTTGGCCTTAGCGCACCAGCGCCCTTACTCAGTATTGGACCCGTACTGATACTACCTTGATTGAATGGGTCCTGTGATGATCCACCAATGGTGGGGAGCAGACCTCCTATGCAGGTTTGATCGGTCACTATTGTGGGGTGGAAGGTTGGCTTGAGTGAGTAGGCGATCCGGATACTGATCCTTTTTGGGGATTGTTTTGTTGGCTATATTTTGTACTACGCTCCTTGCTTTGAAACCGTACTCTAAGTTGTATTTCTAAATGATATTTTAACTGTTGTTGACTCGTGGTTTTCGTGAATGGTCTATGTTAACTATGGACCTATGTTTTGATGACTCTTACTTAATGATTGTTTAGTTTAGCCTTAGCACTTAGTATCGGAACGGTAGGAGTGAACCGGTCTGGTACTAAGTGTGGCGGTAATACCCCCAAGTTTATGGTTTTAATTCTTTCGCTTCCGCTAAAACTTTTGTCTTAAATGAAATTTTTCAGTAGTAAATTTGGGGGTGTTACACTCACATACCATGGAATCCTATCCAAACGAAGGGACATAAATTCCAAGAAAAATCCAACCACAATGAACAAAGGCTTAGGTCAAAGCCAACCACAATAGGCATAAGTCCAGGCCAAAGCCAATAACCTATATAACAAGAGCCTTTAGTATTAATATCCTATAGTATATCATTAGTGTCTAGAGTAGGTAAGGTACATGGATCTACTGGGATCTAACACGAAGGCACCAATAAATTCCCCAAGGTAGGTCAAAGCCAACCACAATAGGCATAAGTCCAGGCCAAAGCCAATAACCTATATAACAAGAGCCTTTAGTATTAATACCCTATAGTATATCATTAGTGTCTAGAGTAGGTAAGGTATAGGGATCTACTGGGATCTAACACGAAGGCACCAATAAATTCCCTAAGGTAAACTAACCCTTGGTATCTAATCAAGAATCACGTAACCTAAACACATTCACAGCTTGATTGTTTTTCATTTTACGTAATTAGTACATTATTATTGATGTTACATGATCACACAAGGCCCATATAACAAGTAAGCAAGACATTCATATATTTCTTCCATATTAATCCTTTCCATCCCCAAGAATGTGTCAAATTTCAATTTATTCTTCTTCAATATTAACCATATCCATTATATTAGTCCATCTAAAACATAGTCTGTATTTCATCATCTTTTTCAAAACCATCACATTTTATTTATGGTTTACCCTTTAAGGCATCAACACCCATTTACTATGTTATGAATCATAATCCATTTAATATATTCATTAGGTCATTTATCTATAGTAATATATGTATTTTATCCATTAAAGAGTTATATAACAGTCCCATTCACAATCTTAAAGCATATCCAAACAGTGAAAAATGAAATCACACAAACCAACCAAACCAGTCGATTAGTTTGGTTCCACCAAACTAGGCTTTCCTTTAATTGGTAGATTGGTTTGAGCAAACTAGTCGAACGTTTATAGAACAGTCAATTGGTTATACACAACCAATCAATTTGGCTAAGCATATAACAAGGCCAAGGCCTAGAAGGCCTAACACTCAATAGATTGGGTTGACTAGTCAGGTGTTATAGGAACCAATTGATCAGTTAAACCTAACCTGTCTATCTTTTTTTTCCTCCAAATGCACAAAATAGGAATTTTCATGCAGATCATGCTTACAATTCATTATAATACCAAATTGAATCATGGTTTAACATCACATAACACATTTCTAGCTTACAACAACTGCATATTTCACCATTAATCATCACCACCTAATATTTCCTCAAAAATTCATGATTTTCTCTTAGGATGCATAGTCTAACCATTTAATACTAATTATGAAAATCTATGTACTCAAACCAACATATCACATCAAAATTTTAGGGTTTGATAACAATTAAGCTTAATCATAACACATTTTAAAAGTAAGAATGACTTGCTGCAGGAAAAACTTTCCTCAAATAAGAAAACTTAACCTGTGGAAATCCTCAACTTTCAAAACCTTTAAAACAACAAGTTTAACTAAAAAATCATTAAATATTTTTTTTTTCCAAATCCAAACTTGAAATTAAATGGGAAAAACAAACATACCACACCATATGGAAAAATAGAGGAAGATTTTGTTGAACCACTCAACTTTCTCCTAACAAGGGTGCTAAAGAAAGGATTTGAATGTAAAGGTTAAAGTGTTGAGGGAGAAGATGAATGCTAGAGAGTTAAAGTATTTTGGTGGCTTAAAGAAATATAAATAGAAGGGGAACTTATGGTTATTTATAGCCAACAAATCAATAGAAATCATAAGTATGGTTAGGAATAGATCAAAAACCCTAATTCTTATTGTTTGACTTTGAGTTGAAGAAACAGATTTTGTACAATATACACTAACCTACCTTCTAGAGCTCAAATGGTGATTATGGAGAAGTGTAGGTTGATCAGTCCAAAAATGTAAAAATATAAGAGGGGCAATGGAAGGTTGGTGTGGAAGGAATCTCCTAGTTATGAAAAGTTGAGTCTTAAATCAAAGCAGTGATCCTAGAAGTGTGTATAGGAGAGAGGTGGAAGAAGACAATGATGAGGTCATCTTTCTCCTTAATTATCCAAATTGATGCCTCATATCAATATAAGGTACTATTTCGGGTTAAATGCATCAAGAAAAAGATTAAAAATCTTTTAAGAATAATTTGGAATGGGTTATCAAGGTTCCATTATAGTGTAAGAATTTTCCTAACATATTAAGTTTCAAAAAATGTACTCAGCTCGACAAACTAGTTGATCAATTTGCCCTACCAAGCCACTATTCTACAAACTAGTAGATTAGTTTCTCAACTAGTTCATCAGTTTGATCAAACAAAAACCATTTCGCTAAAATATCGAATCTATTGATCAGTTCATGGAACCAGTCAATTGGTCTACCTAAAAACTTGCTTAATTTAGTTTTCTAACCTCATTTCAAATCCAACTTTATTTCAAACCCAATCGTAGTTCCAAATCAAAATCAAACACTAACAAATGTCATGATTTCTCATTTAAAACACTAACAAAAAGATTGGGTATTACAAAACTAATCCCTTAAAGAGTCTGCATCACCTAAGCCTATAAACATTCCAATTACATTATTTAACATATATCTAGTCACACATTAGGATCAATACAACCAAGAAAAAGGGTTACACTAAGGGTAATTGGCTCAAATTTCTTCCTCAACCTCCTAAGTAGCCTCCTCGGTACCATGCTATGACTAAAGGACCTTTAATAGCGGAAACATCTTTGTAAGTGTCTCTCTTGTCTTCATATTCATAATGTTCACTTGTCGCTCTTCATAAGTTAAGGATTCATTGAGCTCTAGTGACTCTAGTCGAATAACATGCGAAGGATCTACTACATACTTCCTCAACTGAGATATATGAAAGACATTATGCACATGCGACAATTCCATCAATATGCTAAATGATAGACAACCTCACCAACACAATCCACAATCTTATACGATCCAATGTACCTTGTACTAAGCTTACCCTTTCTACCAAAGGTCATGACTCCAGTGGTGGGAGAGACCCTCAAAAGGACTCTATCGCCTGCCTCATAACCATTAGTTTGTCATCTCAAATCTACATAGCTCTACCTATCCTAGGTTACTCTCATCTAATCCTGAATTAGTCAGATGTGCCTCATCGTCTTCTTGATTATCTTAGGTCCCAACACAAATGTCTTGCTAATATCATTTTAACACAAAAGGACTATGACATTTCCTCCCATACAAGGCCTGAAGAGGTTCCATATTGATACTAGCTTGGTAACCATTGTTGTAAGAGAACTCAATTAAGTTAGTCAATATTCCCAACTGCACCTAAAATCCCACACACATGCCTAAAGCATGTCTTCTAAATTTTAACTAGTCTTCTCTATATGACCATCTGTAAAGCGATACTGTAACACCCCAAAATTTACTTTTTTTTAAACAAATCTCTAAATTTAAAACCCATAAATTCTAGGGATGCTACCGCCATACTTAGTACACTCCTACTGTTACAGTACGAAGTGCTATGGCTAAGAAAAGAGAATTTCATCAAATCATAACAATACATAACCCAAGGTTCATAAATACAAAAATCAGAGTACGCATGAATTATTACATAGTTCGAAATACGAGAGAAGGTTCTTTAAAATGGAAAGATGACTATAACATCAAAATTGTTTCTAGGATTCAAACATAGCTAAAAGAGAAAAGGGGATAAAAATATCATTAAGGAAAAACCATCCACGCCACTCCAAAGATTAATCTAGCCCGTGATCAAAACTCACCCCTGCCTGATGCCCTATAGACATCAATAGCATCAAAGAAGGCATCTTCTACATGCAACACGTCGGATGGGCCTCCTGCTCGTGGGAATGAACAACACCCATAAAAAGGGTGATCAATACGCTATGTACTGAGCAAGGTAATAGATGCACTAAGGCCGACATACAAGGTCACATAAATCATGTAGGATAAATAAAAGATTATAAGGTCCCACGTATTAACATAAAGGCATATAAACATTCAGGTGAAAATACAAAGGTTCGATTATAGCCCAGATTAATTACTTAATTAATCTCTTATCAAAATTATTTTCAAACCATGCTCTTTATCAA
Organism: Tamarix austromongolica; assembly: GCA_039764185.1. NCBI lineage: Eukaryota > Viridiplantae > Streptophyta > Magnoliopsida > Caryophyllales > Tamaricaceae > Tamarix > Tamarix austromongolica. The sequence goes on along the minus strand of CM077816.1, from coordinate 37,057,629 downwards.
GTCCACACAAGTACGGAAACCCCACTATTTAGCTGGTGGATCAGTCTCCGGGGCACTCCAACGCCTAGCCACTATTTTAGCTAGTGGATCAATCACTTAGGGTAATATACCCTACCACTATTTTATGCCGGTGGATCGGTTTGGCCCCTACTCGCATGGTGTTCCACTATAAGTAATAGTATCTATTATGTGTCTTAGAAAACTATAGGGTTTGGTTTATTGAGCTTGGGATCCCCCAATATTATAGCCAGTGGATTGGTCACTTAGGGTAACATACCCTACCACTATTATATGCCGGGGATCTATCTCCAGGATACCTCGGTACCTAGCCACTATTATGCCAGTGGATCGGTCTGGGCCCATCTCAATACTCTTTCACTTTACATGATTAATGTCTTATGTATTTGATTCATAGTTTTTAACCCTAGACATGCATGACTAACTTCCTCCATGCTTATTCCCCCAAAAGAACCAGTTTCACTCATAGTCTCATAAAACTCCTAACTTAGCCCATTATCCTTTCCTCTTTACCAGACTTATATTAGAGTTCATTTCCCCCCACGTGTGGACCCAAGCCCACTACTTTTTCACCACCTACCCATTCACTTCCTCACTAACACACTTTACTTCACTAGACACACACACAACCACATACACCCCAAAAAGCCATACCAAACCCTAACCACCACACAAAACCCTAGATCAGTCTACTATATGCCCTCATACCATCCCACATACTATTTTTCATCCAACACATTCAAAAACCCAAACAAAACTTTCACCACCTTCCTCACACCTCAAATTAACTATTCATACATAAAATTTACTCTCATGCAAACTTTATATCCCCCATGCAACCCTTCGTACTATTTCATGCAAAACCCTACGCTCCCATGTGAAACCCTAGATTCCCCCATACATTGTCATATATCACTTAGATCTACCCCACATCATTTCACTCCATACCATCATATTACATAACCTAACATGCATATCTTCTGGGCCATACCATATCACAATAAAAACACAGCTCATACCTCACATTTCACAACATTTCATCACATATTCATGTCAATACATATATAATAAAAATCATGTAAGCATACCATAATCCCACATTGCTTCATACATAAAATAGTCAACATAGTAGTCAACTAAAAGCACATGATACACAACACGACATTATACAAGGCATCCAAGCATAAATGGTACATAAACATACATAAGGCCTTAGTTACACCCTTACCTAAAACGTCACCGGTCTTGGAGCATATTCCTATGCCTCTTTAGGGCTTTGACTAGTCTCACCTATATGAGGGAAAAAAACTAGAATTAGATTTCCTCCTACCAAAAATATTATTATTTACTAACTTATTCTAAGACTAAGTTTTTAAATAAAATAATACTATACTAATAATAACGATAAAAAATAATACTAAAAATACTAATAATAATATTAATATGATTCAAAACGGATGGTGAGATAAGGGCTCCCACCCTTCACCAAAATAATGCTAATAATATCATTAAGGCATTATTAATAAAAATAGTAATAATAATAGTAATGAAATAATAATCGGAATTACAAAATAATAATAATAAAATGACTTAAACCGAAAGTAATATAAGGTAAGGTTTTCGAACCTACTCCAAAATAGTAAAAGTACTATTAGTAATAATCATGATAATATCATTAGGGCATTATTAATAATAATAGTAATGAAATAATAATAGGAATTACAAAATAATAATAAAAATAAAATAAATTAAATTGAAAGTAATATAAGGTAGGGTTTTCGACCCTACTCCAAAATAGTAAAAGTACCATTAGTAATAATGATAATAATATTATTAACACATATTACTTACAATAATAATAATAATGATGATGATGATGATCATGATGATAATAATAATAATACTACTACTACAAGTAATAGTATTCGCACTATATAAATAAGGTAGGGCTTCGACCCTTTAAATAGATAATAAAACTAATAAGAGTACTAATAATAATAATAATAATAATAATAATAATAATAATAATAATAATAATAATAATAATACTCAAAATAATACTAATAATATTAATAATATGAAACTAATAATCTAAATAATTTAAATAGGATCTTGACCTTGATAAGAAATAATAAAATTAATATTGAACCTAATAATAATAATAATAATAATAATAATAATAATAATAATCAAATACTAGTTAAAAATTTAAATAAAATAAAATGAGCTTAAATAAATAGGGGAGAAGGGGTGAGAGGGTTTAGGTTTCCACCAGAGATAGGTGGCACCAGCGGTGGTACATGGCGGTGGCGGTGGTGGCCGGAAAAGAGGAAAGAAATGGAAAGAGTTGAGATTTAAGAAGAAGAGGTGGAGAATAAGGGTGGAGATTGAGGTGTTGGTGGTAGTCCAGAATGAAGGGAGTAAAGTAAGGGTGGTAGCAGAACCAATGGCGGCAGCGCACGACGGCTGTGGTTGCGGCCGAAATGAAGAGAAGAAGAAAAAGAGGGGAGGAGAAGGAGGAAGGGGAAAAGAAGGGTAGGGCGAGGTGGAGGGGGGTTGGTAGCTATTGTTGGGTGGTGTGGGAGGTATTGATATAGGCGGATGTGGTGGTGTACGGTGGTGTAAAGGGCGATAGGTGTAAAAATTTGGCTAGTTGTGCAAGGAACTTTGCATGGCTTTGGTGGCTTATGTAGGAAGAATCGAGGAGAAAGTGTGGCAAAGTTAGTTAAAGGGCGGTGCAGGGAAGACATAGGTAGGTAGAGTAGGCGGCGTAGTTAGCTGACGGTGGAGGAAAGGGTGTCTGAAGTTGCGGTGGTGCGCATGGGTAAATTCTTAGGATTTCGGGAAAAAGTTTTGAGATCAACCAAATGATGGGTATTTATAGAGTTTGGAGGAGAGGGTAGGGTTCTAATGGTCGGCAGGATGGTAATGCAGGTAGGGTGAGGGTAGCCGCCGACACCAATTGGTCGGTACAAATTCAAATCATGGTAGCCTATTCAGGCAGGAAAAGGAGGATTTTGTGCGGAAGAAAAGGAAGGTGGGTTAGGTCCTATTGACTGGTGATTCGGGGAAAGAGAAAGAGAGGAGAAACGGTCGGTCAAGACAAGTGTAGCTAGCAGCGCCATTTTTGAGGGTGACGGAGTTATAGGTCATTAGGGAGGAGGATGAAGGAAGAAGAAGGGGGTGGACTGGCCGACTGGGGGAAAAGAGAGAAAAGATAAGATAAGGGAGAACCGGGCCGGTGTCAGTTATAAAGTTTTTAAACGGAATGTGGCGTTCTAAGGAAAAAGGGGAGAAGGAGCGTCATTTTGCTCCTGGGCTGTGTCGAAGGAACGGAGGGTGATGGAAACGGGCCGCGGGTAGGCCCAACCGGAAGAAGAAAAGAAAGAAAAAGGAAGAAAAGAAAGAAAAAGAAAGAAAAAGAAAGAAAAAGAAAAGAAAAAGAAAAAGGAAAAAGGGAAAAAGAAAAATATATGGGTTGGGGTTAATTAAATAGTCTGATTATTTTGGGTATATAAAAAAATAAAATATTTTAATAAAATAATATTTAATTTCCTTTTTAGGCTAAATTAGGATTTTAATTTTTTTTTCCTAAATTCCTTTTTAATTAGAAAAATACCCAAATTTTCCCTTATAAAAATATTTGTAATTTTTCTCTTAATTTGTCCTAAATAATTTATTCCTATTCCAATAAAAATAATTAATTTTCCTAATAAATCCTTATTTAACTAAAATTCTCAAAACTAGTATTTTTGGGGCATTTTAGATACTCATTTTCAGTTGAGTCCCAACAGCAACTTGGAGCTTTTTCCAAAATTGAGATAAGAATGTAGAGTCTCGGTGTGACACAATAACTCTAGGGAGTCCATGCAGTCTCACAATGTGTTACCTATAAACGTTGGTGAGGTACTCCATATTTCATGTCTTCATCCTTGGTGAAAACACTACTAGCTTAGTAAAATGGTTCACAATAACCTAGATAGAATCAAATCCACAACAGGTCCTTGGAAGACCAACCACAAAGTCCATATATATAATGTCCCACATCCACTCGGGAACTTCTAGTGGTTGCACTAACCCTGCCAGCCTCGTTTGCTCAATCTTAACCTTCTCATAGGTCAAAAATTAGGTTAAAAATTCTACCACTTCCTGGTTCATTCGAGGACACCAATATACATTCTTTAAATCCTTGTATAGCTTGTCTCTTCTAGGTTGGATAGAATAAGGATTATAATTTCCTTCTTCACGAATCATCCTCTTAAGCTCAACACATTCTTGTAATACACACCACCTACTTCGGTATCTAAAACTATCATCCTCATGGATCTAAAATCCTTTAGCTCTACCTTCTAAAATACTAGTCTGGATCCTCTCAAGTTTAACATCTTCAAGTTTATTAGCTTGAATCTCCTCAATTATCTAAGAGGTAATAGTGAGTGCATTCTTTCTTTCCTCTATACTGCCACCGGTGAATAGTTGGATATCCAACTTTCTAAACTCTTGGCACAAATGTTATAACAACATAATCATGCCTAAGGAATGAGACGTCTTTTGGCTAAGCAAATCTGTCACCACATTAGCCTTACCCTTATAGTAGGAAAACTCCAAGTCATAATCCATAACCAACTCCAACCATCGTCGATGTCTCTGATTCAACTTATGTTGTGTGAAGTTGTACTTGAGGCTCTTATGGTTAGCGTAGAACTTTCACTGAGCACCATAGAGATAATGCCTTTAGATATTAAGTGAAAACACTACCACTGTAATCTCTAAGTCTTGTGTTGGGTAGTTTTGATCATGATTATTCAATTATCAAGAAGCATACACCACTACTCTCTCATGTTGCATCAACATGCAACCAAAACTATGCTTGAAAGCATCATTGTATACTTCAAAAATGTTAGACCAACTCAACAACGTGAACACTAGGGATAAAGTCAAGCACTTCTTCAATTCCTTGGATGCTTCACTACACTTCTCATCCCACTAAAAATGCATTGCTTTATCTAGTAATTTAGTCAATGGTGGTGTTATCTTAGAAAATTTTACCATAAACCTACAGTAGTAATCGGCAAATCCCAAAAAGGGGTGCACCTCTTTAATAGAAGTTGGCGTTGGCCATATAGAAACTATTTAAACCTTGATAGGATGTATTGCCACTCCATCCTTAGAGATTACATGTTCAAGGAAAGCCACTCGATCTAATAAAAACTCATAATTTGAAAGTTTGGCATATAATAAGTGTGATCTTAGCAATGCCAAAGTCTCCCTTAAATGTTGTTCATGCATCTCTTGATCACTAGAGTAGATGAGGGTGTCATTGATGAACACTATGATGAACTGATCCAAAGAGTGGTCGAAATATCTATTTCATGAGGGACATGAATACCGTTGATGCACTAGTGAGTCCAAAAGGCATTACTGTGAACTCATAATGGCCATATATTGTCTAAAAATTATTTCTAGGGATTTCCTGCTCTACTATTCTCAATTAATGGTAGCCTAATTGAAGATCAATATCGGAGAATACCTTAGTTCCCTTGATTTGGATGAATAGGTCATTAATCCATGGCAACAGATAATGGTTCTTTACTGTAACCTAATTCAACTCGTGGTAGTCGATGTATAACCTCAATCTCCCATCCTTCTTCTTCATAAATAAGATCGGCACTCCCCATAATGATATGTTGGGTCAGATGTAACTCTTACCCAATAACTCCTTCAACTAGGCCTTGAGCTCTTTCATATCTACCGGTGCCATATAGTATAGTAACTTAGATACCGGTTTTATTCCTAGCAACATGTCCATGGTAAACTCAACTTCTCGAATGGATGGCATTCCCAGAATCTTTGTTAGGATACTTTTGGACCATGCTATCTACTCTAATGGCATATCAACTGCCTCAGTATATTTAATGCTACACAAAAAGAGTGGATACCCTTTATAAACAAGGTTGCTTATTGTGATTGCCAACACAATTCTTATAGGGGGATTAGTTTCACACTTCCAATACGAGGTTCTAACACCCTTTGGTCCTTGTAGAACCATTCATTCTTTTGCACAATCACATCACTATTATGTAATTCAAGCTCTATAATGTCCAATAGAAATTCTACCCCCAACTATCAAGTCCACTCCTTTATAGAATCTAGAGCATGAAATCCTATCCCTAGAAGGGAACACAATAGAAGTTGAGATACTTATGGAAGGAGATAAGAAAACTCTAGCTACAAATGCAGATGACACAAAAGAGTGTTATGCACTAAAGTTAAATAATATACATGCTAGAAAGGTAGAGATAATAAACATACTGGTGAATACATTGGCCTGACACTCTACCTCTATCTAGCTCATCACATTTAGGGGTCCTCCCAAAGGAACTCCTACGACACTAGCTGATCCTTACCCTTGCTAAAAGGTGCAAGGCCTTAGACCTCTAGGTTGACTAAATTGACTAGCGATAATATCCAGTAATGGAGGAACTCTGTGAGTCTATAGCATTGGCTACTATATAGATCTAGTACTTTGAGACCTAAATAGGCTCATCTAGATACATCCACCTCCAACTTAGCACTCATTAGCTTTATGCCCCACCATGCCACGCCTATGACACATCACATGGTTACCTCTATAATCTACTTCAGTGTGATTTGCTTCACAATGCTTGTAGTGATAGTGCCTCTCCTCAACACGACCCCCAAATAGACCTCCAATTTAGGGTACTAACCCCATGCTTCTACAATACTCAGGCAACATGCTTCCGTCTGAATAAGCCTTCTTCCTTTCACTAGAATGTTGACAACCCTCAAACTTCATTTTGGCCCCCAACTGGGCACTCTAGGTTTGGATGACTTAAGAAGCCACCAAAGCCTACACATACATTCCCACCATGCCTAGAGGATCAAGTCCCACTCAGAGCTCTTGATATCTGATCCCCAAGCCAATCTTGAAATGATAGACTTACATCACCTCGTTGGCCTCAAATTTCAGAGTAAACTAGACCAATTCCATGAATCTTATATAATACTTCTCAATTGTCATTCCTCCCTACTGTAAGGCCATCAACTCATTGTACTTCATCATACACAGGCGTGTCAATTAGAAATGGGCACAAAGCACCTCAAGGAATGTTCCCCAACGTTTCAGCTCTCCACCCCTATGTTAGAAGCTCCTCCAATAAGCGTCTGCGTTTCCCCTCAAATATTATACTACCACACCAACCCTCTTATCTACAATGCAAAAACATGCAATGAAGGTTTTCACCATGTCTTTAACCCATCTTTCGATGATGTTAGGGTCCTACTAGCCCTATAAGATTGGTTGTTGATAATTCCCATCCCTCCTAATCTAATCCTCCAAAAGTAGTGTGGTTACTAGCATCGGTGGTGGTCGTGGTGCTTAGATCTAGCCTTCCATATAAGCTCCAACAATCTCTATATGCCTCAATGCACTCGTTACACCAGTTAGCGACCATAGATTTCTAAAGGCTAGAAGTAATTAGAAAAATTAATTTACCAAGTACTAAGATTGCACATTAAATTGTCACAAAGACTATCCTTAGCACATTCCCAATCCACTCTCACTCACGAACATTCTAAGTTTAGAAATACTTAAACTTCCAGTTAAATACTCCAATAGTAAGGAAATAATTTAAAATATCTTATAGTATCATCCAAAATAATCATAGGTGAAAAGGGTCTCAAATCAAGTTTTGATACAATCCTGTGTTATCAACTTAATAATTCTTAAAAGTAGGAAAACATTTAAGAAAAAGGATCAGATGCCAACCTTTGGTACTAGCATAATTATTCTTAATTGAGATGCATTTTTAAGAGAAACTCTGATACCAACCTATAACTCCCACATTTTTCACCTCTAATAAACTTTGTTTTTAAAATGGTGCAGAAGTGGAAAAATGCTAAAAACACTTAGGAAAAATACGGTGCTACCATCGTACCTAAGATAGAATAGACATCAACCACCTATCCCATATTAGATACAAACCTAAAAACCAAGCCAACCAAATTAAAGTAGAGTGTGCAAGTTCAAGGTATATAAATATTTAAAGAAAGATTTTATACCATAAGGCCTTTATGATCCCTAACATAGTCAAATATAAGGAAAATGATTAACTAAAAATACAGGGCTATTATAGTATAAAACAAATTAAATCATGGCCCCCAACACATGGTCCATCACAGACCTCACAAAAACCTTCAGATGTCTATGCTCTCAAGCCCTGAACCCAAGATGAGGTAAGCCCACTACCAGCCATCCCTAAAAACTAACACATGATCCTCTACTTATAGGAATGAGCAGGCAACTGAGAAAATGGGCACATCAGTGCACTACATACTAAGTAATCAAAGTTACCTCCTTAATGGAAGTCATAAGCATACAAGATTCTATCATGTCATTAAAATCATACAAAACATGCATCATGACAATGTCATATAATTAAGTGTACCTAATCTATCATAATTAGGTAATACATCATGCTTTACTATCATGCACAACTCAAGCAATTCAGAATGCATCTTGGTTATTTTCATAATATAATATCATAGACAGTCACATACATGTACTAAGTAGGTTATAGATAGGAACACTAAGGTCAATTTTCCAACTTACTCAATCAACTAGGTTATTCCTTTAGAGTCAATATTTCTCTTTTCTATTCCTTATATTTTATCTTCTAATTCTACCACATCCTTATTTTATTCTCATCCAAATACTTATTCAGGTTATCATCTAATCATTCATTCCAATCATTATCCAAGTATTTATTCCAATTCCCATTTGAGTATTCATTCCAACTTTTTTTCACTAGTATCATCATCGAGAGATGGAATGTGCACCACCTCATTGTCTTAAAAACCATGGAAGCCTATCCAAACCAAGGGTCATAAAGTCTAGGCCGAGTCCAACCACAATGGACATGAGTCAAGGCCAAAACAAACCACAATAGACATAAATCTAGGCTGAGGCCAACCACAATATACATAAGTCCTAGCTAAAACCAACCAAAATAGAAATACATCTAGGCCAAAGCCAACAATAATGGATATAAGCCTAGGCTAAATCCAACCACAAAGGAAATAATTTTACCCTAAAGCCAACCACCTAGGTAACAAGACCCTACCCCTAAGTACATCATCAATGTATAGAGTTGGTAAGGCATCAAGACCTACAGGGACTCTATGAGAAAGCACCAGTAAAAGCCCAAAGACAAACTAACCCTCAGTAGCCAATTGAGTATTGGCTAACCTATGCTCATACATAGTTTGATTGTCATTTTCTTTACATGATCTGTAAATTTTTCTTAAGGTTGCATGATCACATGAGGCCCATATAATAAGTAAGCAAGATAATCGTATATTTATTCCATATTGATCCTTTCCCTCCCTAACCGTGTGTAGGATTTCCATTTATACTTGTTTAATATTAACTATATCCATTATATTAGTCCATACAAAACACAATATATATTTCATCATCTTTTTCAAAACCATCACATTTTATTTGTGGTTTACCCCTTAAGGCATTTACAACACATATCCATTAAATAGGTCTTTGATCCATGGTAGGTTTTGTACTTTATCCATTAAATAGTCCTGTAACAATCTCATGTATAATTTCAAAACATATCCATTTTAGGAAAAATGAAATCACACAAACTAGTTGAACTAGCCAATTGGTTGTACTAGCCAGTTGATCAATTTAGGCTGACTAACTAATTAAATTTGGCTCGACCAACCTAGGATTTCCTCAAACCAATCGATTAGTTTTCAAAAACTACTCAACTATTAATAAACCAATCAATTAGTTCTACCTACCAATAAATGGGTTTAAGCAGAGAGCAAGGACAAGGTCCATGTAGGCTTACTAGTCGATGGGTTGGGTCGGCAAGTTAACTAGTTTAGGAACAAGTAGATTTGTTAGACCTAATCTATCAATCGGTTTTCCCTCCAACAACAAAAAATAAGCATTTTTATGTTGATCATGATTACAATTTGTTATCATGCCAAATTAAATCTATTTCTAATATCACATAACACATTTCTAGCTTACAATAGTTGCATATTTCACCATCAATCATCACAACCTAATTCTCTCAAGATGCATTGTTTAGTCATACAATACCAATTATTAAATGCTATATACTCATGCCAACATGTAACATCAAACTTTAAAGGTTTCTTAACATAAAAGGTTAATCATATAACACATTCTAGAAGTAATAATGGCTTACTTACTACAGGCAAAAATTTCTTCAAATAAGAAAACTCAACTTGTGTAAATCCTTTATGGTCATTATATCTCTTTTCCGTACCTTATCTTTTATCTTCTAATTCTACCACATCCTTATTTAATTCTCATCCAAATACTTATTCAAGTTATCATCCAGTCATTCATTCCAATCATTCTTTTAAATCATTATCTAAATATTTATTCCAATTACCATCCGAGTATTCATTCTAACTTTTTTGTCACTATTAACATCATCAAGTGATGGACTATGCATCACCTCATTGTCTCAAAAACCATGGAAGCATATCTAAGCTGAGGGACATAATTTCCATGCTAAAGCTAACCACAATGGACATAAATCTAGGCTAAATCCAACCACAATAGACATAAGCCTATGCTAAAGCCAGCTACAATGTACATAAGTCTTGGCCAAAGCTAACTATAACAAAACTAAGTCTAAACTAAAGCCAACCATAATAGGCATAAGTCTAGACTGAATCTAACCAAAATTAACATAAATCAAGGCCAAAGGTAACCACCTTGGTAAATAGATCTTTTAGTATTAATAACCTCCAGTACATCATTAGTGCCTAGAGTAGGTAAGACACCAGGATCTATAGGGACTCCATATAAAGGCACCAATAAAAGTCTAAAGGCATATTAAACCTTAGTAGCTAATTGAGTATTGTGTAACCTATACCCACACATAGTGTTATTGTCTTTCACTTTACTTGACTAGTACATTATTCTTGAGGTTACATGATCACATGAGGCCCATATAATAAGTAAGTAAGATATTCGCATATTTGTTCCATATTAATCCTTTCTATCCCCAACTATGTGTAGTATTTCCAGTTTTGATTGTTCAATATTAACTATATCCATTATATTAGTCCATCCAAAACACAGTTCGTATTTCATCATCTTTTTCAAAACCATCACATTTTATTTGTTATATACCCTTTAAGGCCTTTACAACACCTATTGAATATGTCATGAATCATGGTCCATTTGATCCATTTATTAAGTTATTGATCCATGATAGCTTGTGTACTTTATCCATTAAATAGTCATATAGTAGTCCCATGCATAATCTCAGTGCATATCCATGTTGGGAAAAATAAACTCACTTAAATCAATAGAACTAATCGATCTATCTGGGCTAACTAGTTGATCAGTTGTCAAACCAGTCGATTGATTTGGGTCGACCAGCCAATTCATTTGGCATACCAACCTAGAATTTCCTCAAACCGGTCAATCAATTTACACAAACTACTCAACTATTCATAAACCAATTGATTGATTCTAACAATCAGTTGATTGGTTGAATCAAAAAGCAAGACCAAGGTCCTTACAAACCTACAAGTTAATGGGTTAGGTCAACCAGCTAACTGATCTAGGAACTAGTAGATTAGTTGGACCTAATCTATCAATTGGTTTGCCCTCTAACAACATAAATTAGGTTTTTTTTTTCATACTGATTATGCTTATAATTCGTTATCATACCATATTGAATCAAGGTCTAACATCACATAACAAGTTTCTAGCTTACAATAGTTGTGTATTTCACGATTAATCATTACAACCTAATATTTTCGCAAAAATTCATGTTTTGCTATTAAGATGCACTGTCTAACCATGCAATACTAAATTTGAATAGCTATATGTTCATACTAACATATAACATCAAACTTTAAGTGTTATATAACATACAAACTTAATCTCAACATATTTTACAAGTAAGAATGACTTACTTGCTGCATGAAAAAATTTCTTCAAATAAGAAAAATCAACTTGTGGAAATCCTCAAATTTTAAAACCATATAAAACGTTTAGCTCAGAAAGCATTTTTTCTAGATCCAAACATGAAATAAAAAGGGAAAAACAAATATACCACATCCAATGGAAAAATACGGGAAGATTTTACTGAACCACTCTACTTTCTCCTAAATCTAACTCTTTGTTGCTGAACAATTAAAATATGAGGGAGCTAGAGAGAGGATTAGAAGAGCAAAAGAATCTGAATGCAAGGCTCAAAGTGGAGAGGGAGAAGGTGAATGCTAGAGAGCTAAAGTATTTCTGTGGCTCAAAGAAAGGTGAATAGAAGAGGCAATTGGGGTTATTTATAGCCAACAGATCTATACAAATCATAAGTGTGGTTAGGAATTAATCAAAAATTCTAATTCTTACCATTCAAACTTGAATTAAATGGACATATTTTGTCCAAGATACATTGACTTATCCTTTAGAGCTCAAATGGTGACTCTAGAGAAGTGTAGGTTGATTGATCCAAAATGTAAAAACACAAGATGAAAAATGGAAGATCAGCATGGAAGGAATATCCAAGCTAAGAAGAATCAAGTCTGAAATTGAAACAATGATCTTAGAAGTGCATAGAGGAGAAAAGTGGAATAATATAAAACTTAGGTCATCTCCCCTCAATTATCTAAATTGACTCCTCAAATTGATCTAAGGTAGTATTTATGGCCAAATGCTTCATAAGAAAAGTTAAAAATCTTTTAGCACCAATTTAGATTGTGTTATGAAGGTTCCATTTTAGTAGAAGAATTTTTCCCAAAAATTAAATTTCAAAAATATACTAGCTCGACAAACTATTCAATCAATGTGGCTTACCATTCAACTATTATGTAAACTAGTCGATCGATTCCTCAACTAGTCAATCAATTTAGTTGAGTAAAAACTATTTAGATGAAATTACGAACTAGTTAATTGGTTCATGGAAATAGTCGATTGGTTTGTCTAAATTACGCCCTTAATGTAGTTTTCAATTCTCATTTCAAATCCAACTTTACTTCAAACCCAATCATACTTCCAAATCAAAATCAAACACCAACAAATGTCATAATTTCTGATTTAACAAATTTACAAAAAGGTGGGATATTAAAAAAATTTTAAGCAATATAAAAGCTCTCAATCTATTTAGAAGTAACCAATGCTCAAATAAAATAACTTCCTACTATGCAAACTTAATTGCAAAGGATGGAGTCATAATTTGCCAAGTAAGATTTAGTTTATACTGTGCAAGAGTAAGGGGAGTTCTATAGAGACCGAATGGAAGTGATGTAATGCAACACACTCCAAAAATAGGAAGACATCGAAACTCACATGTAGACTATGGAGAAGAGTTATAAGGAATTAGGAGGAATTGAATATTCTATGACCATCAACCAAGAAATCATAATAGAGAAGAAAAAGGTAAAAAGGAAAAAATTGATCTTTTGGATTTTGATAGTAAAATTTATGTTCAATTATTTCTTGAGTGGTTACATGAAGTAGAAGCTATATTTGAAGTAAATGATTATCATGATAAGAAAGAGTGTCAATTAGATACTCTTAAGTTTAAGAAGTTTACCAGGGTTTGGTATGATAACTTGAAAAGGAATAGAGAAAAAGAAGAGAAATCTAAAAAGGAAGAAGGTAGTTGTTATGCTTTTATTATCAAAGAATCCCTACAAGGGGAGAAATATGATAGTATCCCTAATTAAATGTGCTTATTGATGATTATCATGATGTATTTCCCAATGACTTACCACCAAGATTACCACCTAAAAGAGAAATAGAACACGTTATATACTTAATGCTTGGTGTGTCTTTTCTTAATCAACCTACGCATAGATGTAATCTAGAAGAAACTAAGAAATTTCATAAATAAATACAAGAGCTAAAATGATAAGGATATGTGAGAGAGAGTATGAATCCATGTCGTGTATGTAATACCCTAAAATTTTAAGATCCTAAAATTTACTTATCAATAAATTAATTTAACCTAACTTCTAACTTTTATTTTATTCAATAATAATTAATTAATTATAGGCAAATTATATTAATTATTATTATTATTATTACTATTTCAAAATTTTTACTCTAAAAATCTAACCTAAATCCTACACCCAAAAATTTTCTTTTTCCCTTTTCTTTCCCTTTTTCCTTCTTTTCCTTTTTCTTTATTTCCTTTTTTCCCTCCTTTCTTTTGTTTTCTTCCCCTCCTTCTCCGTGGGTTGTGTTGTCCCAACTAGAGCCTCTTTATTTTTTTACTTCCCTCCTCGGGTGAGCCAAGCTTGTTCTTTTTTTCTTTTTCTTTCCTATTTTTTCCTATTTTTTCTTTGCTTTTTCTCTCCCTTTATTCTTCCCCCTCCTCCCACTCATCTTCTTCCTCGTGTTACCCTCCCCCTCCATTTTTCCTCTTATCTCTACACCTTGCACACCTCTCCATCCCCCTTTCCTTTCCTCTTTTGGCTATGCAATGCCATGCATGCTGGCGCTGTCCTACACCCCTACCCCTTAGACCCTACACCCCTACCTTATACTACCTATAACCATCTCCCCTACAGCTATCCATGCTGAAGCTGTAGGCCACCCTTTTTGGCTTCCCATCTCCCTCAACCTCTCCCCCATCTATAAACACACCCTCAAGCTTGTCCTCCTCTCCTCTCTCACCTAAAAATTGCTAGCCCTAGTTTTCTTACTTCCTCCACCTCTACTAGATCCAACACCATGGCCTCCATCGATGCCTAGCCAGTCCACCCCTACAACCTCTCTTCTTTACCTATGCCTTACCCTCACTTGAAGAGCTAACCTTTTCCCTTTGACTCTCCCATTTTCCTTCTCTTGCACCTACAGTCGTAGCTGGATAAATTTCCACCATCATTGTCACCGACCCTTTCTCCTCCCTCCTTGCCACAACCACACCAGAGCCACCCTGAATAGGTTCCCTAACCCATGTAAGCACCCCAGCAAGTCCTCCCTTCTCCTCCCTTTCGGTCATCCGCCACCTTGTACCACCACCAACTCCATCCAAGCATAGTGCTACCACTCTCCTTGACCCTAAACTTCATACCCTAATCTATTCCTCCAAATAAAAAACCTCCATTGCTACCACCGTGCTCCGCCTACACCATTCCCCTCCCCCACTTTGGTCAACTGCATTACCCTTCTCCTATTTTATCTTTCCTAAGGTTAAAATCTCTTTTATTATTTAAAAAAAATAAAGAAAAATCTAAAGTGTGTATATTCCCATTGGTAGGGAATAATTTTGTGGTAGTAGAAGAGGAGGTGTAAGTCATTGATACTTAGTGATCGGAGCCACTTTGGTAAGGATATAGTCATAGTTATGGCTTTATTATATTTGATATATGTCCTTTATTGTGTTTTATATGATGACATTCATGAAATGATAAATGACTCTAATGTTGTAAATGTATTTTTATATTAATATTAGCCTAAGGTAAGAAAGTTGTGTTGTAATGACTATATTAATTTCAAGTGTTTATATATATCCATGTTCATGTTATATAATATTGCATGTATAGAATGTTGGAGAGTCTTTGTGTTGGATGTTCCATGAATTAGGTAGGTTTTTTGAGACCTAGGGTCATTTTTGGTCAATATTGTAAAAAAGTGGCATGTAGGGTACTTTAGGATGTTAATTAACATAAAATAGGTTGGAGATACTACATAAAATAATTGAGAAAAAAATAAAAAGGTTTATAGTAAATACAGCACGGGGAGAGAGACTATAAATGGGATGAGTAAAACCTAATGGGAGATATGATAATATTTAGTAGAGTGGGGGTTTGGTACTATAGAGTGGATATGAGGTTAATGGTGGAATTTTGGGTGGTCATATAAATTTTGGGAAGTTCTCTGATCACCGGAAGAAGAGTTATGACCAAAAGGGTGAAATTAGGTTTTGGGAGGCTAAGGCACAAAATCGTAAGGGTAGGTTATTATCCCATGTAAGATATGGGGGAGTTGGACTACAATGTTGGAACATGATATTAACCATAACATTTTGGGAATGTGTACCGAATTGAATAGCAATACGGGGTAGAGGGAAGTAGTTATGATAAAACTAAGGAATTAGGGTTTCGGAGAGGGCTTGAATTAAAGGGGTATTATCACATGTACAAAATGGGGAAGTTAGACCAAAATGTTTGAGTTTATAGTTAAAAATAACATCCTATGAATGGGCATGGAACATAATGGCTAGATAAGCAGTAGAGAAGGGATTATGCCAAATAGAGGAAATTAGGATTTTTGAGGGGTAACCCTATAGGCTAGTTATTATCATATGTGTAAAATGTGGGTAACAGGCCATGACACTTGGTTTTGGTTTTCTAATAAGAATTTAAGATTTTTTGGGTAGATTTGGGGACTAAAAGGGGGAACTACAGGTGAGGATATGTTAGGACTGTGAAATTATGGTTTGTAAGGGGAATAAGGTTATTTTAGGGTAGTAGTTGGGATAATGCTTTTCATGAATAGGATTACATGAATGTATGATGACCTTGAATTAAATGAAACACAAATAATACACTAAACACTTAAAGTGGAAGATCACTTGAGTCAGGCGTAGTTGTACCTATCAATCCACTGGCAAAAATGGTGGTTAAGAGTGGGTTGCCCTAGAAGTTGTACCTTATTACCATTCCACTGGTGAGAATAGTGGGGTCCCAAACTGTAACACCCCAAAATTTACTATTTTTTTTAAACGAAAGCAATTAAATTAAAACTAGTGAATTATGGGGATGTTACCGCCACACTTAGTACCAAACCGGTTCTCTCCGACCGTTTCAGTACCAAGTGCTAAGGCTAAGAAAAGATTAATATTAAACTCAAACCAAGAGTTCATAAAAGAAATAGAAAGAACCATACATCAATAATCAAAGTACGCGTAAAGAATTATAATTCATATCCAAAAGAAAATAAGTTTACAACCGATAAAAGGTTCATTTAAAATAACCAATACAGGTAATGAATGAAAAAGGGTAAATCCGATACAAAGGAAGTAACACACAGACATAAATCGCATAAAGAATGAATATGGCCACGACACTCTTGAACTTTAAGCCAAAACATACTCAACACTCAGCCCCGCCGGATGTCTCGTCCACCTACACAGTCAGAAAGGCCTACTACTCGTGGGCATGAGCAATACCCATGAAAAGGGTGATCGATACGCTACGTACTGAGGAAGGTAACCGTGCACTAAGGCTAACACACAAGTACAAAGAAGCATGCAGGATAATATAAAGCGCATGATCCAACATAATAACATAAAGGCATATGAACATTCTGGTGAATACACCAAGATCCAATATATTCCGGATTAATTACTTAATTAATCCTTTATCGAATTATTTTCACACCATGCCCTTTATCAAGTCCATACGAGTACGGGAACCCCACTATTTTAGCCGGTGGATCGGTCTCTAGGGCACTCCGGCGCTTGGCTACTATTTTAGCTAGTGGATCGGTCTAGCCCCTTCTCGCATGGCGTTTCACTGTAAGTATTAGTGTCTTTTATGACTTAGCACAATTATAGGGTTTGGTTTATCGAGCTTGGAATCCCCCACTATTATAGCCGGTGAGCGGTTGCCTAGGGTAACATACCCTACCACTATTATACGCCGGTGGATCGGTCTCCAAGATACAGCAGTACCTGGCCACTATTATGTCGGTGGATCGGTCTGGGCCCGGCTCAACATCTTCCACTTTACATGATTAATGTTTTAAGTATCTTATTTAGAAGCTTTCACCCTAGACATGCATGAATCATTCCATTTACACTTATCCTCCAAGTCCACTTATTTCTTACTCTAGGGTTTTCCCCAGAAACCCTAATTTAGGCCTAAGTTGCCCATCCTACTCCACCTCACACAACCCAAGTCATTTTAACAATCCATTTTTCACAACCCATCGATCCTATATTCATCATCATACTTTATTCCCCAAGTACACACATGTTGCCACCAATCCCTAGTTAGCCATATCAAAATCACATTTAACCACTCCAAATCATAATTAACCACAACAACCATAATTAGGCACTCCAAACCATAATTAATCACAATAACCCATAGTTAATCACTCCAAACCCTAATTTAGTCTCCTCCACACCCTTATAATGTCCTATGTACTATTTTCACCCAAAACTCCCAAACACCCAAATAACACTTCTATTACCTTCCTTACATCCCAAGTCAACTTTTCATACGTAAACTTTACTCCCATGCAGACGCTAACCTCCCCATGCAAACCTTCAAAATTTTTCACGCAAAACCCTAAGCTCCCATGCAACCCTAGATTCACCCATACAATCCCCAAGTCCATCCATACAAAACTCTATATTAGATTCTCCCATACAACACCATAAAATCTGCCATGCAAAACTCTAGATCCATCCATACAAAACCCTAAACTCTTTCATGCAAAACCCAAGATTCCTTCATACAAAACCCTAAATTCAATCCATACAACCCATAGATTAGATTATCCTATGTTACACAGTAGATTAAATTCTCCCATACAAAATCATAGATTAGATTCTCCCATATAAAACCGTAAATTATATTCTCCCACACAAAACCATAAATTAGATTCTCCTATATAAAACCATAAATTAGATTCTCCCTCACGAAACCATAAATCATATTTTACTCTTCCACTCATGGATCATTAAAATACTTAGGTCAACTCACATCCCTTGATCAACTTCTTTCCCCATCCTCCTTTTTCATCCTTTACCCCACACAAACCACATTAACATCCTCACATGCATGTCTAAAGGGTCACAAACCATTCATCATATATACATAATACACATGCCATATAACAACACAAGAACATGCTTGAATTCCATGTCATACCATAAATAATTACAATAATAAACATAGGATGCATAACATGCAAGGCATTTAATGCACATCAACACACAATAGGCCTTAGTAACAACCTTACATAAAATGACACCGGTCTTGGAGCATGCTCCTACACCTCCTTAGGAATTTGATAAAATAATAACATATTAATAAAAATAACATTAACAAATATCTAACTTTACTAAAGATATAAGAAATAATAGAAATATTATAAAAGTTGATAATATAAGGTTGAAAACTTTACCCTAATAATAATAATAATGATACTAAAATAATAATAGCAAAGATACTAAAACAATATCAATGTTAATATTAACAAGAATAATAATAATAGTAACAATAACCAAAAAAATAAAAATGAAAATTATAATAAAAGGGCATAGTTCGAAAACAAAGTGAAATAAGGGCTTCGACCCCTTTACCAAAATAATACTAATAATAATATTAGTAAAATAAGTAACAAAATTTAGTAGTAATAATAATAATAATGATAAAACCATAATAATATTGCAAAAATGATAATAATCATTATAGTAATAATAGTAAGGATAATAATCGAAGGTAAAATAAAGTAGGGTTTCAGCCCTATATAAAATAATATTATTAACACTTGAAAATAATAATAATAACAACAACAACAACAACAACAACAACAACAACAACAATAACAATAATAATAATAATAGAAACACTAATGGTAAAATAGTTTTAATAATAATAATAGAATAATAATAATAACAATTTTGAAATAGTAATAATATTAATAATTATTATTATAATAATAACATATTAATATTAATAATAAAGATAACAACAACAACAACAACAACAACAACAAAAACAACAACAACAACAATAATAATAATAAAATTGAATTAAAAATATAATAGAGCTTCGGCCTTCAATAGAAATAATAATAAAAACATTAATAGTAATAATAATAATAGTAATATATTTCAAATAAATGAAATAAAATATATTAAGGCTTGAATAAATAGGATAAGGGGTTGAGGGGGTCTAGGGTTCAACCTTAGGCTGGTGGTGATAGGCGGCACTAGATTGGTGCACGGCGGTGACGGTAGTGGCTGGAAAAAGAGAAGAAAAGGGGAAAAGTTGAAGGCTGGGAAAAAAAATAGGGAGAATGGAGATGGGAGATAGGGTGTTTAAGACTACCTAGATGGAGAGGAGTTGAATGAGGGTGGCGGCACAACCATAGGTGGCGACACATGGCGGTGGCAGTGGTGGCCGAATGGGGAAGAAGGAGAGAAAGAGAGGAGGAGAGGGAGGAAGAGGAAAAGAAAGGTAGGGGAAGGTAGAATGTGGTCTATAGAACAGAATGGGAGGTGAAAGAAGTGGTGGCAGCGGCGGAAAAGGTGTCTAAAGGTGGTTCAAAGGGCGGCGGAGGTTGAAGAGAGGGTTGATCGAGAAGGCTAATTTGCAGAGCCGGAGTGGCTCGTGCAAGAATAATCGAGGGAGTAGGAAGGTACAATTAGTTAGGGGGCGGTGCAAGGAGTACACGGGTAGCCAAAACGGGCAGCGGTGTTGGGTGGAGGCGTCGTAAATGGCGTCTAAAGTGGCAGCAGCGCACAAGGTGGATTTTCTGGGTAAGAAATCAAAGGATTGATACAGGGCTATTATGGGGGTATTTATAGACTTTAGAATAGAGTTTAGGGTTTTGTGGGTCAGTGAGGGGATAAGGCAGGTTGGTTCAGGCTCATCGGCGGCGTTGTTTGGCCGGTGAAATTCAAAACATGGCAAGGGCGGCTGACTGCGAAAAGGGAAACACAAGTGAGAAGAAGGGAGAATGATTGGATGATGGGATCGACGGGTCATCAAGAAAATTAGGGGGGAAATGGCCGGTCAAACGGCGAGATCGGTAGCGTCATTTTCGATGGTTGAAGTCAACAGAGTTACAGGTGGTCGATGGGCTAGGGAGGAAGAAAAAGATGGGGGGCTGGACCGGTGGTTCAGGGTAGAAAAGAAAGAAAGAAAGGAAGAGGAGACCGGTCGAGCAGCGACCATTAAAACGGGCGGTAAAATGCAGCGTCCAAAAGGAAAAAACAGAACGCGGCGTTGGGACAAGAATGGAGGCGTCGATCACACGAGGTAGGCCACGTCGAAGGAAACAAAGGAGGGAGGGGGAACTAGGCCATTGGGTGGCCCAAGTCGAGGAAGGTAAGGAAGAAAAAGGAAGAAAAAGAAAGAAAAAGAAAGGAAAAAAGAAAAAGAAAAGAAAAATAGTGGGTTGGGTTAATTAAATTAATTGGGATATTTAAAAATAATAATATTTAAATCCCTTTTTAGGCTAATTTAGGATTTTTAAAAGGTTTTTTCATAAACTCCATTTTAATTATCAAAACACCCTAATTTTCTTCAATTAAATTATTTATAAAATTCATATTAATTTGGAATTATTTTCTCCTTCTTATTTAAAAAAATAATTTATTTAGTTAATTTTCAAAATAAAATCCTTAATTAGTTAAAATACTCCAATTTCTCCTAAATAAAATACTTATAAATTTCTTCTTGATTTGCCCTAATTAATTTTCTTTTATTTTAATAAAAATAATTTATTTAATTATTTTTTCTAATAAATCCTTATTTAACTATAATTTTTAAAATTAGAAATTTTCAGGGCATTTCACAAACTCAAGTTAATAAAACCACTAGATGATAATAACCCATGGTAGGACAATAATTACTTATAGAAAAAATACCGTGTGGGTTAGGATCAATTGTACCTTGATTACCAATCCATGGGTGAGAATAGTGGCCAGGAGCATCTTAACCTAGAAGTTGTACTTGTTTACTATTTTACCTGTTGATAATAGTGGGGTCCCTAAACCCAAAGTGAATAAAATCGTGAGATAAATATCATTGTACTAATACCATATGTTTGGAATAGATTAAATAAAGTTGGTATGATCATATTACGCTTGTGTCTTCTTTTATTGTGGTGTTATTATTTTTTGTGACCTTCTTGACTGTATTGTTACCTTACTCAGTATGTAGCATACTGATCACCCTTATTATGGGTACTTCTCATTCCTAAGAGTAGATACCCCTTCTGAGTCTTTGTAGGTAAATGAGGACTCATTAGAGGACTTTATTGCATACAATGCTATGATTGGGGTGAAGTGATGTTATTTATAACCAATTTTCTCCTTATTAGTTTCAACTGAATGTTTATTTTTATATTTCGATTTTACTTTTCAAATGGGCACCCTAACTCTTATTTATGATATGGATTATACTTCTGTTACATTCATCACGGTTTGTGTTCTATTTTATCTTTACCTTGTAGTTGGTATAAGGATGGTCTATGGATAGACTTATAGTGATTATGGTGGTAACACCCATCTTGTGTTGGAATATTTTTTCTATTTTAAAAAATAAATTTAGTGGTAAATTTTTAGGGTTTTATAGCATACGTGCATTACTAGTTCCTAAAAAAATATGGTACATGATGCATGTGCATTCATATTAGACTTGTGAACAATATGACTATCAAATATTGATTTCCTATACCTAGATTAGATGACATGTTAGATTAATTGTGTGGGGCACAATTATTCTCAAAAATTTCTCTAAAGAGTAGATATCATTAAATGAGGATAAAGGAAGGGTTTGAATGGAAAACAATAATTAAAATGAAATATAGTATTTATGAATGGATTGTGATGCCTTTTTTTTGCATAATGCACCTAGTTTTTCTTTTATGAGACTAATGAATTAATTTCTTCAACCTTTTAATGGAAAATTCATTGTGGTGTACTTAGATGATGTACTTTTGTATAGTAAAGGTGCATGATCATCTTATTCATTTGAGGAGATTATTTGATAAACTAAGAGAAGCTTAACTTTATGAAAAATAGAAAAATGTGAATTTATTCTTTCAAGTTTGTTTTTCCTTATTTATATTGTAAGTATTAAAGGTATAAAAGTGAATCCTATAATGATTAAAGATATTCAATATTGGCATATAACAAAAGATATTTATAAGGTGAGGAGTTTCCATGGGCTAACAAGTTTCTATAGAATATTTATCAAGGAATTCTCAAGTATTGCTACACTAATTACACATATCATGAAGAAAAGTGAATTCAAATGAACATATGATGTAACTATAACCTTTGAGACTTTATTGGATAAGCTATATAATGCATCGATATTATCCTTACCTAACTTTCATAAATTGTTTGAAGTTACATGTGATGCTAGTGGAGTAGGGATAGGAAGTGTACTCTCATAAGAAAAATGGGTCATTGCATTGATTCAAGAGCATCTCTAGATCACTATCAATATTTTCTTCATAGGATGAAGAACAAAAAGAATTATCACACTTGGATATATAACCCATTATGCTTGAAACTTCTTATACTTCTAATATTTTGCTAAGTAATTATTACAGGAATTATATATGTTTACAAGAATTTAAACATATTGAAGATCTTTGATGTAAAATACAATGACATTACAATAATTACAAGGTGAAAGAAATAACAAGACTACAAGACACAAAGTTGGATTACATATGTTAAATATATGTATTACTTAGTTAGAGTTTGTGTAGCTTTGTTATTTTGTTGTATACTTTGTAATTCTTATAAAATGTTATTGTAACTCTTTTATATATGCTTATGTCATAACTCAAGGGTTGATTTCATTAGTAGGGCCAAATGATGGCCTTGTTAATGAAAGGGGTCTACATTCATATATGTACCTTGTAGATACTTGATCTTGGTAAAGAGTGATATGCATATTGAAATAATTCAAAAGAGAGAACAACACCAAGTTTTGTGTGTGCTTATTCTTCTTCTCTTCTCCTTCTTTAATTGAGATATATGGAGAGTGGTAGAGTGTATTCTATTGATAAATAGAATATTTTTTTAGAAGGCAAAATATCATTTGTTAGATCTTTACCACCTTCCAAGTATATTTTCGACATCAACTTCATCAAATTCCATATCAATTAAAACTTTGAAGATTTTTTCAAGACATTAGGCCATATAAATATATTGGTTTTGGTGAAGATTATAGTCGATGATCTTCCACATCATGCATTCTTTAGTAAAAAAAATTAAATGGGGGCTAAATTGAATTACTTTACATATGATAAGGAATTCTATGCCGCCATAAGAAGCCTAGAAGCATGGATCCATTGTTTGATACCTAGAAATTTATTTTTCATTCGGACCATTAAAGTTTGAAATGTTTTTATAGAAAATAGAAAATTAGTCCTTAGCATGAAAAATGGGTTAGTTTGTCAATATCCTTCATATTTTATGTTAAATATTTTTATGTTAAATAAAATGTGGTAGAAGATGTACTATCGAGAAAATATTTTATACTTGTCATGTTGGATGCTAAGTTATTAAGTTTGGGAATATTAAAATATTTATATGTAAAACATGAATATTTCTTGAAGATTTATGGTGCATGTAAAAAGAATCATAGTCATGGTAATTATGTACTTAAAGATGAATTTTTTTTAAGCATAATAAATTATGTATACCTTGATCTAGTGTGCATAACTTACTTGTTAAATAAATGCATGAGGGGAGTATAGTTGGTCATTTTGGTGTACATAAAACTATGGAAATATTATAAAAGCATTTCTATTAGCCAAAAATGATAAAATTGGTACAAGATATTATTGGGAGATGCGTAATTGTCATAAGGGTAAGTGTTTATTCCATAAGGGTTTGCATATTCCTTTGCCAACTCCTATTTAACCATTGGAGGGGGTTAGCGTAACACCCCAAATTTTAGAACTAAAAAATTTCATTTAAATAGAAGCGTAAAACAAACATAAACATATTTTGCTACTATAATTGACATAATTTTATCGTACATGTCATTGTCACATCAATTTAACGGAAAAACAATTTAGTATGCAAAACATAATAAATATAAAGTGAGAAAAATTTCATAAACATAAGTAAGAGTTTTGGAAGCTAACTCTGAAAAGAAGACTCAAATACATAAAGGAGATATCCTAAGAAAAATATCAAAAGGGTATTCAGGTTAAAATAAGAACTTGATAACATAACTCTCTGATTTCCAAACTCCATACATGAGAAGTTTTCACTCCGGCTCAGTTAAAGTTCCATAATCAACATAATCATCTAGCAGATACTCAATGACTTGCAAAAACTCAACTAAGTCCTCTACTCGTGGGAATGAGAAACATCATAAAAGGGTGATAAGTATGCTATATAAAAAGGTAACAATATAGTCAAGTAAGGTTATAAAAAGTCATAAGACCAAAAGATAGAGGTAAATGTGCATATAGAATAACATAAAGGTACCATCTCATTTATTGATTTCTGAGCATTACAATAGTAATGGTATGATCATTATCCATTATTTTATTAATTTTGAGTTCAAAAACCCTCACTATTCTCAACTGGTGGAACGGTATCAATGATATACAACCTAGGGTAAAATGCTCCTAGCCACTATTCTTGTCTGGTAGAACAGATAGGTACAACCTATGGCAAAATGCTCATAGCCACTATTCTTTTCTGGTGGAATGAAAAGGAACAATAGATTCTAACTCACGTGGTGCTTCACTTTAAGTGACTAATATCTTATCAATGATTTTGATCATTTAGATGGTTTTTTTTATTTAAGTTCAAGGAAATCACTATTCTCAACAGACTGAATAATATCATAATTATACAACCCAAGGAAAAATGCTCCTAGAAATTATTTTGTTCAGTAGAACAAAGAGGTAAAATAGTATTGAATCATATGATTTTTCACTTTAAAGATTTAATATCTTATTCATGGTTATTTTTTCCAAGGTCATTATGCAAACACACACATAACAATGTAAGACACATGCCCTAATATATCCTCCTAAGCATGAAGAAGAAATTAGATTTAGGTACTGATGTTTGGTTATGTTAATAATAATAATAATAATAATAATAATAATAATGATGATGATGATGATGATGATGATGATGATGATGATGATGATGATGATGATGATGATGATCATGATGATGATAATGATAATAATAATAATTGAGGATGAAATGTTTAATTTGGTGTAAAAAAGATAAATAGGGGAGAAGTTATGACTAAAATGTGAAATTAGAGTTTCTCAGGTATTATATGGACCTAAATCCTTACGAATGGCCATGATATCTATATGGTTGTGCTTTACTTGCTTCAATTACTTTTTGTGCTTATCAAACCAAAACATGAATAAAAAATTAATAAATTAAGTCAAAAGGTCTTATGAATCTGGCTGAGGTGTTTTATGTGTCCGTTCCACCAAATGATAATAGTGGTTATGGTGTGTTTTTCTCTAAGAGGTGCATCAGTCCATTCTAAAAAATTAAGAATAGAGGATCCCTAAAATCAACATGAATGAGAAAATGAATTGAGATAATGTAACTAATGGATAAGACATTAATTACTTAAAGTGAAAGATTATGTCAATCTGAACAAGATCTTGTGTCCATTCCACCAAACAAAAATAGTTGCTCAGGTATGTTCTTCCGTAAGAAGTGTTTTAGACTATTCCATTGATGCATGTTGCCCTAATTTATGTTGGATCTATTCCAATAAACTATAATATTATCTTAGGTGTGATGTCCCGAAGAGGTTCTTCATTCCATTCTACTAGATAAAGACTATTGGGATACCTAAAGTCAACATAAATAAAATGATGAAATATGTTATATCCAATAATGAGAGATAGACCAGTAATTACCTTGCATCATATTATGTATATCACATGTGTTCTTACCTTCCATTGTGAATGTATGTAATTATCTGTATCCTTTAATTAATTATATTATTACCTTACTCATTATGTAGTATAGTAACTATCCTTTTCATGGGTATTGCTTATTCCCACGAGCAGATGACCCAGATGTCTATGCACAGGTTGATGAGGACTCAATGGATGATTTTGTAGCTTATGATACCTTATGTGGGGTGGGGTGAATTTTGCATGAGGGTTTTTGGGTGTAAAGTTATGTTATTCGAATGATAATTTTTCCTTTATACCTTTTTAGAATCTTAGATCCATAGCATCCCTTTATCTATATTTTAGATATTATGCTAGGAGAATCTTCATCTCGTATTCATGTTTATGATGTTTCTCTATTTTTCTATTTATCATGTTCAAAATTTAATTTTTTTTACCTTGTGATTGACATAAGGATGGTTAGGTAAGTCATACTTACGTTAATTTTGGTGGTAACACCCAACTATTTTAGTATTATGCTTCTGCTGCAAATGAAATTTCTCAGTAGTAAATTTTGGGGTGTTATAATATAGGTCATTAAAAAATCAATATTCATGGATTAACATGGAAAATACCTAAATCATGCTTAGAATATTAGTAGAATATTGAAATCATTCTTACAATTTTATCAAATTCATTGAAAGAACTAAAGAGTCCTACATCATGTTCTTTTATGCTATAACTTTATGCAAAACAATCCATACACCATACATCACTTGATGGCGATGTTAAGTTCTCAAAATGCTCATGGTAGCCATGAATCTGAATCATACTCATAAGGTTAATGCACATAATATTTCAAGTTAGGATTTTCTACCCAAAATTTCATTTATTCTACCCTAACATGATCAAACAAATTTTCATCTATAAGACTCATACTTTTACAATGACACAAAATATAAACTTTTACAATGACACAAAATATAAAATCCACTCACTTATACCATTTCCCACAAAATAGGAAAGAAAATGGTTTACCTCAAGAAGACTTAGCAAAACCCACCAAAATATAGAAAAATTCTTCCTCAACTTAAAAAATCCAAACCTCACAAGTCTTGAACACCTTATTAGATAATATTCAAACTTATTAAAAACTTTAAAAATAAACAAGAACAAAAATAAAACCATAATTTAGAGATAAAATCATAGAAATAAAACTCCTATAGAAAATAAAATAAAATAAAGAAGAAGAAAACAAATGCTCCCTCACTCTTTTCCCAAGTTTGACCCTATCTGGTTAAAGAGCAAAATAAGAAATGGTTAAAGGAAGGATTAGAGAGGGAATAAACATTAATAATGGAAAAAAAAAGAGAGAGAATATGGAAGCAAGTATGGAGACAAATAGGGAGACTCAAAGGTTGAAAAAATAGAGAAAAGAAAGGTGTTTTCTTGTAGTTACTAAATATGTGAGGTGGAAAACGAAGAGTAAGAGGGTTTATAATTCAAAAACCTAAACCCTATCCTGAATCAAGGCCTTTATATGCATATTTCAAATGTTCATGGCTATCTTTAGGGTGGTGTGAAATATTAGGACAAGAAACATAAGTTCTAATCAGGAGGAAAGCAGAGGTTATGGGATCAAGCAAGGAATCAAAAGGTAAAATTAGTGAAGGAAATCTCACATATATTTTTTTATACATAAAAATAGAATCCTGCGCAACAAAATTTTGCTACACAATAAGACATGATTGAAAAAAGACATTCATAAACCACATTAGCTATGATTACTATCCATTACAATAGTACATGTCACCAATCCTTTATAGTTTAGTAGTTTTATGACACCAATCTTCAAAATTTATGATTAGTAGTTATCAATGGTTGGAAAAGCATATCGTATGATGGATAGACATATATCACATACTTCAAATCTCTTACGCACTTTCCAATGAAAAAAATTGTATAAATAAGGAAAACTATTAGGGTCTTCCCACCAACTTCTTTGTATCTGCATACTCCACCAACATGTGTAGGTTTACAAAGTTAAGTTAATATTCATTTATGATTTTCATATTTTATTTTTGAGTTAGACTTCTTATTTAATACTTAACTAACATTATATCCTTATGCTTTCAGATATAATTAGCACAACATATGAACATGCCTCCATTTTCTCTTCTTAATGAAATCAATCATTCTCCAACAACATAGATAGTTCAACTCAGATCGATAAAAATGTACGAGAGAAAATCCTATAGGAATAAATACCAATCATACTGCATGGAGCATATAATGCATGATATATAAATAATTTTTTAAGATTAAACTAATATTTTAGAACAAAATATTTACTCAATTTCAAAACATCAATGTTTACTCAAACATTTTAGGGAGTCAAATTTCATACATCAATTAGAAGCCCTCTCATTCAACAATCCAAGCACATTTTATCAAAAGGAAACTTATACCATGCAAATATTTATGTTGTTGCTCAAAAAAAAATGGGCACCAAAACAACTGGATTTTCATATGTAAATTACTTTATAACAAACATTGAAATGTATCAGACAATGGATATGTTCCAACAACATCTATATCAAATTATCTCATTTCATGATTTACCAACAATGAATACTTTAATGCTTATTGTTAAGGCTATCTATTAGCTAGATACAATTTATTCTAAACATATTTATTTAAAATTATCAAAGTTGTGATATATGTTATTGGCAAGAGGATGACCACACACAACATGTAGAAAAAGGAAATTTATGGACAAATGGCAAATCAACTTGATTTCATTATTGAAGACTCAAGGTATATTCTAGAAAAATTGGATAAATGCATACTCACATATGCATTACTAATCATAGATCATATTTTTTATACAAACCACAATTAAATGTACACTATGGGGTGAAATTTCTACTATGCTAAACACAAATGTCATAAAGTTAAGACCGGAAGTTGTTTACATCATATTATGATTTAGCAAAGTTAGAATGTTTAGATGTAAAAATAATATTCATACTTTAATTACAATAATATGTACATGAGTTATAATCAATATATCTCCTTCATATAGATCAAGTAAGACTGGCCAACATTTGGAACATCATGAAAATCATCATAAACAAGGATAAAAAAACAATTTCAAGACTTTGCAAATGAGTATAGCATTCGCCACCAAATCAAACAACATTTTAACATTAAATTTTATACCACTTACTAGTAACATTAACCATATGCAAATGATTTAGATTTTCAGCTAATAGAAACACTACTGCAACTATCACTAATACATAAGTATTTGCATCATGTTCTAATGATGGTGAGTTAGCAAATGGAAGGTAGTTATTCAAAATTTTGGAGGAGCTAAAAAATGAGGACATATGTTAAATAAAACCTACTTTGAACATATTTTATCAAATATTCTAACAATTTTAATTTACTTTAATTAATATACAAAAATGTAGATAGGAAACTTCTAGATCAAAGAAAGAATAGTAGTAGTAAAGACAGTGGGAGATTGGTATTAGATTTCATGTAGAAGATGCTTCAATAAGTTAAAAGCAACTGGAAACAAGTTCAAGTGTGAGAAATGAAATAAATTTGAAATAAGTGGCAATCTAAGGTATGAGATACAATTTATAGTAGTTGATGATACAAATAATGCCCTATTACTATTGTAAGATAGAGAATGTAAGGAACTAATAGGAAAATCGAAAAAGGAAATGAAAGAAGATAATGTAAAGGTAAACTATAAACTAAGTGTCAAAAATGATTACATAAAGGCAGCTGCCATTTTTAATACAAATAAACATCGTGTTATTCATTTAGATGATAGATAAAGGTCTACCCAACGATCTTCAAACCATCTTGGATAAGGTAGTACTATTTTTTATGCAAATTAAGGAGAACAACTTGGGATCATATGTAATCATTAAACTTATAATAAACCATTTTTTAGTTACCAAGAAGGATGAACCAAGCATGTTTGGTAACCAGGTTAATTCCCTTTGGAATAT
This sequence comes from Tamarix austromongolica, assembly GCA_039764185.1. Lineage (NCBI taxonomy): Eukaryota > Viridiplantae > Streptophyta > Magnoliopsida > Caryophyllales > Tamaricaceae > Tamarix > Tamarix austromongolica. The sequence goes on along the minus strand of CM077816.1, from coordinate 37,026,942 downwards.
TAAGATCATGCAACATTTAATCATTATCATAATTAAATAATTGATCATAAGTTATGAAATTTTTAACTTAAGACGCTGACTTACTATTAAAGGTAAGAAAAAGTGATGTGGAAGAGCAAGTAACTGAAGGGGAAAAAACATAAATAGATTATTTAATTATTTGGTCTCTAATTTGATAACATTTTTCTTTTAAAAGGTTATTTCCCAAATTAATGAGATCACAACACCAAATAAGGAAGATGACACCACACCAACAAAAATAATAGATGTCGAAATAGAGATGAGAGGGAAAAGAAACATTAAAGGAGATCTCTATGAAGAAAACAAGCATGGTGATCAAGAAAGAAAATTTGTGAACTTAGTTTAGATATCTATTTTCTTATTCTAATGTAGCTTCTCTATCATTTGAAATATTGAAGTCTCATGTGAAGACTAAGCTTTTAGTGGTATATATGCTATGAACAATCATCATATCTATCATTTTCTTTTTGCTATGTAATGTTATCCTAAGTGGTATAACATGATCAAGACTTCTTTTAAGAAGAGAGTATGAAATGTATGCAACTAAATTTGGTTACAAAAATTTTAAATGTATATTAGATATTGCATATTACATAAGACAAATATGTATAAGAGGAAAAATATGAAAAATAGACATAAACAAACACATTGGACAAAATAATATTGTTACTTAATAGGGGATCCTTAACCAAGAAAACATCAATAATCACAAAGATCAATTGTAAAAATATCAGTTTTAGCTTTGTTAAAAATTATTAAGGAATACATATACATATATATATATATAAATAAAATTAAATAAGAGGAAAGATAAGATGAAGAAGATATAATAGAATAAAACATTTCAAATATGTAAATAGTTATGTTTATACGGAAATATAAAATATGCCCCCTGCCACATCCAGATACTATTAGATATTTCCTGTTACAACTATACCCTCACAACTTTATACTATTTTTGTTCCTTATTCCTTTATTTTAGCTATTTAAACAAAACCAACAAAAATCTCACAGCCCCTACCTTCCCACTTTCCTCTTAAATATCAAGTCAAAGATTGCAAGGATCCCAAAGAATCCCAAAAATGGCTACTAATTAAATCAAATGAGACAACAAATCTAACTAAATGTAATATTTAATTTTTTTTATTAAACTATATTTATATCAACATATAGATTTAGTATTTACATTTATTTTTACCTATTTAATTTGTGTGTAATAGGGAAAAAATACTGAATAAATTGACAAAGTCAATAAAATTATGTGGAAAAATGGCAATAGAAGAAAACTCGTCATTAGGTTCAATTGTGTATTATTGTCAAGTGCACTTTTTACACATGCATACCTACTTACACATAGATTTTACACATTATACCACATAAAGCTCTAGGCAATATCTTTTTGTTCATGTTTATGTTTATATCCTAATTGAAATAGAATTACTTTTGTTAAGTATGCATAAACACTAACATTTAAATTATAATATCAATATAGGGACTACCAAACCATAATGTATAAAAATTAACATCAATTAGAATTATGTATTTTGTGTAGTGTTTTATTTTTTATTACTTATCATCTTAGTACATGAAATAAAACAGTAATTAAGTATCACTAACCTATTACCTCAAAGAAAAATGTAACATACATGTTGGATTAACTTCTTATTTTCTTTTTCATAAACTAGCAATTATTAATAGTTACAATTGTTAAAAATTGGTTCTAAATCATCCATACTAGTATGTAGATTTATTATTCCATCTAAAATTCAAGTGTATGTTTTTTTATCAATTATATTCACAATTAGAAAGTACTAATAGGAAAAACATAAAACACATCAATATGATTATATACGTTGAATTATATAACAATAATGTTTCTATGAAGAAAATAAAATACTAATAACATAAAGCATGATGAAAAAAATAATAAAATAAAGTCAACATTACAATTACAAAAGTAAAATAACGTTTTCCTATAAGAGATAATACAAGAATCCTATAAAGGTTAGGAAAATAAAAGACCATAACATGCATAATAAATGTTTTAGAAATTTTTATTGATCCAATTATAAATAAGAAACAATAGAATAATAAAAATAATAAATTAAAAATACTAATTTAAATAGGAAGTTTTTTTTTTCAAAATTAAATATATATGATAATAATTTAAACTTTAAAAATAATTTATTTAAATAAATATAGTAGATAATAAAACATTAAATTTTCTTAAATAGGGCTACGTATAGCACAAAAAAACTGTAAATTGTTATTGAAATCATATCTAACATCAAATTAGTTCTAAAATTCACATAAACTTATTCCTAAAAATTTCAATAATTTAACTTTAAAAGAAAAAAATTATCTTATTATCTCTTGATTAAACACAATTAGTTACCAAATATGAATGATAGAAAGAATATAAAAACAAATATAAAAAAATGAAAGAACAACATTATTTGAATATTTGGTTACATCAAATCATCATGCATAAGGAAAATTGTTTCACTAACTAGAAGACTAAAATAAGGTCAAATTTTTGTTAGTATACTATATATTTAAAACAATTTTTGTTTCAAAAAAATTGAACGCTAAATTTATCCCTTGACTTACAAAGTGATTCGTCACTCAGCCTTTTATGCTTCATATGCAACACCGAAACATAAAATTTTTAAAATTTAATAAAGTAAAAAAAATATAAGTTTCCATAAGTATAACATATTCATGGAAAAAATTCAAAACATTACTGACATATCAAAAAATATACCTATGCAGGAATTGTTATTAAGATCTGGTTAGTATGCTTTACGGTACACTCCAGAGTTGTGAGGATTTAAAAGGTAGCAAGAAAACACAACATGGAATTCCATTATTATACCTTATTAGTATAAAAAAAAGTAACACAATATATAGATATGAGAAATTTGTTACTATCATTAGCTTAATAATATTTTGAACTACAACATATTTTCAAGATCCGCCATTGTATATATAAGTTATTAGTGTTTGATTTCAAAATTTTCATAAGAAGATTACAATAAGTGTATTAGTAAAAAATATTTGTAAAGAAAGTAAAATCAGTAATCGGTAATGTAATAATATAGATTCTTAACGTGTCAAAAAATCCTGTACCTAAACACAAAATTTGAGCTTATCTCATAGTGAGATTTCAAAATCATATATTCATAAAAAATAATAAAAAATCATTACTTATACATAATATTAGTAAAATACATGTTACTAGAATATGAATTAATATTTTTTTCAAAAAAAAAATATGCAGATGAGTAGTGTTACCCAGATTGTGAATCTTCCCTCACATAGAAGAATGGGCAAGGAATGTTATGAAAAAAATTCAATGATGGGCCATTCATTGTTGAACTATTTGAATATAAAAAAAGGAATAAGATATTTACATAATTATAGCAACCGATCCAAGTAGTAGAAGAAGAGCTACTATTGATATAAAGTTTACAAATAATTTGAGTGTTTTTTGGACATTGGATTTCTACATGAGGTCACAAGAGAGGAGATATTAGTAAAAGTGGAGATTAGAGGGAGAGATATACACAAATTTAGCAACTAATTCTAGTATTAGAAGATGAAGATTATATTACTTAAATCATATTGTTTGACCATTTTGATGATAGTAGAAAACTCTAAAACATTTTAAGTGATGGTAGAGGAAAGCTGGTCCGGAATAACAACTGAGATATTTTGAAGATTCAACATGACGATTATGGAATGCGGAGTTAAGGTAAAATTAACACAAGCTCCTGTATTAGTTCTTCCAGATTTTGAAAAGATGTTTGAATTGGATTGTGATGCTTCAGCTTTGGGAATTAGGGCTATTCTTTCTCAAGAGGGTAGACCTATATCTTATTTTAGTGAGAAGTTAAGTGGCAGTACTTTGAATTATTCTACTTATGAGAAAGAATTGTTTTCTTTAGTAAGGGCTTTGGAAGTGTGGCAGCATTATTTGTGGCCTAGAGAATTTGTTATTAATACTAATCAAGAAGCTATAAAATATTTAAAAAGTCAATCAAATTTGAATAGAAGGCGGACTAGATGGATAGAACTTATTGAAAGTTTCCCTTATGTGATTAAATATAAGAAAGGAGGTGATAATGTAGTTGTTGATGCCTTATCTAGAAGATATGTTTTATTAAATACAGTAGATGCAACTTTATTGGGGTTTTCTCATATTAAGACTTTATATGATGAGGATCATTATTTTAAGGAATTATATAAGAATTGTGAATCTATTTCTCAAGGGAAATATTACCTTTTTGATGGATATTTGTTTAGGGAAAATAGGCTTTGTGTACCTAATTGTTCATACAGAGGGTTATTAATCCAGGAGGCACATAATGGTGGTTTAATGGCACATTTAGGGTTTCAAAAGACTTTGGATGTATTAGTTGATCATTTTTATTGGCCTCATATGAAAAAGGATGTATTAAAGTATTGTGTGAATTGTGTGGCTTGTAAACATGCTAAGTCCACTTCTAAAACATTTGGGTTATATACTCCATTACCAATTCCAACCTAGCCATGGGCTGACATTTCTTTAGACTTTGTTTTTGGATTACCTAGGACTAATAAGGCTAAGGATTCTATCATGGTTGTAGTAGATAGATTTAGTAAAATGGAACATTTCATACCTTGTAATAAAACTAATGATGTTGTGGCTGTGGCTGACTTATTCTTTTCACACATAGTTAAATTACATGGTGCACCCCGAACCATGGTATCTGATAGGGATTATAGTTTTTAAGTCATATTTGGAAAGTATTATGGAGTAAATTGGGAAATAAACTTTTATTTTCGATTACCTGTCATCCTCAAACTGATGGACAAACAGAAGTAGTAAATAAGACTTTAGGTAACATGTTGAGAGCTGTACTTGGGAAAAATCTTAGATAATGGGAAGCTATATTACCATAGGTAGAATTTGCTTATAATAGGACTATACATTCTACAACTAAGAAAACTCCTTTTGAAATTGTGTATGGTTTTAATCCACTAACTCCACTTGATTTAGTTCCTTTACCTAGTTCTGAGTTACATAATTTTGATGGTGCATCTCGTGCAAAAAAAATGAAGAAATTACATGAATCTGTTAGTCAACAAATTAATAAAAGAGTTCAACAAATGACTGATTTTGCCAATAAAAGAAGGAAATTTTTTTTTCAACCTGGAGATTTAGTTTGGGTACATCTTAGGAAAGAGCGTGTTCCAACACTTAGGAAATCTAAATTAGATCCTAGAGGTGATGGACCTTTTACTGTGTTAGAAAGGATTAATGATAATGCTTATAAAATTGATTTGCTTGCTAAATTTGGTAATACAAGCAATTATTTTAATGTATCTTATTTAATTCGTTTTGCTGGAATCATGAAGGTTTCAGAGACGAAACCCCACCAAGAAGAGGGGGATGATGTGTATCTCAATAATAATTTTTATTTAGATAATTTTGTTGGTTGTTGTGATGTACATTGTACACATAATTATTTCTCTTATTCTATGAATAATTAGGAAAACTCAGGTAATGGAAATGGAGCATATTGTTGACTACTGTGAGTGATTGTTGCCGGTTGCTGTTGTTGCTGATATGGAATTGCTGAATACATTGGTTTCTACTTCTATTAATATCAGTGAGGCAAAATTTTTGTATTCCTATATGATGCATTCACCGACAATCATAGCTAGTGGAACTAAGTAGGTTGTATGGTTAGCCACCCGACCCGTAATTGGGTTAGAAGGATTGCAAACTATACAACCCTTAATTTCCACAATTAGCTAAATAATTTAGCTGATGGGAGATTAATTGTAATATATCAATTACTTTGGGAATAATTGTAATTCTTTGTAATTAGGCTGAATAGTTAAAGTCAGCACTAATAATTGTATACTGTGCTGGGTTATTGGTGTGAGGCTTGGTTCGGCTGACCCACTATCTGTATTTGTATGAGTATATGTATACAACATATATATAGGGGGATACGAAACTTTTGTACACAACTTTGATAGATAATACATTGGCTGAAGCTATTTTTTTTTTCTCTCTCTCTCTCTAATTCTCTCTTGAAGCTCTCTCTCTCTCTCTCTCTCTCTCTGTCTCTGTCTCTCTCTCTCTCTCTGTGTCTCTCGAACTCTTCTCTACTTGATTCTCTCTCGCTTAAATCATCTTCTCTGTGATGAATCGCTCAGTTGCCATTGATTTTAATTGTGCCCTGAGTTTCTTTGATCTTCCTTCGATTTAAATCCGTAAGCTGATCTATCTCTGTATTGTCAAACACATCGCTCTACTTACGGTTCAGTGTTTTCTTCGAAACCTAACAAGGTTTCATCACACATGACCATACAGTCCATGCATGCCATGCACATGCACATAGGCACTTAGTTGCTTATTTGACACATTTCTAGCAACATAACCATCTATTTATCTTCAAATTTATGAGAGATACTTTCCAAATGATAATAAAAATTGGTACCATAATAATAAATGTCAATTCTAATTGTTCACTCCTGCATCACCTGGTCCGCTTTGCTTTAGAGGTTAACACTGATGAGTGGATGAAGGGGCACCAATTCCTATTGGGGTTGAGTCTGAGGCTCCAAGAGATGGTGGTGGAAACTCATGTGTAGGATTTATAAGCTTTGTATGAATATGCCTTAGAGGCATCAACAATTTCTTAGGCCCATAGTGCCCAATCAGAGGGCAATTAGAGGTTTGAGGGCGGTTGGTGCCTCAAGGGAGAGAAGAGGTTTTTGACCTCAAGCAGTCATCAATTGAGAGTGGTACCCCACTTTGGAGTGTAGTTGAGTGAGTCGGGTATGAGGCATTTCATTTGACACTAGTGTGGTAAGAACCACCCAATAAAGGATTATGTTTGGTGGCTATTTAGTGCCACGGTTGTGGCCTGTCGGGGCATCATTGATTTGAGTGTCGTACCACCACTGGTAGTGTTATAAAAAGGCAAGCACATTCGTAGGGTATGGTGGCACAAATGTAGCCAATTAAAAGGGCTTAGCTGACAGATAATGGAGGTAGAAGGGTTGCTCTGTAGTAAAGGATGTAGAGGCCCTATGCTTTTTGGCAACGATAAGGCTCAAACAATGTTGCATGATCACCTCTAGGAATTTATTTGAATGTGATGAGCTAGTTAGAGGCTAATAGACAAGTTGATGTCATCATGGGTACATTTATGGTTTCTTCCCTTCTTACTTATATGTTATTTGACTCGAGTACTTCACACTACTTCATGTCTACTACTTTCATAGCTAGGATAGTTATGGTTCCTTCTGATAATATAGAAACTTTTGTTATGCTTCCATATGGGGATAGGCTCCCGTGTTCTAGGATATATAGAAATATGGCCTTAGTTGTTAGTAGGATCGGGCTTCTGATAGACCTCATAGAGCTTGAGCTTTGGGACTTTGACATTTCCTTGTGATGGATATGCTCGAGAGATATAGGGCATTGATCAACTATGCATAGGAACACGTGATTCTTAAGGAAACACAGGGTGCTAGGGTATCTTATTAGAGAAGCAAAACAAGGCCCTCAGTAAAGATGGTGTCTACGGTGGTGCTCAGTTCATTAGTGTGGAAATGGTATGCACTCTTATTACGTAACATTTAGGATCGAGATGTTAAGGAGCCATCAGTTAAGGAGATTCCAGTGGTATGAGATTTTCTGGATGTTTTTTCCAATGAGATCTCGAGGATGCTGCTAGTGCATGAGATAGACTTCACAATAGATATTCTGAAATACCCCAAAAATCCTAATTTAGGAATTATGGCAAAATAATGATTTATTAGAGAAAATTAAGAAAATAGGTTACTTTATTAAATAAAGAGGAAATTAATTGAGGAAAATAAGGAGAAAATAATAAATAAGTTATTTAGAAAATTTTGGACATTTTACGAATTAAAATGGAAGTTAAGGACAATTTATCCAAAATAGCCAAACTAATTTAAAAATGGATTTAATTATTATAATTAAAATAATTATTATTAAAATTAAATATCTAAATTAATTATATAAATAAATAAAGACCAAATACCCCCAACCCAACCACTTTATCATTTTCCATTTTCCATTTTCCTTTTTATCCTTTCTTTTCTTTTTTCTTTCTTCCTTCTTTATTTTTTTCTTCTCACCCCCCGGTTTGGGCCAGCCCGTCGGCCCAAATCTCCCTTCCTCCCTGGCCTGCCCCGTCTCGCGTACCAGGCCTTCCAGCCTTCGTCGCCCGTTGCCCAGCCGGCCGAACCGCCCCCTCCTTCTTTTCTTTCTTTCCCCTGGACCGACCGGTCCACCCTGCCTGTCTTCTTCCCCGACCTGCAAATCGACCTGCAACTCGATTTTGCCGGCAGCCACCAGCGTCGATCGTACTTCCCTGCCTCTCTCCCGTCGTTTTCTTTCTCTTTTCGACCCCGACCAAGTCCCTCTCTCCCTTTCCCGCGTGCCCACCTCTTTCCCTTTTCCTCTCCCCTTCCCCGACCCAGCCTGCCATGGCAGGACCTGCACCACCTGCCACCGGCCGGCCACCTGCACACCTGCCCCGCACGCCTCCTTCTCCCCTTGTCGTTTTTCCCTTCCAATTGCCTATAAATACCCCCATTGGCAGCCCCGATCAGCTCCCTTTTTGATTTTTGCCCCGAAACCCTGCCTCTCCGCCACCTCAAAAAGACGGGCTTTTCGCCATCACCGGAGACCGCCGCCGCCACCTCTGCCCATCGTTACCATCCCTGCACCTCCCTCGACAAAACCAAGCCACCACCACCCTCCACCTTGCCCTGCATGTGCCGCCCTCGCCGTGCAAAGTTCCTATCCCGAAAACCACCACTCCCAGCCTTCGCCGCCTTCCACCGCCAACCCAGCCGCCACCAGCACCTCCTCCACCCTCCAAAACACCTAGGGAAGCCTCCTCTACCTTCTCCTGCCTTCAACTCCCCTGCCTCCCTCTCCTCCTTCCTCCCTCATCTTCCACCTCTCTCCACCACCTTCGACCGCCGCCGTCGCCGCCGCGCGCCGCCGTCGGACCACCACCGACCCTAGGTGGTTCTCCACTCATCCAAACCCTAATACCCCTTTTATATAACTACTACTATTTTCTACCAATATTAATACTATTATTATCATTATTATTATTATTATTATTATTATTATTATTATTATTATTATTATTATTATTATTTCTTTCATTACTATTACTATTATTATTATTATCATTATTATGGTCTGTATTATTAATGTCTTATTTTCTTACTAATACTAAAATCCCTTTTGAACCCTAACTTTTATTATACTTAACTCTAATCTTAATTTTTTATAATTGTTGGTATTAACATTATTAATAATATTACTATTATTACTTCTATTATCCTTACTAAGGTTATTATTGTGGTTGCTAAACCTTAATTGGTTGTATTATTGTTATTATCATTACTACTAGGAGTATTACTATTATTATCATCATTATTAGTATTATTACTATTATCATTATCACCCTTAGGAATAGTTTACTTGTAATATTGTGACCTTATAATATTATTATTTCAAACCTAACACCATTGTTAGACTTAATCTTAAAAACGCTAGAGTTCTATTACTTGAAACATAAATGTCACTATTAGTAGTCTTATTATTATTGTTGTTGTTATTATTATTATTATTATTATTATTATTATTATTATCACTATTTTACTATGACTAGTGAACACTAGTATTACAAGAATGGAGCTAATGGGCTCAATAAAATAAGTGTAACAATAAGTATCATAAATAACTATATTTTGACTACTAATATTTAGTATACTAATTCTAAGGTAAAAACCCTATAAAACCCCTTTTTAGTAATAAAAACCCTAACCTTAAACTAGAATGAGGATTGATAGTAATTATAAGGGAAACTAATACTTAGCATTTTCCCCTTTTATATGTAACCCCGACCAAAGCCTTAAGGAGTTAGAGGAGCGTGCTCCAAGCCCGGCGTCGCCTTAGGTAAGGACGAAGCTAATGGCCTCGTGCTATGTGTGACATGGATGTGTTGAATGTTGTGTATGCCATGCTATGCCATGTATTATCTGATTTGTGGATAACTTGTCTTATGTGTAGCGCAGCTTGGAGATTGAGGTATGTTGTATGTGCTTCCGTGACATGAGCATGACATTCATATGTATGATGTTTATGATGTAATATGTTATGGCCCACTAGGACATGCATGTTAGGATAAATGGTAATATGAGTTGGGAACCATCATGGGAGTCTTGAAGTTTGTATGGTGGGATTAGGGTTTGTATGGTGGTATAAACGTTCGTATGGTGGTACTAATGATTGCATAGTGGTATTAATGGCTTATGGTGGTATTCGGGTTTGTATGGTGGTATTTATGATTTTATGGAGGTATTAATGTTTGTATGGTGGTATTTATGATTTTATGGAGGTATTAATGTTGTATGGTGGTATTAGGGTTTGTATGGTGGTATTTATGATTTCATGGAGGTATTAATGTTGTATGGTGGTATTAATGTTCGTATGGTGGTATTAATGATTGCATAGTGGTATTATTGGCTTATGGTGGTATTAGGGTTTGTACGGTGGTATAAACGTTCGTATGGTGGTACTAATGATTGCATAGTGGTATTAATGGCTTATGGTGGTATTCGAGTTTGTATGGTGGTATTTATGATTTCATGGAGGTATTAATGTTGTATGGTGGTATTAATGTTCGTATGGTGGTATTAATGATTGCATAGTGGTATTATTGGCTTATGGTGGTATTAGGGTTTGTACGGTGGTATAAACGTTCGTATGGTGGTACTAATGATTGCATAGTGGTATTAATGGCTTATGGTGGTATTCGAGTTTGTATGGTGGTATTTATGATTTCATGGAGGTATTAATGTTGTATGGTGGTATTAATGTTCGTATGGTGGTATTAATGATTGCATAGTGGTATTATTGGCTTATGGTGGTATTAGGGTTTGTATGGTGGTATTTGTGATTTTTATGGGGGTATTAATGTTGTATGGTGGTATTAGGGTTTGCATGATGGCATTAGGGTTCGTATGGGGGTATTGATAATTGCATAGTGGTATTAATGGCTTATGGTGGTATTAGGGTTTGTATGGTGGTATGAATGTTCGTATGGTGGTATTAATGGCTTATGGTGGTATTAGGGTTGCATGGTGGTGTTATGGTTTGTATGATGGTATTAATGATTGCATAGTGGTATTAATGGCTTATGGTGGTATTAGGGTTTGCTTGGTGGTGTTATGGTTTGCATGGTGGTATTAATGTTGGTATGGTGGCCTTAGGGTTGCGTGGTGGAGTTAGGGCTTTGCATGGGAGTTAACGATTGTACGGGATTAGGTTTTGGAGTGATTAACTCTGGGGTGTTGTGATTAAGTAGGGTTGGAGTAACTAATCGTGATTATTGAGGACAATTAAGGTTTGGGATGGCTAAGTATGGTGGTTATGGTAAAATAGGGATAAGAGTGGCTAACCACGGTTGGTGTGGACAACTAGGGTTGGTTATGGCTGCTTAGAGTTGTTCGGTGTTATCATGTGTATCTATTGATTGAAGGGTAGTTATGTATGTGGGATTTTATTAGTTGTGATGAGTACAGTATAAAGAGAATGATTTATGCATGTCAAGGGTGATGTGTGATTTAATAAGACACCGATAAGACATTAATCACGTAAAGCGAAAGATGTCGAGCCGAGCCTGTGATCCGGTCCACCGGCTACAATAGTGGATCAGAGGCGTTTTGCCCTATGCGTTTATTTCCGGTCCACCGGCTATAATAGTGGATCAAAGGCGTTCTGCCCTGTGCGATATCTTCCGGTCCATCGGCTATAATAGTGGGGGATCTCGTGCTCGACAAACCAAACGTATAAGTTAATCCATGGGAAAGATACTAAGTACTTAAAGCGAAACACCATGTGAGTCGGGGCTGTGATCCGGTCCACCGGCTATAATAGTGGATCAGAGGCGTTTTGCCCTGTGCGTTTATTTTTCCGGTCCACCAGCTATAATAGTGGATCAGAGGCGCTCTGCCCTGTGCGATATCTTCCGGTCCACCGGCTATAATAGTGGGGCTCCCGCGCTCACATGGATTAATGAAGAATGCTTTGAATGAAAATGAATGAAGTAATCCATGGGAAAATACAAAGTACTTACAGTAAAACACCATGTGAGTCGGGGCTGTGATCCGGTCCACCGGCTATAATAGTGGATCAGAGGCGTTTTACCCTGTGCGTTTATTTTTCTGTCCACCGGCTATAATAGTGGATCAGAGGCGTTCTACCCTGTGCGTATATCTTCCGGTCCACCGGCTATAATAGTGGGGCTCCCGCGCTCACATGGGTTATTGAAGAAATGTGTGGAAATGGACTTATTATCATCAATGAGAATAAAGAATAAGTCACCAGAAAAGTATTCAGACCTTATCTTCGCATGTTGTCTACATGATTGTGTTGTATGTGCTATGTGGTATGATTGTATGCTTGGCCTTAGCGCACCAGCGCCCTTACTCAGTATTGGACCCGTACTAATACTACATTGATTGAATGGGTCCTGTGATGATCCACCAATGGTGGGGAGCAAACCTCCTATGCAGGTTTGATCGGTTACAAATTGTGGGGTGGAAGGCTTGGCTTAAGTGAGTAGGCGATCCGGATATTGGTCCCTTGGGATCTGTTTTATTGGCTTTATTTTGTACTACGCTCCTTGCTTTGAAACCGAACTCTAAGTTGTATTCCTAAACTATATTTTAACTGTTGTTGACTCGTGGTTTTCGTGAATGGTCTATGTTAACTATGGGCCTATGTTTTGATGACTCTTACTTAATGATTGTTTAGTTTAGCCTTAGCACTCAGTATCGGAACGGTAGGAGTGAACCGGTCTGGTACTAAGTGTGGCGGTAATACCCCCAAGTTTATGGTTTTAATTCTTTCGCTTCCGCTAAAACCTTTGTCTTAAACGAAATTTTTCAGTAGTAAATTTGGGGGTGTTACATATTCTACCTAGGATAAAGCCTTTGTCAAAGGTATAATATCACTTAGAGCCGACTAAGATGATAGAGTTGCGTACTCAATTAAAGGAGTTGCTGGAGAAGGAGTATATTCAACTGAGTATATTAGGGAGCACCAATCCTTTTCATGAGGAAGAAGGGTGGTGGGTTGAGGCTTTTCATTGATTATCATTATTTGAACAAGGTTACGATGAAGAAACATTATCCTTTACCACGGATTGATGACCTCTTTGACTAATTGCATAGGGCTATAGTATTTTTAAAGATAGATCTGAGATTAGGGTATCATCAGCTAAGGATTGTTGAGAAGGACATACCAAAGACATCTTTAAAAATGAGTTATGGCTATTATAAGTTCACCATGATGTCCTTTGGACTCATGAATGTGCCAGCAGCGTAAATGGCCCTCGCAAAGCACATCTTTCAACAACATCTAGATCAGGTGTTGTCTTTATCAATAGTACCTTGATTTACTCTCGGACACATGAGGAACATGAGGAGCATCTTAGGCAGGCTTTGTAGATGTTGAGGACTCATCAGTTTTATGCCAAGCTCTCAATGTGTGAGTTTTGATTGGGCAAGGTAGCTTTCCTTGTTCATGTCATTTCAAGGGAAGGTGTGTCATTGGATCCTTCAAAGATTTGAGAAGTGTCAAATTGGACTGCATCGATGAACATTAGGGAAGTTCGTAATTGTCTAGGGTTAGTAGGCTACTACAGATGGTTCGCCCAAGACTTTTCTAGGATCACTCATCCTTTTACTACCTTGTTGAAGAAGACGACACACTTTATTTAGGATAATAAGTGCTCAAAGGCTTTTGAGGATCTCAATAGGAGATTGACTTCAACATCGGTGCTTACCTTATTGTTGGGTACGGAGGGATTCGAGGTGTATAGCGATGCATCTAAGTTTAGTTTAGGGTGTGTGTTGATGTAGCATGGGAGGGTAGTATTATATGCTTCTTGATAATTGAAGGAGTATGAGTAGAACTATCCTACACAAAACCTTGAGCTATCTATGATAGTTTTTGCCTTGAAGATTTGGAGAAATTACCTGTATGGAGTGTAGTGTAAGTTCTATGTTAACCATAACAGCCTCATGTACATCTTCATGCAGCAAGAATTGAACATGAGATAGAGGAGATCCTTAGAGTTGGTTAAGAAATATGATTTGGAGTTGACCTACCATGAAGGTAGCGTTAATGTCATAGTAGATTCTCACAATAGAAAGACTTTACATGCCTTGGGTTTGCTAGTAGTGTCAGATTGGATCTAGTGAAATATTAAGGAGTTGAGCATTAAGATCATTAGATTTGGGGATCTTGAGACGAGGGTGAGTGCCCTCTCAATCACCCCTACCATCTTCGATGAGATTCGAGCTAGTTAGCCAAGAGATGTTAAGCTTGAGCAGATTAAGAAGGTGATATCTAAGGGTAGAGTGGCGAGGTTTGAGATTTTTTAAGATGGTAATATTTGTTTATGAGGAAGGTGGTAAGTTCCACAGAGCTGTGGGAAACTTAAGAGAAGGATCTTAGAGGAGGTTCATCGTGCACCTTATGCCATCCATCCTGGAGGGGATAAGCTGTAAAAGGATTTGAGATGGGTTTATTGGTGGCATTGTATGTAGCGGGAGGTTGCAGACGTTGTGGCTCGGTGCTTGATGTGTCAGAAGGTTACGGTGGAACATAAGAATTCAGCGGGTTTAGTTTCTCCATTAGAGGTCCCTAAGTTGAAATAGGATAGTGTGTCAATGGACTTCGTGGTTAGATTACCTAATAGCCGTAGTGGTTTGGATTCAATTCGGGTAGTGGATGACTTGTTGACTAAGTTCACAGTATTCATACCGATGAAGTTAACATGGAGTATAGAAAAGATGGCTAGTGCTTACAGGAAGCATGTGGTTCAGTTCCATGGGGTGCCTAAGGGAATTATGTTGGACCAAGATTAAAGATTGTTGTCACACTTCTAGCAGAAGTTGCAAGCATCTTTTGGGACACAACTTAAGATGAGTATAGCTTTCCATCTAGCTATAGATGCGAAAACTAATCGTACTATTAAAACCATAGAGGATATGCTTCAAGCATGCATTCTTGAGTTTCAAGGTAGTTGGGAGGATTTTATGGAATTGGTAGAGTTATCATATAAAAACAGTCATCATGCAAGCATAGGGATGGCACCTTTCGAAGCACTTTATGGATAGAAGTGTCATAGTCCCATATGTTAGAGTGACTCTAGTGACAAAGTTTTGTTCCTACTAGAGATGGTAAAGGAGACTGCCAAGCATACTAGGTTGATTCGAAATTGGATGAAGGTAGCTCAGGATAGCAAGAAGAGCTATGCATATCTACGGAGGAGGGCAGATGAGTTTGAGGTAGGCAACTAAGTCTGTCTAAGAGTTTCTCTAACTAAGGGAGTGATGCGTTTTGGTCATAAGGGAAGCTTAACCCAAGGTTCATTGGGTCATACAATATTTTGGATCAATTTGGAGAGGTTTCTTAACATCTTTCCTTACCTGTTGAGCTTTTGCGTTTGCTTAATGTTTTCCACATATCTTAGTTGAGGAGGTACATGTCAAATCCGTCGCACATCATTCAGCTAGATTTGAATGAGCTCGATGATACGTTGACTTACAAGGAGAATCCACTAAGGATCCTTGATTCCATGACTTGATAGATGCATGCAAGGTCGTTGCACTCATAAAGGTCTTGTGGTCACGTCATGGGGTAGAGAAGGCAACTTGGGAAATTGAGGAAGTATTCTACCCACTACATTGGGAAGTTTTTGTATTTTTGGTTATTGAAACTCTTCACTCAATTTCCTATATTCAATTTTATAAACTATTATGCTCATTCTATCTATAATATTGTTTTTGTCTTTATTATCTTATATTATCGCAATAATGATATAGGCATGCATTCTCTCATTCACTATTCTATTTTGCCTTGCATCAAGCATGAGTTAGGTGATGATCACTCCTCTCTCATGGCTGATGTGGCGGTAAAATTCCCTAGCTTTGTTATTCAAATGCTTTCGCATTGTCTTAAAACAAAATTTTATGGTTCAAAAACTAGATGTAGTCTTTGGAATTATTTTTGATTTGTTGGTTCAATAGATGCCTCAATGCCCTAAATTTCTAATCGATATTATTTTAGATTTTTTGGATCTATAGTTACCTCATTTCCCTACCTTGGTATTTGGAATCAATTTAACTAATCAGATATGTCTATTATACCTTGAAATGATGTCAACGAGTATGTTTCATTATTTATACTATTCCATAATTATTGCATGTAGTTATGGTACATGCCTTGTGCTCAAGTATGCTTTTTAGATTTTTGTGTGAGGGGTATGGAGTAGCCCCAGGCATATCATATGGACAAGGAAGAGAGTCCTTGAGAAGAGATCTCATTTTTGGAGTGAGCCTTTGGGTCTAAGATATAAGACAGACTGATGTTATACCTTCAGATGCCTAATTTTTTATATAATCAGTTTTATTTGGACTCTTATGTACCTTGTGTTTTGATCTTCCATTTTTATACAAATTATATTACCCACAACTTTTGTTTATCTAATGTCTTGTATTTTTGATAATTTACTTTGGTGATGGTTTGTTTTAGCCTTAACACTTGGAATAAGAAAGGTGAGGGAACCAGACTTATACTAAGTATGACAGTAGCAACCAGTAATTTGGTAATTAACGCTTACAAAATAAAACATTTATGTGGTAAAAATGGGGGTGTTATAGTAACACCTCAAAATTTTGAACAAAAAATTTGTTTTAATGATAATGAAGACACATTTGTAAAAATAAAACTAAGGAATGTTACTGCCGCATCAAATATTAGATATGTGTGATTATTACCTAGCCCATGTCTGATGCAAGGAAAAATGGAAATATTGTGAAAAATGCTTTCTCAACTAACAGTAGTACAATTATACAATAACAATAGTGAGAATGGTATTATAGTTAAAGGAGAGTTTTTACAAATCTGAATATAGGAATTAAAGCTAAGAGTTTAAATAGCCAGATAAAACCAAAAGCATCCTAATATAGTGGAAAAAAGTACATCTAACTGATTAACCTAACTCTCAACTAAATAGAAAAGTAACTCTCAAATCCCCAAGCAATAGCCAACTACTGCCCCATGGTATTATCCTCAACATACTCTAATTTATAATTATATCCCTACAAATTGTTCTCTACTCACCAGAATAGAAGCTAAATCATTACAATGACTATACAAATGTAGTGTTAGTACAATGATGTATTGGTAAAACATAATGTCTAAAACATGGTAAAGGCTCATTCTACACATTAAAGTTACATAGTAGCATGGTGATAAGCATACTAACTTAAAACACACTCAGTCTCATGGTAGTAATATAACAAAGCATGCTTGCATGGAGATCATGGAAAAATAATAATACAGTAAATGCATCATAAACACACAATGTAAACCATATGATAAATCTTTCTTTAGTGATCACATAATTTTTAATTATTAAGATAATCCATTTAACCACGCCAAGTTCTCCACTATGAGCAAAATTCATGGCAGCATACACAGATAATGGAATACCACACCCACCACAAGAGGTCATGATACATCAAAGGGGCCTTTCTTCAGGGATACCACACCCACCACACATCTAGTACACCTGCCGCAAGGGGATAACACGCCATCGAATACCACATCAACCACACATGGTTAAAGTACATCAAAGGGGCTTGTACTGGTAAATCCCACCCACCACACCTTGAATGCCTCTATCACAAAAGCTAAAAAGTTGGGGTACCATACCTGCCTAAGTAATGGACAATACGAAGTATCAAAGGGCTTGTACTAGGATACCTCATCCACCCGAATTAGACACCGATGTCATGCTGACCTGCCACAGTGTAATTCTATACCTTAAAGATATGTGCATACAGCCCCACTGACTGTAACTCAATAGAGAAGAAAATAAGTATTGAGTGAAATATAAAACACAAGGTGACCCACCCATTAACTCCTAGCTAGCTCCCTTGAGAGTCGGATAAAAAGTCTCTAACAAAATCTTAATCCATTATTTATTAATAAAAAATGATATCATAAATCACAAATTAATGTTATTATTATCCTAATTGGGTATTTCCAAGTGATAACACCAAACAAATCATAAAGATTCTAAGCTACCAATTGGGTGCATAGAGATGACATCAAACATCACCAATTCAAGGCCCAATTATCATCATTATGATCTATATTAATTTTAGGGTCAACGTGATTAAAATGTTGTAATTACATGGGAACATTAATATAAAAGGCCTAAAGGAAGAACAATAGTGTATAAACAAATATGGCAAAATACAAGCGAACTAATCGATCAGTCCCTACGACCAATCACTAATCTAGTTATACCAGACCTAAACAAAAAATAACACTAGTTGACTAGTTGGTCCCATCAATCAATTATTCATAGGAAACCTGTCAGTGGGTTTAACCAAACCGATCAATAAGTCTAAGTAAATAACTGACCACTCTAATCACAAGGCAACCAATATACTTGTTCATCTAACCAATTGAGTGATCTCACAACTAGCCGATCAAAATTCCTAAATTGAGTGACTAGTATAGGTAAAACAACACTTAGACCTATGATTCACATACCAAAATATCACCCAACTTTAATATATTAATCATAGCATGATTTTATGTCTTAAAATACACAAAAAGACATGTTACATACATAGAATTACATAAATACATGGTAATATTTCCATTAAATGAAATCAAGTTCAAAATTTCCAAAATCATATATAATATCAAGGAACCCAAACCATGCTTAAATGACATAAATGGAGTAAAGAGCATGAAAATGGATAAAATAGGCTATGATGATGTATAGTGAGAAATGCATGATGATCTAGTTAGAAATATGTTAGTTGATATTGATACATTTTCTAACATGATTATAAGTGATTTTGATGTAAGAATTTGCATGAAATTTGTGAATTGGTGTTATGTTAGGGAAAATTGATTGACCTCTTAGGTTAAACCAATCGATTAGTTTTTAGAACGGTTGACTAGTTAACCCAAACCATCAATTGGTATGCCTGTTGAGACCTTGGTCTTTCTCTACTTAAATCCATCGATTGGTTTGGCAAAATCAATCAACTAGTCTATGAATAGTTGACTAGTTCATCCAAATCAATCAACTGGTTTGAAGAAAGCATGTTTTGATTAAGTTAAATCGATCAACTATTCGACCTGAGCAAATCGACTGGTTCGGCTAGACCGATCAACCACCTCGACTAGTTTACATGCTTTGTTTCTTTGTGATTTGGTTATGCTTGGGGGTTATGTTTGGAGCCATACCATAACTATCAATGGGATAAAATATAAAGTTTAACATGGATTATTGGCCTAATTAAATATTAAAATATATCATATCTTATGGAATACATTATGAGTAATGTGAAGGCTAAAGGTATACTTTACTTATCATAAGTGATAATATGGAGATAAAAGTAATGAGAATCAATAAGAGTATGAATTAAACCATATGGTGGATATAAATAAATTTGGCCAAGGGTAATTAGATAATGGAAATAAAAGGATTAATATAGTTTACTATGGGGATCTACCATGTTTGCTTTTATGGACCTTCTATAATCACCCATCCATATGTATGGACCTTACCTACTCTAGACACTAATGATGTACTAGGGGGTATTAATATTAAAGGGTCTGGTTACCTAGGTGGTTGGCTTTGACTTGGACTTATGTCCATATTGGTTGGCTTTGGCCTAGACTTTATGTCCTTTTTTGGATAGGCTTCCATGGTATGTGAGATCATGGAGTGGTGCATCATCCATCGCTTAATGATAATAAAAATTAGTTGATAAATACTAGTTAATAATAATGAATAATAATCAAGCAAATGGTTAACATCTAGCTATGAAATGGAAGTAATGATATGGTAAACTAAAAGGTTAAAGTTAGTGTATACACTTGATTAACTAGTTATGGAATAGGATATTAATTGAGGTGATTGGCCTATATCTTACATAGAAAAATGGATGGCATATCTTAATGGAATTGGATAAATGGAAATAACCCTAGGGGTTATTGAACTATTCCCTACTATTTCTCATGCAAGTGGTTATATGAATGTGCTATGGTTTCCTAAGCATGATGTCTTTATTGTGATGATATTATATATGATAACATATGTTATGCACTATTAATTCTATGAATAAGGTCCGTTGAGTTTGTGCCTCAAATATTGTGGTTATGGATGTCTTTAATGTGAATTTGAAGTAACCAAAGATTCTACTACCGAATTAATTAATATTATTTATTGCCATCAATGTAGAATTCAAAACCTATGATTATGAAAGACTTAAATATGAAGCTAAACTAACTAAAGAATCTACTACTAAATTAGTTGGTAGTATTGAAATTAATTTGTAATATTTACTGCCATCAATGGATAGTTAAAATTGTTTACACTCCATCAATTAGTAGTTTTTTTAGGGTTTTCTTTTGAAGACTATTTATATGTAGTTTTTGGCCCTCTCTTAGACCATGGCTCACAATAGCCTTCATAATTCCACACACATTTTATTCACTATTCCCTTTGAGAGTTAGAATAATTGAGAGTGATAGATCTCTATAATCCTCCATTCAATTGAGGATCTCTTGTATTCTTTCTCTACATAGTAAAATTATCCTTTCTCATTGTCATCTGTGGACATAGCCCACATTAGGTAAACCACGTAAAATTATTTGTTCTTTTATTTTTTTCATTATTTCTATTTATGGTTTAAATTGAATTGATCCTGCACTTCTCTCCTTGAATCGATCATGAATTCACTTCTTCACATCGCCTCTGTTTCTCTCCTTACAAAGTCCTATTAAAGCTTCAGGTTCATGATATCTGTCAAATTCGAGATCAAGAAGCTTGATGGCAAGATTAGTTTCAATATCTAGAGGGTCTAGATGAAAGTAGTGCTAACCCAGAATAGATTAAAGAAGACTCTAGAAGGTAAATCTAAGAAGCCCGTGACTGTGACGGTTGAGCAATAAGATGAATTGGATGAGAAGGCTCTATCAACAATCCAATTGTCTCTATTTAAGGAAGTTCTTTATGAGGTTGTTCATGAGACTGTTGCATCTACTCTATGGCTTAATCTTGAATCGCTTTATATAACAAAGAGTCTAGCGAACAAGCTTCATCTCAAAGAACGTTTATATACTATGCGTGTGGTTGAAGGTACTCATATTCAATCCCATATAGACGAATTTAATTTAATTATTATTGATCTTGATAATATAGATCTGAAAATTGACAATGAGGATAAAGCTGTTTTATTGGTAGTCTCTTTACCATCTACCTTTAAACACTGCAAGGAAATTATGTTTTATGGTCATTCTGATATACTTACCTTTGAGGATGTTAAATCCAATTTTCTCTCAAAAGAGAAATTTAATCTTGAAGTTCATTCTAATGATAAAAATGAAGGTTTATCAGTTAGAGGTAGATCTAATGACTGTGGTAGTAAAAATAAGAAAAAGTCCCAATCTAAATCTAGAAGACATAAGACTTGTAAATATTGTAAGAAATTTGGGCATGAGATTTCTGACTGCTATAAATTGAAAAATAAGAAAGATAAGGAGGAAAAAGGAAAGCCAACAAAAAATTCTAATAATGCTGAAGCCAATACAGTTGTTGAATAGGGATTGAGGGTGATGTACTATTGGCTACATTTGATGATAAAAGGAATCAGCCTAAATGGGTTCTAGATTCTGGTTGTACCTACCACATGTTTTACAATATGGATTGGTTTACCACTTATGAGCAGGTTGATCGTGGTGTTGTCTTGATGGGAAATGATGCCCAGTGCAAGGTTATTGGCATAGGTAGTGTGCAGTGTATTAGGACATTTACAAATTTAGGTATATTCCTTATTTAAGGGGTAATTTGATCTCTTTGGGCACCCTTGAGTCTCTTGGTTGCAGTTATTCAGCTGAAGGTGGAATTCTAAAGGTCTCCAAATGTGCTCTTATCCTAATGAAGGGCAACAGACATGGAAGCTTCTATATCTTGTAGGGTTCTACAGTTAAAGGTTCAGTTATTATATCCACATCTATGTCTGATGAATGCCTCACTCAATTATGACACATGCATCTTGGCCATATGAGTGAGAAAGGTATGAATCTTTTGAGCAAGGGTAGTCATCTTGGCAATGATATGAAAAAGTTAGAGTTTTGTGAGCATTGTGTTTTAGGGAAAAGGACAAAGGTCGGATTCTCTACTACAACACACCTTACTAAGGATATTCTGGATTATATCCATTATAATTTATGGGGACCATCCAAGGTTCTTTCCCTTGGAGGTAGGCGTTATATGATGACTCTAATTGATGAATTCTCCCAAAAGGTTTGGTTTTTTTTTATGCCACAAGAATGAACCATTCATACTTTTAAGAAATGGAAAGCTATTGTTGAAAACCAAATAAGGAAGAAGGTAAAGAATCTAAAGACAGATAATGGGTTAGTGTTCGTTGAGACAAATTTTAGTGAGTTATGTTCAGATCATGATATTATTAGACACAAGACACTGGCTGGGAAGGCTCAACAAAACAGAGTTGTAGAACACATTAATCGGAATCTACTTAAGAGGGTAAGGTGTATGCTCTCTAATGCTAGAGTGTGGAACAAACATGAGTTTTGGGATGAAGCTGTTTCTATAGCCTATTACATCATCAATAGATCTTCACATACATCCATTGATTTCAGGATTCCATAGGAAGTTTGGTCAAGTAATCATAGTGATTACCCTATTCTTATATTTTTTTAGATGTCCTACATATATTCATGTTAATCATAGTAAATTAGCTCCTAGAGCCATTAAATGCATTTTCTTAGGCTATGCTTCTAAATCCAAGGGGTATAGGTTTTAGTGTCCCGAGTCTCAAAAAATTATTCTGAGTAGGGATATAACTTTTAATGAGAATGCATTGTCATCTTTTGGAAAAGAATCTACTATTTCCTCGAATGGTATAAATGATTAACAAGGTACTAACAAGAAGGTGGAGTTAGAAGTTATGCCCATTAATTCATATCACAGTGCTCCTTCTTCCTCATCCACACTGTCCAATAGTGATGTCGGTGGTGTTAACCATGTAGCTCGTACCAATAGTCCCATCCAATAGCAGTGAGAGGATGGTTATTCTATTGCTCTTGATAGGCTAAGGAGAAATATTCAAAGGCCCACTAGATATGTATATGGAGATGATGATGGCTTGATTTCTTATGCTCTAGCGGTTGCTAAAGAGTTTGCCGAAGGTGTTGAACCTTATTATTCTAAGGCCATATCTATCCCTAATTCTTCTAAGTGGCTAGTTATCATAAATGAATAAATTGAGAGTTTTCTTAAGAATGACACTTGGGAGTTAGTTGAGTTACCTAAGTGTCGAAGAGCATTGAGCTACAAATAGATCTTTAAGCAGAAGGAAGGCATACCTAGGGTTGAAGATGCTAGATGGAAGGCACGCCTCGTTGTTATAGGTTTCAGTTAGAAGGAAGGTATTGACTTTGATGAGGTATTCTCTCCGATTGTTCGTCATACCTCCATTTGAGTTCTCCTTGCTTTTGTTGCTCTATTTGATCTTGAGTTAGAGCAATTATATGTCAAGACAGCTTTCCTCCATGAAGAGTTGGAAGAGGAGATTTATATACATCAACCTGAAGGTTTTTATTGCTCTTAATAAGGAGACTTGTGTCTATCAGTTGAAGAGATCCTTGTATGGTTTAAAGCAAGCTACAAGATAGTGGTATATGAGGTTTGAATCTTTTATGATTGGGCAAGGCTACACAAGAAGCAAGTTTGATAGTTGTGTTTATTTTAAAGAAATTCAAGGCGGCTCCTTTGTTTATCTATTGCTTTATGCTGATGATATGTTGATTGCTTCCAAGGATAAGTCCTTAATCAACAGATTGAAATCACAACTTAATAAAGATTTTGAGATGAAAGATCTTGGTTCGGTTAGTAAGATTTTGGGCATGGAGATTATAAGAGATCAAAAGTCTAGTAAGTTATTTCTATCACAGTAGAAGTATATTAAGAAGGTGTTAGACAGGTTTAATATGGGTAATTGTAAACCTGTGTCTATACCTCTAGCTGCTCACTTCAAACTATCATCAAAGCGTTATCCAGAGTCTGAGGAATAGAAGGAGCTAATGTCTAGCACTCCCTATTTTAGTGTAGTTAGTAGTTCGACGTACGTTATGGTCTGCACTAAACCTAATCTAGCTTATGTTCTGAGTATGGTGATCTGGTTTATGCGTAACCTTGGTAAGGGTCATTGGAACACAATCATGTGTATTTTGCATTATTTGAAGGGTTCCTCTGATATTGGTTTGGTGTTTGATAGGAGTAGAGCACAAGCCACTGATATTTTTGGTTTCGTTAATTTTGATTATACTACTAACTTAGATAAACACATGTTTATTTCTGGTTATATCTTCACACTATGTTACAGTGCTATTAGTTGGAAAGCATCACTGCAATCTATTGTTGCCTTATCGGCTACAGAAGTAGAATATGTTGCATCTGCTGAAGGTGTGAAGGAGGCCATTTAGTTGTGAGGTCTCATTCTTGAGCTTGGTTTTGCACAAGATATTGTTGTTGTGTTTTCATATAGTTAGAGTGTTATTTGTTTGACCAAGAACGATGCTTATCATTCAAAGACCGAGCACATTGATATCAGGTTCCATTTTAGCAGAGACATTATTACTATAAGAGATGTTGAAGTGAAGAAAGTTCACACGTTGGATAATCATGCAGACATGCTTACGAAGCCACTACCTATCACTAAGTTTGAGCATTGCTTAGACTTAGTTGGTACTTGCAGCATATGATTACCTTTTGAGGTTTCTAACGACAATGAGTATTGTTGATTTGAGCCAAGGTGGACATTGTTGAGTTTGTGCCTCAAATATTGCGGTTATGGAAGTCTTTAATGTAAAGTTGAAGTAACCGATGATTCTACTACCAAATTAATTAATATTATTTACTGCCATCAATGTAGAGTTCAAAACCTGCGGTTATGGAAGACTTAAATATGAAGCTAAAGTATTGGAAGACTCTACTACTAAATTAATTGGTAGTATTGAAATTACTTAATAGTATTGACTGGCATCAATGGAGAGTTAAAGTTCTTTACTCTCCATCAATTAGTAGTTATTTTTAGGGTTTTCTATTGAAGACTATTTATATGTAGTTTCTGGCCCTCTCTCAGACCATGACTCACAATAGCCATCATAGTTCCACACACATTTTATTCACTATTCCCTTTGAGAGTTAGAATAATTGAGAGTGATAGATATCTACATTCCTCCATTCAATTGAGGATCTCTTGTATTCTTTTTCTACATAGTAAAATTATCCTTACCCGTCGTCGTTCGTGGACGTAGCCCATATTGGGTGAGCCACATAAATTTATGTGTTCTTTTATTTTTTGCATTATTTCTATTTATGGTTTAAAGTGAATTGATCCTACACTTTTCTCTTTGAATCAATCATGAATTTGCTTTTGCATATCGCCTCTATTTTCCCCCCTACAAAGTCCTATCATGATACATGTTGTATATTATGATAAATTAGCAGGCTTATGTACATTGAGAGAGAAAATTGGCTTACTCAATATGCAGTGTACTGATATGCCCATTTACTTGGTCACCTACTCATTCCCACGAGTAGAGGATCATGCAGGTTTTTGGAGTTCGCTAGCAAAGGGCCTACCTTAATTGGGTTGGGCTTGTGAGCAAGAATATCTTGAAAGTTTGGTGGGGTCCATAGAGGACAATGGTATTGTTTTGGGCCTCATGTCCCAACCCATATTTTGTAATTTTACACTTTTAGTATGTATTATGTAATAATTTGTTCAAAAACCAAAAGGGTCATTTGATGTAAACATTTTTGGTAATTGTTTAATTAAATTGTTATTTGTGTACTCTGCTGCTTTTAGTGTTTGATTGCTTTAGCCTTGTATCTAATATAGGATAGGCAGTGGAGGGCTATCCTATGTTAGGTACGATTGTAATATCCCATTTTTTCAAGTGTTTTCCGCTTCCGCAACATGTTTTAGCAAAAAAATTTGGTAGTGAAAAATGGGGTGTTACATATATGATTATCCTTTAAACTTATAATTTATTTATTTTCAAAACTTCACTTAAATGACAATGAGATCAAAAACTATGGTTTGGTAGAGATTGAAAATTTGTTACAAAGCTACGGTAGGAGCTTATGAGATTTTGAGTCAATGTCATTCCTACCCCCTGAATATTTTTCAAGTGGTCATTATAGATTAATACACAAAGAAATGCGTTACAATTGTATTATGTTAAGTGAAGAACATAAGAGATATCTACCCAATCTTATCGAATAGAAACATAACATCCATGACGCCATAATTGATGTAGTTCAATCAAATTCAAGGGGTGTGTTCTTTGTATATGGATATGATGGTACTGGGAAGAAATTCATATGGAAGACACTATCAGAAACTTTAAGAAGCAACGGAGATATTGTGTTAAATGTGGCATTAAGTGCAATAGCTTCTCTTTTATTACCAAGAGGAAGAATGGATTATTCTCGATTCAAAATTCCTATAAATCCTAATAAAGATTACTCACGCAATATCAAACAAGGTAGTCCACTAGCAAAGTTGATTATAAGATTTAAGCTCATAATTTGGGATGAAGCTCCAATAATGCACATATATTGTTTTGAGGCTTTGGATAAAACCATGAAGGATATTTTAAAATTCAACAATGAATTGATCTCTAATAAGCTATGTGGAGGAAAAAAAATTGTTATCAGTGGAGATTTCATGCAAATATTGCCATTCATTTGAAAGGAAAGTTGATAAGACATTTTTCATGTGACTATTAACCCTTCATACATATGGAGGGACTATAAGGTCTTACAAATAACCAAAAACATGAGGCTCAAAAATATTATCTCATTTGATGAATCGGTTGATTTGAAATAGTTTTTGTGTTGGATTGCTAGCATTAGACATGGAGTAATAGGAGTTCCCAATGACGATCATGCAACATGTCAAAATTCCAAGTGATAGTTTATTAAAATATTATGATGACCCAATTGTAGGTATTGTGGAAATCACCTATCATGAATTCAAGAACTATCTTATCGATGATACTATTTTTCAAGGAAGATCAATATTAGCACCTACTCTTGACATTTTTGAATCAATAAATGAGCACATGTTGTTGATTAACTTAGCAGAACAGAATTGAGTTTAGATACAACATGCATATAAGATTCAAATAATGATGTGTTACAATATCTACACACTCTAGAATTCTTAAATTTAATTAATTATTCTGGTGTGCCTAATCATGTGTTGAACTTGAAGATTGGTACATCTATCATGTTATTGAATAATATAGATCATTCCCTTAGTCTATGTAATGGAACTAAGATGGTTATTACAAAGCTGATATCTCATGCTATAGAAGAAAAAATATTAGGTGGAAGCAATGCTAGCCATAAAGTTTTGTTATCAAGAATGTCATTAACACCATCTAATTCAAGATTGCCTTTCGAATTCAATCGAAAATAATTCCCATTGATTATTTTATATGCAATGAAAATTAATAAAAGTTGAAGTCAATCTCTTACTAACATTAGCCTATTTATGAAAAATCTAGTATTTGGCCATAGTCAATTATATGTTACTGTTTCTAGAGTTATAAATCATCAAGGTTTGAAAATCCTTATATGTGATGACAATAATGATCAAGGTAATTCAACAACAAATATTGTATTTAAGGAAGTCTTTCAAAAAATTAATCATGTAATTCTATCAATGATATATCTACATATCATTTTAGCTTATGTACATTAAATTAATGTTTATTAAAATTCTATGCATACTTAAATAATTAGATTACAATATTAAATTATAGATACATATTAATGGATTTGTGCATTGTATGGATGAGAACCTAGTGAAGATAACAGAAGAGATGGATAATGAAGAAGAAGAATACAGAGAGGGTGAAGTTATGAAAGTGATTGGAAATTCACTCGCCACAAATCCATTGCAATTTGGTAAAACAAGTAGGAAGACTCAAATGATTTGTAAAAAGGTCATAAGCAAAACTACCCAATAAAAAATATAAGGCTATAACATTGTTAGAAGAATATTCACAATAAAAACCATGCCCAAAGGGCAAACAACTTATTCAAACTAATCAATTGGTTCACCTCGTTTCAAAACTCATTCTTAGGGAGCAAACTAACTAATTGGTACCTCAACTAGTCAACTGGCTTTCTTGAAAATCATTTATCCTTCAAAATCCAAGCCAAGCCCAACCTAAGCAATTCCATACTTTAAATATGCTTCTAAACCACAATTAAATACACTTATGTCATAATCTAACACATAAATTAACACGTATTGAATACCCTAAAGAATAGAATATTACAAAGTGTTTACAAGAGTAACAATAAAGGTGCATAATGTTAAAGGATAGACTGAGTGTAACTATTCCTCTTATTACCATTAGTTCATTATATGTTATTACGTTGATAGATTTAACTAACCAATTGTAATGTTGGATAATTTAGGAGGTTTAGGAGGTTAGTTCAATTAGTTAGCTCTAACAGCCAGGTCTATAACATGCCTATATGTACAACTAGAGAATGTAGGGGGGATTAGTTGAATGGGATGTCAATTTTAAAGTTCAAAATAATTCTCTCAATAAAGCTCAAAAATCCCTTGATGTTTTGAATTGGCCTAAAGGGATAATTTCTCTTTTCTGTGGTAATTTGCTCCACTCACTTAATCTTTCTCTCAATATTAATTGATCTTGTAATTCTAGTTTATGGGAGTCAACAAAATTGAGGCAAGAATAACACAGGAAGTATTTTGTAAAATTCCTCTTTAATATACCAAAATATTAAATCAAAGTAATAAGAAAATGAGAAAAATTATACTAATCCTACTCTTGAGAAAATGATGATAGAGGAAGAAAAATCAATTACTCTTCACAAATCTTTAAAGACTTACACTCTTTTACTTGATTATAGTAAAGATATGCTGGAATAAAGGATCGTAAATGGTAAAAAAATGAAGCAAAAAAAAAAAGGGGAAATGGAAGTCATAGCAACAGGCAATCACAAAAACGAGGATTGTGGATAGACCTCTTACTTAAAGGAGTTTTGGTTGAAATGAAAAGTGAAGGATATGAATGTTTGATGCATAAACACAAAGAATATCAATAATCATGAATGACTGTAAAGGAGTATGTAAATGTGTTCAACTTTCTTCACTTTTGGAAGTAAATAAAAACCTCTTTATTTACAAAAAAATAAACTCTCTATGTATTAACAGGAATAAAGGTGACAAACTTATTTGGACATGGGACACATTGATGTGTAAATATTCAATGAAAGCATTTCATAAGTCAATCATTCATGATTGCTTACAACAGTTAAATTATTTTGAGAGATACAAATGTACATTGAAAATTTGCACTTCCACAAGTTGAGTTCCTCATGTAGTTTGTCATTCATCAAAAAGTGAATACAAAGTTGCTAGTATGGATCATATTTTGCAGGTATCATTCTATGAAATGTAGTGGACAAAAGGGTCAAGCACCTATTGTTGCATTATAGAATGTGGGTTTTCCTATTCTTCTTGGTGATTCAAACCATTTTAGATGCATGAAATAAGATGTGTTTGAACAATTATAAATTTGATGCACTTTAAAGAAAGTTTACAAGCAAAGCTAGAGTGAGTGGATTAAGGACCTTGAAATTTGATTTCATTATGATACATGTAGTATCATGTTTAACCCAAGTGCAACAAAATGCTATAAAAAGAAGAGGAGAAAAGAGGATGTGTTGTCTGTGTGTGTATTTCATGTTTTTTTTTTCCATCTTCACTGGTTAGATCATGGTCTGTTGCGAATACAATGGTATAATTAGTTACACGAATATTATGGTGTAACTAGTTACTCTAAATTTAAAATAAGAAATGTGATGACATGCATTTAAATAAGTTAAAGTTTAATTTTTCTTTTTTTATTGGCTTTAAAGTTTTACAAATGGGTTATCGCTATTTTTTATATTAAAAAGGTAAAATAACTGTACCAAAATGGTGTTGTTGTTTTTTTCATAAATAGAGGCCTATATTGGTATGTTTTTGCTAAAAAAAATTATAGTAAAACATTGGCCCAAATATCAATAAATAACAATGATAAAATATCAGTAGCAACAGCAGCAAAACTATAGTAAATACAATAAAACATAAAAGTAATGGTGGCAAAATATGAAGACAATTATGATAAAACATGATAAGTTAATTATTTCAAAAAAAATCACAATTATGGTAAAATATGACAATGAATATGGTGAAACATAAAAGTAACTATGGAGAAATTCAAGACAACATTAATGAAATATAACACAATAATTGTAAAATGTGAAGACAATTAGAATGAAACATAATAAGATAGCTTTTTTATAATAAAAAAATAAACATTGATGAAATATAACACTTATGACAAAATATATTACAAGACAATAATAGTAAAATACAAGTATAATAGTAATAAAATAATATTAAAATAAAAGAATAATAATAGTGAATACATAATTATGTTCACAATGAATTATACAACTATATTTTATATAATATTTGTTTAAGTTATTAGTATACAAATATTAGTCTCCAATTGTAGAGAAATATAATGGTATAACTCTTTTAAATTTTTTTAAATAGCTCTAATTAAATATAAATTTAAAAAAACTTATTTACTTAATCACCAGTTATATGATTACATGGTGTACACCATGTTACTGGTTATATACTTACATGGCATATCAATTGTTTGGATGTCATTGAGGATGCTTCTCTCTTGATTTGGGTTTGGATGTACAGTTGCTGCTTCTGCTTGATTTTTGTCTTGTTTTTGTTCCGATGCGACTAGATGTTCTCCGTCAACTTCAACAGAAATTAAGGATATAATTTAACTAATTAATAACTTGTTTAGGGCTACTTCTTTAAAAAAAATTAGACTAAAAAATTTCTAAAACAAATAATTATTTTTTATAAATAATTTTAAATATGGACTAAATTATAATAAAAAAAAAACGTACCGCTCAGCAGACCATGCCCGACATATTTATCGTTATCAAATTTAAAACTCTTATACTCCTAAGAATCCACAAAATAAGCAACGTTTGATACAATTTTCTATGAACGAGTACGATCGGCAAATTGACACCGATGCGTAAAACCTGGCGTTCTTATCATCTCTCCTTTGGAAGAGATGGAACATTTCTCATTCGGAAATAGTTACACATTATTCATCATCAACCCGTTGCATTTAGAAAGAAATTACTATCCCTCCAGAAAATGCGTCCATGTAGGTCGTAACAAGCGTATTTGATGAGTCTATATAATGGATTCAATAATACAACACTAATCCATACAAGGGACTTTTTAAGTGCACCAGCAGCAAAACGCACACCGCACATACAAATAACTGAAACGACAGAAACTTATATGTTTATGGTAGCATCCCAAAGCCTAAGAAGACCATTTCGTCCACCGCTACAGATTCTCTTCCGCTCAAGATCAGAAGCTACACATCTCACAACTGCCGGTGTCCTTTGGGGTGTCCTGTAGAGCTGCCATCCAGCAACCTTTGATCCAGAACCAGAGAAACTACCAAGTCTTTCTTGGGGTCGATGGAATAAAGACATTGAATTATCAGCTGCACCGATCCCTAACCAGTGTTCCCCGGCATCGATAGATAATATAGGAGCAGCATGAATGGTAACATTCTTGACGCATTTTACACCGCCCTCAGCATTTTCCCAGAATCGCAACAATCCATCCATCGAGCCAGTAACGATTCCCCTGTCACTTGCTGAATATTCCACAGAGAGAATTGGACCTGCATGACATGCTAGAACAGCATCACACGTCCCTCGAGAGATTGACCACATTCTCGCTGTCCAATCATCACTCCCAGTAATCAAAGTTTCTTCAACCATTCGAATGGACCTGATCCATTTTGTGTGGCCCAATAGTCTGTGCATTTGCTTACCAGCACGAATGTCCCATACGTAAGCAACTGCATCCCTCCCAGCAGCAGCCAAGATCCCTGTAGAGTCATCATACTCCATACAGAGTACAGCACTTGAGCAACGGCCAACAGTTGCTACACATGTATCAGTTCTGACATCCCACATCTTTAAAGTTCCATCATGGGAAGCAGTAAGGACACGTTCACCTGAGAGCATCCGAGCACAGCTGATTTGTGCCTTGTGACCCTTTAGCTCCTCTAGCAGCTGGAATGTCTGCTTATCCCACACCAGAATAGACTGATCATCAGAACCTGAGACAATCTTCCCTCGATCAGAGCTTATTGCTCGAACAGGTCTGCAGAGGAAGGTGACTGTAAATGGCCATATATAGGGATAGACACGCCAAGAAAATGAACAAGAAAATTTGGTTAATTAAGAGATAGGTGATAAGAATGAGAAAATACCCAGTGTGGCCTTTCAAAGTTGCTCTAAGTTCAGAACCACGAAGACTGGGATCCCATATCTTGACCTGAATATTCACCAAAAATATACAGGATAAATGACGATTTGTTGAACTTGCAGAGTACTAAATTTCTTCTCAACAATATGCAACAAAACATATCATTATCTCAGACATCCCAAACAAAGCGAAAGCAAACATTATCCCATCACGTGAGACTACTGACAAGAATCCATGAGTGATATTGTGTCCTATCAAAACTAGCAGAAGAGCATAAAATATATAAGAAAAACTTAATTCCAATTTTAATTCTTTTTTTTTTTCAATAACAAACAAATGAAAATCTAAAATTTTCTTTATATTTCTAAATAATTGACGATGATGAAAATTCAAACTATTCTCAAAATGCTCGAAATTTTTAACTTATGGTCATTAAAATTTTCAAAAATATTCCCAAAATTTCCCAATATTTGATTAAAGTTTCCATAATTTTGGAAATTTTAATCATGAATTTCTTAAAATATAGTAAAAGTTTAAAAATATTTGTTAAAAAAATTAAAAAAAAAAGGAAGGAAGTTCTCATACATGTCTACAAAGCTGCAAATACCATGTCAATTTAATATAATATTTAATGAAATTTGGAATACATTATGAAGATTATTAAAGCTTTTGAAAAAACAAAATTACACTTATTATTAGTGTTCTGTATAGATGGCGAGATTTATTTTATGTATTGTTTTTAATTACTGTATAAAGTATTACATATTGTATAAATACAAAAAAAAAAGTAATAGCATAAAAAATATACTAATATACTATATTTATAAATACGATTCCTCAAGTTCATAAAAAGAAAAATGTTCCTGTCCATTTCTTAATGGAAAGAATCCTTAATGCTCCATTTGGTTTTTGGAAAGTTTTAAAGAAAAGAAAGAAAATGAAGAGGAAAATAATTTTTTTATGTTTGGTTTACATAAATTAGTGAGATAGAAAGAGTGATAAATAAAATTGTTCAATATTAGTTATTTGATTTTCTTTGAGTAAAGTTTAACAGAAAGTATTTTGATTTTAAATTTTTTTTTTCCTCAAAATTTTATTAGAATCAAATGAAGCCTAACATTTTTTCCCCTTTACACTAATATACTGAACTTCATACAGAATGGAAGTAGGCGACTTGTACATAGTTGCATCAAGATACAATTTGGAATCAGACTGCAAGTGGACCATGAAAAAATGTTCCTCTTACACCTGTTACAACGCTACTTGTCAGACGCCAACAGTGGCTGACAAGTGCACGGCAGCATTTGCTACAATATATCATACTCAGAAATCACTATAGGTTTGTAAACAACAGAAATTAAACAATAATAACAAAAACAGGTGGCATACCAAGCAGTCTGTGCTTCCACTGATAAAGAAGCCTGCATCTTCACGGTCACCCACAAGATCCCACACCTCTCTTTTATTGACACAATGTATAGCAGTAATGGCTCCAGTATGACCTCTAAGCACACGAACATTCGTTTGGATTCTTTTCTGCCCTATATTTGACGAATCTTGTTTATGAGGGCTGCCAGTCTCATTTGTAGCTGCACAAAGAGAAAAATAGTCTGATAATGATATGGAAATAAATCAGAACATAAGAACAAACACCACTGTCAGTAAGCAGATACCTGACGCTCCACTATCACCTCCCCACCTACGGACTCGAGTAAAGGAGTTAGCCCTTATTGTTGTATCCCTACTAAACATACTCTGTACCCAGCTCCGTCCAGAAGCCTCTGCAGGCTGTTGGCTGTCATTATTGGCATCCTGTGGGCGAGGGGATTGTAGTCCAAAGGGCGAAGCAGATTGAGCCTTTAAAGTGGAGATCCCCCAGTAACCAATACGTAATTGATGGATGTGAGACAAGTATCCTCTCAGTTGTATCTGACATAAGTCCAACAGAATCAGAGATACAGAACCTTAGTATCATCATTACATCTTTCGGATTATAATCATTGGATACATGTATAGATATCTGTTGCTTTGATACATTACATCTAGAGTCACATTTAAAGGTCCTAATTGCATGGAACTAGATGCATCTGTCAAGGGTAACATTTAATAGTTCATGTATATTATTATCGTACATGTATCAGTCATTTCACAGTTCTATTTGAACATGTCTTGACCAAAAATATAATTATCTGTGCAGTGCAATAAAGGAGACTAGTCTTCACAAATCAAAGCTCTCTGGGCATTTTTGCACCTTTTCTTGTTATTCTGATATGTTATCAGGGCTACAAGTCTGAACTGTGATGCATATGCCAACACAAATTGGATCAAGTTCGGAAGGTGGTTATCAATGGGGATAACCGAATAAGAAAACAGAGAAGAGGGTGAATAATATGAGCTGAATATGATCCTTGGTACCTCCTCGGATCATATACTAATAAGAACCACCTAAGGTTTCAACACTTGGGACAAATCTTACAAGATTTTAGGATTCAAACTTCAAACTCATGCACTAGAGTTGAAGGTGGTTGATTTCTGCTAAGAGAAATAAAATAGCCAAATTCTGAGTCCCCCTTCATTCAAGTGTCAACCCAACACTTACATGAGAGTGTTAGGTCTCATTTAGTTGCAATACAACTCAACTAAAAAAGGGGGGGAACTGGTTTGGTTGACTAATCAAACTAGTTAGTTGTCAAAGAGACTAACTTTAACTAGTTTAATCTTAACCAAAGCTAAAGTTGACTTTGTGTAGCTGGAAAATCAGAAATGTTTGGGACCTTCCCAATGTCTTACATCTGACTTGGGAGGTTCCTTACAAGTTAATAGGCTAAGCTATGCTAAAAAAATCATTAAAAGTAAAAAGTAAAAGTAGCTTTGAGGCTAAAGACTAAAAGCATCTACAATGCTATCCTCAAATTTAAGGTTCTAATTGTATTATCCAATCATTTTCTCTATCATCTCTCCTACTTTTATCAATGTACCTTAAATTTAATTAAATACTCTACAATCACCAACCTCAAATTTACAACACCCAATTACTTTTATCAATCACATCTTCATCAATTATTCACACTTTATATTATTTAACACCCAATATAGGTAGAAAAATTAATAAAATAAATATAACTAGAAGAATTAATAAAATAAATATAACTAAAGAAATGAATAAGATAAATTATGTAAAAAAATGAATACAAGAAAGAAAGGTAGAATAGATAATATGAAAATTATTTGGCAAAACATAATATATTTATTGGGAAAAAAAATTACCGTTAATATTAACGGTTATATTTTGTTATATATATATAAATTATGTTCTAATGGTAAAAATTAGGCTAAAAATATGCCGAAAAGTATCAAAAATCAGCTATGCGCAAAGATTGAGGAGCAACTTTTTCAGAGATGGGAGCCTAAATTTTTTAGGTTGCACCAAATTTGAGGATAGATTTTTTTCCACACAACCTCAAATTTGAGGTCCTCAAATTTGAGATTGGGATCCATTTTTATTACACCACTGCAGATACTATAAAAACATTATTAAAAGCATAAAGCGGAAAATAACTTTTTTGCTGCAGGCCCAAAGTTCCATCATGGCCTGTGTATAGGTTTCTTTTCTTCCAAAAAAGGTCTGCCCCCTCTGCTAGTGACTAGATTAGCCCAGAAAAGCGCAGATGTGGCTGCTATTGTGGGACCTAAACTGTTTGCCTATCTTTGACTGGGTAGTGCGCCATTTAAGCTAAAAAAATGAGCCACTAAGGTGCAAAAAGGTGGTGGCTGGATTGGATTTTTGCATGGCTTTCATGGCTTGGGGTTTAGTTAAATTGATCAGTCCAAGTGAGGAGCTTTTTCCACTTAGAGAAATTAACAACTAAATTAATATCATGGAAAATAGATGCTCCTGCATCAAACTGTGGTCAGTTATTGTGCAATTGCATTATGGTGAAGAGGAGATATCACTTTGCACGACTCTTGCAGCAGACTTTGGACCTTGTCTTTTGTTCTTATAGTGTCACGGAGGTATTGGTTTTGATGTTTCTTCCCCCCTCTGTGCTCGTTTGGTATGGGAGTAATAGGGGTGGGAAAATTACCCCCATATTTTATATATCTTATATATTCTATATAAAATTAAATATTTTTATTCTAATAAATACCCATTTTAGATCTTAATTTGATCTAAAATGGATATTTTATTAAAAATATATTTATTATTATTAACTTCTTAATATAAAAGATACAAAATAGAGGGAAAATTTTTCCACCTCTATTATCCCCATACCAAACAAGCCCTCTGTTTTAATTTTTACTGCCTTGTTCTGCACATGTAATATGATAAGCTAGACTCCTCCCATGTTCCTTTTATGGAGAGGATTATTCTGCCTGGGATTTTCTAAAACAATTATTTGTCAAGGGAAAAGAATTGCAGGGTCATAGTGATAAAAGCAATCAAGACCCTAAAGAAGTAGAAAAGATTTCAGAGGGAAATTCGAGATGCTCAAGAAAGCACTGCTAGGAGGTTTTGAGATGGCTCATTTCACATGGAAGTCTCTCAATTAAGGATATTTTACTGCCTTCCAAAATCTTTGGGCTGACAATTATGCTAAGCTTCCTGTTGCAGCTCTCTCTGATGTTCAAAAGGGGCATGAAACCAGCATGAGATCAATTCTTGATGAGTTGCGGTCAGATTTTGGAGCCACATATTTGGATGTTTGTTTGAGTAAACTTCTTCGAGAGGAAGAACGTAGTTACTCAAGCTATGGCAGAACGAACTACTGATAGCTCAACTGTTAATGTGGCCTATGAAACACAAAAAAGAAGTAAAGGTAGAAAAATGCATGCTGTCCACCGGTATATCTGTAAAGCAATTGGTTATAGTGCTAAGGATTTTCTGCAAAATTTCTGTAACTATTGCAAGCAGAAAGGTCATACATCACCAGTTGTCCCATTCACCACTACTTCTATCCCGTGGTATTTTGGATCTGGAGCTTCCAACTGTATGACCAATACTATTACCACTGTTTCTAACTTGAGAAATACAATGGAAACTCGGCAATTCACACATCCCGTGGCAGTTGGTGATATTTCTTAGATAATTGAATTGGTTTTGACTACCAAAAAAACACGGTAAATTTGATAGAACTTTAGACCACAAGACTTCTTTCATTGCCTCGCTCCACATAACAAGGAACACTTGATGTGCCTAATAGGTCTGAATGTATGTAATCAAGAGTACTTCATATCTCATATACTCCAGTTCCCTCCTCTATTTCCCCTTAACACAAGGCTCACAAAAATCCAGCTACCCAATCAGATGTCCATTGCTAAGTTCATCAAGTTCTCACTCTCTCGTATGACCTAACCTCATATGCTGCAAGCAAGTTTGAACAATTCAGAAATAGACGAAACTGAGACTGAACCTATAGATAAATAGTCCATTACTCAACCTTCTCTCATTTCAATGCATTGAGCAATAATCACCATTTATAATAAAAATCGCAAATGAATTCAAGCCAAACAACATTTTTCTGTCCCCTCATCTATCCACAAATCTGATTTTTGTTCTTCTGCATTAGACTTAAGACTTTGAAATAAGGTGTAGCAAAGAAGACTACGCCACCTAGACTCACAAGTTCTTCACACGCTATAGCCTATTCATTTTGCTATTGACTCAATACCTACTTATTTGTCTATTCAAACTCCTCAACCCTTTGATAAGTATGGTCTATCCTTGCATGTATATTTAGTTGCTACCTTGTCTTCTATTTCTATTTCCTCTTGCTACAAACAAGCTATGAACATAAATGCTGGCAAAAGCAATGCAAGCCAAACTCCAATCACTTTGACGAGAATATAATGCCTCATTTAACCACAACAATTTATGACTTGTAGCTCTTGAAAAAAAAAATTATGGAGACGACTCTTGTGAGACATTTGCACATGTTGCCAATGGTTTAGACCGAGCTATTATCAATTCTCAAACCTAGCCCCTACATCATGTGAATGAAAAGAATGCATGTCTTCATGTGGACCACAAAGAATTGAACTACATAGAGCTTACCTTTGGTATGATTACATCTCCTAGTGATGCATGTAAGCTAAGGCGTTCTTTGGATGGTCTAAAGCAAGCTAAGGTTGGGTTGCGAAATTCTATTATAAATTTCTTAGCTTCTTTCCACAAAGACACTGTGATCATTTTCTCCTTTACCACAAAAAATGTTACTGGTTTAGTCCTCTTGGTTTTTATGGACAATACTACCATTACAAGCACTAAGGATTGATTAGTAAGCTTCAAAAGATGCTACATACAAATTTTTATCTCAGAGATTG
The DNA here is from genome assembly GCA_039764185.1 of Tamarix austromongolica. Lineage (NCBI taxonomy): Eukaryota > Viridiplantae > Streptophyta > Magnoliopsida > Caryophyllales > Tamaricaceae > Tamarix > Tamarix austromongolica. The sequence goes on along the minus strand of CM077816.1, from coordinate 36,987,978 downwards.
TGGACATCTCACCCACTTTTTGGGCTTCAAGGTAAAATCATCAATCCAATGGAATTTTCTTGAAGTACATAAACAAATATTATTCATATTGATAGTAGATATTTTGATGTACGTGAACGTTTAATACAAGAATGATGAAGTAAATCTTTTGGCTAATCCATACTCTATATAGGAAGCTAGCTAAGCGTCTTATCTTACTATTACTTGACCAAATATATCATGTGCTTTACATCAAGTCAGCTAGTTTATTTCTCCTCCTTAGCATCTCCAACTTATCGATAATTATTACACTATTCAACTCATGAGTTGCCTACTTGAGGGTTATTTTTTCCCATAAACTCGTCTCTATGGCTTATTAGATATAACAATCCCAATTGGGTTGGTTATCGATCTACTATAAGTTGGTGTATGTTTTAAGTAGTGTTTAAAAAAGGCCTAAGGCGCACCTAGGCAATAGGGGTCCTGGAGCCTAGGCGCAAGGCGAAGGCGCGCGCCTAGGCGATGTGAGACGCGAAAATTACTCAAAGCTAAAAAAAATGATTAAATGACTAAGTTTTCAGAAAAAATTAATAAATAAATAAATAATATAGCATAATAAGAAAATATTTAGAAAAATAATAACCTATGAATTTAATACTACCAATACTAGCAGATAGTTGGAACTATGGACCACTTCTTCTTGCTGTCTCTGGTTTTCAGCCATACTATTAAATATCGGTCCCGATACGCAATATCGGCCGATATTTATCGAATTTTGGGTCAACCGATACGCAAAATTGGCGATACGCGACGGATATAGAATTTTACACATTTATCAGCGATATATCAGTTATCCAATATTTGCCGATATTCTACCGATATTTATCGATATTTTCCAATATTTACTACTATTTGCTAATATTTATTATGAAAAAAAATAAAAAATCACACCGCTACAACTGCGACATATAAAATATCGATCGTGACACTCCGATACCGCAACACCACGACCGCGATTTTATTGCTTGTTATCAGCTCTCTATGGTCTGTCTCTTTGTCTGAATCTGTTTATTTTATTTTTTTTATGTGTTTAATATTACCTATGTGTTTAAAAAATGAATTTTACTCTCCCCAATCAAAACTATAATAGACTTACCCTTTTCCAAACAAATATCTACTCCTCTCTCCTAAGTCCTTAGCTCCCTGCATGATTTTTTTCTGCTGAAAAGCATGTGCATGTCTACTCCTTGCCCCTAAGTCCCTAGCTCTCTGCATGATTTTTCTTTTTTTTTTCCTGCTGAAAGGCATATGCATGTCTACTCCTCTCCCTTAAGTCTCTACTTGATGTTTCCAAAACAACTATTGTGTTCCCCAATTAAAACTATAAATAAACTTTCCTTTTTCCAAAAAATGTCTACTCCTCTCCCCCTAAGTCCTTGGCTCCTTGTGTGATCTTTTGTTGCTGAAAGGAAATTTTGCTCTAAGGCACGCACCTCTACACCTATGCACTTCTGTGCCTTAGGCGCGCCTCAGCCGCCTTACGTATGCCTCACTCACATCGCCTCACCTAGCACCAAAAAAGCCCCCAACCCCCATCACCTTGCGATGTGCGCCTTAGGCGCACTTTTTCAAACACTGGTTTTAAGGTGATGCCTTAAATGCTTATAAGTGTACAAAACAAGATCAAGTCTTTAAATCTTCTACCAAGGCTCAATATCAAGCTAGGTCTACCCTTGTTCTGAGATTATATGGCTATGTGACCGTCTTACAAAGCTGAAACTCATTTTACCCCCTATAATTAAAGTTGATTGCATTTTATTGCAGCCAATCCTATATTTCATGAAGACACCATGCACATTAAAGTTGATTGCATTTTATTAGAGAAGCCTTGAACAACTAGATCATCTCCCCTCCTTACATCTCTCCAGAACTTATGTTTTTACAAAGGCAACGACTATGCAACAACATTAGTTTCTTGATAGCAAATTATTGTTGGATGACTTACCAACATCAATTTGAGGGGGTTAAAAATGCATGTGATAAATAGATATTAACAATGTATTGCTATTAGATAAATTTACAAATGCTGGTCTATTAGATACATTTATGTCTAGAATTATAGTGTTCCTAGTGCATGTACTAGACAGTCAAGGTCGCGTTTAATAGTTATAGTATATTATATATATGCATGTGTGTTTGTGTAATAATGCAAGAAAGCTCTCGTGATATATTTAAACAGCTTTCTAATTATTCCACCAGTTTTATCAATAGATCTTAAGGCACCGTCTGATTTACGGAAAGTATTGATGAAAAGGGGGGGGGGGGAGGGAATTAAATGACAACTATTTCCCAGTTTTTTGGTTGTTAATAAAACTAGAGGGAGAATAATATGAAAATAGTTAAGGAAATTTATACATTTTCCTCTCATATTGCTGAGGGTAGAAAAATGAACACAGTTATGTTTGAGAGAAAAGTCATTTATAACATATCTTCATGTTAACGAAATAAATGTCAAATCCAAAAATAAAAAATACAAAGCCCACATTGCCTGGTTGATGAAGGAGCTTTTCTAGTATGTTATACATCATGGGGTTCAAAACGCATAAGTAGCATATCTCATTAAATTATTTTGCACTTCACAAAAAAAATACATTTCACAATTTTCATCTCAATGTTCACCGTTTACTTCTAGATTCATTCTAGTTACCCTTTTCCTTACATTTTCTATCTCTCTTTCCTTTAATTTAGCTATAGTTTTAAGTTATTTTTCATTTATTATTTATATCATCTTTTTTCCTACTAATTTTGTGATATAACCTAAATGAAGCATAGTAGCAATAATCATAGTAATTATTAATCTTCTTGTAGTTATTATACTAACAATAACAATAATTATTATGATTATAATTATAATAAAAAAAATTGTAAAGAAAATAATTATAATTATTATTGCTAATACTGTTATTATTATCATTATTATTATTACTACTAATAATAAGAAAATGAATAATTATTATTAATATTCTTATTATCATCATTATAATAATTGGATTAACACATTCAAACCATGAAAACAGGGCCTTACTCATTTAGAAGGTGAAAACTTATGTTAAAAGTGGACTACAGCAAGGATTATGCTAAGATAACTTTCAATGTTTTAGATGGTAGGATGATGAAAGTTTCGAAGACCTAAAAAAATTCTATGTTTCTTCATCAACAATAGTTTAATTATGTACTAAATGTCACTTGAAATATATTTTAAAAATAAAAATTATTTCAAAGAAATTGTCATGTTCTTAGAGTAAAAAATATTATTAATATTCTTATTATCATCATTATAATAATTGGATTAACACATTCAAACCATGAAAACAGGGCCTTACTCATTTAGAAGGTGAAAACTTATGTTAAAAGTGGACTACGGCAAGGATTATGTTAAGATAACTTTCAATGTTTTAGATGGTAGGATGATGAAAGTTTCGAAGACCCAAAAAAATTCTATGTTTCTCCATCAACAATAGTTTAATTATGTACTAAATGTCACTTGAAATATATTTTAAAAATAAAAATTATTTCAAAGAAATTGTCATGTTCTTAGAGTAAAGGAGTCCTCATGCGCCAATCCCTAACACTGCCTCCCCAACCCACGTAATAGGGGCGACTCAACCTGCAGGGTATAATGAGTGCTCGAACCAAACAAATCAGAGCAGAGGAAGGGGTGTGCATACTGCAAACCCAAATCTGCCGATTGCTGCCATGAATGAGAGAAAATCTGTTTGGGATCGGCTTGAAGAGATCTCCCCTTCCCCTTCCCCTTCCTGGAGGGATATATTGGCAGGGAATCGGAACCCTAACCAGGGAGAAAAGCTCTCTTATGTCCCACCTTCTATGGAAAATGATTCTTTGAGGATTAAACTGGATAAGAAGGAGGTGGATTCTGAAGCTGATTTATGGGCAAACACTTTGGTTGGTTATGTTTTTGGTGATGCCCCATCCTATAGCCAGATTTGTGGGTATGTTCATGCACATTGGAAAGAGGTTCCTTTGCCACAAATAATCCTTCATGCTTCGGGATTCTTTCTATTTAAGTTCAAAAGTATGGAAGATGCAAATTTCATCCTTAGGCAGCATTGGACTTTCTTCAACAAACCCCTTGTCTTGAAGCTATGGCATAGGAGGATGATGATTGATAAAAATGAGATGCAGGTTGTGCCTCTTTGGATAAAGTTCCCTAACTTGCCTCTTGAGTATTAGGGCAAACATTCTTTGAGCCGAATAGCTAGTGCAGTGGGAAAGCCTCTCTGCACGGATGCCATCACTGTCTCCAGAGAACGTGTGTCCTTCCCAAGGGTGCTTGTGGAGATTGATATTCAAAAACCACTCCTGGACTCTATGGTAATTGTTGATCCTGAGGGATGTGAATTAGTTCAGAAAATTGAATATGATTGGAAACCTATTTACTGCCATTTCTGTGACAGGTTTGGTCATGCTGCTTCCACTTGTAAGTCTCACAGGGCTATCAACAAGACCCCCAAGGAGTCTGGTGGGGAATGGATAATTGTTAGAGACCACAGGAAAGGTAAAGAGAGTGCTCCTGTAAATGATGTTGGCAGGGCAGGCTGCGGCGAAGATGTGTTTTGTGTGCATCCCTCAAGTACCCCTACCCCTACAGCCAGGGCTAGCCCCCGAAGCCCGGGCTCTCAAAATGGTTCAGGTTTTGGTCAGCAATAGAGCTCGCAGGAATCTGTCCCCCTAGAGGTCTCTTTGGACCCTATTCTACCCCTTGAGCTGAGAGTCATCTCAAGGAATCGACCTGAAATGGAAACTCAAAGTGGCCCAACTGGCATATCGGGAGTTGTGCAGAAACAATATGTTAGGAGAGGTGCCCAGCAATCTGATCCGGGTGGTCATGATTAGTTCGTGGAACGTTAGAGGGCTAAATAAGGCTTCCAAGCACAAGTCAATCTTTTCTGCAGAAGTAATGCTTTATCCTTAGTTAGTTTCCTCGAAACTAGAGTAAAAGAAAATAAGTGTAGTAGGGTATTTAATAAAGTAAGGAGTGGTTGGAATCTCATCCAAAATTACTCCCAGCATCAAAATGGGAGGATTTGGGTCACTTGGGACCCTTGTGTGTGGAAGGTCATAGCCATTAGCATGTGTGATCAAGCTATTCTTTGTAAAGTCAATCACTTGATGGAGAATTATTCTTTTCATGTGTATTTCGTTTATGCTCTGAATAGTGGTATAGAAAGAAGGAGGCTATGGAATTGGTTGAAGCAGCACAGAATTCTCGGCTCCCCTTGGATCCTTATGGGGGATTTCAATGTGGTCCTATCCTGCAGTGAGAAGTTCCAAGGTGACTTGCCAAATGCTACTGATATGAAAGACTTCTAGGATTGTTGTTTAGAGCTGGGATTATCTGACTTATAAGGGCAAGGAACGTTCTATACTTGGTCTAACAAACGAGGGGGTGCTGAGGAAGTCATGTGTAAATTGGACCAAGCTCTGGTTAATATGGAATGGCTGGCATCTTTTCCCTCTTCTGTTGCGGAGTTCCTCAGCCCCCTAGTATCAGATCATAGCCCGGTAGTGGTTAATCTTCGGGTCTCTACTGTCCAAGGCAAGAAGCCGTTTCGGTTCTTCCAATTCTGGACAGACGATGAGGCTTTTTTACCCCTTGTGCGCTCTGCTTGGCATCAACCCTTGCAAGGCAACCCCATGCTCAGAGTTTGGTCGAGACTCCAGATACTCAAAAAGGTCCTTAAGCAGTTGAATAAGGTAAAATATGGTAGTATCTGCCTGAAGGTCGCTGCTTTGCATGAGGAGGTGTCTATCCTTCAGAAGAAAACTCTTTGTAACCCTCTCGACCCCCGTCTCAGAGACCAGCTGAACAGCCTTGAGAGCAGGTATTCTTATTTGCTACACTGGAGGAGATGTTTCTCAGACAAAAAGCCTGTATTCAATGGCTCCACTGAGGGGATTCAAATCATAAATTCTTCTATGCAAGGGTAAAGGAGAGGCAAAAGCGGAAAACCATTGCTTTCCTCATAGGAGAGAATGGCAGGGAGATAAGGGGTGCTCAGGAAATTCAGAAGGCCTTCAATGACTATTATAAGCAACTTTTAGGCACTGATACTCTATCTCTCGAAGTTCTTAGCCCTTCTATCATGGATTGCTCTTTGACGTATGAGCAGAAGTTAGCTCCAAATGCTCTTGTTTCCAAAGAGGAGGTCCGAGCAGCTGTTTTCTCTGTTGGTGACACTAAGGCTCCAGGCGTAGATGGTTACTCAGCAGGTTTCTTTAAAAAGAGCTGGGATATTATTGGAGATGAGTTATTCATGGCTACTAGGAATTTCTTCACTACCGGTTTCCTACCTAGACAGGTAAATATTACATCTCTTACCCTGGTGCCAAAAAAGCCTAACCCGCAAAAGGTCACCGATTTTAGACCTATTGCTTGTTGCACCATGCTTTATAAGATCATCTCGAAAATTCTTACGCAGAGGCTTCAAGGTATTTTGCCCTCAATCATTCACCTTGCTCAATCTGCTTTCTTGAAGGAGAGAAGCATCGGTGAGAATGTGTTATTGGCTCATGAGTTGGTGAGGAAATATGCTCGAAAGGGAGTCTCCCCTAGATGCATGATAAAATTGGACCTCCAAAAAGCTTATGACATGGTCAACTGGAGATTTGTGAGGGACCTTATGCTTCTGTATGGCTTTCCTTACCAGTTTGTAAAGCTGGTTACCGCTTGCTTGAGTACTGTGGCTTTCTCCCTCTACTTAAATGGCGTGTTGTCTCCACCTTTTTAGGCGAAAAGAGGGTTGAGGCAAGGAGATCCCCTCTCCCCCTACTTATTTGTCCTTGTCATGGATTACCTGACCAGATGTCTCAAACAGCTATGGACCAATGATACTTTCAAAGGCCACCCTAGATGCAGAGCTTTGAAGATAACAAATCTGAGTTTCGTTGACGACGTCCTTTTGTTCTATCATGGTGATTTGCATAGTGTCCAATGCCTTAAGGATGTCCTTAATCATTTCTCTGGGATATCGGGTTTGATCCTAAACCCTCAGAAATGCACTATCTATTTTGGTGGCGTGTCGTCTGATATTAAAAGAGCAATTGTTGATCTTCTGGAGTTCCAGGAAGGTACTCTTCCGATTACTTACCTTGGCCTACCTCTAACCTCTTCTAGAATCTCGGCTAGTCTACTCCAGCCTATGTTGGAAAAGGCAACAGCTCGACTTAGGCATTGGAGCACTATTTATTTATCTTATGCGGGGAGACTACAGCTTATCAAGTCGGTTTTGTTTAACATACAACTATACTTCAGCCAGGTGATCCTCCTACCAAGAAAGATCCTCCATCAGTTTGTGAGTCTCTGTCGAAACTTTCTATGGTCAGGAAAGATACATGTTAGAAGACGCGCCCTGGTTTCATGGGAACAGATTTGTACCCCTAAGGCTGAGGGTGGTCTTGGTTTCCTTAACCTGGACATTTGGAACCAGTGTGCCCTGGGTAAGCTACTTTGGAATCTTGCTACTAAGAAGGATTCGCTTTGGGTGAAGTGGATCCATGTTGTCTACCTTAAGAACATAAGTGTGTGGGAGTACAATCTCACTACTTATACCTCCTGGCTGTTTCAGAGAATCCTCCTTGTACGCACCCAGTTACAAAGTTTTATTCTTTCGAGGTGGTCAAATGGTTATCCAGAATATAGCATCAAAGATGCTTATGAAGCTATGCGACCCAGACAAGATAAACAGAAGTGGCCCCAGCTTGTGTGGAACCCCCTTAACTTGCCAAGATACAGTTTCCTTCTTTGGCTGGCATTCAGGGACAGATTGATGACCAAAGCTAAACTTCGGGAGATTGGTATGGATGTATCGGAGCAATGTGTGTTCTGCCAGCAAAGTCTCGAAACCCGGGACCATTTGTTTGTCCACTGCCCTACCACAACGGCTATATGGAGGAAAATTCGAAGATGTGCTGACAGAAGGGACCCTATCCAAGGGTGGCAACAGGAGGTGCAGTCCTTGCTGAAAAGATCTAGACAAAATAGACAGAAAAAACAGGTCCTAGGAGCTCTTTTCTCATCTTATATTGCTAATATATGGTATGAGAGGAACTTGAGAGTTTTTGAAAACCGTAGTAGGAATATAGATAGTATCAGTCAAACTATTGTCTTAGCTGTAGATAGACGTTTAATGCACCCACATTATAAGGTTAAATTCCAAAAGTGGGTTGGTCTTGTTGATTGTATGGTAGTTTGATCTCAGGATTGTAATCCTTATCTTTTCGTAAGTAATAAAAATCTCTTACTTATCGATAAAAAAAGGATTCCTCATGATACATCTAGCAAGCTCTTTTAATTCCAATCTTTGTATATGTACAAAATATTTCAGCTCACCCAATAAGCCTATCTTTTCTTCACTTTTTTAAAATAATTAAGCTAATACAACCTATAGCACAAATATGTGAATTGATTAGGTTAGTAATATCACGTTAATAGATGGAACACAAATGAGTTGACATAACTTAAAAATCAAACATCTTTTAGCTTGACTAATCATGGACAAAGTCATAAAACCAAGGATTAAATTTTAAAAGTATATAGTTATTTCTTTAATTTAGGTTATCATATAAACATGTTAGGGTTGTTACGTCCAAAGAACCAATCATAATTATAAATACATATTATCGGTTGAGATTAAGGTTGTGTCAAACATTCAACCTTATCACAACTTGGGTAGTTAGGACCACTTATGACTTTTAGCGCTATTGACAATGTTACATGAAAGATTGTACATTGAAACGAGCTAGATTTCATGTAATTCAACTAAGAGGTCCAAGCCCGTTAAACCATGTCTAATACCGGATCAAGCAAGATTTTAACATCTTATAAGAGATAATGAGCCAGCCGCTCAATAGATTATGGCAGAAGTCGATATCGAGTATCACTTTCATAGCGGCCTAGAGAGAGGGAGAAAAACATTTTCTTAATGTTAGCACACCCAACATTGGATCAGTTCATATATGATATACCCAAGAGCTTCTAGAAAGGTGTTCCTTGCTGCATAGTAAAAATAAGAGTGGTAATTTTCCTATCATGGAGGACCATTTTAAATGAAATTTAATTATATTAATTGATTTTGTAATTATAATGATAATTGTTATGATGGCAATTATTATAAATATAAATTGTCTAACCAATATTATTACAATTATAATTCCTAAAATTTGATTAATTAGTGATAGTTAACTGGGCATGATGATTATTTTATTAAAATTGATGATTGTAACGATTTGGTGATTATCTTGGTTAATGTTATAGCACATAAACTAATGGTCATCATTGTATCTAACTCGGTAATTATCACAAAGTAAAAATTATCATATAACATATTGGTAATTGTCTTATTACAAGTGATGATTATGTACTTAGCGATCATCTCCTTAGTGAATGGTGAATCTCATATAATAGTTAGGTAATTATCTTTTTCCAAAGTCTTAATTATATACTCTATGTTATGTTAGTGAATATCCTATCATGGTGGTGGTGTAATCCATGCCGTGTTACCCTAAACATCTCTATGACACTTAATAAGCAAATGTTATAAAGGGCTCCTTTACACGATAATGCTTCGTGCCGCATTCTGGCCCCCTCTGCCCGAAACCTCCTACTTGTGCTAAAAAACATAGCTATTTAGCATACACTTGTGTGCATCATATAATTTGCATGCTGGATCAAGATCGTTCATATGGATACCAATATAGGCATGAAATGTGGAGTGATAATCCTGACACAACCTTGTGATATCACTAGTAGATGGTACATTCTATTTGTTAATTCTTTTTTCATATTCACATGGATTCGAAGATTTGGATTGAATTCATACTTTGATCTCAAATCTAAACCCAACAAGGCAATAGTAATTTCCTTAGAATTTTTTCCCAAGAAACCAAATGCAAGAAAATTTTTCCTTGGATATGTTTGCATAATTCATCCCAACAACCAAACAATGGGGGAAAAAGTACATTCTTCATTTCTTTATCAATTTCATTTCTCTACTTTTCCTTTCCTTACAAGTTTCCAGAAACCAAACGGAGTCTAAATAAGAAATGAAATGGAACAAAAGCTATGCAAATCATTTGTTTAGATCAAATTAAGCTGAAAATTGATCTTTCATACAGATGACTCAAGTTATAATGCTTCAACATAAAAGAATGAATTCATCAAGCACACTATCATATTAACCGGCCACTGTTAGAACATAACAGTAACATGAATTAAGAGAAAAATCAAATTAAACTATATAAAAACCCTAGAGAATAATCTTGGTGCACATGAAAAAGAAAAGGAATATTGTATGAAAGACCCTTATAGTTTAATGAAATCCGTACGATCCTCTTGGTTAAATTTACGTTGCGCTAAATGTCTTTGTATTTCAATTTTTCCCAAACTGCTCTTCTGTCCAAAATTCAAAGGAAGACAATATATTTTATTAAAATCCAATAAAAATCTTAAGACATTGGTTATGCTTTTTCATCACTTTGCTTTATTTCTAAAATAAATAAATAACCTGCTACCTCTGTCTTCTTCAATGGAAAGATGATGTCTTCCACAATTTAAACCATTGTATATTTCAACAATTCATAAAATTGCTACTAAGCATTAACAAACATAGTTATTAAAATTCTGATTTGACCATACAATTCTTCAATACTACGACCCAAAACTCACAAAACAATCCACGGTCTTAAATAGAATTTTATAGTAGTCAAACAGTTATAGAATCTTACTATCTTACAATAAAAAAGCAGTCGCATAGCTGTAGAATCTTATGATTCTAGGTAACTATAATTCTACAAAATAACTATAATTTTTATCGATTAATATCCAAAAATATATCTATATATATTTCTTTCTTAATCCTATGATTCTCGACCCTATATTATTTTGCAACATGAGTTAAAAATGAGCTGAAGTAAAGAAAATATAATTAAGATACCACTAAGATAATGAAGTCAATTGTTAAAGTAAAATGTTGACAAAGAAGGTAATCTACATCAAAATAGTATAATGAATATATTGAAGTTTGCAACAATACTAAATATTAAATGCTATTGAATTCAAGATTAATTATTTTTTTAATTTTTTATGGTCATATTGGTTTCATAATACAAACAATTGTTTGTTTATAAGGTACACATGGTTCATATAGTAACTTAACATATGTGTATATAGTCAAAACAACTTTGTTAATCTTGATTTGTTAAAATTTTCAAAGGTCGCATAAATTTTTTTTGGGTAATAATCTCTTAAATGATAACAAATATCGTCCTATCATTGTTGCATTTATTATCATCCACTTTCTTCATTCTTTGTGTATTTTTTTTTTTATTTTGAACACAATGAGTTGTATGTTACTTCTACACATAATTTCATTATAATTTCCCCTTTTCATTTGATAATTTATATCTAATGTTGATTTAATATAGTCCTTAATAAGCAATGACTTCAACAAGTTGCTAAAACTCAATCAGGGGTTATATGGGAGCTTAAAAGCACAATTTTTGTGTTCTTTTATCTTAAACTGTATAATTTTATAGCATACAATTATATAACTTCTATAATTTTATAGTTTATATAGGATCTTACAATTCCATGATCTAAATCTACAGTCCAATCCTAAGCCTCTAAATTGATCCTAGGTAGAATATCAATTCTAACAACTAACAAGATTTAAGCCTTAACAACAATCAAACAAAGAAGAAGAAAGGTTAGAGGGTTAAGGTTGAAGAAAGAACTTTGTTTGCGATCTTCCCAACTCCTTTCAAAGTCCCTGTAATCGGTCTATAGTGCCAATTTGTCATCTGCTAGTGCCAATTTAGCAAATCTACTTTGCAAGCCTTAAAAGCAATTTTAGATTATGAAAACTAGGGTTTATAGATGCCACTGGGAACTCTATTGCAAAGGAATTGATTAAGTTAGAGGATGCCTATAGTGATAAATGATAATGATGAAAAACCAAATCTAGTAATAGATCTAGAACAATGTTTGAAAAGGCATGCCTAAGGCGCAAAGATTTAGGGCTTTTTTATACTAGGCAAGGCTACATTAGCAAGGCATATCTAAGGCGCACAAGGCTCAAAGGCACATGCCTTACTAAAAAAATAACCACTTTTAGGTTTTGATTTCATTCCAAAAAACAGCAATCAATTACGAAGGAAACGGAGGTAAGGGAGGACTTTCCATAACTTTAGGTGATAGCAATGGGGACAAGTCATAAATTGGCTTTTCTTAGCTTTGCTTTAATTGGTAATTTGTGTGATTAAGTAGCAGGATAGTGTTCATGAAACATTTAAATTTGTGATTTAATTTCGTTATATTTGTAATGGAGCAAGGTTGAAGAAGATGATAGAGCAAGTCTTAGCTGGGGTTTAGCAATAAATATTGTTAGATTTGTAATGGAACAAGGTTGAAGAAGAATATGGAAGTTAGAGTAAAAGTATATGTGTCCAATTATAATAAAATATTACTTATGCTAGGTCATCAAATTTGATAGAGAGAGTAACGGAAAGGTAGTCTCAACATAAAAATTGAAATACAGGACATTTGGTACTATGCGAATTTGATTAAGGGTATCCTATCGATTTCTTTAAAATACAAAGGTATTTCGTGCAATATCCCAAAAGAAAAAAAAAATAGCAACGAAGCGGGAGCAATGAATCAATAGTTAAAGGTCTACTAGTCCCACTAAGGCTCCGCTTGGTAAATAATCTATTAAACCGAAGATGAAATGATGTATTACTTTTTGGATATGTACTTTAATAGGTTTTATTTGAAAATTTTATGGTAAATTGTGAATTGTGACAAAAATTAAGGATGGTATTGAAATTTTCACAAAATGTAATGGCTCATATTAGTTGAAATGAATAATTATTTTGTTTTGCAAAGCAATGCCTAAGCATCTTACAAGCACCCTTGGAAAAGCTCCTAAAAGCAGAAAATGAACCATCAACAAGCAATTACTTATGGTAGGGAATTATGCATAGAAAAATGAGATAAGATTAACTCAGTGAGTCCTTAACCCTAAATAATAAAAATAATAACACAACATTCCTGAATTTTGAATCTGCAAAATAAAATAAAAAACATAATCCAATGACATATAAACTGCAGTCAAAGCCTTGAAGAATTACTATTCCCAGACACAAGGTAATGTTCCTATAAGTCTCCTTATCTCAATTTGTAAATAGACATGGAGAGATAGTTTTCTGTTTTTCTTTTAGCAGGTACAAATCAAAAAAACAGTGTTTTGCCGGATTCCTTATCTGAAGGTATTCATCTTTCTCATTAACAAACATAGTATTTAAGAATGATTTACCCTGAGGAGGATTTCAGCTGACCATCATGTTACACCCCATCACATAATCCTTCATCTTCTTCGTAGCTGTAACATTCTTACAGCCCAATGTTAAGAGTAACTCCGCATCATCATTTGGTAACATAACTCACTATGCTTTTAGAGGTGGGGGATATTTTGAACTGCAGAATTCTTATTTCTTCCATGATTTCTCATATTAAAACGTCATAGAACACCAAATGCTCAGAAATACAAAGGTGCTGCTTTTCTCGGATCTGGATGAATGAAGTTATTAATATCTTTTAGGTCAGGAAGAAAGAACATTACAGTCTTCACTAGTTGAAGCTCTCTTCTGAGGGCTTATGTGAGACAAGTTCCACAAAAATAACTGGTAAGGGCTCATCCCATCAGGAGATGAGAGATACCTCTGTAGTGGCAATATCTACCTTTTTGAGGGGAAAAAGTTCCAGACTGTTCTAACGAAGCTGCTGGCCTAGTAAACTAGTTAATTATTATCATTTGCCAGAAGTGGCAATTTATGCTTTAAATCATTATTGATTTTTAGAAAAGTAAAAATGAAAAAGTGAATGTTCCTTTAGCCTCCCCTATGAGCCAGATTACAGTAATGACAAAGAGTATCTAGGAAGTGACAATTCCAGGGAGATGAATGACACATAAATATGTCTTATGTTGATTACAACTATAAAAGCAGTTACATGTAGCAATACAAAGTTCATCCTATTGGCAATAACCTTTTCCCATAAATCAGGAGGATAAAAGGTTCAGACACCATTTTTGAACCACAGCTGAACAAATATCAAGTATCCTCACAGAAAAAGGTTATTCGATAAGATATACAGGAGTTTCATAAATATATATCGAGCTAATGCATGGTGGAAAACAATCATCCAGTGTTCCAGATCCATATTAATGCTTCAAGTATTGGGCTTAAGCTTTATCATATGATAGAAATGGAGGAAAATGGACTTAAATAGCATAAGGCAGCACGTTGTTCTTCATAGCATTGAGGACAGCTAAGATTGGATTCTATAAGACCTATTTCACATTGGAATTTGCATCTAGAAGGCATATGAGCATTTTTATCTAGTTTATTATTTTTTTTTTTAGTTGTTATCTTTTAGTTTATTATTATTTTGTTTCTAGATGTTTAAGCTTTTGACTTTTGAGAAAATTTAGTCTCTCTTAGGTTTTGTTGTGGACCAAGTCATTTATCATTTATGATTTGGTAAATAATTAGCCTATATAAAGACACTTAAAATATCCCCTTCTCCGAAGTATAGCCAATGATTTCAAGCAAAAAAAAATCATATTCTCTTTGTGAGCTCTTTCTCTTAAAATCATTTTTAAGAAACCGGTAAGAGCCAAGAGTCACAGCCGATTCTCAGGCCTAGGGTTCAATTTTAGTGGTTAATTTTTATTATGTTTAGGCCCCAAGTTTCTTAGTCTTGGTCAATTGGTAATATCTAATAGAATTTATCAAATATTTAGTTCCTCAAAGTTAGGAGTTAGGTAGATATTTTAATTCCTGTTTTTTAGGAGGCAGAATATCTTTCAATTGCTGTTTTTTAGGAGGTAGAATATCTTTCAGTTGTGTAGATGTATATAAATAGAACATGTACTCTCTCAGAAGATATATAGAATATTATTCTCTCAAAATTCTACATGGTATCAAAGCAGGGAAATTCTAAAAAACCCTAGCCGTCTTCCTGCTCACCAGCATCCTCAGCTTTTTCCAGCATTCTCAGTTTTTTTTTTGGGGCAAATCTCTAATGGCAAATGAACAAACCAATTCCATCTCTGAAACCTCCTCCTCTACCTTCCATAATTCAAACTCTGGAAATTATGGAATGTCTGAAAACGCCTCTCTTCTCATCACAAATCATAAACTCAATGGAAGAAATTATCTACAATGGTCCCAATCCGTCCGTATGTTCATTGGTGGCAGAGGAAAAGAGGATTACTTGTCCGAAGAAACCAAAATTCCTCAGGAAAATTATCCAAGCTAAGGCTGAAAATCATCAAATCATGTCTTGGCTCATTAATTCAATGAATGTTGATATTGGTGAAAATTTTCACCTATATGAAACGACTCATGAAATATGGGAAGCAATGAAAGAAACTTACTCTAGTTCTTATAATACTTCAGAACTATTTGCAGTGGAGGCAATCCTTCATGACCTTCGTCAAGTAGAATTGAAGGTAACACAATGCTTTAATGTACTAACCCGACATTGGCAGCAATTATATATGTTTGAGTCCCATGAATGGAAATCTCCGAATGATAGTTCATTATATTGTAAGATACTTGAGCAGAAAATAACTTTTAAGTTTCTGTTGGGTCTAGATAAAAGCTTAGATGAAGTCAGAGGCAGAATAATGGGAACAAAACCTCTTCCTAGTCTTCAAGAGGCATTTTCAGAAGTCCGCCGAGAAGAAAACAGGAAGAAAGTAATGTTGGGCAACCCACAACCATCTTCAAACCTAGATGGATTTGTTTTTGCTACTCATAGTTCATGGCCTCCAACATCCATATACAAACATCAACCATGAAAGGGGTGGACTTGGTGTGACCATTGCTCTAGACCTAGTCATACAAAAGAGACTTGTTGGAAGCTACATGGCAAACCAGTAGACTGGAAGCCAACCAAACCAGTCAAAGACAACCGTGCAAACTCAGCAAGTGTTACTGAAGGACGACAAGGCACAACTAAGTCCAGTCCATTCACTAAGGAACAACTAGATATGTTAAAACTACTACTGAATAACAACCCTTCACATCACTCTACCACTGCAGATGCGATTAGTTTGCATACAAACTTAGGTAAACTGCCCTCAAAACAATGGATTGTTGACTTAGGGGCATCAAATCATATGACAGGAGATAAGACACTTCTCTTTGACTATCAACAGTGTTCCTCTAATCTCAAGGTGAAGATTGCCGATGGTTCTTTATCTAAAGTGATTGGAACTGGATCAGTTCAATTATTACCTAGAATTATTCTCAAATCTGTGTTTCATGTTCCAAATCTTGATTGCAATCTCGTTTCAATCAGTAAATTGACTCATAACAACCACTGCTTAACAGTTTTTTCCCCAAATGTGTGTTTTTCAAGAGTTGGGTTTGAATAGGAGGATTGACAATGCTAAGATGCATTCTGGACTATACTTCTTAAAGCTAATCAAATCCCTAGTTGCTGCTACAAGTCGCTCTACCCGTCAATATGATACTACTCTTTTTCATTCAAATCCTAGTGTCAATAAAGATAGTGAAATTATGATGTGGCACTATCGATTAGAACATCCAAATTTCTTACACCTAAGAAAGTTATTTCCTAATTTGTTTATTGATAAAAATCCAAAATCTTTCAATTGTGAGATATGCCAACTTGCAAAACATACTTAATCTGTCTATCCAGGGATTCCCTACCACCCATCAAAACCTTTTGCACTTGTTCATAGTGATATATGGGGCCCTTCAAGGGTTAAAAACATTAATGGAGCACGATGGTTTGTCACCTTTGTTGATGACCACACAAGACTTACGTGGGTATTCCTTATGAAAGAAAAATCTGAACTTGCAAGAATATTCCAAACTTTCAACTCTATGATTCAGAATCAATTTGGTACAAATATCAATATATTAAAGTCTAACAATGCTAGGGAATATTTTTTATCTATCCTAGGAAAGTACTTGTCTAAACAAGGGATAGTCCAAGTGAGTTTATGTGTCAACACCCCACAGCAAAATGGGGTAGTAGAGGGGAAAAATAGACAACTATTGGAAGTGGCTTGCGCCATTATCTTCTCAACCACCGTACCACAATACCTATGGGGAAAGTTGTTCTTACTTCAGCACATCTCATAAATCGTTTACCATCTCGTGTCCTTCAGTTTAAAACACCTTGTTATGTTCTTATTAATTCTTTCCCTCATGCTCAATTCCTATTTTTAAATCTACCTCCAAAGGTATTTGGATGCTCCGCATTTGTTCATGTCTATTCCCAAAGTAGAAGCAAACTTGATCCACGATCCACAAAATGTGTTTTCATTGGTTACTCAGCAAACAAAAAGGGGTATAAATGTTTTTGTCCCATTACTCAAAAAGTATTTGAAACCATGGAAGTCACAATCTTTGAAAACAGTCCATATTATTCCAAGCTTGAAATTCAGGGGGAGAACACAATAGACTTTCAGCTTTGGTGTTGGGATTCCATACTTGAACACAATTTTAAGTCTATTCCCAGTCAACCTATTTCTCAAAATCAACCCTTAAGTCTAGCTTGTGACTCTATTCCTTCTACACCCGATCAACCATCTTTACCCACATGCTCTAACCAACCAATACCTCAATCTACAAATAAAGAGCTTCTAGTTTATTCATGAAAGAACAAGCAAACTCAAGGGGAGGTTGAACCCAATACACATCTCACACCTGTCCAAGATTCTGAAATGGATCCGACAACTGCAGAAACTCATACAGGTGGGAAGAATGATCAAGAGCAAGAAGAGATTCCAACAGAAGGAAACTTAGAGCTACCCATTGCTCTAAGAAAAGGTACTCAAACATGTATTCAACATCCAATTAAATATTTTCTCTCCTATGCAAATATGTCAGGGACCGACAAGGTATTACTATCAAGAATGGATGAAATTCAAACTCGAGTAAGCATCTAAGAGGCTCTTAGTCACCCAGGATGGAAACAAGCAATTCAAGAGGATATTAGTGCTTTGGAGAAAAATAGTACATGGATTATTACTGATCTTCCATCAGGAAAGAAAGTAGTGAGCTGCAAATGAATATTCGCTGTGAAGTATAAGGCAAATGGAAACATTGAGAGGTTTAAGGCGTGGCTGGTTGCTAGGGACTTCCCACACTCCTATGGAATTGACTATCAAGAGACATTTGCTCCGATTGCAAAACTCAATACCATCAGGATACTTCTATCGTTGGTTGCAAATCTAGAGTGGTCTCTTCATCAACTAGACATAAAAAATGCATTCTTAAATGGGAACCTTGGAGAAGAGCTTTACATGGAGATTCCATCTGGAATTCAAGAGAGGTATGACAGTAGAAAGGTGTGTAAGCTATTGAAGTCTCTGTATGGACTAAAACAGTAACCAAGAGCATGGTTTGGTCGGTTCTCAAAGTCAGTAAAAGGACACGGCTTTACCCAGTGCCAAGCTGATCACACAACGTTTGTCAAACGATCATTATCAAATAAGTTGACAGTTCTTATTGTCTATGTAGATGATATCATTCTAACTGGAGATGATATGGACGAAATAGCAAGGATCAAACAGGCCTTAGCTAAAGAATTTGAGGCAAAAGATCTTGGTCCTCTTTGGTATTTTCTACGAATGGAAGTTGCTCAATCAAGGGAAGGTATATTTGTGTTACAACACAAGTACATCTTAGATACTAAAGGAAACCGGTATGCTTGGCTGTGGACTAGCAAGTACTCCAATGGACTACAAGAAAAAGTTTGGACGGGAAGAAGGTGGAGTTCCAGTAGAAAAGGGGAGATAGCAACGTTTGGTTGGAAAACTCACTTACCTCTCTCACACTAGGCCAGACATTGGTTTTGCAGTGAGCACAGTGAGTCAATTCATGAATATGGAGGTGGTATATCAAGTTCTCAGTATCTCAAAAGGACTCCTGGAAAGGGGATGCTATTTAGAAAAACTGACTGATGTAACTCTATACTGTGATGCAGACTGGGCAGGAAGTTAGATAGATAACAGATCAACCACCGGTTATTGCTCCTTTGTATGGGGAAACCTTGTAACGTGGCGAAGTAAAAAGCAGTCAGTTGTCTCCAGGAGCAGTGCTGAATCAGAATTAAGAGCACTTGCAGTTACTATTTGTGAAGGAATATGGATTAGGCGAATAATGACTGAATTAGGTATGGATTTTGGAGAGAATGTGAAGCTCAAATGTGATAACCAAGCAGCTATCAATATGGCAAAGGATCCAGTCCATCATGATCGAACCAAACATGTGAAAATTGATAGACATTTCATTGCAGAGAAGAGAGAGAATTCTGAAGTACAAATGACATACACTCCCACTCAGGAGCAGTGTGCAAATATTCTCACAAAAGCTCTTCAAGGACCTAACTTTGAGAGATTGTGTAGCAAGTTGGGTATGTATAATATCTACAACCCAACTTGAGGGGGAGTATCGAATATTTAGTTCCTCAAAGTTAGGAGTTAGGTAGATATTTTAATTCCTGTTTTTTAGGAGGCAGAATATCTTTCAGTTGTGTAGATGTATATAAATAGAACATATACTCTCTTAGAAGATATATAGAATATTATTCTCTCAAAATTCTACAGAATTTAATATCTTTGATAAGTAATAGTTATCTTTTGGTAGGGAGTTATTTAGGAAAGATTGAACGGATCTTAAATAGACATTAGCTGATTATTTTAATTAGTTAAAGGGTTAGGCACTTGAGGGTGCATTGCATATAGATAAGGTCTTATGACTTAATTAATAATACAATTTGGGAATAAATCGAAAGATTAATTCTCTAGCCTCCCTCTTCTCTTCCTACTGTTGTTGACCAACACCCATCCCCCCCTCCCTTGCTACTACTAGAGGTGACAAACAGGTTATATGGGTCGAGTTTGGATTGGATCATTTTAAGTTGGATTAAATATTAGATTTACTATATGATTGGGTCAGGTGGGTTGGACCTGTCTTGGGTTTAGGTTTATATAGGGTTGTGATTATATAAGCTGGGTCAGATCAAGTAAATGTCAAGTCATGGTTTGACCCATCACATTTTTTCAAATACAAGTTTAATTCAAGTCTATAGACTCTAGATTAGATCAAATTTTCAGTGAATTTGACTCAAGTGTACAGATTGAGGGAAGAATCTGATTTGGGTCAGGATAATTCAAATTAACATTAGTTCTTATTAATTCATTATAATAAATAAGTTAACTTTTATAATTTGTTATTATTGTTATGACTACTACAATAATTATTATCATAATATATGTAATATTAATAACAAATTATTATCATAACATATGTAATATTAATCATAAATTATTATTATTACAATTATTATTATAAATATAGTTACGACTATTATTATAAATATGATTATAGTTATGACTATTATTACAAATATAAATAATACTATTTTTATGAGTGTTATAATAATTAAAATTATCATATTAGTTATTGTAGTAATTATTGTCATTATTATAAATAATAACTATATTTGTTATTATTATTATTAAAAATACAAAATTTATTATGGTAAGTAAATTATTATCTTTGTTGATCAAATTTAACTTTAGCCTAGGTCAATTTTGGGTTTATATCTAGGTATGACTTTCGATTAGGTTTGGGTCATATCATTTTGCCTGCAAGTCATTTTTAGGTTTATGTGCAGGTACAAACCAGATTTGGGTTGGGTTGGGTTCTTTCAAATTGGGTTATTCCATGTTGGGTCAATTTGGGTGGTTAGCTAATTTTAGGCTAGTTTTTGGGTCAATTTTGGGTTATCTCTGGTTTAAATTTCCAAGTCCAAATCTAGTTCTAATTACTTGTGTCGGATTAACATTGTTATGCCTAACTGCTGCTAGCCTGCACCTCCCATTACCACCACCCCTAGTCTACTACACAATTACCCTAACGCTATGGGTTACAAAAGAAAACAACAATGGAAGCGATTTAACAAGAACAAGAAACACAAGATTCATCCAACAACCCATTTTGATTTATCAATTAGGATGACCCTAGTGCGGCTAGATCCTCAACTTCTAATCCTAACGGAAACCCTCTTTAGCACATCCATATCTAACTCAATAACCTCACACTATCAACCCATACCGGAGATCTTCGACCATTCATACATACACATCATCTACATCAATTACTCATATTCATCCTATACATAACCAAACCTTAACCCTAATTATGGTTCACAATGGCAATATGTACTCATGTATAAAGAAAAAGGCTCGTGAGATTATCTAGGATTCAAAGATGCAGTTCCATGGTTCACCATGTGGTACTGAACACAAATAAAACAAGGAACTATATAGATGAAAAAGGAAAAAAGGAACATAAACTACTCACAAATTGTTTGGATCCAATATTGTTTTTATTTGCTATAGTCTCGATATTTGACCAAGCATCAATGTCAGGAAGTCCTAATCCAGCCTGCAGAATAAATTAAAAAGGCAGAGTAAGCATGTTGACAACAAATCAAAATGTCATCAGTAATAGGAGCATGAACTTACCATGTGAGATGCCGCTATAATTAGCTGTGTCATGACAAGAGTGGCATAATTGGATGATCTGTACATCATATACAAATAATTAGGAAACACAATGAAACCAGAAGCACAAGGGCATGCTGTTTTAATGTTCCAGATTTCCTGGTACAAGGTTCTCCATTAGTGTGACACGGTAGAAATGAAGGGACACTTGACAAATGAAGAGGCCAAATTGATGATAGATGTGGGAAGAAATAAGGGAAAGGTTTGATGAATCCAAGAAGTATGGTCTCCTGTCCATCTTTCTTAAGAGACTACAGCAAACAGAACAAAAGACTCAGAAAATTTGTCATTATATTGCTGTTTATTAAGGAACCTATAAATTTGATGCCCTATTGGACTATCCTCAAAAATGTTGCAACTATAGCATAGACATTGAGTAACTGCTTAACAACAGGGAGTAAAAATGGATGGAGCAAAGACACATACTTGTTAGAGGACTGGTCCATGAGATGTTCAAAATATGCTTCCCAGAACCTGCAATATCATCATCAGATACATAGTCGGTGAAACCGCACAATTGAAAAAGAATACAACTAAAAATCAACCACTTCTTGTGACAATAACACTAATGATAGGTTATGTTCATATATGATATTCATCCATGTCGAAGTTCTGATTCAACTATGTATATTATTGAATACTGGTTATATGTATATTATTACTCCCTTTCAACTGATCTCCCTCAAAAAGAATAACCAGAACCCCGAATTCATATATATATATAAATGAAAGAAGAAAAAGAATCTTGTTGACAAACTTCAAGATGGGAACATAAGCAATACTTTACATATACTTTTGTTTCAGTAGTGTTTATAGAATTCATTGTATGAAAGAATGAAAAGTCTTAACATATTTGAGTATAATTGTTTTTGTTTAAGTGTAAATTTAATTTTGTAAAATTGCATTGCATTTATCCCATTAATATTTTGGAAAAAGTTCAAAAATAATCATCACTCATTATCACAATTTAATACAAAACATTTTCAAAGAAGTAAATAAATAAAGCACAAACCAAACAAATAGCAATAAGGCCCCTTTTTTTTCTCGCCAAAAGCCCCCTGAAAACTGGAGTCAGCCCTGACTGATTTTACCACATTACTGTGGAAAAAGGTCAAAAACTATCATTACTCAATACCACAATTTTATATAAAGCATTTTCAAAGAAATAAAAAAAAATAAAGCACAAACCAAATAAATGTTAATATAATCATTTCAAAGACATTTTCCAAAGGGGCCCAAATCCTTCAATATGCTAGATGGTTGCTTATGATAATTTACGATTCATCACTCAGTTGCAAGTACGACCATTGAAAATGGCATGACTGTAGTCACCTAGGACAAGAACGTCAAAGTGTTATACATAAAGTCGTTTACCAAATGTCTCATATCCCCAAAACATTTCAGGGACTAAAATGCTGATCTCTTGCCTTATAATGTTTAAGCCAACTTAAAAGAAGATATTCAACAAAGAACAGCCAGGGAGGATGAGGAGAAACAGAAAAAACCCCAAGCAACAAGCTCATCTACTGAACAATTGAAGCTTGGCCACTACTTGTCGCATGATGCCGCTCTTCTATCATTCCTTGCTTGTTGTCACTTAGGAGACCTCTTATCTCTGGTCCCTATCAGTGATATGATTCCCATGTCTTTCTTTCTTACTCAATTTTCTCAGAGTATTTTTGTAAAGTCTCTCTCTTTCACCTTATGCTTCCCCTCTTTCTTTCTCGATTTCTCCTGACTACTTCCCCTATCTCTTTTTCACGGAAGAAGCTTACCTCAATTCTTACTTTGGCAGCACCGACTCAAATTACTTTCTTTCCCTTTTTACTTTGTTTTCCCTTTGTTTGTTAATTTAGAAATTTTCCCTCCCTCTTTACAAATGTTAATTCATCTCACTCCAATCAACAAAATTTTCTGTTTTTCTTTTTTTTCCTTTTATAGTTCCTATGATCCTTTTAACAGAAACTATTGACAATTAATACTACATTGTTAGAATGGTACAAGTAGCAGGATATCTAGATCACATACACAGTAATTTTTTCAAAATTATAATTGTCTGCATTTCTTATATCTTGTTTGGTATAGAATGAGATAGATGAGTGGGTTGCACCACTTAAGGAGTGGAAAAATGACTTGTTTGGTACAAAGAAAGTGAAAAGGCCACGAATAAGTTTCACTTCCCTCGAATCCTTTATTTGTTTTGCAAAGGAACTAATTACTTATTCAGTAAGTAGCAACTCCCTGCCTAATTTTACTTTTGTCACAGAAAAAATAAAGTAAAACAACTTCCCCTCATACTCCCTTCATATATAACAAACAAAAATATATGAGAAAATCAAATAAGTACTTCTTAGCAAATTAGCTCTCGAGAAGTTACACTTCCCATGTAATGTTATGGATACCAAACAAGGTCTTAGTTCTTGAATAAATTTTCATTTTTCAATTTTTTGCATCCCATTTTTGAGTCATCCTCCTTGTCTCCATGCAATCTTAGCCTCAAACTCAAGTTGAGTTATGTAATTAAGGATGCAGCATAGTATGTTATGAGCAGTTACACTGCTCATGTAATGTTATGGATACCAACCAAGGTCTTAATTTTTGAATAAATTGTCATTTTTCATTTTTTTGCAGCCAGATTTTTGAGTCGTCCTCCTTGTCTCCATGCAATCTTAGCCTCAAGTTGAGTTATGTAATTAAGGATGCAGCATAGTACGTTATGAGAAGTTACACTGCCCATGTAATGTTATGGATACCAAACCAGGTCTTAGTTTTTGAATAAATTGTCATTTTTCAATTGTCTGCATCTAGATTTTTGAGTCGTCCTCCTTGTCTTCATGCAATTTTAGCCTCAAGTTGAGTTATGTAATTAAGGATGCGGCATACTATTTAATGAGGAAGGTACTATTTTACACATAGTTTCGTACAGATTCATTTGTGATGCTCTTCTGAGTTGGGGTTTGATACATCAGGTCATAGTTATTTGTGAGTTAGGACACAGGAGTAGAGAAATAATATATACTACAATCTTTTTAAAATATGGAGACTATTAATGATATATTAATTTTAATAAAATCATTTCATATCGATAACAACATAATAGCTTCAACTATTGCACTTGAAGAAATAAATAATAAAAAATGCCACTAAAAGAAACAAAATAACTGCTAAGAGTTTCTAAAACATGAAATGAAAATGCATAAATTAAACTGAAATTCTTTTCTGTTGAGCTGTAAACTTCCATGATTACTGTTCTAAAATCCAGCTTTTAATTTTATTGGAATCTTTTCTTTTTTTTCTCTACCAGCTCCATCATCAAAATCATCTTGCAAAGCCTGCCATCTTATTTCTTCTTAGTCATTTCCTCTCCAATTTTTTACAAAATGATGATCTAGGTGATATCACACTTCCTAAGAGGCCCATTTTCACATTTTCATGCAAAGCTTGATTATAGACGAATGTTTTAATGGATGACAATCTATCGGTGGTGCACTGGTGTTCTGTAGTAAATTTGATGGCTATGAAGGGTTGCTAGTTGGGGACAACAATCTGAACATACAATCTCACACAACTGGTAAGAGATGTTACTTGATCTGTAATATCACACGGTTCAGAAGTTCCTATCAGAGTTCATCATAGTTAGATCTGTTACCAAATGCATCCAATAGAACCACTAGCTTGGAAATGGATTGCAGAAGATTAGATAATCGGAATGGCTTGATATAATGCATAGCATAAATGAAACCTATTTGTTTGTCACCCAATTGTCACTGAACAGGAGAGTACCAGTTGAATAATCTGGGTCTAACAAAATTGTACCTACTAGAAAGGATAACAAAAATGAAAGCAAAAATAAAGCTGGCCTTTACTTTGAGGGTGGGGTATCACAAGGCATATATACAAATGCACACTAAAAAGATTTTATGGAGAAGAAAAAAAAGCAACAGACATATTATAATCATAAGTTGATACTTTACACTGAAAATAAATACAAATGTTGATAAACATACCGCAGCTCCTCCCAGATGGAAAGAGAAAGAAGGTGACGCTGTACATAGTCTGAGACATTATTGACATCTTTTTTATACATTTTGGCTGACACTTCAAGAGCGTCTCTAATGGTGGACAGGTCATTTCGGGATGTTGCACGATTAATTGCAGTTTTCAACTGAGAATTTGAGAATATCAAGTAGAATTTAGTAGGAAAACAAAATACGAGTGACAGGTGATGTAAAGTAATCAATTTTATGCTTACAACCACACATGAAGCATGATGGCAATCAAAACAGCCAATATTATCTTATCCCTTGTGAGCCCCAATAGTCAAAAGTATTTTGTGAAACTGTTTCAGAGCTTTTACCCAAGTCACATCTAACTGTTTAAGATACTTGTGTTTCTAGTCTTATCCTAGTTTTAACACTGTTGAATTCAGCCATGTTGAAGAGGAAATACTTGTAAAAGGGTGGATGTTTAACTTCACTGCCTTTTAAAACTTGGAAATTTTGTCCCATTATATATATTAGCTCAAGTCATGGAAATCTAAGCAAAGGTACCAGTTCTTTGACAGCAATAAACTGTTCATCTGTCAGCTGACAGGTCCATCCCTGTATTCAAAAGAAGTTATTAGCAATCATTAGAGAAACAATATGAATGAAATGTATGCCAAATGTTCACAGCTACATACAGTATGTATGTGTTCTCTAATGCATTCAACAAACCCACTACCACCAATCCCTTCGGCATCAGATTCAATTAGAGCTGCAAAGACAATACAAGCATACTCATTATCAAAGATCAAATAACCATTCCAAAAATATAACCCCTAAACAATTAGAGCAGGACAATATAAGAATACCAAGAATTGTGCCATATTCAAATGATGACAATGGATCGTCAGTTGGCCCCAGCTTCAACAAGCGAAGCCACAGTCCCTGCTCAACAAAGCACATAACATGTCTTTAGAACTAAATCTGGGGTGCTAGTAAACTACAATATGTGAAACACCAATCACAGTCATTATTGCATGCAACATAAAGAGGAAGGTATGGATCCAAAACAATTCTAGCATTTTGTAGCCATTGCCACTTTTACATCAAATATAATTGTCCGCCATGCTTATAATATTGGCCCTTCAACATATAAATTCTACTCTATGATTGAGGAATTCAAAATTTTCAAACACACTTGCTTAGAAACCGGGAACCTGATATCTTTCTTCAGCCAACACAATGAGACAACAATCATAGAAGTCAGACCAGAATACAGTGGCCTAATACATACTGATAAAGAATGGCAAAATTAAACTCAATTATTGGCTTCAGAGGCATCTAAAAATTCATCGTCAGACTATATCAATTGACACTTGCTATTTGCTTAGGTTGGACTCTTTAACTGCCAGGAAATTGAAGTGCATCAATCCGGGCTTTGTGAATAAAAGTTGATGCACTATTGATGATGAAATAAATTAACTTTGTTAGATATTCACAAGCCATTTCATGTGATGCTCATGTTTTTATGTAGATTTTGAAGGACGATAGGCCAAGTATATGGAAACTTGATGAAATATGCAGGGTCAGAAAAACAAGAGAGAAATGAACTAGAGTAACCACAGCATCTAGGTTTTGGTGACTGTGATGTCAAAAACCATTCCATTGCTTGGGAAGTGGCAATGAATGCTTCTCGAGGAACAAATGTCTGCTGACTTACACAATTATGTTGAAGGCATGAATATAACGGGTATATCATCAAAATTGACAACCATACTTGAAAGCTTTTGGTTGCTGCAACTATCAACATCCAAAACTGTATTTCTCATGACAGATACGCTTTTATGATACTTCATCCAATGTATTCCGAAGTGAGAGCAACATATAGGTAAACAGTTTAATTGAACTGTACCACAAAATAACCAGCAAAATAATAATGGAAGATATTGCACTTTACCTGCAACTTCACTTTTATGTCCAAAACCATGCGATCCCGCTCCGCCTGTGAGAAAATACCAAACATGACCAAGAAGAAATAGATACATTCTCATAAATTCAATATGGAAGTGGAAAAAGAGAACTTACAGCCCTCTCTCTTGGACTAAGACTTTCTCCTGGATCAATTGCAGGCTTTCCAGAGTGATCAAGCGCTCCACTCACAGATGCAAGAATCTGTTTTCTCTTTTCTTCTTGCTCGTCTGTTCTGACATTTGAAGGAAACCTATCATAGGTGTACTTTGCCCCAGACCCTAACAGAAGAAAGACAAACACCCTTAAGTATCTATCTCTCAGCTATACATATTTAGACATCACATTAAAAAGAATTTAGCCAACAAGTTTGTATTTCAGCTACATCATTGTTCTCAGAAAGTATGACCAACAAAAGTACAATCACCTGATATGCCGTCACCAGATTCTGATATGGTTACAATTTCAGGCTCTGCAAGAAGGGAGGGCAGTATGGAAAGAGGATTCTGACCCCTTCCCATTGCATCTTGCAATTTGTCAAGAAGATTGCTACCATTTTCTTCAGAGCCAATGCCTCTCTCAAGATAGTCCAAGAAACCTTGAGTATCTAAAAATTGTGTCAGCTACAGCAAAAGAAAGTTCTGAGTATCAGTGCAAGGGACTGAAAATGTCAAAAATAACAATTCTTTAAAACTAAAATAAAACTACTCAAGGAGAATGGACTGCTAACACAAGAACTTGCTACAAAACATAATGTATGAGAAAAATCTTCAAGTACACCACAATGGGGAACATCTTCACGGAAACTCAATAGCTTTCACACAAATATGAACAGAATCAAACAAGAAAACAATTTCATTGCTTATTTATGGGTATATGCATTAGGTTGTCTTCTGGAAAAATTCTTACTAAATAAGAAAAATTGTAGTCAATTTGTTATGTTTATGCTTTCTAATCCTAAGGGATAGCTTGTCCCCGTGGACATTCTCTCTCATTCCACTGAATTTACTTTTCTGTTTAAAAATTGATCCTCAAATTATAAGGTCTCACTTGGGAGAGTAAGACTTGGTCTGGCTTGACTGATTACTGATTCTCAAGAATTACATTTCAGCACAAATTCAGGAAGTAGACTACATATCCAAAGACGCATACATTACAAACTCACTCAGCTAAGAATGCACGATAACAGGTCTCAGGACCTGAATTTCAGCATAACTAAATATAGACTGCAGGTTATATTGAATTACGAAAGAGAATATGAGACAAAAAGCTATTAGTACAAGAACCAAAATATTGATCTTGAGACCAATTGTTTAACATTACACACTAAATTAGACTGTCCAAGGGAGCAAAATAAAATCATGACTCAAATGGCAGTATGGAAGAGTAGGAAGATCTATTCTTCAATTACTTACGCTAGCATCTGACATGCCATTAATGACACAGAGAATATGGTAGAATCAACAGATATTTAGCTCATTCTTCATACTAGCCATAAGTAAAGGTGACCAAAACTAGCTGGCAAAAATAATTAGTCAGACAAAGTTATTGGGCGATCCCTAGTTGAGACATCATGTTTTTATGTTCCTATTGAGGCAAAAAAGTTATCGACTTTTCCATTAGGGAACTTTACCAGTTTTTGAAAAATCTGGTAACAAATGAGAACACACAAGTCACATAAATTTCATTGTTTAAAAATATATAAACAAATAAAATGAAGTGGAAATGATCAGCATTCACAAAAAATTTGCCACTAAGCTCCATATCATAAAAAGTCAGTTTGTGGGAACAAACTTGCCAATATGGCTCCAACCAGTTTCCTCCATCTTCTCTGCATCTTTCAAGTTGCATCTCAGTCATCATATGTATCCTTCTGTCTTTATTAAATCCTCCCCAATTTCCACCTCAGTCAATCAATCAAACAACCATTATAATGTCAAAGGCAAACCTTAAAAATTCCTTCAAGCCTTACAAACTTGTGGAAACCTTATTATGCCTCTTTCATTCAGTCTTCATCTCTATATCCTATTTTTTCTTCCTTAGTATTCTTCATTATTCACCCATAATATCCCCATCTTCAATTTGTAATCAGTTCGCAACTCCCTTCACTCAACTTCTGTGTGAAAAACCCTTCAAACAGGACAATGATGTGGGAGCAAAACATGAAATTGCAGCTTAAGGCTTTCTTAGAGAAACATATGGTTAAATTTTGGATTCTTCGACTTTTGTGGGGTTGTTAATGAATTTTTCCTGGCAACATCCTGTCTTGTAGGTTGTATGTGGTTGAAGCATCGATCTTTCTTTGGATCATATTTTGACATCCCATGTTCATAGGATGTAGCATTGATGGTTATCATGTAAAGCATCAATATAATGAACCATCACAAGGGAAGTAAAGAGAGCCACATAGCTCCCTCGCAACGATAGTAATTTTTGGAGTTCAAACAAGGGTGAGAAATCAAAGACACGAAAAATGAAGTCTTACAGTTTTTTGGGGGCATAATGTGAGATTTCATATTGAAGGAAAGAATAAAAGGACAAATTTAGGGTTGTGATGCATTCTATGTGCCTCCTCACCGTAGGACTCGTAGTCTAAGCCCAAATTATAGGAGAGGAGGTTCATGTCCATGTGGAGACACATCCTTCTATAGGTCCCCACAAAGCAAGAAGATAGAATAGAACCAGTTAGAATATTAGCAGATTTTATTTTGATTTGATATTATTTTAATATTATTATCTTTGTTATTTTATTCTAGTATGAGAGGTTTTGGTAATAGTTTTGCCTATATACACGGCCTTAGCTTGTAATTTGAATTTCAAATTTCTTTTGATAAGAATTTAAGTGCTGATTTATGTAAAAACCTAAGGCTAATAGTTTATCCCTATATCAATTTGGTATCAAAGCCCAAACTTGATCCCAAGCATCAATTTGACATTTCGAAAAAGGATATCTAAATTTTGCTTATGAAAAGGGTGAGCAGAAACCCTAGCCATCCACAAAACCCAAAGCCACAATCTTCATCCTGCAACCGCACCACCATGAGTCATTGCTACCCTTTGTTCATCAAGCCTTCAAACCCCCAAAGCCGAAAAGCAACAAGGCGTTGCACAGTCTCTATTGCGGAACTTTGCAAGTTGTTCTCACCACCATTCAAGCCATCCACCATAATTTCCTTGATTTCTGGTTGTTTGCTTGTTGTCACCCACAAGGGATGATTGTAATCATGCTCAACCACTGCTCCCTACTTTAACCGATGATTTTGAGCCTCGTTCTTTTAATTTTAGTTTAATTGAGGAAAAAACAAAAGAGATCTAGTCAGAAAAACAAAAATATTTGACAAAAAAAATATATTGTTTGTATTTTTCTTTTCTGTTATTGTTTGTCTAGAAGAATTCCAAGGTTTACAACTTAAGGTTGAGAAATTAGTTGAAGCTTACAACACTACTAATGCTCGACCTGACAAACTAGAGGCTACAATTGCTGATTTGGCTAAGTAGAAGAAAATCCATTCGCTTACTCCTTCCCCTTCTGCTCATCCTGCCACAATTTTCCCTCCTAATTATGGTGTGAAGATTGATCTTCCTAGTTTTGATGGAAAAGAGAACCCAAATATATTGTTCGAGTGGTTTAATATGGTTGAGAATATTTATGTCTATCGCAAGGTCCAAGATGAGGAAAAGACTCTTGAGCATTCTACGTGTTTCACTAAATATGCCCATATATGGTAGAACAATCTAAATAATCAACACATATTTCACAAGCTTGATCTGGTTATCAATTAGAGTCAACTAAGACAGCTGATTGTTGATAAATTCATCCTTATCAACTCTGATCAAGAACTATATTCCACAAATTTTATCAGCTGTCTATGGAGGGTTGAGATGTTGAGGCATACACCCAGAAGTATCAAAAACTTGCTACAAGGTGCGCTTTTGAAGAGAATCCAAGGTTATCAGATACATTCGAGACATTCATGAAGACAATCTATTCAAGCCTAGTTAACCATGCAAGAAGGCTCACTATTGGCAACAGTCTTTCAAAATGTCATATGGTCAGTCCACTAGTCCACTTAAGCCCTCCCCCAAGTTAAATGGCTCTAAGTCAATGAAATGCAATTGTTATTCCATGTTAATTCAAATTTCGAGGTTGAACTTTTCTCTAGATTTTATTTGATCACCGTATGTGAGGCTTTGGTAATAGCCTGGCCTATATATCAGACTTAGGTTGTGCTTTGAATTTCAGATTTGATTTAATAAGAATTTGAATAAATTACTTATGTGAGAAACCAAGGCTAAGAGTTAAATCCCTAAATCAGGTTTTTATGTAAGTGATAAAATTTATTTGCTCATGGCAGCTGTAACTTAGAATCTAAAAATTTCATGCTTATTTTTCATTCCTGCTTGTTCTTCCCTGTGTTTGCAGTGTTTTGTGTTCATTTTTTGGGTTCTTTTAAGATTAGGCTGGCATGTCTTTGGGGCTGACATATCAGCTGATCTTCTCTGCTCTTGGACTGTTGGACAGGCAACTAAGTGGAAAATATTAAGTTATTTTGTAAATTTTGCCAATATGTCAGAATATTACATTTGATAATAATAATAATATGTGAATATCTGGTGGCATGGGAGGTCAGGTGCAACCAAATTTGCCAAAGCCATGCCGTTTGAAGAAATTGACTATTTTTATACCTCGACCTAGGGAAATAAAAACAATATTTCTAAAATAGGAAAAGCACAATAACTTTATGCCTGACCAGTTAATTTTGCCAAACCTTGCTAAATAAATAATTAGATTTTATCGCCAGTACAGGTTTGATTACAGTGCTATAACTTCTATGCTAGTTAGTACATCAGCAGTAGCTCACTTAGAAAAGAAAGAATCATGACACAGACCCATGCTGTGAACAACATAAAAAACAAGTGTCAGAATGGGCATTAAGAGTGTGTTTATACTTATGTTTAGACATCATGGAACAAAAAATTAATGGCACAACAAAAAAAATGATAATTAATACTGACCATGGGATCAAGTGGTTGATTAGTTGACCGAGAACGTTTCTTCAAAAAAGCTTGGTTGTTGAAGACTTGGGTTGCAGTATTTTCCTGACAGCACCAAGTGATATTATCATATCAAATGTATCAGTTCAAACAAAATTCACGGTCAAGAACATGGCACCTATTCACAAGAAGCTGAAAGTAACTGATAGTATATCAGGGCAACATACAATAAAATTACGGTACCCAGATAAAAGTGATGCAAAGAACCTCAGGAATGTAAGCCTGCATACATATGTAAGAACTTTTATCAGTTTTCAGATCAAATGGCATCAGCAACTTCGATGCATCCCACAATTCCAAAAAGCAGATGTAACAAAGCATCATTAGGCAAGTTTGATTAGGGCATATACGACTTACAGCTGAAAAGTTGAACTGTATGTATTTTTTAAAAAAAAATAAGTAATTAAAAATAATTACAGCATGGGCAGAGGGGGCTTCACTGCACCAACAGCAAAATGCTACCTCCTTTTAGAGCAAGAAAAGTATGATAAAGCAAATTATCCTGGAAAGAAAACCTATCAGTAGATCAGAAATAAGCAGCATTCATAAAGAATTCAAGGTTTCCATAGATCCAATCATTTATTTGTAATTGAATATGTTCTTGTTATTAAGAAAAAATTCTATTAAGACTTTGCATGCAATATCGTTATGTTGGTAGTTAAGACATGTAGTTCTCTGTCTTCAAGTTTGATTCAGGTAATCTGAATCAGTATCAATGATATAGCTACAAATTGATAAAGAGTTCACATTTTGAAATACCATAATTAACTGTCACATTGATGCAAAGTTAGCATTTTTAAGAAGGACCAAAGGTAAGCCCTTGCTTGGCATAGAGTTTGATCCTCCAAACGCCAAGTTCAGCAGCCCTTTCCAAATACCATGTTGTTTGGTAAAATTAAGCAGTCATTAATGAGAGCTTTGATCATGTGTTTCGGAAGTGTAAAACGCTTAAGCTGGACAGCTCCAAAAACGAGCTTTCCATAAAATGATTGAGGAAAAACTATGGCCAGACCAATTTACCCTTCTCCAGCATCAATCCTTACCCTTTTATTCTTACCAAATCATCAACAATGGCAGTAGCAGCGGACAAACAGCAACAGAAACAGAGCAGCAGCAACAACAAAAATACCAAACAGTAGCAATCAAGTTCCTTTATCCTTCATTTCTCATCAATATTTTCATGCTCTAGATTTTTCTCTTTCTCTAGATTTATCTCTTCAATTTTTGTTGCATAATAGGAGAAGTTGTATAAGAAGAGAAAGAGAAGATGAAAAGGATGAAAAAGATAACTGTGATGGGATAATGGGGTATTGACATTTTTATAGGCATTGTTCTACTTTTAATCCTCTTCCTGTTAGGCGTTAACTCCTGCCAACACCACATTATCCCCTCCCCTCTCAGCTCCCATTACTTTTACTGAATTTTATTTGTTTTTTTTTAAATACGCTTAAGTATCAAGTATATATTATAAATTTTTGCCTACCTATTTTAGTCAATTCATATGTCAACGGCTAAAACTTAACCAAACACATTTACATCAACAAAGCACCAACTTTTCCAAACATAGCCAAGAATAATTGCTATAGGAAGTTTCATCAAATCGTTTCCCATTAACCGCAAGATAAGATTTGTGGCAATTCATCAGACATTACAAAGCTTCCCCTTCTGCACACACAAAAGGATAAAACAAACAACAAAGAAACGAAATAAATTGTAGGGATATTGCACCATATACACAAAGGCAAAAGTACAACAATGGATCATAACTTCTTGCACCATATACCCTCACATTAATGAATTATTCCAACATATACCCTTCCATTAAAAAAAAGGCTAAACACTGTTTTAAAAAATCTGTTAGTCCCATTTTTCCCTTAAATTTCAAATATCCTCTTCTTTTTTTATTTCTCCCTCTTCATCTTCAACCTCAAGATATCTTCATCATCCTTCAACCAAATAACCACAAGAATCAAACATAACAAAATCAAGAAAATAAAATAAATTAATAAAAAGTATGACTCTTTACTTTTCTAAATTCCATATAACATTAAAGTACTTGAAACATTTTTAATTTAGGCACAAAATTAATGCTAGAAGCTTCAGATGCTTCATGTCCCCTTTTAATTCCCTTCCCTATGTTCTCTCCTCACCAATTTCTTTCCTAGCAAAGTTTTCTTCCTCCTTATTTGCCTTCTACTCTACCTTTTTCTAACTCCATTGATGATTTAACCTTATAAATTCTTTTGCTTCTGCAGCTCAATCGAGACCTATAAAGAACAAAAATTAACCAAAAATGTACAAATATAAATTTTTATTGCATCAAACTTATAGGCTTTTCACTGGTGACAAATGGTGAGCTCCATTGGGATCTTTAATGATGACAAAAGACGAGCTTCACTGGATTTCTAAACATATACATCAGCCAAGGTACATAATATTTGGGTTATTTGCTGATTAATTGTCCTTCATTTAGGCTGTTGGGTTCTTGAACTTGGAGCTTGATTTTGATGGCATCGATGATTAGGTTTGGGGATGGAATTGAAAGTAGAAGGTTAATTGGTTTTGCTAGTGAATATTGATGATTGTGTATGGGTAATGTGGGTTAGAAAACTTGATTTTGTTTTTTATTAAGTACTTTACAGATTTGTTGAAATTCGCCAATTTGCTTATGGAAGGAGGATGAAGGAAGGAGAGAAGGGGATGAAGTTCCAAGAGATTTAGAGATAATGAACAAAAGGGTTTGAAAGAAGATAAAAGAAATGTTTGTAATTTTTTTATTAGGGCATTCATAAAGATTCTTAGAATCGAAATTTTGAGATCGAATTATTGAATCAGATCGTGGATTGATATGAATAGCACAAAAATATGCCCCCAATACACATTCATGCTACAAAATTCCAATGTTGAAGCTAAAAAAATGCAAAAAAAATGGAAAAAAAAAAAAAAAACTCATTCTTGAGCTTTTTTGGTCAATAATTAAGATGTAGCAACTAAAGAGCAACGCAAATTATCAATTATATGCATACAAAAAATTTGGTATATGGGCCATGCATTAAAATAAATAAATAAATAACACCTCTACAAATGAAAATTCAAAGGATAATTAGGAATTCAATAGAAATTTTTAAATAAATTACACCTCAAAATTTAATTTTTTTCCCTCTAAATATAAAATTTTGATTATTTCATAAGTTTTTTTTTTTTGTCAAACAATCAACTTTGATTATTACCATAAGTTTCTTCCTTTCCATTGCATTGGCTCATGCTCAATATATAATATATACAAAACAATAAGAGTTGAGTTTTATAGTCAAAGAATAAATATAACAAGAATAAGAAAAATGGATTTCAAGGCAAATTGAAATAAAAATTATAATTGATATATGATAATTTTACCTAAAATCATAGAACATAAGCATCTTATATAAAATTGTAAGATCCTACCATAATTCTACTACTTTAAAATGATCATCATCACTAAGTAACTTTTGATCTTCAAATGCAAGATCTGGATTAGAGTTTAACAACTATAGTATTCACAGAATTTTTGGATAAAAAGTTTTATTTTATAACTTGAATTAATAATAATAATAATAATAATGGATATTCCTATGGTCAGGCAAGATGCACGTTAGACAACAAGCTCTTGTTTCTTGGGAATGGATCTATTTCCCTAAAAAGGAAAGTGGTCTTGGTTTACTTAACCTAGAAGTTTGGAATCGGTGTGCCTTAGATAAACTTCTTTAAAATATTGCTCTTAGGAAGGATTCATTATGGGTTAGATGGGCTCATGCAGTCTATCTCAAGCACAATATCAGCCAATATTTATTGGTTTTTGGGTCACCCGATATGCGAAACCAGTGATACGTGATAGTTTTAGAATTTCACATATTTATTGGCGATATATTAGCAATACCTGATATTTGCCAATATTTTACCAATATTTGCCCACGTGTACTCAGATTTGCTAATATTTGTTGTGAAAAAAAAAAATTTTTAAAATCATGTAGCAACAACAGCGACATAGTAAATATTAATCGCAACACCCTGATAACATACATTGCAATCACAACCACAGTTTTACTACTTGATGGGATTACAATCCCGTTATATACACTTCATGGATTTTTCAAAGAATCCTTATTTTGAGAACGGTGTTGCAGAGCTTTATGCAATATAAGACTGCAAAATGGTTATTTTTATTATAGTATCAAAACAGCTTATGAAGCTGAGACCGAGGCAAGAGAAACAAAGATGGTCCAAACTTGTGTGGCAGCCCTTCAACTTGTCAAGATACAGATTTCTTTTGTGGCTGGCCTTAAGAGACAGACTAATGACTAAAGCTAGACTTGTAGATATTAGCATTGGTGTGAATAATCGGTGTGTGTTTTATCGGCCACAAACTGAAACAGGAGAACACTTATTCATCCTCTTCCCTTACACGGTTAAAATCTAGAGGAAAATTAGACAAATGCTTGGAAGGCGGGATAGCTTTCAAGGTTGGCAGCAAGAGATCCAGACTTCGGTGACCAAGTTTAGACAAAGTGAAGAAGGTCCTAGGAGCTCTTTTTGTGTCCTTTAATGCAAATGTTTGGTATGAGAAAAATATGCGAATACTTGAGAATCGAAATAGAGCTTTTGCTAGTCATGTTTGGGCCATTGTCATGATTATAGTAAGAAGATTGCTACACCCACATTTTAAGGCTAAATTTTATAAGTGAGTTAGTATGGCCGACTATATGGTTTGATGTTTATGATTGGTTGTACTGCTCATTTTCGTAAGTAATAAAATTCCTACTCATCGAAAAATAAAACAACAATAATAATAATAATAAAAGGTCAATAAGAAATTCATACCAAGTAAAAATAAAAATAATTCCTCCATCCCACTTCAACATTTTAAGAATCATCAAAATTAAGAAAATGGTCAAATTAGCATTAACAACAGTAACACATTATTAGCTAATTCCTTATGAACATTATTATTAATGAACTTTTTTCATTAAAAATGTATAAAAATTGAATGGTGTATATAAAATGATAGTATATAAAAAACCTGAAAAAATTGAATAGTGTATAAATAGAAACCTTACAAACATATTGAAGCACTTTAACAAGGAATAACATGCAAATAAGTGGGATAGACGGAGTACAATATAAGGGATATTTTGGTTATTTTAGGTTAAAGTTCAATGGCACATAATCAAATTTAAAGGAAACTAGGATGGTAGGCTAAGGAGCGCATAACAATGGAAAGAAAATGCCTCTAGATATATGGTGTAATTTTCAAAGTATATGGTACAATATCTTCAAATTCAAAATAGAACCATCCAACATTAGAGAACCAATGAACATTACAATTACCATGTACAATAGAAATCACTCAAAAGTATTGTTTAAAGCAAGCTTCCATGAAAACAACCAATACGAAATGAAAACGCCACCTGAGTTGAAGGTCATGTTCCTCTCCCCATGGTTTGACACCAACTCCGGGGTATTGCTCTGTATTTTTTCTAAGTCCAGAGTATATTTGGTCAATGCCTGCGACATTTGGACACAATAATTTCATTATCTCATCACGCAAAAAACTTAATTCTGGCTCTGGTACAGAAGGTATCTCCTCTGATGTGGTTATACGATTATGCTCGAGGTCCACAACAACAACCTACATAAAGACAAAAGGTTATGCTTCCATATAAAATTATCTTAAGATGGAAATTGCAAATAGGATTCGTGATCAACCAAATTAAAAGAAACAAGCATATAGTCAAGAATTTTAAGTCTCATCATTAAGGGTGTTCAAATGGATTGTCATGGTTAACTCCAACCCATAATATCTTAACTCATATGATCTATGGTCTAACCTATGGCAGGTTGGAGTAAATGATTAATAATTTTTAATCCAACTTATCGTAACCCATGGATTAGACAAGTTAACTATGGGTTAATAAATAAACAGACTTATCACCACCTCTAGATGTGGCAATAGGATTAAATGGGTATAGACATTATTGGGTCTTAGTGGGGCAAGCTTGGGTAGAGTCAGGTTAAGGTTGGCTAAAGTTGGGTCAGATTAGGCCAGGGTTGAACAAAGCCGGGGTGGGGCCAAGCGGATTCGCTTTAGGGTAGGATAGAGTCCAGCAGAGTCGGTTGGATTGGAAAGGCATAAATAAAAACAGTCTGTCCGAGGCCCGGTTAAAATGTGGTTGAAGTGGTGGTGATTTCGGCATAGTAGAGATATTATTCACTAACCTACGACAATCAATAGCAACTGGTGGCTTAGGCGCTTAGCCCATATTAACCCATCTCATTTTGTAGCCCACCGTAGATTAACCCATGTAAACTTTTACAAAATACTAACCCAACCCATTGAACACCCCTACTCATTATTAACAACATGAAGATAAAACTCATAGTAACATATACTTATTGTTCTCTTGGTGTAACATAAACAGTTGATTGAGGGAGAATTTCCATTCCCTCACTAAAAGACTACCTCATTTGCCCTTGTTTAAATTGAACTATAAATTTCAGAAAAAAAAAAAAAAAAAAGAAGAAGAAGAAATAACTAGGAACGTTGATTGAAGAAGAATTTTGATTCATCTACCAAATGAATACCTAATTTTTCCTTGTTTCTTTTCCATAGTAAATTATATTTAGGAAAATGACAGAAGAAATCACAATCAAGAAACCTTTGCACATAAATCATGATAGGTTTTGAAAGACCTAGTAATCCCAAACAAAACCAAAGAAAGGACAAAAAAACAATGCATGATCTATTGATAATATAGGAACATGATCGCACAACTCCAATATTCACCAACAATGACAAATATTTATAATTAATCATTTAGCCAAAGAACTCTAAGGAGAAAAAAAAGCATAAAACTATGTAGAATATGTTTGAATTAACTAGCTAAAAAGGTAGGTGAAAGTTAAAAAGGTAGTCGAATACTACAACCTGAAAAGCTTCTCTCTGGTTGAGCTAAAAGCTAATTGACAATCTTCCCAAAAATAGCTTTTAAGCTAAAACAAACTTGTCATCTAAACCCTGATATAAGTTTTTCAGCTTTAATGAGCTTGTCATCTAAACAAATTGGTTAAACAAGCATTATCGGTGTCAAATAAGCTATAAGCTAGCTTAAGTGACCATCGAAACATGCAATTCTTTTGACCACCTTGATGGCAAAATCTCCTAGATGGAAGTAAATAATCCTTGAATGAAATGCAGCTTTCACCAGAGTCCACAAGAAAACCACATGATCCACTATCAAAGCTCTAAGGGGAAACTTGATCAAATCGATTTGATTTCTCCTACTTATCATTTCCAGCCTTCTCTTATAAGAATGATGGAACTTTCTTATAACTTCCAATTGTTGACAGCTTTCAATGTTTCCAATTTGATTGAAACATAGCAGAAAATACAATAAGACATTTGTGAATCTAAACAAAAAATGCCAGCAGTCAGCAGATAGTGATCAAAGCCATTGCCTTCCAGAACTAGTAACTAGGCAATTTTGACAGCACACTCTTGTCCTTGTCCGTAGTCTCGTTCCCACATTCAATTATACACATCATTCATCAGATTGCAAACAGTCATATCAGATCCTCTGCCTCAGAAGTTGAAAAATAACGTTTTTTCCATCTTGCAAAAGGGAAAACAGAATGGTTCTCGAAGATGTGCAGAAACAGCAACTGAACTATGGTTCTATTATCCCGTAATGCCGGGTTCCCACAATTATGAGAAGTGGGGTGCAGGGGAGGGTAGTCTGTTGTCACAATAATGAAATTGCAGAGACAAAGATGGTAGGATTCCTTCAAAACCACTTCCCCTCATAGGAGAGTTATCCTCTCAACCTTAACCAATAGTATCATCGAGGAGCATTTGGTAGTTAAAGTGTTCTTGCATCAGTACTTCATTTCAATGTGAGCCATTACTTATCTGGAGAAATTCAAAACTACTACTGCCTTTACTAAAAAGCATAAAGTCCAAAAAATTCAACATACATCATGTCATTTCATCAATTTCCTAATAACTTGGAAACATAGAAAAGCTAATAACTGCAAAGCAAAAGTCCAGGACCAGGCACAAGACCCCTCAGCATCTAGGCTGTAGCTTACAATATTAGTTATTCAACTGAATAAATCTTAACAAAGAACTGTAACAAGACCAAGTGAACAATCAGCTTAAATGAGGTAAAACTAATAACCGGAGAAAGGCACCAAATAGGCATACTGTAAACAAAGAAAACAGAGCATGGTAAGAAGGATCAACATGATGTAAAAACAGCTAAACTTACACCATCCATAGTGAGGCCAGTTGTATCAACACCTGAATGAAGGCCCATCATATAGGGGGTAGGAGCATCGATATAGTCTACTCCACTGAAAAATAGCAACGGAATGTAGACATGCTTCAGCAAAACAAACATGCAGAATGTTAGGTAAGGGAAAAGAAGAGTGAAGCAGAATAAGAAATATATTTTCCTTTTCTACAGGAATACTTTTCCCTTTCTAGAAGGAAATGATAGAAAGAATCCAATTCAACAGCTATATTAACTGCAAAATCCTCTTTAATGGACAACAATGACTCAAACCCCATCATATAGCCAGAGATCCCAAGGATCCACAACGACCAAAACATAGGCAGATATCTAAAACACCTTGAATAAATACACGAAGTAAAAGAGTCAAGAACAGTACCTGCCATCGAAATGGATAAATGAGATGGCAAATTGCCTCTGACACAAGCGTTAATAGAGAGTATCTGTGGCAATATAGGAAATTTGAGAAATTAATGCATGTAATGCATAATTGAATAACAGAATCACCCTAGTACCAAAAAAACCATTATATACAACTTGACCAAAAATATCTTCATTTCCAATATATCACCAAATCCAAAGCTCATAAATAAATCACAAAAGTATAAGATAATGGGAAAAAATTCACCACAAAAGATAATACTAAGAATGCTAAAATATCATCCTCTTTGTCCTACATATACAGAAGACATCTAGCGTCACTCAAGTCTGCCATGGATTCACTAATAATAAGTAAAAGCCACTTTTGCCTGACTAAGATAGTATGATTTACGTTGTCCAGAATAGATTTTACCAGCCACATGTTTGTCCAACTTTTCTCCATTAAACCAATTACATCATAACATTTTCATTCAACTCGCTTTCTGCAGCAACGCACACCATAAAATAGATATATAACCAACTTGTCCATGCATCCCATGTTTATATGATTCAGATGAGTCGTACAAGTTTGATAATTGATTTTCTGCCAACACTTCTATTTGGCAGCAATCTTTGTAACCAGATCTCAAATTCACCATAGATTTTCAAGAAAAGGACATTCTACTTAGAAATTCCAAGATAGATAAACTTACAGGACAAATTTGTCATAGATGAACTTATATATAATCTTTTCTACTCATAAGCTTTGTATTCATTTTTACACTTACACTGATGCATAAATTCCAATGTATTACACCAACTCACTGTATCAAATACGCCTATCAATACTTAAGCAAAATATTTTATCAATTAAATCCCACCAATCTCACCAATTTGGTTGCCCCTTCCCCCGTGCTCCCAACTCATTTTGCTACCAAAACCAATTTATCATAGTTTTGCTACTCATAAGCTTCCTTATAGCTTCATAAACAAATCTTCAACTACCCTTATATTAGCAATTGTTGATGCCATCCAGATAGTGGTGAGCCACAGTGGAGGGAATATTTTCTCTTATTCACCATTTAGGGGAGTGGATATTGACATGAAGGGGGCAACATTTTGGGAATGCTATGTTGATGCTGCCTTGAATTCCTTATTATCACAACCATTGACATCATCCATTTCTCTAAATAGTAGAATCTGTTCCTTTTCTTCCAGCTGTCTTCATTTTTACTGTGTCTTATCATACTGTCATCAGAGCACTAAACAATCTTGGAAGTAGATGGAACACAAGAAAGTCAAAGCAATTGAGGAGAGGTTGAGTTTAATGCAGTAAAAATGTAGGAAGGAGATAAAGGAGGTGCAAAGCCATACTAAAAAGCTGTCAGTATTGGAGGATTGAATGGAGGAGCTGGAAAAAGTGATGATGGATACAGGAGATAAGCTGGAACACCTCATCCCTGACGTTGAAAGCATTAGTTCACCAGTAAGAACAGGGAAGCAGGAAATCAAGAAAATTACCAGGGCAGCAGCAGCCAACACGCTGCGCAAATCCTACTGAGAACCTTTGGGTTAGCTACATCTTGAAACCCAAAACTGTTGCAGCAATGGGGATGACGGCTGCCAATGGTTCTGTAATAGTGAGGGTAAATCCTAAATCAAGAAATCTCTGCAATCCAGCTATCTGCACCTCTTCTGTTAAAGCAGATCCTAATTCTAGCAGGGTTTTGGGATCTGTAAGTTTTCCTTGATATTGAAGAAGATAATAAGCTTGTTCGTAAAAGATTGACCCTCGAATCAAGAATATTCCTACTGGATTCTGTATCTGTGCTTGAATCAAACCAATATCTGTGCATGAAGAGAGACAGGTGATGGACAGAGGAGAGAACCCCAGAATTAGCTATTTGCTACTTCTCCCAACTTGTCTATTACAAAGGACAGAGCTAGTTGATTACAACTTATGAAGCAAGTTAGGGTTTCTAGCAGATGGTCTAACACACCTTTGAAGACCTATGAAATTAAAATGCATATATAACTTAATAAACTATGGTCGACTTAAAATTGCATAAAACTAATGTCTGCCATTTACTAAAATTGGGTTATTGGCCCCAAGTGGGTCTGCGAGTGGGCCCGGCCCACAATCAAGAATCTCTCTGATGAATGATGTGCCCCATTAGAATTCACTCTTGCCCGATCTTTGCTGCAATGAGTCTTATACTGCAGAGTTGTGCTAGACCTTTCATCAAATACGCATATGTGAGGAAGAGTAACGCTAAGGCTGGTGGAGTGCATGAGTGATAGAAATTAATAGCAAGGTGAATCGTGTATGAGGGCTATGAGGACAGTTGAAGTCATTTGCATCACTATTTTTCTTTTATTATTTCCTTTATGTGTTTTTCCTTTATTGGCTATGTAAAGTTTGTTACTGCACCTGCTGAGTCGGCAAATCTGTTAGGCTAGGGAGGGGGTATCACCTGCTTATATGAGCATGAGAAGAGAGGAAAAGGGAGAAGGTCATTTGGAGATTGTCTTTGCAGTTTGGAGGTCTCCAGTTCCTCAAATTCCTGGAAGGTGTAATCCTCTCGTATCAATAAACAACTTACTCTCTTTTTTTTTCTCACATCTTCTCTCGTTATCCTTCCATTCTTGTTGTATTCTCTTTGCTTTAGCCTGTGGTAGTGATTGGTAGCCATGTACCTATCAATGATATCATAGCGGTTCGATTTTGGAGTTGAAGTGGAGGAAACTAAGGTGGCTGAAATAGAGGAAAAGCTGAACGTACTGCAAGAGACATGGAAAATGGGCACTGGTGTGATATGAGCCGAAACTTAGAAGCTTCATGGGTTGGAGAAGCAATGGGAGATGATGGAGAGAGTCATGAAGGAAATCATAGGAAGGTTAGATGATATGATTAAAAAGATGGGGTTGGAGTCAAGTGAAGAACAGAAACCAAAAGAGAGGGAGGAAGTTCACTTACCTATGCTATCAAAAGGGCACTAGGTACCCGATAAAGAGGCACTTCTAAGGGAAAATATTGTGAAGCTAGACTGGTAGGGTCGTAGGGATATCTACTGTGGAACCGTCATGAGAGAGCAATTGAAATCCTTTGACCATTTAACACCACTATTGCGGAAAAAAAAATCCCTTTGGTGAAGTGTTTGAGTGTTTAACAGTTAATGGGTTGGGGATTGTTACTAAACTAATGAAAAGTAGATGAGCAGTCCAAATAGCAAGCGATCATTATTGGGTAGTGCAAGCAGGTTAAATCAAGTACCGAAGTGGTTGTTAGGTCAAAAATACCCTCATATGAGGACCTTCGACTCACTTGCGGGCGAGTTGAA
Source organism: Tamarix austromongolica (assembly GCA_039764185.1). Taxonomy (NCBI): domain Eukaryota; kingdom Viridiplantae; phylum Streptophyta; class Magnoliopsida; order Caryophyllales; family Tamaricaceae; genus Tamarix; species Tamarix austromongolica. The sequence goes on along the minus strand of CM077816.1, from coordinate 36,943,273 downwards.
TAATATGACAAAACTAGATGTTGTGATTCTCATCTCCCTCTTTGATGAGCCTGCAACACAGCAACGAGTGATGGCAAGCAAACATCCCTTTGACCCAGGTCCATCACAAAGTCAAGTGGAGCTACTAATTCCTCTGCTGAACAACAATGGGCAACAAATTGGGGAACTAAAGACTCAAGGGCAAAGATGTTCGAAGAGGTGACTGGAGAAGGCAAACACGAGTAATCTTGATGTGCCACTAGCATGGAGTGGTGTGTTGCACTCTTAGGCTAGAGAACCGTCTAGATGCCAGCAAGAAGGAAAAAGGCCCTTTGAAGATATTTGATAATGGAGTGATAGATGTTTGGAGTGTTGGGGTTTTATTATACATCCTACTTGGTGGTGTTCATCCTTTTTGAGCAAAATCCAAACAAAAGGTTCAGCAGATTAACACGCTCAAATTAGAGAGGAAGAGTGGGATGAATTTATATGACCTGCTTGTTGAAAAGTATATAGGATATGGGGACTCTAAAATGTTGTCTTCCTCATGACTGGATATTTCATCAAGATGGTTTTCTCCTTATGATGATGAATTCTATTTGGGCACACAAGGGTGTTTCTAGGATCACAACACTTGTGGAGGTTTTAGTTTTACTTGTGGTTGTTGATGATCATAATTATTCCAATTTTGCAGACATAATGTGGTGGTTAGCGGACATCAACTCACTAGAGATTATTGTTAATAAATTGAGCCGCTCATGGTCTTTTCCCAGGATACATTGCCTTAAGTTTGGGAAGCTCCGGTTAAGAATTTATTGTGAAATCGCAGGAGTTGATCTTGGAAAAAACTTGAGCTTCAACCAACAATTCTAGCTTTTCACCTTGAGGACAAGGTGAAACTCTAAGGGGGCAGTAATGACAGACCTTTCATCAAATAAACATATGTTAAAGAGGAAGGCTAGAGCTTTCGGTGGAGTGCATGAGTGAATGAAATTAATGGCAAGGTGAATCATGTATGAGGGCTATGAAGACAATTGGATTCATTTGCATTGTTATTTCCCTTTTATTATTTCCTTTAGGTCTTTTGTCTTTTTTGGCTTTGTAAAGTTTGTTACAGCACCTGGTGAGTCAGCAAATCTGTTATGCTAGGGAAAAGGTATCATGTGTTTATATGAGCATGGGAAGAGAGGAAAAGAGGGGAGGTTATTTGGACATTGTCTTTGTGGTTTTGGAGGTCTCCAGGTCCTCAAATTCCTGGAAGGTGTAATCCTCTTCTATCAATTACCAGCTTGCTCTCTTTCATCTTCTCTCACTATCCTTCCATTCTTGCCATTTTTCTCTTTACTTTACCCTGTGGTAGTGATTGGTAACCAGGTACCTATCAAGTTGTTGAGGGAAAGAGACCAAAGAGGTCAAGGTGTTTTCTATCATAGTGTTGTGTTTTCCCTTTCCAATAGAATTCCAAATGTTGAATTGGATATATATAAGATCATATATTAAACTTTTGGGGCAAAACAAGTGCTGGGATTGCATAATATATTGGTGAAGCGTGTCTCTACAATTATGTAGTTTGCACCCAAGGTGTTTGTTGAAATGCCTGAAATAAATATGGATTTGTGCCATGCTGTTAGTTCTGTGCCTTTTGAAGTAGGTGACTACTTGAATCTATGAAGTTTCTCATGCAACTGATACCAATTTTAGAAGAGTGTAATGATAGTATAGTTAGAGTGGCTGATGCAATGAACATTCTGGATTCTACTCCATAGGAAGATTTACATGAGATGCCAACAATTCGTGACATGTTGCAACCAGTGTAGATTCAATGTAAGTCTGGAATTTCCTCAGCGAATTTCAAATAAAAAAAAAATCCCGCAAGGCAGATATTCTTAACGAAAATGAAATATGTGGTTAAAGAGACTCGTGGGGAAATCCTTGATGAAAATGACTCCAAGAAGGAGATTCAGAGGAAGGCTGGCTATGATGTACAAGAATAAGGTGGTGCACCGTTGATGCCGGTACATCAATTTGTCAGCTTAGTGAAGATTCGTGTACAATTTTTCTGACTATCAATAAGAAATTGTATCAGGTTTCATCTATTGGTTGTATTCCTCTGAGAGGTGAAATTATAACACTGGTGCTTGAGAGGACAGAGAGAGGAGAACAATGACTATGATACAAAGGAATTTCAACCTCAAACACCCACAGGAAAAATATCAGTTTTACATATCTTGACATTCTTGGAAGAATGAATTCTCAACATCCTTATATATTTGATTGGATTGGTCGCACTTTAGTCCATGGGATGAGGAACTTTTGCCATCTCAATAGAAATACACGGTGGCTTACTGCATGGACTTGCCTGATTCAGTGACTGTCAGCCTTTCCCTGCGATCCTCACTAAGTGTTTAGAGTAGAAGGTTGAAAAAGATGATGTTCTAGACCTGCATTACAATTCCACGGGGGTGCTGGAAGTACTAACCAACTGGACAGGTTTCATGGGTGGAATGACATGATTGATGAGATTTTTCTCTGAACTCCACCTTAAGGATTCCAAGGAGGTGCAGGAAGTACTAATGAAGTGGATTACAGAGTTCAAAGCATCATGTGTAGAGTGAGATGATTGATCACTTTTTTCTCTGAACTCCACCTTGAGGACAAGGTGACAGACCAATGGTAAAATATAACAGTGTGAGGAGGATCAAGGAGGACGAGAAATAATATTATCCTGATATGTTTTGAAGTAATCAGATAAAATTCTTTGAAGCTTAGGGGTGTTGAGTCATTAGGTGTTTGTTAGAGAATTTCCTGTCAGCCCATAGAGGCTGAGTCAGCACTTGACAGCTACTGATGAACCATGGTGAGGGAGATCATCTTTCCATCATTATGGAGAATGATTGGGACTGGGAGGTGCCCTGACCTCAAATCCCTGATTAACATTACCATTAGAGATCACCCATTACTCTTAAACAATGAGATTTCTTTCTTTTCTTTCTGCTATCCTCATTTTTACTCATTGTACTCCTATAAGCATGATCCAAGCCAAATCTCCAAGAAGCATTGCAACTTTCAATGCTAGATTTTTTATATATTTGCTTCCAGATATGACATGTATGCCAAACTGCTACTCTAGTATCCTTGTTGGCAAGCAATGATATTTTTTTATATCCGATTGTTGCGGCATATTTTTTTCCCCAACAAATATTGACAATTGTCAACAAACATGGCAAATATTGGCAAATATCTGTCGATAAATACGTGAAATTTTAAAACTATCACATGTCGCAAGTTTCGCATATTGGCTAACCAATAATATTATAAATATTAGCCGATATTGCATATAAGAAACGATATTTAATTATATGCTTGTTGGCCTTAGAAAGTGTTGTTTTTGTAATATCCTAACTCAAACAAGCTTCGCCAATGCAAAAACATTGCGCCTTTGTGACTCCCATAAAACACATGCACCAACTTTTTCTTTCCCTTTTTCTATCCAAACTCTGAATATTTTTCCACTCAACAGAGTCTACTAAAACAAAAAAGCAACCAGAAGAATTCTATTTATTTCTCTTGTGCTAATGTTCCCTTGTTTCCTTTTCTCAACCTTTTTTTTTCAAGGGATAAGAGGAGGAAGGCTCAGAGGATGACGAAGAAGTGGGTAGGTGGAGCTTCTCCAAGTACTTATGGAGCCAACAAAAGAGAATGCGCAAAAACATACCAATAATCAATGTAAATTCAGAACCAAGTAAAAAAGGAAAACAACCGTGAGAAAAACACAAATGTAAGACCAAAGAGAGAGGAAGATGAGAGAGAGATGATTGTTAAGATATTGTTCATGCATTTGTTTCTCCTTTAGCTCTAAAGGTTCATCTTTCCATCAAATCAGAGCAATTAGACAACAGAACATTTGTATATATATATCTAAAGATAGGAACATACTTATTTGACCGAAGTAAGACCCTTCGCTCAAGCAATACGGCTGTGAAAAGTTTAATTAAATTGTCAACATCCAGACACTGTACCAGAGGCTCAAACGATATCTAGCACAACAGAAGAGATAATAGTTGTTAGAGTACTGACACCCATCTAGCAAGATACAGCACTAGTGCTCACACTGGCATATGAAGCTGCTCCAGATGACTAAATCTGGCAGACAGGGAACGGTGGGTGAGAGTGTGTGTTTGTGTGTGTACAGAGAGGGAGAGAAAATGAAAAGTTCATACATCAGCATGAGGAAGGCCATCCTTTGGAGGAGCCTCAACAAAAAGTAAGCAGTTCTCAATGGCAAATAAGACTCTATCCTTTCCAGGTGTAGGCAACGGAACATTGGAAACGATAGATGCAATAACATCCCACAATGGCTTGCTGAAACACAACAAAGAATGACAAACTTTTAAAACAAACTACAGAAGCAAAAAGCAACTATGCCTAGGAGAGAAACTTGTTAAAGAAGCAATTCCCTATGCAACAAGGGAAACGATAAACGAAAAGAAAAGTCATAAAAGGATAATGAACTAAGTGCTACAGTACACAAAAATAAAAAATCATGCAAGATTCCTCCCAGTTATGGGGAAACTACAACTAGATTGGACTGTCATGGAGGGCACATTGCCTTAGCAGTTTCTATAAATAGAAGCCAGTTCACACCTAAAAAGAGGATGCTTCCTTCTTTCAAAGTTAGAACTTGACTGGTCTCTTGTAAATTATCTCTACATTGTAACTCACAAGCCCTCAGCACTTCTGTAATCTGCTATACTTTCCTGATATTTAAACACATCAATATAATTCTATTTCACCTCACACTGTGCTTTTGACCTTAGGTTAGAATCTCCACAACCACACTCCTCATTAGCGGTTTGAAATGGACAACTTAAGTAAAGAGAATGTTGTTTTATTAACCAACATGGTTTTTTGACAGACAAATTTCCTGATAGAAGAAATATGTCTATCATAGGCAACAAATGAGAGGTTTTCTTTCAGTGACACTTTCTTCATCATAAACTTAAACAACAATATATGCCGGGCAATAACAGACAATCACCAATTATTTTATTACATGATGACAAGTATTTACATGATTATCTGACTTGAGTACAAATGAAGAACAAATGGAAAAGGAAAAAATAAAAAGTACAAATGGGTGTGATTAAATGCTGAACTGTTCAATTTGATTTCTACAACCTAGTGAGTTACTAACAAATTTTTTTGTTGACCTAGCAAACACAACAAAATTATCAGATCGTCATTGTCACAGTTCAGTTTAATAATTAATACCCATTATACCAACCACAAATCTAATATGAAGAAGAAACTATAACTTTGCATTTCCCTTACTGTGTTCTATGAAACAAAATGTTGGTATGTATCAAATTTTTAAATTGCCAATATGCAACATGAAAATATGATGTAACCAATATGTAGTGTTACAAACCGATATTCAATGTTTACCAATGCATACCAGTATGGGCCAATGTTTAACAAGTACAGCAACATATTATTTATCATCCGCAATCTATTGCCAGGTTTGTTCTACCACTCTCTACAGGTCATAAAAAGTGATGAATATCCAAACTATAACAATAAAATTACTAGAACAGAAATTTTACAACAGATTTAAATTCTCCGCTCAACCCACCATCAAAATCGTAAAGGACAGTAACTATTCATAAACCTGTAAGGTTTGCAAATGAAGACACATTTCCTCACCAAAGCTAGGCCAACTAGTGGGTTCAGCAGGAACCAGGCTGTAAACTTTAGTTCATCTCTATGGATTCATCAACCGTTTTCTATCATATATCACCATTGAGACTAGAAAAATACACAAGATTTCGATAAAGGTGGATAAAATTGTCATTACTGACACCAAAGTGAACAGATTATCCTCAATTTTGCTTTAAACATTAGGCTAGGGAAAAGAAAAAAAGGAATATGAAATTTAAGTGTTCTGATCTATACAACATTAGCATCTAACAAAGGAAACATAACACTACAGAGTTCTAAAGATCTTCCCATTCTTAAACCAAAAAGAGGCCTTCTATAGAGAAACATCCTGTTTGATGCAATTTGACTGGGCACTTAATCAAGTTGATGATTTCAACTACTTTAGACAACCAAGAGAGTGGATTTCCATCCCCAACACCACTCTACATGCAGAAATGAGGATTGAACAATTTAGAGATCAACCTACCTGGCAATGCTACTAGCCATATAGAGAACAACATAATATATCATCTAAGAAAAGAAGAAAATGTTTTTTGAGGTTTCCACTTTGGTATCACTATGTTGCTGAAATACATTCCGTGCACCAAAAGTAATAAAACAAAATAAAAACTGGAAAAAAACTTCCTTCATGAACACAGCCTGATAGAGTGAAAAAATCAGTTTTAAGCATCATTTAATTATTATTGAAGGTACAACACAAATATTTCACTTGAAGAAGGAAAAAACTCACCAACTACCCGAACTTGAAAAGCAAAGAGTGAAAATCTCCTCCACTGAACTACGAAGGGCACGAAAACTAGGTAAACGTGAAACAAGACAAATACACTTATCGGCATAAGAATTCGGGGGAATTTGATGTGCCTCGGCAATGTCCTCATCAACGAGATCACGAAAAGCAATGCAGCTTACATAAATTTTGGAACCATCACCCTCTGCAGCAATGTACAATAGAAAAGCTGATAAGTGAGGATCCATCATTGTTTGCAAGTGCAAGAATATAGTGATGAAACAAACTATTCAAGTAATTCTGCTAAACAATGCCATGAGGATGACCAGTAAAATAATATATGTACCTGTACAAAATAATATAGTAAACTCTACCATTCTAAAGTGACCTAGTATAATTAGAGTGAACATAGTTTTATATCCTTTGATTCCTTTCATAACAAAGACAAGCAATATTTCAATGGTTATTTTAGGAGCTATATCTTTTTCTCCCATTATGAAATATACAAGTACGCTGATTGAAAGTGGATGTAAAAATATATTGTACTACCTAAGTGCATAGCCATCCACAACAACCCCCCAGGCCCCCACCCCCAGGAGAGGGATAGAAACTATGTTAAAGTGTTGGAGATTGTATAAATTCCATGCATGTAAAGTTCTTCTAATACAAAGCAAGGAATCAAATAGAACAATTGCCAAATCATCGAACCTACCTTTCAGGTTTTTCCCCATATGCAACATTCAGCAACCCAACAGACATATTTTTACCTATTTTCTGATAATATATGGGAACAAGCACGTATACCTCTCATAGCAGCAAAGTACTAATGAAGGGAGTACAATGAGGCCACAAAACTACCCCTTGCCCCACTGCCAGACTAAGGAAAAGGTCCTGGACATCTTGAATCTAATTCTTCAATTTTTCACTCCTTGGGTGCCACAACAAAGGACTCTATGAAGACTACGTATGTTACTGAATTCTAGGGAAAAAAGGAGGAAGAGAGAGAGGAAAGTTTCCATAAAATGAGTTTGCAAATGCACTAGTTCATCAGGATTTCTAATATTCAGCAGAAGACTTGATTTCCATAAAGTCAATTCATTCTTTCCAATTTTGGAGGATTACTTCTTGTATACTTCCTTTTCCAAAAGAGTATTTAACTTTTCAATACTGTTTTCCACTCGACACAGAAAGAACTAGAACACTTTGATGGAGGAGTCTAATACCCTTAAACACAGTAAAATAGTGCATGAGTAAAATTTTAAAAGATCAGTTCAAGCTAATAGTTTTGGTTAGTCAATAATTTCTATTATATCCAACATATATGGAGCTCAAAAGCTGTCTTTCTTACGGTGCATCCACAAATTTCAGAAAGAACCATAACTTTGTTTAGAAAACTATCCCAGGACCACAGCATACCTGTCAAAACAATAGGATAACTCCGAGGATAAGTATGTGGGTCATCAGAATCAAAGCCTGATGCATAGAACTCTATCCCAGCAGGCAGAACACACTGCATTGGAGGCGTTAAGAATAAAAGAAGAAAAAGAATCAGCTCCACAAGAATGAAAAAATCAATAAAATATTATGATACACTGAAAGAAGTAATTACATTTTGGGAGCAGCCCACCAAGAAAATTCCTGTTTAACCAAAGAAGCCGAGCAACGAAAGCTAACCAGACAGATGATTTGACAAGAGTAAGAACCTTGTTGTTTAACAACTAATTTATCACATATCCTAGCAAATACATAAAGAATATATTTAAGCACTTTCTTCATAAGTGAAGCTTCCATAACCAGTAACTAGACATAGTTACAAGAAAATACATCAATCCTAACCATAATTTATTTGACATCATGACATAATAGAATTCACACTAATTTAACACCCATAATTTGTCACACGTTGGGAATTGGAAGTCTGTTATATCACACTTTTAGCCTCGATGTGGCTTCATTAGGAGCACTCTTCCTTGTCAGGCCTCAGTGGTGACAAAGGGCTTGACAGGCTTGCTTGTTGAGCCAGTAAGCCCAAAAGTCAGGAACCAAGACAAGCCATGGTCATGTAAAAGTGCAAATCATTCATTTTCTTCAAGCACATGAGTAATATTTGTTCCAAGAAATACTGATATAGCATGCAAATTTATGACAAAGCCAATCCAAGAGCGTGGTTGTGCAATAAGCATATGAGCAATGCCTGTCCAATGGTTTCTGAATTAGCAGGCAACTTGCATTAGCCATCTATTATAGACTATCTAATGTCCATAAGTACTTGGTCTACAGTATGGATATTGCATCTATGGGAGGGCATAACAGCCCACTTCTAAACGTGCATCAAGAATTAGAAGTGTGTTAGACCAAAACTTAGGTCCTAATGTGGGCTCACTACTTACAATTCAAGCTCTTCCTTATCAAGCTTGAGGAGGGCAAGGGCTTGCTTATCAGCTAGTTAGCCGACAGGTTGTTACCAATAATGTTCTTGATAAATGAATGGGCAGGGTAAATGGCCAAACAATGAAGGAGGCATTAAACAAATTTCAAATCTTGGACTTAGGTTGAATAGGTGTAAGATCATGAACAACTTCCTTTATTTTTCAGAAGATCATTTTTTTTTTCGAAAGGAAAAAAGAAAAAACTCTTTTATGGTTTAAAAAAGCTGAATCTGCAACAAATAGACACAACTGACAGGACCATGGCTTTCTTGCCCATTGCTGAGTCCCTATTAACTCAAATGAGATACTAATAGTAATAGGCATTGTTTCTTTGTATTTTAAACACCAGACACACCCTTCCTCTCAAAGACCGGACTTAAAATCACTACCCACGAGCAGAGCTAAAGAATGTCAAGGCCAGGTCACTGGCAGAGTTTGATGTTTTTCTCCAGGGAAGGAAGAGTAACCGATTTAAACCCCAAAGCGAAATGGATGCTTAAACAAAGTCTGCCGGCACATGGGCAATAAAGGAAGCGAGATGACTATAACGCAATTAATTATGTAATGTTATCTCCACGTGATATCCTTCAAAGATTTACCTTGATTAGATATGGATAACTGAACGATTGAAGCAGACAGTTGGAAGGTTTTTGGAGGGAGAGGGGGACAAAAACTACCAAAGATGGCTATATATGAAGCACTGTTACACTGAAAACCGACTGATGGAGGAGATAGTGCGCTGCCCCTCCATCTCGGCAGCCATCTAGAAATTTAGTACATTCCGCGATTCGAGTAACCCCTAGGCAAACTAGTGTCAGTGCCATCACGCTGCATACAATCGATTCGATGCTTATTTTGGTGCTCTAAAAGGCAACTCCCAAACAACACACTTCTTGACTAAGGTAACTTAGAATCCACGGCAAGAAGTAACTCAAACGTTCTCTTCGTCCCAAAAAATTTCAGACAACAGAAGAAAAATAAAATATCACATTATTTCAGCATCCAATTAAAAAAAACGCAAACAACAAATTTTAAATTCAGAAAATGTAAGGCGATTGACTCACCGTCGGAAGCTGGGGTGGCGGCGCCGAAGGATGCAGACTGTGACTGGAAGGAGGATATTGATCGAGCAGAGACGGCAAGTATCTGAAACCCGTTCCATGAAAACCTTTGTCCTCGCCCAACGTTCGAATTTCGGGCCCGATCCCACACACAATGAAGTATTCAAAGATCCGGGCCATTGGTCCTCTCCCTCACTGAATTAAGCAACGGTAGAAATATAATTGTTATGAAGATAGATTCAATGGGAGGAAAGAGTAGGAGCGGTACACGTCAATTAAATCTGGCTTCAGGATTGGAAGGGTTCTGGGAAGAGTCCGGATCTAGAACCAAAATCAAAATCTTTCCATTTCGAATTGAGAGGTTGTTTTGTTGAAAATTGCATGATCAGTGCCTCCCGACGCTGGGAGGGCAAAATGGGCGCACAATGATGGTGGAAATCATAAAGACGAGAGAAAATCTCAAACGAAATATAAATATAAAAAATATAATAATAATAATAATAATAATAATAATCAAAGAGAATTTATAATTTTAAATAATTCTATAGATGTACAATATTGTCTGATATTAGTGCGATCATTTTGATATAACAAAATCTGTAAGTCTTAGTGATTAGTAACTCTTGTTACCATAATATAAAGCTACCTATGGTTGATATAATATTATACAGCTGTTTATGGTTGAAGATTATATTTGTAGAATGACTTTAATATGGAATAGTGATTATCCTTGACTTTTATTTATGATCATTGTATATGATACAATAAAAGGAAATTATTTGCAACTAAATATAAAAGGTAAGTGTTAGTCTTATAGTGTCAATGACATTCTTAGAATAAAAAGATTATGATCGATATTATTTCTACCTAAGACCTTTACTTCAAAAATATTTTTACCAAGTCTTGTAATAATCAACCACATACAATTACAAAAGCCCTTTTAAACGATCTATATTATGCAACAATATAATTGGAGTACTAACCTTTAAGCATAACCTAAACATCGCAATCATTTTAGGGGTGTGCAAATCTTACAAGAAATCTACATTAGTCTCTAATATGCAAGTGCTATCAGCAACATCAATGATTGGTGTTAGGATGGATCTTCCCTATAAATAATTGTCATTCTAAGTAGTATTATTGAAGGATGGTTAAGTATTTTCAACAATAGATGCAATTGGATGACCAGACTATCTCAGCAAAATATCATAAGGAATATCTATTTTGGCACTACAATCATTTGGGCCTCCAATTGTGCTATCACTAATGCTAGCAAGACATTCTAAAAAAATCCCTTAACCCAACAGTCTCATCACTGGAGCTAGTATTCCGAAGCCGTATGGTTTTTTTGTTAGCCAAAGTTTCTTACAATCACACCATAAATAAGAAGAATTAGTAGTTGCAAGCAAAATATGTTATCATCGAGTGCCCTTTGGTATAACAACTTATTCAGACTATGTACATTGTTAAAACGTAATATTCCTTGCATTGTTTTGTCCAAAGCCTCTGAATAATATTTTTGCAGCATTTGTGCTTCATTTTGAATTGTAAGTTTGCACCTCACAAGCAAATATTCAAGTGAGTTGCCTTGTTGAATATTGCAAATAGAATCTTTATTTAGATTTAAGAGAATAGCAAAGCATGAATGAGCATATCTGCCATGAGGCAAAATAAGGGAGGTAATTCCACTCAAAGCAATATTTAATATAATGTCACCCCTTGATTGCAGTGCAGCTAATAAATTTTGACATATAAATGTCTTCTTAGAGCCACCATAACCATAAATAAAAAAACAAACACCACTTAAATTAGATATAGTAACATCCATTATAGTCTTGTATACATGAGAATCATCATCAGTGGTAGTGGAGATGATATTCATATATTCTTCAACCAATGCTAAACGATCACAACTCAATTCATCCAACAATAATTGATTATAAGAAGTCAATTCTCAGACTTTGGTAATGGCATACAATCAAAATCACTTAAACACTTACCATAGCTATTGAATGTATTATCAATCTCAACTAATGCATGGCTTTTTATTTCGTCATCGGATAACTTAAGATCTGTCGGCATTAAGAGACAATCATTGGAGCTTATGCAAAAAATAATATATGACATCAACAAAAGTTTTGATGTATTGAGAAACTAACCATTTCCATTCATCAACCTTCACTGCATATATAGAATATCATCTACTAAATAACGTTAAAATAACCTTAGGTCAACTTATATATTGTAATACCTCAAGTTGATACGACCATGTGGAGGTTGCTTGGTAGTCACCTAGTCTCACAAGGGTTGTGGGGTTATCCTAAGGGGATTTTGGATTGATCGGTTAGTCCCACAAATCAACACGTGTAATTTTAGCTCATATTGTTCTTACTCAAGCACTTCCTTAGAATTTTTTTAAAAATGAACCTTCATAGGAGAACCACCCGTCCTAAATTTTACTCCACAGCAACTATGCTTAATTTTCTTAGATAAAATTACAAAAAGGATGGTATACCATATTGATATAAATAGGCATATCAATTTATATAAGACTCCTCTCAATTTAGAGGTATTACATTTATTCTAATGATAACAATGTTGCAAAAAGTGATCGCAAATATTATGGAGACGCCCATTAACTTGATTCCATAATGCTATCACATATTCCCTATCATGAGGTAACAAAGGACCATCAATCCTTAACAAACTTCCTTCAAGAATCTCTCAACACAAACTTCATCTTCTTCTTTGAACATGTTTCTAAAAAATCATCAAGTAGTGACCTTTTGACACAATCATCAGCCTCTGTAAGAAAGTGTGACTTCTTCTTTAATGGACTGCTAGCCTTATCATCATTCGAATTACCCTATAGTAAGGAAACAAATCACGCAACAAAAGAATATAAACTAGGAAAAAAAACTACTTCTCTATGCATACATATGTATATTGTAGTTAACTCAAAATCATCCAATTCACTTTCCTTCAACTTAGGTAAAAATTCAAAGTCCCAAAAAATCAAATAAAAGATTATTATTTCCTATCATTTGACCTACAAATAACACTGACACAAATACAAATTTATCCATATTAGCATGTGTCTCACACAATGCTGAGGTTTTCTATACTTAGCCAAATCATTAGCATCAATTGAAATTTTTTAGGTATAATAGGGTTATCCACAACCATCATCATAAACTTGAATAAAAAAATTGCCCTCTTTTTAACCAAGTGATCCAATTTCAATGGGAACTCCTCATAAATATCCTTTAAAGTTAAAATAGAAGGTAAGATTAACATCAATAAACTATAAAGCAAGACTCAATAACAAGATACATTATCATTAAGTATTACCCCCAAAGACTTTTTCGTCAAATCATAAGCATGAATACCAATCAATTTCTTCACCTCCATATCCTAGAAAGTAACAAGAACATTTAAAGTATTACCAATCATTTGAACCTTAACTTTATGTCTACACAAACCAAAATATAGAAGTTAGTATAACAAAGAGAAACAAAGAACATTAGTTAAACATAATTGAAAATTTAGGATGATAATCAAACACATTACTTTTCACATGCTTTAACATCCCACTTGTCACACTTCTTACATATATACTTCTTGTCACATGTAAACACCTTCTTCAAGCAGTTAGTATAGGTAAGATAAAATCACCCTCTAATAGACTCAGCATTAACAATGTTTACGGCCACAACATACTATTCAATATCAACAACAATACCAAGTTAAATTAATTTCAGTAAGCCAATAAAACAATAATAAATCATAATAGATACACTAAAAAGGTTATAAGTAAAATTTACTTCTTTAATCTCTTTAATGGTCTTAAATGCATTATATTTTTATAAGATTTATAGAATGGAAAATTATGGTGTTTAATAAATTTTTATAATGTTTGATATTGATTTGGAACTATAATAGAGTTTTAAGTAAATATGGTTTTGAGTAAAGTTAGAAATTTTGAATAAAATAAATTTTCAGGCAGATCGATTAACTGGTTCGTCATTTTTAGCTAAGGGGTTTTGTTCGAGTGAATTAGTTTGTAGATGTAATATCCTAAAATTTTGTTAAACCAAGTCCCGTATCATTAACACCTTAATCTGATTTTAATCTTAAAAAAATGTTATTATAGCCTTATCAAAATTTCTTAATTCCAAAATCTTAACTTAATATTTGGCCCGGGAAATTATATTCTTAACCCAACCTTTATCCTAATCAATTTATATACTAATCTTACCTAATTTTACCTAACTAAAATTTATCTAATCATAACTTAACCCTTTTTCCCTTTTTTCTTTTCCTTCTTCTTTTTTCCTTTCTTCCTTTTCAGGGTTAATTTTTTTTCTTCTTGTCTTATGTGTGTTTATCTTACCCCCTACTACACACAACTATCACCTCACCTTATCTCCATTGAATTTTGCTCCTGCCATCCCTTACCCTTGCCATGCTTCTCTTGTTCCCCTACAACCATCATCATCTTCACCCTTTAGTCGTGCTATCACCTCTACATCTTCTCTATTCGCACACCACCCCACACCACACACACACACACACTACTCACCTCTTTCTTTCTTCCTCATTTGTTTGTCTCATTGTAGACATATATTGTCTGTTGATCAAGCCTGCCCAATCCCTCCCTCTCTTCGTTCTTTCTTCTTCTTCCTTTCTTCCCTGACTTTATTTTTGTTGCCTGAACCACCACCTTCATCCCCGTGCACCGCCATAGCCACCTAGAACCACATTGAGCTTGATGGACCAACCACCAAGGCCACTTCATCACTCCCCCTTGTCGCCATCGGCCATCGTCGTCAACCACTGCCGTTTTCTCCTCTTCTTTCCTTGCATCCATCACGTTTTTATGAGGCACAAGGCTTGTGCATGACCTCATGTACGACCATACACCTCTATTTTTCCTTGTCACAAACCTATGCAAACCGACATTTTTTGTCTGTACACCCTCACATGGCTTGTGCATAGCCTCCATATGCTCATGCACACCTATTCGTTAATTCTTGCGTAATTCGTTGCTTGAGCACGACCATGTCTCTTCGTACAGACTACCCATGCAGGATCCCAGCTCTCGCCCTAGAGGTACATCGTCAGTTGCAAGCCTATGTAGCCTTCCCATTTCAGCCATACACCCTCTTCTTCACCCTCAAACCTTACCTAAACACCACCATAGCATCACCATAGCATCACCATACATTCCACCATACTTCCATGCAACATAAAATTCCCTTTAACTCCCATTAATTCCATTTTACCCTCCCTTACCTTAATTTTTCCCTCAATTTTAATCTCCAATCCTAATTGTATATTATTTCATTTTCATAGGTGATATTCTAGTGATCTCAAAAGAGTAAGTCTAGGATTTACGTGCTTAGAGTCTCGTATCCTTGTTGCTAAGGATACTAATCGATGGGTTAGGATTTTTATGTTAAATGCTTGCATGGGTATGTGTATTATCATGATATTGTTGTTATATGATGGAATGTATGTTGTTAATGATATGTCATGATAATGTGGATTTATATGATATAAAGGAAGTAAGAATGGGCAGTTAATATAATTCTGTTACGCTAAGTCATATTTGTGAAAAAAATATAACTTATGGAATAGTAATATGGGTTAATATGAAAATTTTGGTATTTTAATGTTTTAGGTGATTAAATATGACAATGATATCAAGAGAAGTATTTGGAGTAATTAAGAATATTGTAGGTTCCTTAAAATGAGATAATGACCTAATTAGGGCATAGTAACCTTAAAATGGTAATATTATTATCCCATGCATAAAACCATTGAGTTAAACCATAAGTTATGGATATGGTGTTAATATTGGTATTTTAAGGATGTTTATTAAATTTGGGTAATCATATGAGTCATATGGAAAGAGTTATGACTAACACGTGAAATTAGGGTTTGGGGAGCTTTATGAATGATAACTTTTGGGATCGGGCTATTATTATATGTGTGATACATGGGCGTTAGACCATGAACTTTGGTATGTTAACAATGATAATATTTGAGAATGATATACTATATTTGGTGGTTGAATGATCAATATAAGAGAAGTTATGCTAGGGATGTAAAATTTGGGTTTAAGGGAATTAAGGATTTAAACTATAAAGATCGGCCTTATAACGTGCATGATGTGCTTATCTTCCTTAATGTGCTCAGTACCTATAAATCAATCGTGAATAAAGCATTAATCATTTAAAGTGAAAGATCATGTGAGTAGGGCCAAGGTAATGTTTTATATCCGTTCTACCAGATGATAATAGTGGCTTAAGAGTGTTTTACCCCAAGAAGGTGTTTCAGTCCGTTCTACATGATTTAGAATAATGGGGGCCCTACTCATCATACAAGAAAATATAAATTACATAACCTATGGATAATACAATAATGACTTAAAGTGGAAGAGTATCAAAGTGTAACACCCCCAAAATTATAGTTTTGATTAAATAAACAAATACAAGCACGTAGGTACTACCACTATGATCAATACAAGCTCAGCCCTCACCCAGTCTCGTACTAACCACAACGCTAAAGAAAAGTTTTCACAAGGTAATAGACAAACTTAAACAAAGATGTGTAGAAACCAAAATGTTTATAACACGAAAATCAGAGTGCACCATAAAAGTTGTTACAACACAAATAGGTTACATAGTTAAAGTTTCCAAAAGGGATAAAAGGTACAACATAACAAAACAAAACCAAAATACAACGGAAACATAAGTAAACAAGGATAGAAATGAGTTTGGTCAACATCGCTCTCGGGGCCCCCATGACAAGTCCAATGGTCAACTCTCAACCCCCAGATGCCTCATAAGTATCATAGGCATTGAAGATGGTATCTCCTACTTGTACAAACTCAACAGGGGCCCTCTGCTCGTGGGAACAAGCAACACCCATGAAATGGGTGGTCAGTATGCTATGTATTGAGTAAGGTAACCATGTAGCTAAGGCCATACACAAAAAGGCATATAATACAAGTAGGATCATATAGATAAGCATACAAGCAATGTAGATAGTGGAGGTCGTGTTATATTACAGTTAAACTTATTCATTAGATCTCTGGTCAATGTACTCATTTCATGCTTATTATCAATCCATGCGAGTACGGGAATCCCACTATTATAGCTGATGGACCAGAAAAACACCCAAGACAGAACGTACCTGGCTACTATTATTCGTTGGTGGACTAGTCTAGCCCCAACTCTTATAGTGTTTCATTGTTAGTAGATAGTATCTTTCCATGGTTTAACATCATTAGGTTTGGTTTTGTTGAGCTCAGGATCCCCCACTATTATAGTTGGTAGATCGGAAACATACAAGGTAGAATGCTCCTAACCACTATTATTCGTAGGTGGAACAATCTTTAGGGCACCCCGACACCTGGCCACTATTATTCGCTAGTGGACCAGTCTGGACCCGAATCAACAATCTTTCTCTTTAAGTTGTTAGTATCTTATTCGTGTCTTATTTGATAGCTATTACCACCCTAGACATGCATGTCCCTTGGACTACTAACTCGCACAACCCGATCACTCCTATTCTCTTGAGAGAGGCTCGTCCCATATCTCGGGACTTTTGTGCCTTCTAACACATCCAGACATCATTTCCCTCTTCTCCTCACTTACCATAAATACCCATCTCCTAAGTGTGTGGGTCAAGGCCCATTTCCCTATACCTTTAACTTAACTCACTATCGCCCTCTAGGGTTTTCCCCCCAAAACCCTAATTGGCCTATATGGCCCAACCTTCCTCTATCCTACGCAACTAAAGCTCCTTTACCCTCAACACATCAACTCACTTAGATTCAACCCCAATCATTCCACTCTACTTCCCATTTTGCACATGTGACCACAAAATCCTAGTTGGCCACCCCAAACCCTAGCACCTCTCTTTTTCCATATATCACCTCTCCATTACTCACCTACCATCCTCTCTTCTACATGACATACACAATCACCCTCCATGTGATATCCTTCCACTCTTACCACATATTCCTGTCCTCTCCATTATTTTCACTTCCATAATCTCCTCCATTTAGGGTTTTCCTCCTAAACCCTAGCCAGGTTTCCTATGCACCCTTATTCCAACTTACATACTAATTTTCACCCATAGACTCCAATCACTCGAAAAACACTTCCCTCACCTTTCTTAGACCTCAAGTCAACTTCTCCCATGTAAGGGTCATTCCCATGCAAATACCATCCATCCCACGCAAACCCTAGACTTCCCCATGAAAGATTCACTCCATTCTCTTATTTTGTCCATATTTTTCTTTTTTTTTGTACCCTTATAGGTCATGAGATAATTAGGTCATTCTCAGTTCCCTTTAGTCAACTCATTTCCCTATTTTTTCCTTTTTATCCTTTCACCCTATACCATATCTTTAAAGCATCCTAGCATGCATGTCCTAGAGGATCACATCACATAACACTACAAGCACAACATACACATCATTTTACACATGCCATAAGGATGTCATATAAATGTACCTTAACTCTACGTTATGTAACAAGTAAGCAGTCATAATAACATAAGGCATACAAATAACATAACACATGGCATACAAGGCACATAACACACATAATTGGCCTTAACTACATCCTTACCTAATACGACATCGGGCTTAGAGCACTCTCCTATGCCTCCTTAGAGTTTTGACTTGGTTCACTTATAAGAAGAAAATACTAAGGTTAACTTCCCTCTTACCAATATTATCATTATTTCCTACTTTACCCTTATCATAACCTAGGATTAGGGTTGATAATAATAATAGTAGTTTTATAAGTAAAAATAAGGGTTTTATTATTAAAGTAGTTAATCATACTATTACTAGTCAAAATAAGTCTTGGTAATTATATTGGTCCATATTAAAGTATTATTAACAATATTCATATTAATAAAGATAATAAATTTAATATTGACAATAATAATAATAATAGTGATAATAATAATAATAATAATAATAATAATAATAATAATAATAATAATAATAGGGCCAAAGTTAATAATAGTAATAATAATAATAATGATGATGATGATGATGATGATGATAGTATTAATAATAAGAGTGATAATGATAATAATTATATTAACACTAATAAAATTAAATAATAATTACATTAAATATTTTTAAAGGTTAGGGAGGTTAGGGCATAACCTAAGGTAGTGGCAGCTAGGCTGAAATGCCCCAAAAATTCTAATTTAAAACAATTATAGTTAAATAAGATTTTATTAGGAAAATTAATTAAATAAATTATTTTTATTAAAATGAAAGGAAATTAATTAGGGAAAATCAAGAAGAAATTTATAAGTATTTTAATTAGGAGAAATTTGGGTATTTTAGCTAATTAAGGATTTTATTTTGGAAATTAATTAAATAAATTATTTTATTTAAAATAAGGAGGATAAAATAGTTCCAAATTAATAGTAATTTTATAAATAATTTAATTGGAGAAAATTAGAGTGATTTGCTAATTAAAATGGAATTTATGAAAAACCTTTCAAAAACCCTAATTTAGCCTAAAAAGAGATTTAAATATTATTTTATTTAATATTATTATTTTTAAATATCCCAAATATCTCAATTAATTTAATTAACCCAACCCACTATTTTTATTTTTCCCTTTTCCTTTTTCCTTTTCTTTCTTCCTTTTTCTTTCTTCCTTTTTCTTTCTTTTTCTTCTTCTTTTTCTTTTTTCTCCTCCCCGACCTGGGCCAACTTGCGGTCTAGTCCCCCTTTCCTCTGCTTCCTTTCCTTTGGCGAGGCCCAGCCCGCGCAGCCGCCCCCTCCTTCCTTCCTTCTCCGCACCGCGTCTTGCCTCTTGTTTCCCCAAAATGCGGCATTTCACTTAAAAAAAATTACCCCCGCCCAACCGGTTCTTCCCCCCTTTTCCTTTCTTTCTTTTTCTTCTGGACCGTCGGTCCAACCCCTCTTATTCTTCTTCCTCTAGCCCTTCACACCTGGCATTCCCGCCATTTGACCTGCACCGCCATCCAACCCTGGATTTTCTCCGCCAACTTCGTCGTTGATCCGGCCAACCTCTCCACCCTCTCCCCTACTAACTCGTGGACCTTTTCGCCCAACTAACTCCCCCTCTCCTCACACGTTTCTCCCTCTCCCAGCCAGCCAACCCTTACCATGACTTTGAATTCCACCGGCCAACCTCGTCGCCGGTAAGCCCGAACCAACTTGCCCTATTCCCATGCCAACCCACAGAACCCTAACCTCCCTTCTAAAATCTATAAATACCCCTTATTAGCTTGATCTCGGGACTTTTTCCCACAATTGAGAAATTCCCAACCTTGCTGCTGCTGCTCCTTCAGACACCGTTTCCACCGCCTTCTGCCAACTTTGCCGCCATCTCTGCCTACCCAACTCATCCTTGTACCACCCTCTAACTAACTACGCATCCCTTCTTCCTCGATTCTGCCTTCATAAGCCACCCCAGCTGTGCGAAGTAGCCTTCCCAAATAACCATCTCTTCCATCTCTATCGCCCTTTGAACCACCCTTAGCCACCAATTACGCCGATGTCGTCTCTCCTTTCACCTTCCGTTCTATTCTACAGACCCTCCTCTACCTTCCCCTACCTTTCTTTGCCTCTCCCTCCCTTTCCTTCTCTCTTTCTCTTCTTCTTCCTCTTTCGGCCACCATCGTCGCCGTCGTGTGCCGCCACCTTTGGCTGCGCCACCACCTCCATTATGTTCCTCTCCTTCTAGGCAACCATAATCACCTCTACTCTCACCTTCATTCTTACTATTTTGTTCCTAGCCTTCAACTTTTCTCCTTTTCTTCTCTTTTTTCAGCCACCGCCGCCGCCATCGTGCACCACTGCCAGTGCCGCCTGTCACCACCAGCCTAAGGTTGAACCCTAGACCCTCTCAACCCTTTTTCTAGATTTTTACAAGCTTTAATTTATTTTATTTCATTTATTTGAATATATATACTATTATTATTATTATTATTATTATTATCATTAATATTACTATTATTATTGTTGTTGTTATTATTATTATTATTATTATTATTATTAATGTTTGTATTATTATTTCTATTGGGGGCCGAAGCCCTATTATATTTTTTATTTCGATTTTATTTTTATTATTCTTATTATTGCTATTATCTTTATTATTAATATTAATATGTTGTTGTTGTTGTTGTTTTTATTATTATTATTATTACTATTTCGAAATTATTATTATTATTATTATTATTATTATTATTTCATTATTATTATTACAACTGTTTTACTATTAGTATTGTTGTTGTTGTTGTTGTTTTTGTTGTTATTATTATTATTATTTTCATTATTGGTATTATTATTCTATATAGGGCTGAAATCCTATTATGTCTATTTTGAATTGTAGCAGTAGTATTATAGATATCAAGTCTTATTATTATTAATATTATTAATATTTTTCCAATAGCATTTATTATTCTTATTAGTGTTATTTTTTTATTTAATAAGTTTATTATTATTCAATGTGGGGTAGAAACCCTACTTCATTTTATCTTCAAATATTATCCTTACTATTATTACTATTATGATTATTATCATTTTTGCAATATTATTATGGTTTTTATCATTATTATTATTACTATTTCATCATCATTACTATTATTAGTAAATTTTGTTATTAATTTTACTAATGTTAGTATTAGTATTATTTTGATAAAGGGAACGAAGCCCTTATTTCACTATGTTTTTGAGTAATACCCTTTTTATTATTATTGTTACTATTTTTATTATTCTTATTAATATTAATATTGATATTATTTTTGGTATTTTTGCTATTATTATTTTAGTATTTTATCAAAAGCCTAGTCTTAGAATAAGTTAGTATTTAATAGTATTTTTGGTAGGAAGGAATCTAATTTTAGCTTTTCCCTTATATAGGTGAGACCAGTCAAAGCCCTAAGGAGGCGTAGGAGCGTGCTCCAAGATCGGTGTCGTTTCAGGTAAGGGTGTTACTAAGGCCTATTGTGTGTTTATGTGCATTATATGCTTTGTATGATATGCATCCTATGTTTATTATTGTAATTATTTCATACGTGGTATGACATGGAGTTGAAGTATGTTTCTGTGTTATTATATGGCATGTGTACTATGTGTATGTGATGAAATATTGTGGTATGTGATGATTGGTTTGTGACCCTTTAGACATGCATGTGAGGATGTATAAAGGTGGTATTGTGTGGGAAAGGGATGAAAAAGGAGAATGGGGAAATAAGTTGATCAAGGGATGTGAGTTGACCTAAGTATGTTAATGATCCATAAGCGAAGGAATAAAATGGGAAATTTAGGGTTTCGTGTGGAAAAATCTAATTTATGGTTTTATATGGGAGAATCTAATATATGGTGTAATATAGGAGAATCTAATCTATGGTTTGTATGGATTGAATTTAGGGTTTTGTATGGAGAAATCTTGGGTTTTATGTGGATTGAATTTAGGGTTTTGTACGACGGAATCTTGGGTTTTGCGTGAAAGAATTTAGAATTTTATATGGATGTATCTAGGGTTTCATGTGGGAGCTTAGGGTTTGCATGAAAAAAATTCGAATGGTTGCATGGGATGTGTAACGTTTGCATGGGTATGAATTTACGTATGAAAAGTTGATTTGGGGTGTGAGGAAGGTAATGTAAGTGATGTTTGGGTGTTTGAACACTTTGGATGAAAAATAGTACGTGGAGTAATATAAGGGTATGTAGGAGACCGAGCTAGGGTTTTTGTGGACAATTAGGGTTTGGTGTGGCTGCTTAGGGTTTTTGTGGTATCATGTGTATTTGGTGATTAAAGTGTAATTATGAGGGTGGAATTTATGAGTTGTAATGTGTGGAATGTTAAAATGATTTGGGTAGTGTGAAATGGAGTGGGATGAACCACAAAAGTTAAAATTAGGGTTTTGGGGTAAAACCCTAAAGTGAGATGTGGAGTGGACTTGGAGGTGTGTAGTAGTGGGCCTTGACCCACATATTTCGGTGTTGGAGTTCGAGTGTGATTTTGAGTACAGAAGAAAGGTTGTTAGACAAGTTAGAAGGTGCAGGGTTCTTATGATATAATACAGATCAGTTGGAAGATAAGTGTAAGGGAGTGAGTCATGCATGTCTAGGGTTAAAATTTTTAGAATAATACACTTAAGACATTAATCACTTAAAGTGGAAGATATTGAGATGGGTCCAGCTGATCCACCGGTTAGGAATGGCTAGGGTTTTTACCCTATGTGTGACCGATCCATCGGTTATAATAGTGGTTAGGGCATGACGTCTTATGTGTGATCGGCCCACCGGTTATAATAGTGGGGGATCTCGAGCTCAATAAAACCAAACCAAAGTTTTTTCTAAGACACTTAAAAGATACTAATTACTTACAGTGGAACACTATACGAGCAGGAGCCAAACCGATTCACCGGTGAAGAATAGTGGTTAGGGTTTTTACCCTATATGTGACCGATCCACATGTTATAATAGTGGTTAGGGTTTTAACCCTATGTGTGACCGATCCACCGGTTGTAATAGTGGTTAGGGCAGGATGCTCTATGTGTGACCAACTGATATATGGAATTTATATGTTATTTTCCTAAGTAAAAATGTCATTTATTCCTCATTTTTTTTATAAGATTTAATCTTTTCTTAAGTTTTTCTCTTTTGGATATATTTTGCAGGAAAAGATAAAAATGATGAAATTCAAAGGAGAAATCGATGGGAAGAGAAATGAAGCAAAGAACACATCAAGAGATATGGAATCAATGGAATAAAAGACAAGAAATGAAGAATATATATCAAAGGGAAGATTGTGTTGAAATTTCATGAAGAAATATTGAAGGAACAAGAAACACCTCCCGCCCACCCCCCGGCGTGTTTCATAAACACGGCCTGTGTTTTTCTGTCAACACACAAAATTTTAGCTTTTAAAATTCAGCATTTGGTAGAGAGTTCAAGGAAAAACATGGAGGTCTCGTGTTTTTCTTAAATTTTTTAACTGCTCGCGTGAACTTCTCCTTGATATATTTCTAAAGTTCTAAACATTCGAGGTGTGGTTCTGGGGAGTTCAAGAATGGGATTATCTCTTTTTTCTCTATATTCTCTAGATATTACATGTAATTTGTAATTCCAATTCTCTTTCTCTCCATTGTATTCAATTGAACAATCAACACTCTGCAACTAAAGTCGATAAGTTCTTCTCCATTCCTCTTTTAATTGCAAGTTTTGATTTATGATTGAATGCAAATAAATTCACTTTATTGCATTATTATTTCTCTTATGTTTGGTGTTTCATTGTTAATTTATTTGTAAGTATTGATGTTAATTATAGATTATTGCATTTAATTGTGTGTTATTGCAATTATGTAGATAGTATAAGGTAGGAGGATTTGATGATAGAATTAGGGTTTCTGATATGACAACATAATTTGAATTCATGATTCTAAATGAAATTTAATTGCCCACCGATTATAATAGTGGGGTGTTCCATACTCGCATGGATTTGATAAAAAACATGGTGTGAATCAATTTCTGATAAGAGATTAATTAAGTAATTAATCTAGACTATAAATTGGCCTTTATGTATCTACCCGAATGATTGTATGATAGTATGTTATCATGTGGGTATTTATGTTCTTTTATTCTTATGTGTAGTTTAGGTGATTTTATGTGTTGGCCTTTGTGCTCGGCTACCTTACTCAGTACGTAGCGTACTGATCACCCTTTTCATGGGTATTGCTCATTCCCACAAGTAGTAAGCTCTTCTAACTTTGTGTAGGTGGGCGAGACATCTGGCAGGGCTAAGTATTGAGCATGTTTTGGCTCCAAGTTCTAGAGTGTCGTGGCCGTTTTCACTCTTCTTGTTATTTTACCTCCTTTTGTTATTTCCTTTGTATCGGATTTACCCCTTTTATGATTCATTACTTGTATTGAGTATTTTAAATGAATCTTTTATTGGTTGTAGGCTATTTCTCTTTTGAATATGAATAATAATTCTTTATGCATACTCTGATTTTTTTTACAACCGTTTAATACTTATTTGAAGTTTAGATTTTCTTGATTCATAAATTGATTATTAATTTTCTTAGCCTTAGCACTTAGTACTGAAACGGTTAGAGAGAATCGGTTTGGTACTAAGTGTGGCGCTAACATCCCCATAATTCATAGGTTTTTAAAATTTAAATTCTTCCACTTTTTTTATTAAAAAAAGTAGTGAAATTTGGGGTGTTACATAGACGGCGACGACAGTGGAGGAGGAAGTGGAGTTGGAGAGGTGGCTTTCTAGGCTAGAAGAGGGGGAGTAAGATGGTGGTTATGGTGGTGGTGGATCCTTTGGGTTGAGAGGGTTGGAATGGCGGTGGTGGCATAGGTGGTAGTTGTTGTGGTGGTGGAGGAGGAGGGGTGAAAGAGAGGAAGGTAGGGGAAGGTAGGGGAGACTTTGCTGAGTGTTTTGGGTGGCAAGAAAGGTGGTGGTTACGATAGAGATGGTGGCACATGACAGTGATGAGGGAGGATTAGCAAATCAGGCAGCCTACTTGGCACAGCTGGGTCGGCTCATATAGGGATAATTAGAGGCAGTGAGTGGCATGGTTCGGTAATGGGTGATGCAGGGAGGAGTTTGGCGGCGACATTGGGTAACAATGGCGGCATCGGCATCAGCATCTGAAGTGGTGGTGGCACAAGGAGGGTTGATTTTTTGGGTAGGGAAAAGAAGGTTGATTGAGGTCATGTAGGAGGTATTTATAGGCCATTGGTGGGAGGATAAGACAAAGGGGGAAAGGATAAGGGGCAGGTATGGTAGGTTCACCGGCCGGTAGTGGCAGGCCGGTACAAGCTTGTGATTTACAGGTTTAGTTGGGTTGGGGAGGAGAAAAAGGAAAGGAAGAGAGGCATGCGTGTGAGGAGTATAGGGCAGGTTGGAGCTGCATTGGTAAGGAAATGGATGGAAAAGAGAAGGGAGGTGGCATACTGGTAGTATAGTGGCTAGTTGGGTGGTGATCGCATAGGAAAGGAGCAGGAGGAAGAAGATGATAGGGTTGAGCTGGCCAGTTTGGAAAAAGAAAAGAAAGAAAAAGGAAGGAACTAGGTGGGTTGAGTGGAGGAGGAAAAAAAGATGCGGGCTGGGTTACGCGGGAAAAGAAGAGGGGGAAAGATTAGGCCACAAAGAGCATAGGCCCAAGCCGGGAAGAAAGGAAGAAAAAGAAAAGGAGGAAGGAGGAAAAGAGAAAAGAAAAAGGAAAAAAAGGAAAAAGAAAAAAGAAAAAAGGAAAAATGGGTTGGTTAGGATATTTAGAATATTTTGGTATTTTTAAATATTTTAATATAATAAAAATTCATAAAATAATAATTAGATTCCCTTTTTATATTAGTTTTGGATATTTTGGGTAATTTTTCCTAAATTCTATTTTAATTAGAAAAATACCCTATTTTTTCCTAATTAAATATTTTATTATTTTTCTCTTGATTTTGCCTTAAATACTCCCCTTTATTTCAATAAAATAATTTTATCTAATTAATTTTCCTAATAAATTTATATTTTAATATAATTTTCTAAATTAGGATTTTGGGGTATTTCATAGAGTCAGGACCAAGGTGATGTTTTATATCCATTCCACTAGGGAATAATAGTGGCTCAAGAGTATTTTACCTTGAGAAGGTGATGTCTTTAGATCTATTCCACCTGATGATAATAGTGGCTTAGTTGTGTTGTCCCTAAGAAGGTGCTTTAGATCGTTCTACCATTTTAAGAATAGTGGAGTTCCTAAACTCAATGTATATAAAATAATAAAAATGGTTATATCTAATAAAGAGGCTTGGATTAGTATTTTATCTTATAAGATTTTTCATAGTTTGAATGTTTAGCCATCATTAGTTGTGAATGTATGCTTTTATCTATATCCCTAATTTGATAGTATTGTTACTTTATTCAATACGTAGCGTATTAACCACATTTTTCATGGGTGTTGTTCATTTCCATAAGTAGGAGACCCTGATTCTTCTATATAGGTCTTTGAAGACCTGCTAGATGATTTTGCTGCTTTTTATGCACTGTGTGGGGTGAGTGACGCGTTATCTATACTAGATGTTTGGGCCAATAGTTATGTTATCTAGTTGATGTATGTACCCGTATACCTTTTTAGACTTTTTGATCCATTATATCCTTTAGTTTGTATTTTGTTATTATAATTTAAAGTTAACCTCTAAACTCATATTGTATTTATAGAAGTTTTTTCCATTTCCAATTTCCTTATTTTACTATGAATGATTTTAGCTATATGATTGATATGAGGATGGTTGGACAAACTAGACTTATGCCAATTATGCTGGTAACACCCAATATTTTCTTTATATACTCCCACTATAAAAAGAAATTTTTTATTAGTAAACTTTAAGGTGTTACAAATCAGTATTAGAGCATTGGTTTTGGTTACTGCGTTTTGTTTTTAAAAATTTGTGCTAAGTGCTTTTTAATGCTTATTATTTTCTAAGAAATTTCTTGCATCAAAAAGGAACTTTAATAATCTAAATCCAAACTATTATTGAGTGATTCTTAACCCTTTTTATCATTTATTCGGCATTGGTTGCTACCCAAAATAGATTTGTGGACACATTTTTGACAATTGAGGGGGAGGATGACTTTACTCTTATCTTCTTCTTCCTCTTTTCTCTATACACCTCTTAAAGTATGCTTCGATTCCAGATTGTACCTACTATGTTGAGAGATATCTTCCCACACTAATCTTCCATTTTCCTTCTTGTGTTTGATGTTTTCTATATAAACTCGACCTGCATTCTCCAGAAAATAACCATTTCAGCTATGAGATAGAAGTCAACCTATTCTTGATAAATACAACTGTTTAGCTCATATTTGAACTTTAAAATTAGGGTTTTGACTTTTTGTATAATATCACTCATTCCTTAACCAATTCATTGGTTAACAATATCCCTAATCACCCATTCTTCTCACTTTTCTTTCAACCTTCAAAATATCATAGCTCTATCACTTGTGTTATTTCCTCTCCACTTTGAGCTTACTTCCAAAGTCATTTTACTCTTGTGATCCTTTCTCTAGCTCCCTCTTATTTATCTTTAAGCAAAAAAGAGTTTGATTTAGAAGGGAGTTGGGTTACTCTTAGCTGAATCATCCTCTATTTTTCCTCTTAGAGGTGCTAATTGATAAATATGTTTTTCTTCCAAAATTTGAGTTTTTCATTTGTGAAATTCATTCAATGATATTTAAATTTTGATTTTTTTTAAAGGTTTTGGAAGTTGAAATCTCCCCACTTGAGTTTTTCTTCTTTTGTGGAAAATTTTGTGAACCATTAAATAAGTTATTCTTACTTATGAAATATGGCCTAAATAAGCATGTGATGTGATGTAGTCTAGAAGATGTTAATTTTATATGCTTTCATGAGAGTTTGACTTCTAATTAATGCATGTTGAATTAATCAACAATATTGAGAAAATGTATGATTTTAGAGAAAATAGGGTCAATATGCTTGAAAGTAAAGCATGATTCAGTTTATAAGCTTGTTAAATATTAGTAGCTTGCTATAACATATTATGGTTTGAATGTGGTAAGATTTTAAAGTGTGATTTGCATGAAAAATTTTATATTATGAGTTGTATGGGAGCAAATCAATCAACCAGTTGGCCCAAACTGATAGATTGATTGGTCTGTGGTGACATTGGTTGCTCTTTGCTTAAATCCATCAACTAATTTGTCAGAACCGATCTACTTATCTTAGAATAGTCAATTGGCTTAACCAAACCAATTAACTAGTTCAAGGGAACCATGAGATTTAGCTAAGCCAAACCGATCAACTGGTTGACCAAAATCGATCAATTAGAGTATCAAACTGATCAATCGGTTAACCTAAACCGATTGACTGGTTTAGGCATAGCATGTGATTTTGATATTTTGGAATTGATATGTTTTGATGCTATACCTATTGCTACTATATGATCATTTAATGACGAAAATACACTTTTTTTGGCATGGATTAGCTATCTTAATGGATGGATTAAATGGATCATAATTCATGGCATTATAAATAAGTGTTTGGGAAGGCTTTAGTAGAAAAGCTTGAATAAGCATGTTATGACTTCAAAAGGGGTAATGTAATGTGGATTATTGGCCTAAAATAGATTATCATGATGGATTGATTAATATTGGTTAAGCACTAATGGAAATCCCACCACATGGTTGGAGGGTAAAAATGGTTAAGATGGAATGAGTATGTGGATGTGTTACTTTGATGTTTTGTAGGTCTTGTATGATCACATAATTTTGGAAAATAATACACTAATAACTTAAAGTGGAATATGATCAAGATGTGTATGAGTTTAGGCTACCCAATCCTTAATTAGCTATTGGAGATTAGTCTGTCTTCGGGAATTTATTGGTGTCTTTGAGCTTTACCTTCGGGTAGGGTCCTAGTAGATCCCGATGTCTTACCTTCTTTAGGAATTGAAGATATAGTATGGGGTATGGATACTAAAGGGTCTAGTTATCTTGGTGGTTTTTGGCTTCGGTTGAACTTTATGTCCATAGGTGGTTACTTGGCCTCAACTAGACTTTATGTTCATTAATGATTACTTAGCTTTGATCGGACTCTATGTCCTATGGTTTGGATATGATTCTATGCTATGTGAGTCCATAAGGTGGTACACAGTCTATCAATTGATAAGAATAAGGATGTGGATAAAGAATCTTTTTTTTTAAAAGAGAATAGGAATGAGAAATATTAGCTTATAAATAAACAACTTAATAGATTATGTAAGCTTGGAAAATATACCTAATGGGAAATTATGTGAATGGATGGTAGAATCCTAACATTTGTTTGAATAACTTGTTTAGTAAATGGTATGTGATATAAATCTCCAAAATTTGTATTTAAATAATTCTATTAATTGTTATAGATTATGTTGTACCTATAATTATTTTTCTTATTGTGTGGTTGTTTAGGAAATTAATTCAAAACATGGGGAAATAGATCGAAAGGTTGCTGTAGCTGCTGCTGGGAATTGTTGCAGAATTCATGTTATGTTTGTTGTAGAAAATCTCATGTGATGCATTCGCCGGCAAATTTGGCTAATGGGGATTAAGCTGGCTGTGTAATCTGCCACCCGACCCATATTTATTTGGGTTAGTTAGAATGTGGGTTACTCAACCCTTTGTAACCATGATTAGCTAATATAAATCCTAACTGATAGGAAATATTTGTACATTCATTACTTTGTATTATTATGCCTTGTAATATTTGTAATTTTGGGCTGTTTTTCTTTAACCAGTCGTCGACCCATTTGTAAGTGTCTCGGCTGATTAATTGGGCTGGAATTGGGCTGAATTGTATACGGTCAGAGGCCTGCATTTGTGTATTGTACGCTTTCCTTTTTGTATTGTATACGCCATATATATAGGGCATATACACGTTTGTAACATATACTACTTTTGGTCGAATACATTCTTGAGATTTTTTGGAAACTCTCTCTTTCTCTCTCTCTCGCGCAACCTTCTCGTTCACATTCTTCTCGCTCTTTCTTCTCAATCTCTTCTTGATCTTCTTTGTTCTATAACTTCAGCAGCCGTTGATTCAACTGCGCGCTGAGTTTTCTGATCTTCCTTTGGAGAAAATCCTTAGGCTGATTGTCCGGCGAATCGAACCCCGCGCTTGATTTTATTTGCGATCCGGCGAAATTTCTGTGAAAACCTTCCAGGTTTCATCAGTATGTTGCTACCTATGATGTTTATATTATATTGATGAGCATGATAAGTACCGAATTTTCTAATTTGTATATGGTATGAAGTTTTGATGCATTATATGACCATGATAGAACATGTATATCTAATTATATGGCATAAGCATGATATACGTTTAGTATGATCTCCACCTTATGCTAGGACTTTGTATACTTGTGAATCCTGTTGAGGAGGTATCTTGGTTTACTTAATACGAGACATATTGATGTGCCTATTTGTTCGATCACTTGCTCATTCCCATAAGCAGAGGGGCAAAGGTTTTGGGGGATGACCAATAGTGTGCTTACCTCATTTTGGATTTGGGGCTTAAGAGCCTAAACATCTATAGACTGTTATTCATCCCTTAATGGACTAGGGTTTGGGGCTCTGCCCTACCTTTGTTTTCTGCCATTTTAGTTCTATTTTTTAGTTTAACTTTCTTTCAAATACTTGAATATTTGGGGACTGTTAATGACCTATTTGTAACTGTTTTCTTTAGTAATTATATATTGTGTTTCTTGTATACTCTACTTTTATTTTGTTTTATTTCATTTATTAGCCTTGCATCTAACATGGAACATTTGGTTAATGCCTAACCTATGTTAGGTGCAACAGTAGCACCCCATTTTTTATTAGATGTATATTTATATTTTTTTTGCTCCCACAATGTTTAAATGAAAATTTTCAATATTTAAAAAAATGAGGGTGTTATACGTATAAACTCCAATTGCTTGCTCCTTATTGAAAGTCTCCCTAATAGTTGTTGAGACATGGCTAATAGGCATGGAAGCATTAGCATCCTAAATAACCCTAGTAGAAGACCAAATTGTGTAATATGCATATTAAGGGGAAAATATACTTTGATCTAAAACCTTAAATCTCTTCATCCTCCCCATTAATAATAAGCTTTATGATGTCATAGATATTGCAAACCACTAACCCATCTACATGGAAAAAATAAATTTAAGCTAAACATAATAAAGCAATTAATTTACTCCCCCACCAAAAAAATATGATGAGAATATTTGAACATCATACTATTCTTGGAAAAGAAAACATTTACCATCCTAAGGCTTCACATGAAAATATTGAATGATGATAAGTTATTAGCCCCTTAGTCAAGATATGTCCAAAGACTCTCATATTAATTGCCCCATAGAGTTATAGTTAATTTATTCCCCTCAAACATTTAACGTAAAATCAAGATACATGCATTTGATGCACATAAATCATCAACAAATAACAAATAAACTAGAACATATTCCTTTGATAACCATAAATGATCAAGAAATGATAGTAAATAAATTAGGTATCTTAATAGATATCTTGTAGGGTCACTACTATGAATTTTAATAAACTTCCATCAGCCTCCCTAGTCTGAGGTGACTACACCCATATAGCCTTTCTAATAACATCTGAAGCAGATAAACAAAGCTTATTTTAGACCCAAAACAATTAAAAATTATCATACTCACAAAATAATAATAATAATAATAATAATAATAATAATAATAATAATAATAATAATAATAATAATAATAATAACATCTACCTACCAACATATTTATCAAGACCTCATTATTTTTGTAATACCCTTACTTTTAACTAAACAAAAATAATCTAAAACCATTATGAAAACAAACTAAATATAAGAATAGAGTTTGCAAAATATATAATATACGGATATTACAAAGAAAAATTTATATGACACAAGACACAATAGATCCCCAAAATATCCAAATACATAGAAGAGAGTAAACTAAAAGTATAGGAATACAATAGAGATGAAAAGACAATAGGAAAAGTTTAAAACCTTGGTCCATTAATAACCTAAAAAAGATTTTTGAGTGTACATGCTCTTAAGTCTCCAAGCCCAATATATGGTAGGCTAAGTACCAATATAATACCTCACATTTTTGTATGATGGTTGAATGTGAATTATGCAATGTTTTGGGCCTTTGATTTTGATTTAATGTTATGAAAATTTGATTTGAAATCATGATTGAAAAATAAAGTCTATTATGTTTTGAATACAAACCCATCGACTGGTTCAATAAACCGATCGCCTAGTATATTGTTTTAGCCAATTTGGGTTCCTCGACTAAACTGATTAACTTGTAGGGAAACCAATCAACTAATGGTAGAACAGTGTATTAGTAGACCCAAACATGTTGAGTTAGTCACATTTTCAAGCTTTATTTTCTTAAAAGATCCCTTAAACTAAAACAGAACACTACCACCCCATGCCAATTTGTTCCTAAGAAATTTCTAACCATTTTATGATACATTTAACTTGAAATATTACTTCAATTTGATCTAGAGGTCTATTGGGAAAATTGAGGATGAGAGATAACTTCAGCATTATCTTCTTCCTCCTCTCTCCTCTACGTGATTCTAAAATCGAATGATTCGATCTTAGGCATGCTTCTAAGCAGTTGGAAGATTCCTTCCAAACTAACCTTGTATTTCTCCATTCATGAATGATAATTCTAGTTTAATTAAACTAAATTTTCAAGAGACACCATTTGAGCTTTGAAGAAGAATTCAGCAAATCCTGGACAAGTCAATCCATTCTGATCAAATTCAAATGGTTAATGGTAAGGTTTTAAGTTGATTCTCGAACCTTCAATAATTCTCTTCGATTTATTAGCTATAAATAGCCCCATTTATCCCTACTATGCACCTTTCTTTCAGCTACTGAATTATTTTAAGTCTTGTGTTCCTTCTCTTCTTCCTACACTTTATGTATTAACACTCAATCTTTTTATACTCTTTTGATCTTGTCTCTAGCTCTCTCTTGTTTCAATTTCTAATCAAGGTAGAGTTAGATTCTTGAAAAAGGTTGAGTAGTTCAATTTAGTTATTTCCTTATTTTAGCCTCCAGTTGGTATACCCTTATTCTCTTATATTTCTAAGTCTGAATTTGATAATATTTTGGTATAATGTCTTAGTTTAAGATTTTGACTTTAATATTTTCAAAGCTAAGATTTTCCACAGTTGGAAATTCTATTTTTAAGAGGATTTTACCTACATCAAGTAAGTGATTATTTATTCTAAAATGATTAGTAAGTATTCACGCATGTTATATGTTGCCTTTAGTTAATTTCTATATGTTGGCATAAAGAATACAATTTTATATTTTATTTAGCTAATTAGATGACATGATTTTTGTAAAAAGCATGAAAATGGGTAAAAATAGGCTATGATGATTCCACATCAAGAAATATATGTTAATTTGGTTGGAAATATGTTTTTTGATGTTCATAAATGTTATAATGTGATTAAGAATGGCTTATATGTAAGAATCTGCATGAAATTTATGATTTGGTGTTGTGTTAGGGTAAATCGATCGGCTGGTTCTTAGAATAGTCTATTGGTTGACCTAACCCATCGATTGGTAGGCCCGTAGAGACCTTATTCTTGCTCTCTACTTAAATCTATCGACTAATTTAGCAAAACCAATCGACTAGTTTATCCAAACCAGTTGACCAGTTTGAGTAAAACATGGTTTGATTGGGTCAAACCAATCGATTGGTCGACCCAAATTGATCAACTAGTTAGTGCAACTGATCGACTTGTTGGGCTAAATCAATCGGTTGGTTCAACTAATTTGCTTGATTTTCTTCTTTTTTGTTTTGTTATACTTTAGGGTTATGTTTGGGACTACACTGTGATTTTTAATGGGATAAAATACATATTTTATCATGAATTATTGTCCTGATTAAAAGGTTACAATGGATCATATTTCATGGTATACTCTATGAGTAATGCAAAGGGTAAATGGGTATTTCACTTATGATAAGTGATAACATTGAGAAAAGAGTAATGTGAATCGGTATGGTCGTGGTTTAAATCATATGG
Organism: Tamarix austromongolica; assembly: GCA_039764185.1. NCBI lineage: Eukaryota > Viridiplantae > Streptophyta > Magnoliopsida > Caryophyllales > Tamaricaceae > Tamarix > Tamarix austromongolica. The sequence continues at coordinate 36,908,736 of CM077816.1, read as the reverse complement.
TGGATATGAATAATATTGGCTAAGAATAAATGGAAAACCCACTCAATTAGGAAAATGGAAAGAAAAGGGTTACTATAAATTAACATGGGGAGTTAACTTACATACTTTTGTATAAGCCTTGTATGGTCACCCATCTTTATGAATAAAATATTGGTCTCGTAAAGTAAAAGAAAGTTGAGTTGAGTATGGATCTTAGTTACTCGATCCTCGATTAGCTACTGAGGGTTAGTCTACCTTTGGGTATCTTTAGTGCCTTTAGGCTTTGTCTTCGAGCGGGATCCTAAGAGGTCCCAATGCCTTAACTACTCAAGACACCGATGATGTACTAGGGGTATCGATAGGGTCTGGTTACCTAGGTGGTTAGCTTTAGCTTAGACATATGTCCATATTAGTTGGCTTCAGCCTAGACTTATATCTATTCTAGTGATTGGCTTCGGCTTAGACTTATGTCCACTTAGTGATTGGCTTTAACCTAGAATTCATGTTCCTTATTTGGATAGGCTTCTATGCTATATGAGACCATGGGGTGGTGCATAGTCCATCGCTTGATGATAATAAAATATAAAGGGTAAATATTGGTTGAAACTTATGAACAATGACCAAGTGAATGGTTAATGATTGGTTAAGAAATATAAATAATGATATGATTGACCAAAATGAATAAAGTTGGTTTGCACACTTGGGCTAATGGGTGAAATGGCTAATTGGTTATGGAATGAGATATTGCTGGATTGTTTAACTAATCTCATATTTGGTTAAGTAAATGGTATAACCTAAGGATATGGATGATTGGAAATAAACCCTAGAGGTTACTTGGATGTTATTGTTAATACTTATGTAAGTGTTTATATGAAAACATTGTTAATCTAAGCATGATGTATTCTATTGTGCTAGAATTGTATCTTATAGCATGTTTATATGCACTTTTACCTTTATATATAGTCTTATCATGATGAATGCTATAATTTATATTCATGCATGGTAAATTGGTATACTTGTGTTGATGTGAATCAAAGTGGAGGGAAGGGTTGGATCGATTATTCCATGAGTTTGAATCCAACCACTTGAATCTCGAAGAGGAAAGAAAATTTGATGCAGGTTATATTCGAATAGAAGTTGCAAGGTGCCGTTGATTGCTTTGAATGATATTAATCAATCAAATGCTCGAAGGAGGAAGGATAAACCCCGGGTTTTTCCTTGATCAAATGAGTCTTGGAAGGGAGAATACACGTAGTAAAGCTGGATAGATTCTAAGCTCAAAAAGTTCTATTATGTCTTCATTATGCTCGACGGGTACAAGTAGATATATATATATATAGGAAAGGGAGGCTCGAATTCATGTTTAAATCAGCCGAGTTCCCCCTTATTTCAAGCCCATTTACTCACTTGAATTAAGACCATATAACATCTAAGATTAATCATAATATCATCATCTAAATGATACAAATGACTAATCATTACAAAGCCATACAATCAACTATGATACAGACATGAAATTACATCAGACCCTAGATTACATAAAATACACAATACCATAGTGTGTTTTAAAGGGTTACTCAATACCATAGTACTAACTAAAGGGTTCCATTCATGGGGCCCCTACCTATTCAATGGACAGTGTCCCTTGCAATTCCTTTTCAGGTGCTATTCAAGTGGGTAATAGGAAAGAGCATAAGGAAATTATCTAGGCTTTTAGGGTTTCCCTCTTTCTCTCTTACTCCCTGATTTGAATGTATTCTTTGATCTTGTAACTGCCATTGGTGGTTTTTATTCTTATAAATGGTTCATTGTGTTACTCTGATTTTTAATATGGTTTAAATTTCTAGCAATTGGTATTTTACTTTCTAGCCTTAGGACTTGGTACTAGAATGGTATGAGTGGACCGGTCTGGTACTAAGTGTGGCGGTAATATCCCTAGAATTCATAAGTCTTGTTATTTCACTTCCGCTAATCTTTTAAATAAAACAAAAGATTTTTTTTTCAGTAGTGAATTTTGAGGGTGTAACAAGTTGGTATCGAAGCGAGTTTCGATCGCTCTTCCAATTTCAGACCTTTTAATCTGATACCACACGTTTATATCTGAGCTAGTTTCAACCACTCTTGTAATTTCAATCATTTTAAGTGGGTACCACATGTTGGTATTAGGTATTTTCATAAAATCTATCTCAGTTTTTAAATGTTTTGAGTTAATACTACAAGTAAGTATCAAAGTGTTTCACCGAAGTTTTGAAGGTTAAATAATTCTTCTAAGGTTTTCCCCCTAATTCTCTATTCTGTTTTGGAAACCGGATTAGTCTTGAGAGTTGGGTATGGGTAGGCTTAGGTAACATAGCTTGAGAAAATAGCACATTCCCTAACAAACTCCTATTTTACAGCTAACTTGAAATGGACCGAGACGAATGGATTGATAACCTAGAGAGAGTGCTTGAAGTGTTAGTGGGATTAGCCCAACGATCACCGGTACCCAAACCTCAAACCGCTATACCTCATACGGGTATTGAAGAGGATCAGTTGGATAGAGTTTTGTGTCATCAACCCCCTACCTACGATGGGAAAGAAGACCCCACAGTCTTAGAAAGTTTGATACGAGATTTTGATAGGACCTTCGAGGCGCTCAACTACCCTGAGGAGCAAAAGACAAACATTGCAGCACACTTCCTTCGAGGACCAGCTGCCACTTAGTGGGAAGACTTTTGAACCCAAGGAGGACGACCGACATCTTGGGAAGATTTCAAGACTCCCATCGGCACATGTTTCTACATAGAAAGTCTCAAGAGGGCCAAACTCAAAGAGTTCATGGAGCTAATGCAGGGAAGCTTGTAGGTCCGAGAGTACTACGCATGATTCGTAGAGTTGCTAAGGTTTGCCCTCGGAATAGTAGCTAGCAAGGCTACAATAGTCTTTCAATTTGAGTAAGGAATTCACTTCAACATCCAAAGCATGATGGCCACCAACATTTTTCCCGATCTGAGTACAGTGTACGAGCAGGCATGTGCAGCCGATGCCTTGGTTTGAGAACAAGCCTCCATCCTAGGCAAGAGGAAGAATGAAGAGACCAAATTCGAAGAAAAGAGTCATTTCCCTAGTAGCAAGGTTTTGCGGATCCACCCTCAAACTCAAACTGAAGAGACAAATGCCCCCAAAGGCAAGGCAAGCAAGAAACTGGTCCGACATTACCATTGTTGTCGTTGTAGAAGAGATCATCCAGGTAAGGATTGTATGGGAAAGTTGGTTTAGTGCCACTACATAAGAACTTCGAATGTTACAATTGTAATATCCCAAAATCCTAATTTCCGAAATTATGGCCAAATAAGGAATTATTAGGAAAATTAATTATATAAATTCATTTATTAAAATGTAGAGAGTTAATTGAGGTAGATTAAGAGGAAAATAATAAAGAATTTAATTAGAAGAAAATTTGGGTATTTTTCCTAATTAGCATGGAGGTTAATGGAATTTATCTAAAATAGTCTAAAATAAGCAAAAAGGAATTTATTTAACATTTTATAAATATTAATATTCTAAATAGCCCACAAATATTCTAAATGAATTATAAAAAAAATCCAAAACCCTAAATGAAATATTTCTCTCTTCTCTTCCCCCTCATTTTTCCTTATTCTTTCTTTTTCTTTATCTCCTCGTCGGTTGGGCCTCTCCCCAGCGGCCCACCCTTCTCTTCCTTTCCCTTCTCCCTCCCCCACGGCCCAGCGTCGTTCGCTGGCCGACGCCTACGTGCAACGCAGCGTTTTGCCCATCAACCCGCCAAAGCGCCGTGTCGCGATTATGGAACCTTATAACCGTTGCCAGCCAACGTCACGACGATGCGTTTCGATCGCATAATTAATGAAACGACGCGTCGAGGGTATAAACATTATAACCGTTGCCGACCGGCCGATTTCCTCCCTTTTTCTTTTCTCTTCCTGGACCGCCGGTCCGCCCACGCCCCGTCTTATTCCTCGCGCAGGCCTGCAACTCGTAGCCTGCCACCGCTGACAGCCCTGCCGTCCAGCCGTCCTTCCTCTGCCATTCCCGTCCCTTTCGTTCCCAAATCGACCCAACAAAATCGTCCTGGCCCTCACGCGTCTTGATTTTCTTTCCTTTTCCCGCACACCGCCAAACAGGTCTGCCAAGCCACAAGCCTGCGACTGGCTTCCACCACCGGACGGCGGCATGCCGCGCCTGCCCCCGCGTGCCATCCTTCTCCCCTTCGTCGTTTTCCCCTCCTTAATTGCCTATAAATACCCCTCCCTGAACGGCCAAGGCAAGTCCTCCCCTCTGGACCTTGCCGAAACCCTGCCTCGCCGCTGCCAGATCAAATGCCCTGTTCGCCGCCTATAGCAACTGCCGCGACCGCCACCATGCACCAAAACCTTCCTCGCACCACCCTCCACGCAACCAAACCGTCTCAGCCCCCGTTCCTACCCCGCACGTGCCGCCACAGCCATGCAAAATCCTTTGCAAAAAATCGTCGCCGCCACCTCGCGCCACCTTCTGCCGCCACCTCCGCCGTGATCAACCTCCTCTCCACCTCCCAAAGTGACCAGCAGGTCCTCCCCTACCTTCCCATACCATTCTTACCCTCTGCTCCCTTCTCCACCGGCCTCCACCATTTTCCACCACCTTCTCCCTCCTTCGGCCGCCGCATCCACCACCGCGCGCCGCCGCCCTGCTCACGCCACCACCCTCATTCCACTCCCCTCTCCCTACTGTCTCCTCTCCCACACTTAACCTTCCTTTTCCTCCTCCCATCTAGCCACCTTCCCCATCTTTTCTCTCTTCTCCTCCTCCAGCGCTACCGCCGCCGCCGCCGCCTCGCGCTGCTGCCGGACCACCACCGTTCTCAGGTGGTCTTCCACTCACCTGAACCCTAAAACCCTCCTCTTATGCCACCTATAGTGGCTTATACCTAATATTAGTATTATCATACTTATTATTATTATTATTATTACACTTATTATTATTATTATTATTATTATGATTATTATTATTATTAACTTATTTACTAATACCATTTCTGTATTATCCTTAATGCTATCATACTATCACCCCTTCTAACCCTAAACCCTATTATAGTTAACTTAGGACTAATACCATTTTCTTCATTATTGTCATTTCTAATACTACTATTATTATTACTTTTATTATTGTTGTTACCACTATTAATCTCTGTATCCTAAGAGTGTTATTTTCTTACAAGCCATAATCTTTCTCAAAACCCTAGCTTTCAACACACTTAATGTAACACCCCAAAATTCACTAAATTTTTTTTTCGGGGCATTTCACTTAACCATTAGTGTTAGTGTTATTATTTTTATTAATACTATCGCTAAGATTACTACCACTGTTAGTGTTCTTACTATTTAACCCAACCTTATGTGAAGTATTGTAACTGCGTAATAGAGTTTTACCATACCTAATATCTCTAACATTGGTGTCATCCTATTATTGATATTACCCATATGCTAATTCTATTAGGGTGACAAAATATGGGAGCCCTTATATTATTTATTCAAAATACGACTTTTATCATGACTACCCCTAGGAGTGTTAGCTCGTTGATATTGCAACCATTATAGTAGTATTTTAATACTAACACCAACATAAGTATCACTATTAGTAGTTTACCATTACCATTATTACCATTACTTAACTATGTCTAGCAAACACTAATGCTATAAAAATAGGGCTAATGGGTCTAATAATATAAGTGTAACAATAGGTATTAAAAATAAACATATTTTGAATATTAATATTTAGTATACTAATTCTAAGGTAAAAACCCTAGTTTTTGTATAAAACTCTTTTTAGTAATAAAAACCCTAACCTTAAACTAGAATGAGGATTTATAGTAATTATAAGGGAAACTAATACTTAGCTTTTTCCCCTTTCATAGGTGACCCCGATCCGAGCCCTAAGGAGCTAGAGGAGCTTGCTCCAGGCCTGGTGCCTACCTAGGTAAGGACGAAGCTAATGACCTTGTGCTATGTGTGACATGGATGTGTTGAATGTTTTGTATGCCATGCTATGCCATGTATTATATGATTTGAGGATAACTTGTCTTATGTGTAGCGCAGCTTGGAGATTGAGGCATGTTGTATGTGCTTCCGTGGCATGAGCATGACATTTATATGTATGATGTTTATGATGTATATGTTGTGGCCCTCTAGGACATGCATGTTAGGATAAATGATAATAAGAGTTGGGAACCATCATGGGAGTCTTGAAGTTTGTATGGTGGGATTAGGGTTTGTATAGTGGCATAAACGTTCGTATGGTGGTACTAATGATTGCATAGTGATATTAATGGCTTATGGTGGTATTCGGGTTTGTATGGTGGTATTTATGATTTTATGGAGGTATTAATGTTTGTATGGTGGTATTTATGATTTTATGGAGATATTAATGTTGTATGGTGGTATTAGGGTGTATGGTGGTATTTATGATTTTATGGAGGTATTAATGTTTGTATGGTGGTATTTATGATTTTATGGAGGTATTAATGTTGTATGGTGGTATTAGGGTTTGTATGGTGGTATTTATGATTTCATGGAGGTATTAATGTTGTATGGTGGTATTAATATTCGTATGGTGGTATTAATGATTGCATGGTGGTATTAATGGCTTATGGTGGTATTAGGGTTTGCATGGTGGTTGTGGTTTGTGTGGTGGTATTAATGTTGTAGGGTGGTACTAGGGTTTGCATGGTGGAGTATGGGGTTGAGAGTGAGAACTCACTTATATAAAAGATGAGCGGGGGTTTCTAAAGGAGAGAATAGATTTTGGGGTGAAAGAGGGAGGTTACTTGTTGAAGAAGTAAAGTGCTAGGGTTTGGTGCGGCCAACTAGGGTTGGCGTGGTCAGATAGGGTTTTGAATGGCCAACTAGGGTTTTGTCGGTCACACGTGAACTTGGGAGATAAAGTAACACATTTGGGGAATTTCCTAATAAAAAAAATGAGGTGCGAGATAGAGAATAAAGTAACGTTTGGGTAAGTAAGAAAGAGTTGGGCCACATAGGTCCGATTAGGGTCTCCGAGGAGGAACCCTAGAGGGATGAGGACATGCGGAGTCGACATCATATGTAATGGGATGGCCTATATTCTTGGAGATTGTGCCTTACTATATGCCACTATGCCTAAGTCTACGGGGGATGGATGTCGGGGGTGAGAAAAGTGTAAGTGCCTCAACATATGAGACATGCCCGCTTGAGAAGCAAATAGTAGTATGTTGTTGGCATGCATGTCAAGGGTGATGTGTGATTCAATAAGACACGGATAAGACACTAATAACATAAAGCGAAAGACTGTTGAGCCGAGCCTTGTGCGTTTCGTTCCGGTCCACCGGCTATAATAGTGGTCAGAGGCATTCTGCCCTGTGCGTTTCGTTCCGGTCCACCGGCTATAATAGTGGTCAGAGGCATTCTGCCCTGTGCGTTTCGTTCCGGTCCACCGGCTATAATAGTGGTCAGAGGCATTTTGCCCTGTACGTTTCGTTCCGGTCCACCGGCTATAACAGTGGTCAGAGGCATTTTGCCCTGTGCGTTTCGTTCCGGTCCACCAGCTATAATAGTGGTCAGAGGCGTTCAGCCCTGTGCGTTTATTTCCGGACCACCGGCTATAATAGTGGGGGATCTCGGCTCGATAGACCCAAAGTAAATAAGTTAAACCACGGAAAAAATACTAAGTACTTACAATGAAACACCATGTTGAGGCGGGGCTAGTCCGGCCCACCGGTAAGATTAGTGGTCAGAGGCGTCCTGCCCTGTGTTTTATTTCCGGTCCACCGGCTATAATAGTGGGGTCACCGTGCTCACATGGATTGTTGAAGAATGTGTGAAATGGACTTATTATCGCTAATGAGAATAAATAATAAGTCACCAAAAAGTATTCAGGCCTTATCTTGCGGGTTATCGCATGTTGTCTATATGTTTGTGCTATGTATGTTATGTGGTACGATTGTGTGTTTGGCCTTAGCGCACCAGCGCCCTTACTCAGTATTGGACCCGTACTGATACTACATTGATTGAATGGGTCCTGTGATGATCCACCAATGGTGGGGAGCAGACCTCCTATGCAAGTTTGATCGGTTACAAATTGTGGGGTGGAAGGCTTGGCTTGAGTGAGTAGGCGATCCGGATATTGGTCCCTTGGGATCTGTTTTATTTGGCTATATTTTGTACTACGCTTCTTGTTTTGAAACCGTACTCGAAGTTGTATTCCTAAACGATATTTTAACTGTTGTTGACTCGTGGTTTTCGTGAATGGTCTATGTTAACTATGGACCTATGTTTTGATAACTCTTACTTAATGATTGTTTAGTTTAGCCTTAGCACCTAGTATCAGAACGGTAGGAGTGAACCGGTCTGGTACTAGGTGTGGCGGTAATACCCCCAAGTTTATGGTTTTAATTCTTTCGCTTCCGCTAAAACCTTTGTCTTAAACGAAAATTTTCAGTAGTAAATTTGGGGGTGTTACAACAATGCACCCCGTGAAGGAATCCATTAGTCTCAACAACTATCGGTTCAATAGAATCAAGCACTCGAAGCAACATGTTCAACCTCGTTAATCGAAGTAGTTGAGCAAGTGATCGATTGTGATGCAACCTCTTCAAGCTTACCATTGGATCCTTCATAAGTGTTTGTATCGTTAATTATGTGTGTAGTTGTTTTCCTTAGTTAAGTAAGTTTTTCTTTAAGGGGGTAGTTACCCCATGTAACTTAGATCCCTCTTTGTAACCCTAGTGCTAAGGCATAAACTTCGGGGACAAAGTTTTCTTTAAGGGGGTAGTGATGTAATTCCCTAAAATTTTAAAAACCTATAATTTAATAGATAGCTTTTATTTGGGATGAATTTAAAATTTAAAATTATTTAATTTAATTATTTTATCGATTTTTGATATGTAAATTTAATTTAGTTATTTCTTACTTAAGGAGAAAACAAGATATGTTTCAAGATGAAAAGCCACAAGAGTGAATTAGGTTGTTGATCTTCATCAAAGGAAATAAGGCTATAGAAGTAGATTTGCTTTGTTTTGATAGATAAAAATGAATCTTCAATAAGATTCATCTAAAAAGGGTGTCAACTTCTTAGTTTCAATGGTTCTCCGAGAACTCTTTTAAAGAGGGTTTCTAGATAGGATTACTCCAAGTAATTCCTATGAATAAGGGAAATTACACAAAATAGAAAATAAGCTAACTTGTTTATTTTGTATTTAACTCAAATAATCTTCATGGTGTACAAAGGGTGATGATGAGTATATATAGGACTCATTCCAAGTATTAAAAGAAATCCAAACCAATTAACAACTAAGGTAGTTGTTTGCACATTGGCATAACAAAACTAGCCATTGTGGTTAATTAGTTTGAATCACTTAGGTAATTATGATTAATTACTCATGCTACCATTAGTTGCAACATTAATTAATTTTAGTTGTAAAATCCCTAAGAAAATTTTATCTGATGCCTAATAAAATGTCATTAATTTCAAAATAAAAAATTAAGTAAGTTAATGTAAATGCATAAAATAACAAGCTACGAAACCCTAAATTACATATGATACCCTAAGGTTTATAATAAGTGGTACAAAAATGAGTTCTTGCATGTGCTTATTCTCTTTTCCTCTATGTACTCCATATTTTGAATTTTTGATAATGTTTTGTACATGAAAATGTCTTAAATGCCTTCACATATTAAGTATATTCATCTTGTAAATATGTAACATACGTATAAGAACTTCTTAAAGTGTCTTTATAATTAATTGTCAAAGTATTAGGAGAAACATCTAAGATGAATAGATCCATGATTAAGAATGTTAATCCCTAATTACTAAGAGGATTAAGTGATGGTATTACATTACTAACTCTTTCATGCTTAAGGATGAAACAAGATAGAGCAAGAGAAAGGATTAGAAGTGACAAATGCATAAGGGTGAAGGCTCAAAATAAGAGTAGTGGAGCACAAGTGTGAAAATATTTTTGGTTGATAAAATGAGATAAAGGGAAAAGAGGATTAGGGATATTTATAAAATAATAATTGGTTAAGGAATGAAGGGAAAGGTTATGCAAATTAAAACCTACTTTTACTATTTAAAATTGGACCATTTAGGGTGGACTTATCAAGAATAGGGCCAGATTTCTTTTCAGAGCTCCAATGGTAATTTTTGGAGAACACATATTGAGCTTTTCTAAAGAAAGCACAAGAAGGAGAATAGGAATATCATTATGGGAAACATATCCCTCAGTTGTGCAAGGTAGGTCTAAAACTAATTGCCCATTATAGGGTTGTACAGGGGAGAAAGGAGGAAGAAGATAATAGGTAAGGTTATCCTTCCCTTTTTCCATCAAAAATAGATATTCAAATCCACTTGAGGCAAATAAAAGATAGGGAAAATGTTAGAAATTGTTAAAGATTGCTCATGGATTAATTTAGAGTTGGATTACCATATTCCAAACCATTAGAATATTTTTTTCACAAAAATTAAGGTTTAAAAAGTCACTCAACTTGACAAATCAACTTATTGGTTTGGTCGACCAATCAATTATTCTATAAACTAGTCGCTTGGTTTTTCAAACCAGTCTATCAGAACTGTTAAGCCAAGCTCAGGTTGAAAATGAAGGACTAGTTGATTGGTTTATAGAACCTGGTATTATAAGAAAACCCATTCTCTCTCAAATTTTCTTATATTTTCCAATTCCTTTTTAAATCAAACCCAAAATATATTTTGAAATCAAGATAAAAAACCATTACAATTCTTCATGGAAGTGTAGCTAGTAAAATTATAAATAAAAAATCTTAGGAAGTTAGCCCATGTCTTCTCTCTTAAAAGGATTTTCCCATAGAGAGAAACAATATATGGATGATTATCAGCTTTGAACCACACCCTATTTGGGTTCACCATTATATAATTGATAATGTACATATGACTTTCTTTCATAATAAATTTAAACCTATCAATTAAACCCTTACCTACATTAGCCTGAATATGAGTGACCTACATAAACATGGAACAAAAAAAATGAAAAAATAAAATAAAATAAGCATAACAAATGCCTAACATGGCAAGATATATAGGAAAAACACAAGCAGCACCAACAAACCTCTTGATCATGAAAAGGACATTCCAATAATTGTTGCACCCCTTACTAAACCACATACACACTAATAGCCATAACTTTCATGCACCATTCCATAGAGGATATATCAATATCCCTCAACATGGAATACAACCTAACCATTTTCAAACACAACCTCACAAGCAAGTATTCTTTTTTCACCTCATTTGCTATCAATTTGCTTAAGAGCTCTAACAAAAATGAAGAACTAATGAAATCATGTGAGCTAAAGTTACAAACTTTAAATAATATGTGGTTGGAAAAATAATAGCTTAACTCTAGTAGCGTTAATGGTTTTTGATTTTTAAATTTATTCGAGGTTAAATTTTAGCATACCTAGCATGATAATTATTCCAACTAGTTTCATTAAGTACTTTATATTTCACATTCCATCATTTAACTAAGTTAAGTTATTTTTCAAATCAATAAAATAAAATTATGATATATTTATAACTTTAGCCAACCACATCAACAAATCAGGAGCAAGCATTCTATTAAATTGAAAACATAAATTGGTAATACCTCATTGTTAGAGGGAAAAATGAGTAAACCACATCTAGCTTAATGCATGTTATTATTTAAATAACTAAAGCAACAATTAGTTCAATCCTTATTTTAATTATCTCATCCGTATACATGCCTAGAAAAAATTGGAAGTGATGAGTATCAAAAAAATTTAAGTGGCAATTGATTCAATCCTCATTTCAATTATCCCATGCCCATTGCTATCTTGTTTATATACATGAAAAAAAAACATTGGGAGTTATGAGCAACAAACCTAATATAGAGATAGAAATTGTAACTATTAATTAAGTAACCCAACTATACATTTTAATATTCAAACCTTAAAGGTATCTAAAATGATGTACTTAATATTGTTTGAGGTAGCCAAAAGTGGAAGCTAATCTTTGGGAGATAAAACTATCCTATGCTATTTTTTTTGCAACTATTCCATTGTTAGATATATATTCTAAATAGAAGGCATATCTTTATGAAAATATTAATTCTTCAATCATTTAAATCCCACATAAAGTCATCAATAATAAAAAGAATCATTTGGATAGCTTATTATTTTTATCTTATCTAATAAGTCATATTTTAGTTCGTTTGTTTAATGTTATTATTTTTAAGTCCTTATATATACATTGTTTATAATTTATTTACAACTTATTTTTATTTAATAGGCTAGTACCAATAATTTTATCTAAATACTTTAAAAATCTTATATTATTTACTTTAATGAAAAATATACTCCTATTAATTAACCCCTTCCATCTTCACCAGCTACACTATCATAATAATAGTAATAATTGTTAATAATAATAATAATATCAATAATTTATATTAATTATTAAATATTATTAATAATTCATCATTCATTATGAGTTATTATATTATATTACTAATATATTTTAAATAATATTTATATAATATCTAATAGATAATTAAAAATATAATAATAATAATAATAATAATAATAATAATAATTACCTTAAAAAAGCATTTATAATTTATATTAATTAATAATAATAATTAATGTTATTAATCCATAATAATAATAATAATTAATTTTAATCTTATATTAATTATTTAATACCATTAATAAAAATTAATATTAATTATCATTTGTTTTTATATTATTAATTACTTATGTAATATTAAAATTTTTAAAAATATATTTAATATTATAAAGATAATAAAATTTATTTATTTAAAAAATTTGTTACATATTTTAAATAAAACACAAACCCTAATTACAATTCATAAACATTTCATTCTATTATTTCCACCCATCCTCATAACTTTATTTTATGAGATGTTATAAGTCACTTTTGGTCATCTAACCTCTCTTCGATCATTCTAAATTAATCATATTTGAATTCCTTAAATTTTCCAAGTTTTCTAATCTTTTTCAGTCATGTTAAAGGAAGGCTTAAGCAAAAACACCCTTTTTTGTTTTGAATAGTTTTTATCACATTTTATCCCTTGAAATAATATTTTTTAATTAACTAAAATTCATAAAAATTAAGGATTATTATATATTTTTTTTAGTGAAACATGAAGTAAACATATTTTTATCTTTATTTTTATTATTTTTAGATAAATTCATGTTTTTTTTGGTTAAGTTAATTATTGAAAGTTAACTTTTTATAATTGAATCTTAACTAATCTCTTAAGAATCAATCCTGATCATTCAAACCCTTATAAAAATGAATCCTAACCCCCAAATCTCAATTCAAAAACCAAAAGCATCACCACCTCCTTCTTTGAATGACATTGCTCTTAAGAGTAACACTCTTTTACATAATCATTAGTTTACAATACAAAATTAATGTTTTATCCCCTTCTTTCTTAATGGGTGCCATCCTCCTTCATTCTTCCCTTTTTATGCCATTTGTTAGCTCATTTCCATTGGGTTTCTACACCACCTATTGCTTAAGTAGCCCCATAATATTGATGAGGACTGTTTTATATACTATATTAAAAATTGACTTGGTGTAGTAGTTGGCACGTGGTCTAACTAGTCTAAATAATTCGATCAAAATTAATTTAATTCAAAAGTAACCAACATTATCCAATCTCATCCTAATTAAATTGATTCCACCGAGGCACCTTCATTAAGTTTCTTTTCCCTTCATGGTTTAAATGGTGGTGTATAGGGTAGAACCAATTCAAATGGCATCTATATGTAAATTTCAAAATTAGATAATCTCATGTTGGTGAAGCTTTTGGTACCCAAGTGAAATGGCCAAATATTTTTTATTCACTAAAGGAGACTAAATCATCAAACTAACTTGATTTCTATTATATTCATGCCCTTATTTGCTATGTATTTCCTACATTAGTTTTCATTTCATGTTCTCCTTCACAACCAATGAACACTTAACTTCATTTTATCTCCAATATCATGTCATTCATCCTTCATGGAATTCATTCTGTTAGGCTTTCATTCAACTTAAAACATCAAGGCTTGGTTTATTCTATTCTTTTTCCTTTACTTTAATTTCCTTTTGTTATGGTTTTATCCATTATAAAATTATGTGTGTTCTTAGTTTTAATAGGTTGAGGAAAAATTCGTTTAGGATTTGAATCGAATATTCCTTTCTTTTTCTTTACTTTAATTTCATAAACTCAAGTAATATTCTACTTAATCCACCTTGTTGGGAATATACGTGAGCCTAAGCCATATTCAATAAGGAAGGATCTAAAACCACATATATATAAGCCTAAGTCAAGTTCTATCCTAAAACCAATCAATAAAAGGAGGATTAGTCCACTAGAATTATATATTGGTCTAATTCCCTATTATTTATTAATGTGGAACTTTATTCACACCCAACATGCCTTATGTATAATTTTATGTAGCATAATATGGGTAATTTCATGAGTTTTATAAGTTTTCATGATTTGTTACAAAACTAAAGTTATGAGATATGATAGTATGGTATTTATAATCATGAGATATATATATATATATATATATATATATATATATATATATATATATGGTTATGCCTTAATGTTCATATGTATGCCTTCATATTGATAAGCTTGAAAATAACCAATATTAGGCTTATCGTCACTCTTAGCCAAACAAGCCTATGGGTTTTTAGAGTTGAACTATGAAGATTTTGATGGGTCCATATTTTTCATTGATATTTTTAGGCTCAATTGGATATATAATTTGCATATTTTGGATTAGCATAATGTAAATTATGATGGATTTAAGTTTGGAAGAGTTTAGTAAAAGTTTTTTCTTCATGAAATTCGATGTGTTCTTCATGATACTCAAAGTGTTCTTCACTAATAACTATGAGTAATGTCAGCTGAGAATTAATCATGTTTGATAGGGTTAATAAAGTGGTAACCATGTTTAGACTCCTAATGACCATATTTATTGCTAAATAGAAAAAGTAATGAATATGTGAATAGTGATAGTCAAACCTTAATCATTGATCATGGACTATTGACTTTAAATTTCACCATTGATCATTGACTTTAATAGTTAACCATAAATAGTTTTTCTTTTTAAAAAAAATAATAATATATGAACTTATTTTGTAATTTTAGACTCAAATATATCTAATATTTTCACTCAATTGGACCCTTATTCATCTTTTGAGATTAAAATTGTTGAGTTCTTAGTTCTGATGATAACGACAAAAAATGATATCCTTTTTGAGATTAAAAATATTTGAAGATGTTTGAGGAACATGTTCAAAAGAACTTACGAAGGAATAAAAGAAGGATTTATGGGATGTATAAGATCCTAAAGCTTGGAAGAGCATCTAGGAGGTGTATCTTTATTTAAGGAAATATGACTCTTATGGAAATTACTTAAGCAAAATAAGTCAAGTTATTTCCTAATTTTTTTAATTGGTTTTTCATAGGACACTAAGCTTGAGTTTCATGTTGAGTTCCTTATAGTTAAATATGGTGTCTAAAAAATTTTAAAAGTATTTTCTATCATATTTAAAATAGGGTTTTCCAATATTTTTGGATAATATTTGGAGAAAATACAATTAAACATTATATTTATGAAAATGTATATATTATATCAAGCATAATATTCTCAAGAAAAAGATAATATTATGACAAATTTTTATTCATTTTAAAGAGCATTTTTCTTAGATTTTGCTGTATTATCGCTTTACTAATTTATGTATAGATTCATGACGTTTATTTACTAAAGGAATCTTTTGTTGACTTAGATATTTTGAGATGTAAATGTTTGATTGATTCAAGTAGTTTTAGTGGATGGTTACCATGTATTGAACTAGTTTTTACTATTGTAATTTAGAGATATTTTGGTGTATAAGTGAGAATCGTGAACCTACCATTATTGTGTTGAAGAGAGAAAAACAAAACTCACTAGTGTGTTTTTATTAAAAATAACTTTAATAAGAAATTATTTTTATAGAAAAAATAGAAAGTTGTTGAGTTTCTTCTTAAGTCTTTTCCTATTTATCTTAGTTGAGTACAATCATTTACTCATCATGGGATAGAGATCATCTTAGGAAATTTTAAGAATTTAAATTTGTTTATAATGCATTAGAGTTAAGTTGAGGTTCAACATCTAGAGTTACATGTGTGTTTGACAATCTAAAGTACAATTGTGTGCATTTGAGAGTTCAAGCAAAGTGTACTATTTCTATTTGAGTTATTGTGAGAAATAAAATAAAGAATTATGACCATGGATGTATGCCATTTAACATACGAGTATATATTAATTATTGAAACACGTAATATCATGTGTCAGTCTCTTTTCTACATTCTACTTAAAAAAACATACAAGAAATAATACAAGGAAACCAAGTAAAAAAATTAAAGACATGGGACTTTCACATAAAATAGCCATAAATAGTGGTGAAAATGGTAAAAGATGGTGGTAAGCAACAATAATATAGGCTACAACCATTTATATTATAGATGGAGACTAAAAAAAAAACCTTTTATAAGGAAATGAATATATAAGGGGAATTAAAAATGCGCAAAGGAACAGACAACAATTTTAATTTATAAGCACCCTCTAAACTTCACTATGGATTCTGGTTTTAAGCTATAGTCATTGTTTATTCATTTATACTTTTTTAAAAAGCTTATTGCTAAGGTATAGGCAATGACTAACCATCGTCTATTTCCTTAGAAAATCTTTTGTTAAATCATCTTGTTAAGGCATAGAAAATACTTTTAAGTTAAAATCCTCATCTATATTAAAAGAAAAGAAAAGAAAAAAGAACTTGATATGGACATTACATGCACAGCCTACAAACATATAATCAAAACTTATATACAATTATTAGTGCACTACTATAAAAAGAGGTATAGATGATGGTGGAAAACAAAAATAGACATAGGAAGATAATTGACGTATAGGTTATAATTGTCTATACCCCAGAAGGTGGTTCAAAACATAGTCTTCTATAAATAAAAATTAAAAATGGCACCTTATGGGTGAGTATACATTGCAATTGTAGTTTCAAAACCACCATTTATAGTCTCTCATATGCGATCATTTTAAACAATAATCATTATCTAAAGTCTCAGTATTATATTATATTAAATTATATATGTCAGTTTTCATATATAACAACTATCTATATATCTATAGGTGAAGGTTTTGTTATATGACCATTTTCTAACATCATTCATGATTTCTCGAGAAGGAATAGATGGTGATTGTGTTCTCAAAATCACCACGTTTAGTGATTTTTTTTAATTTACATTATACCTACTTTCTACTTCTTTCATCATTTATATTTCCTTTCACACAAAAAACTGCCTATATTTCCAACTGATACGTAAGCATTAGTGTTGTATATCACATCTTATAATTTACATTTTGCACTATATATTTACATCAACTAACCAACTCATAAGATTTAGTATAATACACACATCAACTATCCATAAATCATAACATCAATAAATTTACATTTTTTTAACATCAACTATTTATATGAATAATCAAAATAGATTAAATAATAGAATTTTCAAATAAGATAGAAATTGACATAAATTTTATCACAAGCATTGATCACAAATGAATGTCACAGTTATATACTTGGTTTTTTTCTTTAACACTTACTACGTGCAAAGATTCAAATACTATACCAACACCAATATTGTGCATGGTAATGTTATCATCTTGCTCTTTCATTTAGAAAGTACTACTATCAATCACATACAAGTTGTAATATAGTACTTTCTGATAAGGGGTTGTGATAACCAATACATGTATACGTGAGTATCTTGATCAAACATTTGTAATTCCAACCACTTTGAAAATGAATTATTGTGTTTTTCTAATTACCAATTCTCTCTTCTAAATGAATTTGAAGCCATAATGATATCTATGTGTTGATACAAAAATGGTTGGATGATGCAGTATCATCTTAAGTATCTTAAATTAAATATAATCTACTTATTATTTTATTTTAAAATTGAAGACTTCAAAACTCCTTATCATTTGGGTCAATAAATAACTAGATTAACTAGCAGCCATGTAAGCCATAAAAACTCCAACATCCATGTAAATATGGCTCTATTTGGCTACAACATGGCTCCATGAAATGCACCCTATAATGATATCCAATATGGCTCCAGTTATATTCAACCAAGCTACCACCTTATCCACCTCTAGAATTCACCTATTTTCACCCAAAACATGGCCTACATTATCAACCATTTCTCTTTTAAGAATTAGGAACATTGGGAAGGTAATTATAGGAAGCTCAAGTCCCTCCAAAGTCGGCTTAAATTAAGGAGAAGCAACCTCTAGCCTCGGCAGAATCAAGCAGTAGCCACCAAGTGGACTTCACCTCTTTTTTTTTTTATTTCCTTTATTAGCTAAACTTACTTAAAGCATGTTGTTAGACATTTTTAATATGTAATTTATGTTTCCTAAGCCTTGTCATAGGATTTAATGACAACCATCTATTGATAGGTGGCTATTAGTGTCAAAAACACAATCAACACTACTTGATTGAAGTCTTATAACCTTAGTTTATCTAAGTTGGTATCAACCGTGGGTAAGGTTGTAACCAAAATAAATTTCAACCCCTAGAAGTATACTAACACCCTTAAATAGAGTGGGAGAGGCTTCAAAAGGGGTAGATTACATTTGATAAAAAAATCCTAGTTGTCAAACCAAGCTCCTCTCAAGACTAAGGTGTAGTCTTAAGTATTAAGGCTAAATTTTTTTGTTCTTCTTCTTCTTCTTCTTCTTCTTTTTTCTCATAAGGCACATTTAATACCCTCACTTTTTCAAATATTTAGAGTTCCACAAGAGGATTTAGAGATCATGCCTCTTTAACTTTTTCATTAAAAGCACTTTTTTTTATGATAATGATTATTTGTAGGCAAGAATTTATGATATCCAAGATAGGTGGTCTTCTTACTCTTCAATAACTAGAAAAATTATATATTTTCTTCACAAATAGAGCATGTATAGCGTATGTACACACTACAAGCATAACCATGTACTAGAAAATCATTCATTGTGTAAAATAATATGGTTCTCAAGTTAATCTAGTTAGACATGGGGAGTATTATGATCATTTTTTATTTCAAAGAGCTTAACACATCCTCATATATGTGTTATCCCTCTAATCATATCACATGACACACCATTCAAAAAATTATAAGGGTTTCCCTCTTTCTTTCATTCAAAACTTAAGTGAATGGTTTTGTCTTAAAACTTTGAATCTCACATTCTTTATCCTTAGTGTTGTTACCTAAGGTGGGAATTGTGAGTATTTTATCTCATGGGTTACTTGAAGATCAAATAATTATCTTCTCATCTCCCTGATCTTCACTTATCTTTCTCACTCGTGGTGGCCGGTTCCTAACCTACCTTACCTCCTTGTTTAGTTGAACCAATTTTTTAGCTTATACATCAATAAATCTTATGATTTGTGGACCAAAAAGGAGTTTCGGTTCACTACTAATATTATGTAAACCTACAAGGTCACACACTAATAAAATTGGATTAAAAGATGAACTTTAAAATTGAGTAAAAATGAGGTCTTAATATGATTAATGTCTCTTTAAGCATAAGGTGGTATTACTAGGGTTAAGCCCAAAGTGCTTTTAACATCATTAAGCCTAAGTCTAATGTAATAGTGGTGGACTGAGGTATTAGTATAAAAACCAGGTTAGGGTGTTATTATAATTACCTTTTCTCTCTTATTTTCTTATGTGCAAGCTTTCTTGTTGTCAAGCCTAGCACTCCACAAATAGAGAGCAAGATCTCAATGGTTCTAGCATGTATATCGTGGTGATCTAGTTTGTTGTGTGTTGATACTATTAGAAGTGAGATGTAAGTCACACTTACTAAAACAAGAACATAATCTATATTTGAAGTGATCACAATTTGGAATAAAAGGGTGTATCATATCATTTTGATCTCTAAATTTAATCTGGTTGAATTAGTTAACCTAGTTCGAGGGATTATCAGGTTTGATTCTTTTATATCATGTATTCTTAGGTGTTCTATCCTTCAATTTATATTCCACTATAGATTTATTCATTTGGCTAAAGTCTTTCAACGTTATTAGAGCCTCTTTTTATGATTATTATCGGCCTATTTCATTCGTATTCACTAGGTGCATATGGTTCAAGATTCAATAGGGCTTGTTCCATTACATCTTTTATTTTGATCTATATTTGTATGATATATGCATGGTTTTTCATATTAATGTACATCAATATTAATTAATTTGATTGGATTTGATGGCGATTAATTTGAATAATTGATTCTTTTTTTATGCACACATATATTAATTTGATTTAATATTTTAAATTTCTTAAATGCTTAACTTGTTAGATGTGTAATATTGGTTTATTTATGGTTGGATTTAATTTGATTAGATCTATAACACCAAATTAATGGGTTTTTAATAGAGTGGTTTAGTCAAATAGAGATTGGAGAGTTTTTTGGTTGATTAGATTAATACATTAAAATTTTCCATTGAAATAGAATTTTAATTATGCATTAGATTGGGGAATAAATTTACTGGTAACAATTGGTAATTAATGGTAGGTTAATTATAAATTGAACTTGTTCTTCCGTATATTAAATTGTGATGGTTGGTTTAACAACACCATTAAACCATTAATATATAATAATTTAATTAAGGGTATCGTTAAATGTTGCATTACACCTGTTGGTATTTATGATTTTTCTTTATGATATTGACCATTACATAGATTTATTTATGATTTTATTTTAGGCTAATTATTATACTAGTGTCTTTTTTATTAGTGTATTAAATTAGATTTAATATGTTCTTTTTATTATAGATATTAAGTTTGACTTTGAGGTGTTGCCTCTAGAACATGTGTTATCTTATTTTTCACATGTTTGTATGATACTTTATGTGATACATGTATGAGTACAGATATGGAGTAGTTATTCATAGTGATATTGCATGACTGAGTATTTATGACTTTCGTGTCATTATGTAATTTTGTAATGGGTTTTTTTGGCATGCGATTCATTAAGTATTTTATAAACTTTTTTTTTCATTAATAGATCTCTTGTATGTTTGGATACCCTTTTTATTTAAGATGTATCCTTAAGTAATGTATATCCTATATGGTCAGAACTGAGTGCTTGAAGCAAAGAAATTGCCTTAAAGAATTCAAGGCTAGTCATGGTAAAAAATGTGAAGTGGAAATTGGTTTTTGATTTCTTTTCATCTAGGGATTATGCCATATCACATTTATTATACTATTGTTCATTTATTTTATATTTACTACATAGCTATCATTTGTGCCTATTTTTATTATATGCAGTTATCCCTTATAATATAAGTATTAAATTATTTCCCAATACCTAAGGCTATTTGCACTAGTATCATCGTTGAATAGGTCTACCAAAGCAAGGCATTCATAATTATCATAGTGAAATAGTTTGTAATGATTGTCATCTATTAGAGGTATTAGTTGAAATTCACAAGGCCATTAAAATAGTTTTGGAACCCGAGGCACAAGGTTGGGATAGTAAAGACATTAGATGTCACCCAATGTAACACCCCAAGTCGATATGACCATGCAGGGCTACCTTGGAGTGCTTTCAAATTGATCTCCTGGCCCCACATATCAACACGAGTCCTTTCAGCGCGCTTTTTCCTCACTCACGTACTTCTCGAGAAATTTTTAGAAAATTTCGAAAACTTCCCAGGAGGGTCACCCATCCTAAAATTACTCCACGGCCAGCGTGTTTAACTGTGGAGTTCTTAAGACAGCATTACCAAAAGGATAGTATGCCATGTTGATATAAGTAGCCAAAGTAATCCTAACAAAATTGTTCAAATTGGGCTATTACACCCAACAAATAGGAGTTACATAGGATGTAATTAGCAAGGTGTTGCTTTTTATATTATTAATACCTTGTAACACCCCCAAAATTAGTACTTGAAAATTTTGTTTTGTGGAAGTAAAAGTTACAAAATAGTGGGTGTTATTGCCACACTTAACATAAGTTTGGTCTTCTCACCTTTCTTATATCAAGTGTTAAGGCTCAAAACAAGTCAGATCAAACAAAAGTGAGAAGAAAGATGATACATAAATAAATGTTTTGCGGATAAGAGATTCTTCATATTATAAGAACATCTAAATAAATAAGTGGCATATGAGCTCAAAGAAAACCAGCACAAAAAAGCACGTGAAGGTGCGATAGTGGTTTCCCCTTACACTCATCCCTTCTACCATAACATTACAAAAAAAGCCAGTTATAGGGGCAAAGACCCTTATTCCCCTATTCTAGTTAGTCGTCTGGATAATGCTCCTCAAAATCCTTCAGCCACTGCATGCCGCAAACGTACTCCTTTGAAAAGTGATGGTATCAGTACGACTTTCTCATACTAAGTAAATCACAACACCTCCATAGAGATAGCATACCCAAATTGCACTTAACATATAAATGAAGGATTATAACTAAACACATATGACCACATGCAAAACAACAATTTCATAATATGAACCCACATTATGGTTAACAATGTTAATTAGATCAAAAATTCCTAGCAAGGGTATAGAAAAACATGTTTCAAATTTCACAACTATTTCAAGGTATTAACAATCCTACTTTAAACATAACAGGGAAAGTTGTTAATATTCCAAGTGATCCTATCATGTTCAAGCCATGCCTAATATAATTATTAATGATGTATTGTGGTGGGTGTCTAATCTCATTATATCAATTGAATATCAATTCTCGAGTGGAATACAATCCCATATTTAAGACAATGATCATCAAGGAGGTACTACCAAATCAATTCACTCATTTCCAAGGTAAAGCTCGCTAAGGAAGCCACACGACATATCAGTCGTCCATAATAAACCTCATCACCCAAGTCCTTAAGTATGCATACCCTTTATAGGGTGTGTGGAATACCTATAGAGTTGAAGTGGGCCCTTTGACCTGAAGGCCCAACTATGCACTCGGGGCCTAACCCGAGGCACAAGATTCTTTTCTAAACTTAAGTCTTCCTCTTTAAGTGGTTAGTGTCTTATGAAATTCCAAGCTATTATTTCAAGAATATTAAGGTCGATAACAATACAATTTTATCCATCTATCAATCAATCAAGGTAACATGAGGGTTTCCACAATAAATCAATCATCAAATCTCAAATCCAAAGGACCATAAGGGTTGCAACAATTCCCAGCCAATACGACCTAGGATTAGGTATCATGTCATAGCCCAAATAATCATCTAATTCCAAACCATCCAATCCATTCATCCAATGTACTTTCATTATTATTTTGAGGCTAACACTTAGGTTGATTAGTCCAGTTCTTCACGTCGAGTCACATTTTTACCCTAATGACCAAGATACCCTCCAACTTTTAACTACTATATTTTTCATTTACTTTATTACCATATGTACTTTCACATAATATTTGTCATGAAAAGGCAAAAATAGAATAACTAACAATAATTCGTCATATGGAAATTTGCTTATTATGACAAAAGATCATATTACCCCTACACACGGATATAATATAGTACGCATATACAACCTTAGCATGAAATTATAGCATATTATAATATTCATGCAAATTCCACGAATAACTTTAAGATACAAATCATGGTATATAAAATTTATGTTTCTACCCCTAGAATAAGTGACACGTAATAATCACTATTAAGACATTTTTATTCTTTAAAGCCAACATGCTATACTCCCAAATTTATCTAAAATATCCAAGGAATACATTTAACTCATTAGTAGTTCTAGTATAAAATATGATAAATATTTGATTAAACCCTAACCCTAGACATGCACATTTTTCTCTAGCAAAAATTCGTATATATTGTCATAGGCATATACTCTAAATTTCATAATACTACCAAGGCATGTATGAGTTATTAGATATTAACATAGAAACATATATTATTCTATACATCACAAAATTTACACAGAGATGAGAAACTACACGCTTTCATATTCTGGCAAAAATACGAAATATTCGATAACCTCAACCTAGCATAATTTTTTATCCTAGACAATTAACCTATCATTTTTACATAAAATTCTACCATCTATGGATTAGTTAGATTTACCTCCAAGCTAGGAAACTACTATCACAGAATACCTCTTCCAAGGATACCTTAAGCAAGGTTGGGATTACCTAAATACCATCCAACCCAAAATATGTGTGCCTTAGTACCGATTCTAGATAAAAATCATTAGATAACAATCTAGGGGGAACTAATGCCAATTTAAGCTTAGGAATTTATATTCAAAGCTATGGGTACATGGCACCACCATGTACCACATATGTCGGGCGGGGAGGACTCATGCATATTGGATGTTGCTGCTACTCGGGTATAGTGACGCATAAAGGGAAGAGGAAAGCTAGGTAGGGTCTAGGATGGTGGCACTTAGACGGCTATCTCGGACAAATGAAGCAGAGTGATGGGGAGACCAAGAGGGGCAAGGGACAAGAGCATTAGTTGAGGAGGTGGTGGTTAGAGGTATGAGAAGAAGGTGAGGAGGGCTGCATCGGGCGGGGGGGGGGGGGGAGAAGAGAATCGAAAGGAAACGGGAGAGGAGAAAGGGCTATAGGTCAAAGGTAAAGAAGGAAAAGAAGGTGGCTGGGATTGGGGCAAGGTGAGGTGGTCGATGGTTGGGTAAGAGAAGATGATGAGGGTATGCATGGGAAAGAGGCTGCACACTTTGGTTGGGTTTGGATGATGTTGGTTGGATATTGGTGTAGGTGGTTGTGTGCATGGGTAGAAGGGGGCTACACACCGAGGGCTGGAGTGCAGGCAAGTTGCGTGCATGGGAAAGAAGGAAGGGAAGTAGAAGGTTGGCTGGCTGGAGTGTGTAGGTGGTGGTGCGTGGGGAAAGGGAGAGGAAGTTGGACGGTTGGGCTAGGGTGAGACATGCGTGCAAGTGTGGGGAAGAGGAAGGGTTGGAGTGACGGAAGGCTGGGTTAGCGATTAGTTTAGGTTAGGTTTAGGGGTGTAATAATGATGGAGATTAGGTTAATAATTAGTTAACAAGTAAATAAATAACATCATAATTTTAAGAGTATAATAAATACTAAAAGAAGAATCCTACCCATTCAATATTTTATTAATACCATTATCATCACTAATACTACTACTACTACCACCCTTTATTATTATATTTATTACCAACATTATTATTTTTACGATTATTGTTATTGCTATTATTTTAAGATTATTATTATTATAAGACTATTGTTATTACCATCCTTAATATTTTGATCATTATTGATATTATTCTTATTATCATAATTATTACTGTTATTTATTATTATCTTTCCTCCAATTATTAATATACTAGCCCAGATTATTATCACAGTTTAATAATTATAGGTTTATCCACCATAAAGCGACATCTAAACTAAAATAATTCTATGATAAATGACATATGCTAATCAATTTTAAGTTTTGGATTTTTAAATTAGGATTTATTAAACCAAGGTATTACATTACAACCACCTTAAAAGACGCTTCATCCCTAAAGCCAACCAAATAAAGTCATCCCATTAGAACCCCATGCGACCCTTGAATAAAGATTCTAATAGCTGGGGCCAATACCCCCTTAAAAGAATTAAACCCTACTCAAGGCATGACACTTCACATAGACATCCAAGGAACAAACATACATTAATCAAACATGTACCTATGCTTAACAAGATGAGAAAGAGAGAAGGAAAAAAAGAACAAGAACAATCTAAGAGTACGAAGGTATACTGTCGATAGTATCGACGTAACCACGAGCTTGCGCAACTACTTCCTCTCGAGAGACCACCTGGATGCTATTGACCCTTAGGTAAGAACCTCCAAAACCTGAGGTCTAACCTACACTACTCTGTGGGTAGGGGCGAGTTGCACCTACCTTATCCTTAGTACCCGCACGTTGGGTACTTCTGGATGGCACATGAGTCACACAAGATGCCTGCTATTGATAGGTAGTCTCACCTCTAGGTTGCACCTGGCTGCGCTGTATTCCACTTCCTAAGGAGTAGCACTCAAAACCTCTGTGACCTAACTTTCCACATTTCCAACACTCGACTAGATTACCCTAGCAATCTTTACTTGGGTTGTTTCTCTTGTAGACCTTGCAGAAATAGTATCTCGAAGGTCGGCCATTCTCAAATCGTCTCCCTGAATATTGTGAAGTGTGACCACCACTCAGTCAGTTATGCTGAGTGCTTACTTGAATCTTCTTATCACTTCTGTGACGGTAAACATTCTTTACTGGCCTCTTAGTCCCACTAAGCATCTCTTTTGCCTCTTGAATCCATGCTAAGGTAGAAGCCCTCTCATACATAGTAAGTACATTAGTCATGAAGTCTCCTCTAAAAAGCTCATAGGTGCGTAGATCCAAACTCTGGTCAAAGCAATGAGCAACCATTTCCTCACTACTGGCTATCTCCAATGCAAAAGAAAGAAGTTCATAGAATTGCTGAAGTAGTCCTCGACTGATATGCTACCCTGCCAAAGGGTCAGATACTCAACATGCTTTGCACACTGCACGAGCAAGGGATACTAGCGTGCCCTCAAAGTGGCTAAGAAACCTTCCTAAGTATCAATTAGCTCAATAACTCAAAGTTGATACCCTCTCCATCAATCATCTACCTTTCCTAGTAGGTAGAATGTACTAATTTCTACCTTTCTCCCATCTAGGCAATTTGTAGCCCTAAAACTCTTCTCTAGCTCTCTAATCCATCTCCCCATCACTGTTGGGTCCTCAACTCCCTCAAATATGGGTGAGTGATGAAACTCGACCTCTCTGAGCCAATTCTCAACCTAAACAGGTGGCTGAGGTGGCGGCGGTGGTTGAGGTTGCGGTTGTGGCTCTACCACTCTATCAACAATTGTGATAAATAACTCCTCCATATGCGAAAGATTCATGTTTCATGCTATAGTGCTAAAGAATGAGGATAATAAGGTTACAACCGTAGCAAACACAAACTAAGGCTACCTAAAAAGGCTAAGCACATCACATCATTTAAAGGCCAACAACAAAACATTAACACTTGTCATAAGGGTCATCCCAGCATTGCACTCATAAGTTGAAAAGATGTATTTGTATTCATATCATAATAGTGGGTCATACAACATTCATGATTACGAATTTTCACCAGTAACAACTAGAGATCCTATAATAAAAGAACTCCATCCATCTAGGGTAATTCATACTATATGAATAGTTACTACTATTCCATGCATCCGCCTAAGTGAATAGGCCCAATGAAACTTCAAAATCTATTCCAAATTGGCATTGCCACCAACATTCGGAAGGATTAAGTCCATGGTAGCATCGAACTCCCAACTTTGGTGGATAACCCACTGGAAATATTCTTCATGCATAATCATATGCTCTCTCTCAAGGTTATAAGGAGGCCCATCCACTTCATCTGATTCACTCGGATAAGCCAGAGCATCACTAGGTGGCAGTCCATGATTAGCTCTTCACAAATTGTCCATTGAGATCAACTCCCTGGCCAGGTGGTCATAGTGTAATAGGAAATGCTCACCCTCCATAAACCTAGGATGAGGGACGCTTGTCAGAAATAGATCTCTATACAACTCCCTTGTTGTGATCCATGACTCTACTAGAGGGAGGGTTCTCAATAGGTGATTTGATCGGAAAATATAAGGTCCAATGTAATGGCCTTCCTCTACCATACGGTTCAACTCCTCGGCTAGCCACCTCATATGGACTTTGATATCCCAATCGGGACACATCATAAGGTGTGAAATGGGTAGTCCCAAAGCTCCAAAATACATCTTTAAGAGCCCTACAAGATACAACAACTCAACTTAGATTTCATCAATCAATCCATTTTCCAATAATCACCTTCCTTTAATCCCTCAGGACAGGGTCTAATTCCATTCATGCTTCTAAGTTCTATAATCAACACACTAGGGCACCAATCCAAGACTAAGATAGAAGCAATAATGGCTCCTAACTCACAATCCTCACAAGGGTAAACTGGGTTTCAAAACATTTAGAAAATGGAAACTTTCAAAAACAGAGAGAAGATTTTAAAAACATTTCTCTGATACCAACTTGGTTGGAAGTAGGAGAAGAAGGTGAGGAGGGTTGCACTGGGGGGGGGGGGGCGAGAAATGAAAGTAAATGGGGGAGGAGAAAGGGTTGTAGGTCAAAGGTAAAGAAGGAAAAGAAGGTGGCTGGGAATGGGTCAGGGTGAGGTGGTTGATGGTTGGGTAGGAGGACATGATGAGGGCGTGCATGGGGAAGAGGAAGAGGTTGCACGGTTTGGTTGGGGTTGGATGATGTTGGTTGGCCATTGGTGCTGGTGGTTGTGTGCATGGGGAGAGGGGGAGCTACATGCCAAGGGATAGAGTGTAGGTAGGTTGCGTGCATGGGGAAGAAAGAAGGGAAGTAGAACGGTTGGCTGGTAGGAGTGTGCAGGTGGTGGTGCGTGGGGAAAGGGAGAGGAATTTAAACAGTTGGGTTGGGGTGAGACGTGTGTGTAGGCGTGGGGAAGAGGAAGGGATGGAGTGATAGGGGGCTAGGTTAGTGATTAGTTTTGGTTAGGTTAAGGGGAGCAATAATGATGGAGATCAGGTTAATAATTAGTTAACAAGTAAATAAAGAACATTAGAATTTTTAAGAGTATAATAAATACTAAAAGAAGAATACTACCCATTCAATATTTTATTAATACCATTATTATCACTATTATTATTATTTTCATTATTATTATTATTATTATTATTACTACCACCCTTTGTTATTATTATTACTGATATTATTATTCTTACGATTATTGTTATCGATATTATTTTAAGAGTATTATTATTATAAGACTATTGTTATTACCATCCTTATTATTTTGATCATTATTGATATTATTCTTATTATCATTGTTATTATTTTTATTTATTATTATCTTTCATCTAATTATTAATATACTAGCTCGAATTATTATCACAATTTAATAATTATAGCCTTACCCACCATAACGAGGCATCCAACCTAAAATAATTCTATGATCAATTACACATGCTATTAAAATTTTAAGTTTTGAATATTTAAATTAGGATTTTTTAAATTGGGGTATTACATACCTGAATTGATAAGCCAAATCTTACTTACGCATTAATGAATTATGGATTTTATCTTTCTAGATTTCAAAGGGACATTGAAATTTAGTGGGAGATTCTGTTAATTTGTGAGTACATAGAATCAATTTATTTGATAACAAAATTTT
This sequence comes from Tamarix austromongolica, assembly GCA_039764185.1. NCBI lineage: Eukaryota > Viridiplantae > Streptophyta > Magnoliopsida > Caryophyllales > Tamaricaceae > Tamarix > Tamarix austromongolica. Next base: position 36,879,397 of record CM077816.1, on the reverse strand, counting down.
ATGTCTTCACATACCTTTTATTGTATATTAATATGGAAAATAATAACACCTATACATTCTCACTGTGGGTAGCCCTTAATAGGACAAATTAAATGGAAATAACTTTATTGACAAGAATAAAATTTTGAGAATTATTCTCACTCAGTAAAGAAAACACTATGTCCTTGAAAAGAAAATTAAGAAACCAATTAATGTTCTAATGGTATAGAAGGAAAAAATCCAAACAAAGGCTTCATCTCACCTCTGATGGGGACATATTGTGAGCTACATGCCTCATAAATAGTGGATCCATAAGGATCTTATAGAATAAGGAATCGGTCAGTTAAAGAGTAATCCACTAATAAATCAATTAAGAAATCATAGCTTTCCATTTGTGCTAAGTAATCTTATGCTAAGTCCCCTAACTCTTAGTTTTTTCCATCCATTACACTTTGAATGATGCCCCTGTAAAGAGGATAGAATAACACATTTTTTTTTTACTTTCTTAAGATGTATTTTAAGGAACTTTTCTAGCAATTTTCATATGGTTTACTATTACATATTTTAAGTATTTTATTGTATAATAAATCATGAATTATTAGGTATTGTTGTTTTGGGCTTAAATTACTCTACCATAAAATATTCTATAATCAATATACTAATAATATAATGTAATATAAGAATTCAGGCCTCTACCTTCATAGGGTGAGTAGGTAGGATGAAGATAAATTAACATAAGAACAATATACAACAGGTGACTAGCTTTGCAAAAAACTACCATTGTCCTTTTCTTGGAAGCTTCCATTGTAACAATATGATATAGGGAATATTTGATTTGAACTTGTCAACTATTGTAGGCCAAGGACTATAAGTTTGAAACTACTAATGATGCTGCTTCTAACATCTTTGCCCTATTAAAATCTTATAACATTTATAAAGGGACCAACAAATCAAGTAAAGAGTGCAAAGGGATAATAGGAGAAAATAAAAAGATTATTGGACATTTTGAGAAAAAGAGAGGAGTGAGATAGGATAACATATTGCAGTATATTAAGGAAGGAGAGCTAAGGGAATGCATTGGAGTTGTGAGTAGGGTGTACTATCTCCTATCTTCCTCTTTTCATCTTTTATTCCTCAACTCTCATTATGACTTGGCTATCATGATGTATGTTATCATAAGATAATACTTTTGTGAGGTGGGCTGAATTGATCATGCCATTGTAATGCATAACACTTTGTAAATTGTTTAAGTGATATGGTATTTTGGTTTGGTGTTTCTAATTGCATGTTTAGTATTATTTGCTAGGCATATGATATGATTCTCTTTAGTTATCTATGACTATGGTTTGTTTTTATAAAGATCTTGAATCAAGTTTGAAGATGTGAAGAATAATTCTTGGTTAACAATTGAAGGTAGATTCAAATATATATATGAATATTAAAATAATATTCAACACTAAGGGTTCTAAGTAGAATTTACTCTAAATAATTCCTAATAAGAAAAGTAATCTCACAAAAGAGAGGATTTAAGCCAAATGCTCAAAATTCTTATTAAATTCATTATTCTCTACCATGTATAATGCTACTAATGAGTATATATACTACTCATAAATTAATTATAATTAATTACTAATTACTAAAAAACTAACCTAGCTATTACCCCCACTTGCACCTTTGTAATAAATTGCACAACCATGAGTCTCTAGTTATATATCCAACCCAACTCATGGATAGTTTAGTTGTGTAGTTTATTGGAAGTAGCTATAATACTCTAAAGAAGGTAATTAAACCTAATTAAAGATATTAACTACAGCATTAAAAATATTTAGACAGATTAATACATATATAAAATAACAAGCTACGAAACCCTATGTTATATATGATATCCTAGGGTTTACAAAAAGTGCTACAAATAATGAGGTCTTTCCATGCTTGTTGTTGTCTTATCCTCAATGTATGCCATAGCTTTAAATTTTGTACATCTTGTATATGAAAATGGCTTATGGCTTGACATCTTAACTATCTTCCTCTTACAAATATGTAATAACATCTTAAAGTATATTTAGAATTAATTGTAGAAATATCATGAAAAACATCTAAGACAACAGGTTCCATTATTAAGAACATTAATTCTTCATTATTAAGAGCATCATAAGATTCTCTTGCATCAAAAAAATTAGCATTTACTGAGTAGCATAACACCTAAGAGCGTTAAACATCATAGGAAAAGAGAGACATTAGTGGTAAGGTCATCACTAGAGAGTATGCTTCACCCTTAGTGAAGCCTTGAGAACCTAGGATATTGATACCCTACAAGCTTGGCATGTGATGATATGCTATGTGTTACTTGGTATGCGATAGAACATACCCCCTCCCCACATATCTTTCTAATTACTTCCTCTGTTCATTGATTGCATGGCTTTAATCCATTTTAATTTTATTCAATTTCGTTGAAAATTACCTCTTGACTTTACCTTTATTGTTAGTATAGTTTAATTCCTTCTATTTAGGTGCTTTTCTGATCTACAATATTACTCTTAATTAGTGTAGCAAACCTAGTCCCTATGGGACAATACTCTACTCATCATTTACTATGGAATTATGTATAATTGCACATTGTGTGGTGCTACATTCCTTACCCTATGAAAGCACTTAACCCCACATCACACTACCCTATAAGCTCCTCTAATTAGGGACCTCAATCCTTGTAGCATATATATCCACACCTTTATGCCTTAAAAATGAAGTTACCCCAACCCCTCTTTCACTTTTACATTATCTATTTCCTACATTTTATCGAAGCGTCCTTAGTTTGAAACCACACTAGTGTCCCTTTAAGGCTTAGAATTTTTATCTCTTTCTTGTAGGAAATTTAATAGTGCCCCACCTTAATTTGATCCACATACCTTATATAAATTGTGAGGGTCTACACTTGCTCACAACCAGAAGGAAGCCCCTAAACAAGGCTAACTATTGGCCCACATCAAGTTTCTCATCAAACTTATAAGATGTCACATACATATTAAATGAGCACACGATCATGAAAATGCTATGTTAGTAAACATCATACTAATTAATCCAATCTAAATTATTTTGTGGTTTATGGTACATGCACAGGATCATGTAACACACACATATAAACCCATGCATTCACATACTTATATTTATCACACTTTTATTGAGACATGCATGTAGCATTTCACTTGACATTATACTCAACTGTATATGTTATCATTGTAAGTGCCATGTTTATTGATAATTAAACATAAACTTACCATGACCTTCATCCAATATCATGCTTGGGATTAAATATGTAATAAGATAAGATCATAAATAACTTCAACTACGTATCACGAGAAGAAAAACATATGTAGGGATAATAAGGCTACCTAATTTGTATCTAGGATTCATCTAATTGTTATTCATTTGACATTAGGATCACATCATCCATAATTTCACTAATAATGGTGAATATACATGTTATACTCATACTTGCAGTGTAACATAACACACCATGCTTATTCATATAAATATTTAAAGGGACATGAATGACGATATACATGAAATCACGGATGAAACTTGTATGCCACAAGAATTAAGAATCATTGGTCATATTAGCCATATACACATAGCAAGAGCACTTACAAATTGGAAAATGAAATGAGGCTTCTCTAAGATCTTGATTATTATTCCTTTAAAGTTATGATCATATAATTCCACACACTTCCTTAAACTTAAGCAATGGGTTGGACTATCTACCATGTTTTCTCAATACCCATGGAAGTAATAAAATATCAAGTGGAAGTAAATTCTAGTTGAGGCTAAGTAACCACTTATAAACATAAATCTTATTGAAGCCAAATAAAACTAACTACATAGGTGGCCAAACCCTTTAATATCAATACCCATTAGGACATGAACAATGTATAGGGTAGAAAAGGCGTGTGGATCACTAGGGCTCTACTTAAAGACAAATAATTAGAAGTGACCAAGCCAACTAATCCTCAATAGCTAATCAATGTTAGGCAATCTAGACCCACCATAATGCTCAATTTTTTTTTCTACTTTAAGTGATTAGTATCTTATTAGTTTTAGTCTTTAAAGGAACAAACAGTAAACTACTCCACCAAAACCATAGATAGACACATTGTTAGATAATCATCAAGGTTGCCATCATAGTAAAGGAAACGACATTATCCATCTTAGAAAAAGGAACCATTGGGTTTTTATTGATTACACAAACACTTTATAAATGAGTATATATTTTTACATATTTTATACACCTTTACTCTTACTTTTTAGTATTTTATTTGAGTAATATATGAGAATAATTATAATTTTATGCTTAAGTGATAACGATCTTATAAATTTATTAATTAAGATAAAATGATATAAATTAAATGAAGTTAAAGTATAAGATTATTTATTACTTTTACTAATTTTATTTTGTTGGTAAAAAAAAATAAAAAAAATAAAGAGACTTTGGGTATTAACGAACCAAATATCCAAAAGAAACGGTAAGAAGCAGTCATCACATAGATGTGGCGAGAGAGGAAAAAAGTTTATAAAAGCTAGGAGAGCCAACAAGGAGGAGACGGGGTTGAGAGGAGTAGAAGAGCCAGACGAGACCAAACAAGGCAGAGCTGAAGATCCATAAAGAGGCCGAAAGACAAAAAAAGAGAGAAAAAAAGAAGCTTACGAAAATGAAGCCGTAGAGAAAAAGAGAGCTTGCGGCTACATGAGAAGAAAGAGACAAGAAAAGGACATATAGACTACGTGGAAAACAAAGCTGTAGAAGAAAAGAGAGCCACAGAAAAAGAGATTGCATAGAAATTCATGCGAGCTAACAAAGAAAAGGAAAGAGAAAAAAGAGATAAGAAAATTTATTTTAGATAAAATTTAGTGATTTTTCACTTGAATAAATTACTAAAATTTAATCCATAATTAATTTTTATTATTTCTTACTCTATTCCTGATATATATTTTTATGTTATTAATTTAATTATTATGACTGACCAATTATTTATTGCTAGGGAATAGATTAGAACATTAGATTATGGTTTGAGATATAATATTATTTTTCTTTATTTTATGAGATTGTTCGTTACCTCTATTTTAATTACTATAATTTATATATATGATTCTATAAAGTGTGATTTATATGGTGCATGCCTTACTCTGGTTTCCTCATTGTGATAGTATGTAGGATTATATGCTTGCTAGGTAGCCATATAAATATGCTAGAATTTATATGTATAAATTGGAGCTAGGTTAGATAACAATTTACCTAATAGTTTTCTGATTCTAATCGGAGTAATGAAACGTTTATATGTGTGGGTCAAAGGAGAGAAATAAAATTAGACATGCTTATTGTACTAGTATGAGAACTTAAACTGAAATTCTTCCACTTATGCTTAATGCATTAAATCTATTTAAATATAGGAGCCGCTTATTGCTATTATATTACTAGTATTTAATATCAACACTTTGTTGTATTAATTATTTTAAAGAAGTAATATAAGGTGTATATACCTGTTTTTGGCTTACTACGTGGTTAGTCTCCTTTTTATGATTAAAGATAACTTAAAAACTATTATTATATTTTGACCTAATTTGATTTCCCTATCACGTTTATCATATTTGGGTTCATCTATTATTTTTATTAATTTCTTTTATCTACTCTTTTTTTTAAAATCTCAATTATTGTGTTTTTCTTATTATTTATTCATGTGATTTAGATTTTTTATTTATTAATTTATTTTCATTATTTGTGAGCTAGTTAAATAGAGGCGATCCCTCTTAATCCCTAGTATAGAACAATACCCTTATTTACCAATATTATAATTGATTGTAAGAGGGTTTAAATTGCATGTTGGCTATGGCCATACCAATTTTTGTCATCGTTAGTGAGGACCGACAATTTTGCTTGTATTTTACTAGTAATATTTGTTTTTAATATTTTGTGTGTTTTTCTTTAGTCATATTTTTATTTATTTTTTTCCACTTCTTTTGTGTGTTCTCTTAATATTTAGTATGGTTTACTCTGTTATAGTATTTTTCTTATTTCAGGTACTCACTAGTGAATACATATAAGAAGAAAACTAAAAGGAGAGCTTATACTAGTGAATCTTGAGTTAGAGAGATCTATTCGAACAATTAGAAAGTTAAAAATTTCTAGTTCTCCTTTATCACCAAAACATAAAGACGAGCTTTTTGATTCTTCATCATCACCCAACTTTAAAGAAGCAGATTTAAATATCAGTACATCATTACCAAAAGAGCATATCTACTTCACTCACATGGTAGCCAACAAGAGTTTATAGGAGTTAGAAGCCCATAATATAGTTGAAGTTGTACCTACATGCATTGGCTACCTTGAGCCAACTGATGCAAAGGAATACCACTTTACACTAAAATCCAGCCTTCTTCATCACCTTCCTACTTTACATGGGATCCTAAGCAAAGATCCTAATAAAATCCTAATGTAATTCCAATTTGTATGTTTCTCCATGTGCCCTAAGGAGGCAGACCGTCAAATCTTGAAGCTCGAGGCATTTTCAACTACCTTGATGGATGGTGCAAAGGACTAGCTTTATGAACTACCTAAAAGGTAGATAAACTCATGGGACACCTTGGCTAGTGTATTCTTAGAAAATTATTTTCTAGATTCACATGTTAAGGTACTGAGGAAGAGGATCACCTTGACTAAGATCCTAACAAAACATTCCATGCTTACTTTAATAGGTATAAGGCCTTGCTATCATAGTGCCCACAACATAGGATGAAGGAAGATAACTTTTGCAATATTTCTATGAGGTCCTCACTCTACTAATATGTTGGATGCAGCGAGTGGTGAGTCTTTCATGGATAAGAATCCCACTTCAGCTCAAGCCTTATTGAAAAAATGAGCCTCTACCGCACAATAATAAGACGTCATTTCCACCAATTCAAGAGTAAATGAGGTAAGTGTAAATCAATATGACGATAAACTTAAAAAACACACTACTCTTATTTTGTAAATTTCTATAGCTATTAGTCTTCGTACCACCTGTGGAGTACGTTCAGCGATAGGATATCTGTAACACCCCCAAAATTTACACTTTTTTTTTGAAAAACAATACTTATAAATTAAAACCATAAATTCTGGGAATGTTACCGCCACACTTAGTACTAGATCGGTTCACTCCTACCGTTCCAGTACCAAGTGCTAAGGCTAAGAAAACAAATCATAATATTAATAATAGTTCAAATTCATAAATACGGGAATCAGGTGCGCATCAGCCTTTACACAATTCGAAATATGAGAGTTAGTTTTTCAAGGAGAAGAAATAACTACAATAATGAAATTATTTCTGAAGTGCTAATCATAAGTAAACAAGATAGTAATAATAAACTCAATGGAAAGCCGACCACGTCACTCTGATAACCGATCCAGCCCAATCATCACTCATCCCCACTTGATGTCCCATAGACATCGATAACATCAAAATAAACATCTCCTACCTGTAGCAAGTCATATGGGTCTTCTACTCGTGGGAATGAGCAACACCTATGAAAGGGGTGATCAGTACGCTACGTACTGAGTAAGGTAACCAAGCACTAAGGCCAACACATAAAATCATACAATTAATGCAGAAGGAAAAAGGGCATAATTCATCATGATAATGTATTATCAAATAATCATTCAAGTAGATACATAAAGGCTCATTTATAGTTCAGATTAATTATTTAATTAATCTCTGATTAGAAATCGATTCACACTATACTTTTTATTAAACCATGTGAGTACGAAAGCCCCCACTATTATGGCTGGTGGATTGGAGACAAGCAGGGCACAATGCTTTTACCCACTATTATTAGCCGGTGGACCGGTCCTACATAGGGTATCATACCTTAGCCACTATTTCTTACCGGTGGATCGGTTGGCCTTGGATCACATGGTGTTCCACTGTAAGTACTTAGTGTCTTTTAAATGTCTTAGCAACTAAGGTGCTACAGTGTTCTCCAAGATTGATCTGAGGTCCGGGTACCATCAACTAAGGATGGCTGATGCAGATATTATGAAGACTGCATTCCGGACCCGATATGGATATTATGAATTTAAGGTGATGCCCTTTAGAATTATAAATGCTCCTGCAATGTTCATGGATATGATGACAAGGATATTTCAACCTTTCCTCAACCAGTTCATGGTGGTATTTATTGATGATATTGTGGTGTATTCCTAGAGAAATGAAGAGCACGAGTAACATCTACGCACCATTTTGAGCACATTGAGAGAACATCATCTGTATGCGAAGCTATCAAAGTGCAGGTTTTGGCTCAGGAGGTAGCCTTCCTTGGTCACATTGTATTGGCTAAGGGAGTGGTTGTGGACCCCGCTAAGATTGTGGCATCACAGAGTGGAAGCCCCCTACGAACACATCTGGTCCAATCAAACGAATATGTACATTCTTCTATAGGGGAGAATATTTCCTTACCTATACACCTTCTGAATATCTAGCTTCATCATACAGAAATATTCTCAAAAACATGTCTCCCCGAGATGTATGATGAAGCTAGATATTTGGAAGGCCTATGATTCTATTAATTGGTTATTCGTGCAAAAGGTGCTTCATGCTTATGGTTTTCCTCTTCATGTGGTAAAGTTTCTTCTGTCTTGTGTTACTTCGGCCTCTTATTCTTTATCTTTAAATGGGGAGCTTTCTTATCCCTTTCGTTGTCGGTGAGGTCTAAGGCAAGGAGATCCGCTATCTCCATTTTTATTTGTGCTTATGGTTGATTATTTATCTAGAATGTTTAAGTGTTTATGGAGTGATAAAGACTTTCGAGGTCATCCTAAGTGTAAAAGGCTTCATATCATCAACCTCGGGTTCGTTGATGATTTGCTCCTTTTTTGTCGAGGAGAGTTTAAATCAGTTGTAAAGCTTATGGAGGTGATGGATGATTTTTTAGATAGGTCTGGTCTTATCATTCATCCTAAAAAATGTTGTATTTATTTTGGGGGTGTGGATGAGAGGAAAAAGTCCCAGATTCTCCAGTCACTTCACTTTTCTAAGGGACGTTTTCCATTTACTTATCTTGGGGTTCCTCTTTCCTCTACTCGTTTAACTAAGGCTTAGATGCAGGATTTGATTTATAAGGTTGCGCAGAGGCTTTATTCTTGGCATTCCCATCTCCTTTCCTATGAAGGTAAGACCCAGCTTCTTCAATCTATGATCTTTAGTATGCAGATGTATTGGTGTCAGGTTTTCATCCTACCTTTGGAGTTGATTCAGCAATTGGAGAGCATGCGTAGGAATTTTTTATGGACTGGTAATGTTGATACCTCCAGGAAAGCCTTAATAGTGTGGCAGGTGGTTTGCACTCCAAAAAAATAAGGAGGTTTGGGTCTTATTGATCTCTCAACATGAAATAGAGCAGCTTTGGGAAAGGTCCTTTGGAATATCTATAATAAGAAAGACTCTTTGTGGGTGAAATGGGCCCATGCCATCTATCTTAGGTTGGATACTGTGTGGAGTTTCTCAACTATACACTTGTGTTCCTAACCTCTTCAACAGGTTCTTAATCTTCGCTCTACCTTTGCTCCATATTTCTTCTTAGGTCTAATCAGTTGCTAGTTAGTGAGAAAACCTATAGCATTAGCAAGGCTTATGATTTGTTGCGTTGTCAAAGGGAGAGGGTTTGGTGGTACCCTTTAGTTTGGTGTTCTCTTGCTATTCCTAAACATAAGTTTATCATGTGGCTAGCTATTCACGAGAGATTGCTTACCAAGGTGAGATTGCAGAAGATGGGTCTTTTAGTTGATCCAAAATTTGTGCTTTGTACTGAAAATAAAGATGAATCTATACAACATTTGTTCATGGAATGCGCTTTTAGTTCGGGGATATGGAGTAAGATAAGAATGGCATTTAATCATCAGGATGTTGTCCGATATTGGGATGAAGAGATTAAAGTTTTGGCATGCTCTACGAGATAACCCAAGGAGAAGAAGGCTATGTTATATGCTTCCTTTTTCACCTTTATTGCTTTAATTTGGTATGAATGTAATTCAAGAATTTTTCGTAATTTAGCTCACACTAGTAGCAGTTTGCTAAGAGACATTAGTTTTATTATAGCTAGTAGATGTTTGCACTTGGATCGTAAAAACAACTATGATCGATGGCAGCATTGTATTGACAATCTGGTCATGTAATGAGTTTGTTGTATTTTTATCCTTCTGGCTGATTTATTTATACTTTTTTTTACTTATAAAAAAAAAAGGACTAAGAGTCCAATAGAGAGATGAAGATATGCAGATAACCAAACCATTTACTAATTCAGTTATGCACTTAATGAAGGCAAGTACATTAAGTGTAGTAATTAACAATCTAACAAAACAAGGTGGAATTAATCATGTAAATGAGAAACACTAATGAAAAGGATGATCAATGTACTACGTATTGTGTAAGGTAATAATACAGTTATAGTAAGGTTAATAGGTGTAAACAAAGGATAAACAAACATAAAGATTAATATATGATCGACATAACATATATATTGATTCTAGTTCTCATAATTATACTGGAATAATTAATATCCATAATCTTATTCATTTTAAGTTAAGAGACCCCACTATTCTCATCGAGAAGAATGGTATCAATAATAAAAAAACCTAGGGAAAAAAGCTATTGGCCTCTATTATCAACTAGGGCAAGGGTATTAATAATATACAACCCTTGGGAAAAAATACTTGTAGTCATAATTCTTAACCTGTAATACTTTGTCAATAATAAATAGCCCCAAAACATCAAGTGTTCCTAACTACTATTCTCATCCAATCGAACGAATAGGTACATATGGTCTAGAAGCATGTGGTCTTTTACTTTAAGTGATTATTATCTTATTGGTGATTTCAATCATTCCAAATTATTTACTTTAATTTGATTTTAGGAACCCCACTATTCACAATTGAAGGAATGATGTTAATAATATAAAACCACTAGGCAAAAAGCTATTGAAAAATATTCTCATCTAGTTTAATGATTAGGTATAAGTCCACAACATGAATTCTCTTGGCTATTAATCTTGTTAGTGGAAAGAAAAAGTACAATCGCTCGTGACTTATATGATCTTTCACTATAAAAGATTAATATGTTATTCATGGTTATTTGTTTTACAATAAGCATGAAAACACACATGTAGACATTCACTACATATGATCTAATAGATATTCCCAAGGACAAGCCATATTCCCCTAAGAAACCCTAATTTCATAAGTTAGGTATAAATTCTTCATAGTGCTTATTTAATCACTAAATTCCATACCCATCCTTAAAATATTATTAATAACAACATACACAAAAGTTGAGGTTTAACATTAATGTCTTACATAAATGATAATAGCCTAACTTTAGAATTATTATTTATACCTTGTTACAAAATCCTAACTTCAAAAACTAATTATACCTTTTCCCATAAAACCCATATAACAACAATTTTAATATACATTCCAAAAATATTTAGGGTTACTATTCATCTTCCCTAAAAACACTAATTTAACAAATTAATTATAACTTTTTCCATAAAATCCATATAACTCCCAAATTTAATATGCATTCTTAAAATATCAATGGCAAAAAAATATCTAGAATTTAAGGTCAAAATCCAATATTTCACACATATATATGATAATGATTCTACCTTGAGAGTTATTATACTCTCTTATAGGCACTTTTCTTATTTATCGGACATAGACCATTTAGTTTTACTCCAAAAAAATATATAACATATTTTGAATCAATTATCATAAAAAAATACCCAGCATTGCATTTTTAACTCATATTGACCAAAATGCCCCTTAGACAACTAAAATACTCATTTTGCACAAAAATATTATGACCCTAATATAAATTATTTCCTACATCAAATAGATACTATTGTTATAAAAATGAATATCCACACACACACACACACACACACACACTCTCTCTCTCTCTCTTATATCACACATCCTAGTTTATACCAACCAACAATACACACAACTCATGATTTCACTACTATATCAATTTTTCCAATATAAAACACCACATAACTTATAACATCATTATCATAACAATATTTTCCCTACAACAATTTGAAGCATGATATCACATACAAGTAAAATATATTGCACATGAATTCATAACTATAACATGTATCATTACCAAATATTCTTTAGTTTCTATGCATGTAAGACCTAAAACTACTACAATAACATTGGAATATCACCTGGAAGTTATAATAGAAAATATTAATCTTGGGGAAAATAAAGGAAAAGGAAAGCGAGTAAAAATAGAGATAACAAAAAAATTATGAGGCTTTGGCAAGGGTAGTGCATGGTCTAGGGCAAGTCGAAGCTTAGCGATTAAGGTGGTGGTGATAGTGGTGGTGAGGGTAGTGGTGTGGTTTTATGGTTTTTGTTAAAGTGTTGGTGATAGTGGCGGTGGGGGCGATGTTGTGATGGTGGTTGGTGAATGGTTATAGTGCTAGTTATGGCAGTGATGTAGTGGTGTTAGTTAGTAGTTAGGGTGATGATGATAGTGGTAGTTAGGTGATGGTGTTGTGGTGATGGTTGGTGGCCAACAAAATGGAAATGATGTGGTTGTTTGTTAGGTAGTAAGAGAAAAGAAAAGAAAAAAAAAGTGGGGTTGGGGTTGTGATTAACACCAAGTGTTGAGGTAGGAAGGAAGGGGAATAAGGAGGACAAGGAAGGAAGGACAAAGCCAACAATTGTGGTGGTGTTGGCAGTAATGTTGCAGAGAGGTGGATACTGAGTAGTTACATGGGCACAAATGAGTAGGGAATAGAAAAAATAGTGGTGGTGGTTTTGGGACAAGCAACAATGATTAGAAAAGGGAATGAGGAAAGGAAAAAAAGGCTTGGTTGGATATGAGGGGGGACAACAAAGGTGGTTGAGTTGGAAAAACGAATAAAATGTTGAGAAAAAAATTAATATAAGAAAAATGAAGATGGATTCAAGGAAATGGGATAATTCAATGAAGGTAAGAGGACATACATATGTGTATTTATAGAAAGTGGGGCACATGGGGGAAATGGCAGAGGTGTGGACATTGAGTGTCAAGGCTTAGAGTTGGTATAGTGGAGGGATATTTGAGGAAGGTATGAATTTTTAGGCTGGAAAGAGTGCATAGTAAAGAAGTGAGGAGAAGGGCGACTAGGTGTAAATGGTAAGGCCATTTTTGGCTAAAAATAGAAAAAAGAATGGAAAGTTAGGTGAGGGAAGGAGATGGGTTAGGCAAGGGTGAGAGTAGGGGAAGAGAAGAGAAGAAAAAGAAATAAAAAGGGAAAAGAAAAGGAAAACAACAAAGTGTGATGCATATGAGATCCAACTTAGGTCATGTTAAGAGGTGGTGTTCTAATTTAACATAGAACAACCAAAAATAAAGAGAATAACAGGGAGAGATTTGAGAGGATAAAATTGATTATTGGTAACTGCTTGAAAAAATACTCACAAGATCCACCTAAGGTACAAACTCTTAGGATAAATCTTGGAAGAACTCTGTGAACTTCAAACTCTTACACTTGAGTTAGAAGAGGGGCTCACAGTTGTTCTAGAGATAAAAGTTGCAGCTAATAAGTTGTGTGTCCCTCTTCATTATATCTATGACACTTATAGATGATGTGTAGGATTAAAGTTTACGAATTAGGTAACTAACACATGTGATTTGGGTTAAAATAAATGAAGAAATCTACCTAATATTCCAACCATTAATTTCGGTCATGGTAGGATGTTTTCTGTAGATTTCAAATATAAAGATCACCCTAACACATGTCAAATTCATATAGCAGCCACATGACTAAAAAAGGAAAGGGATAAAGATAATTTTAATTTTATAAGAGATAAAAAAAGAGTAAGGAATATCTTCTATCCTTCCTTGTTCTTCCTAAATATATGCATTGTTCTTCCCAATTACTAAAAATGACTTGACATACAACATGAGAAAGACTTGTGGTAATTTGTGTGGCTCTTATAAGTGCATAATGGGCTGTGTTTTAGTGGACTTTTTAAGGCTAAAATATTAAAAAAAAGGGTTTAAAAGGGTGGAAAAATTAGAGGGAGAAATGTGGATAATGGCTTATTTTTAAATTTGTTTTGAGAGTGGAAAAAAAGGTTGACAAGGCTTGTAAGGTTTTGAATGGGTTGCATGGCTAGTTTTTATTAATTTGTCTAAGTAAAGAGAGTTTTGCATCTCTTAAACATGTGAAAATTAATGATAATATTGTGATCATAAAATGAGGATGATCTCACATCATCCTCTCCATTTTGAAAAGTAGACTCATTGTCTCTGAATGGCTTATCATGAATGCAAGGAAGTAGATCTCCCATATTAAATGTCTTTGATGTATCTATCATTTCCTTTGGTAACTCCAATTTATACATGTTATCCCCAATATTTTTTGACAAATTTTTATGGGTCATCACTTTTAGGCACGAGTTTCTTCTTTTAGAAGGAATCCATTCGTATAGTACCCTAATTTTTCACTACTAAAAAAGTTCATTAAAACAATTGCAGAAGCATAAAACATCTAGGAAAATGGGGTGTTACTGCCATATAGGATACAAATTTGCTGCCTATCCCATATTAGACACAAGGCTAACCATTCAAACACTTACCACAATATAGTGTAAAAAATAACAATTTAATTTAACAACTACAAAAGTGTTTACACTGGAGGACCCTAATAGGTTACAAACAAATAATTGCAAAATAAAGGCAAATAAAGTATGGGACTAGAGAAATATAAGTTACACGAATAGAAACCATAGCCTACCATGTACCCTACCAAAACCAGTCGATGGGTTTTCTTATAAAACTCAATACGCTTCATTTTTCAACATGATTTGAAATTAAATTTTATCCTAAACCAAATTATAATGTTAAATCAAAATCAAAATCCCAATCCCAAAATTGGCATAATTTTTCATTCAACCATCATCCAAAAATGTGGGGTAATACAACACTACCCCGTATAAGAGGTTACATCCTCAAAGACTATAACAATCAGATTACATCACTACACATAAGGTCTCACACATATCATATTCACATTTAAGGGTACTAGACCCTTAAAGAAAAAGATCTACACTTAAGGTAACAACTATAAAAATAATTCTAGGTAATTGGCTCAAATTTCTTCCTCGGCCTCCCAAGTAGACTCCTCTATACCATGCCGTGACCAAAGAAATTTCACCATGGGAAAGGTCATCGTATGTGTCTCTCATGTATTGGTGCCTAGAATACTCATTGATCGCTCCTCACAGGTTAATGTCACATTGAGATCTAGCGAATTTGGTCAGATTATGTGCAAAGGATTTGCTACATATTTTCATAGTTGTGATAGGTGAAAAATGTTGTGCACATGGGAAAAAATCCATTGGTATAACTAAGCGATAAGTGACTTCACCGACACGGTCCAGAATCTCGTATGATCCAATATACCACAGACTAAGCTTACCCTTCCTATTAAACCTTATGCCTCCTTTGGTGGGAGAGACCCTCAAAAGGACTATGATATAAGTGGATTTGAACTGATTAAAGGGCATTATGAATATCATTTTTTCATGATTTTTTCATATAAGGGAGTCATAGGGTGTGATTTTATATGATTTTCCACCTTTTGATATCTCACATGAATCACATGAGTTTAACCTGAAAACAATTCTCTTATCCTATGAATTAATAGCATTCCCCAATTATATGACTACTCAAGCTTAATGAATTTACTCGGCAACTTTGAAGGCGTGTGCAGGAATGGCAACTCCCCAACATCTTAGAGCATCTCTTTACCCTACCAAGACCAAAGGAGCTGTCGCTTAAGCCACCATTACAAGTTTACATGCCGACAAAAGTAGCATGCATGAATTTTTAGAATCTGGTAGCATTCACCTAGGGACCACTAAAAGACACTACCACCTGATAATAGGGTACAACCGCTTGACATTTGAGTGCAGCTGACCATTGTAGTGCCAGGGAATATTTATCATATCCGCATGGATGCACTTTATAAATACCACAAGAAGAAAAGAAAGAAGATGGATAAGTGAATCAATTTATAGATGGTTTTGTATAGGGATAATCTAATTTATGGTTTTGTATGGGAGAATCTAACTTATGGTTTTGTATGGGAGAATCTAATTTATGGTTTTATATGGGAGTATATAATTTGTAGTTTTATATGGGAGAATTTAATCTATGGTGTAACATGGGATAATCTAATCTATGGTGTAATATAGGAGAATCTAATCTATGGTGTAAATAGTCTGGATGTTGAATGTTGGCCACATTAGGCACTTGACCAAATTCTACATCAATTGGATAGTGTGTGGAACCTATGAAGACAAAAAGTGATAGGGTTAGCACCGAGAGGTGAAGAAACCCTGTCCTTCATCCTTCAACCCTTATTACACGACATTGTCAGGGCCCATGCACCATTATGGAGGTGGCCTAAGAGCGTGTTTCACCATTGAGAGAAACCCAGTAAGGATAAGAGGACTAATATCCATTGAGCTATGAATTGTCATAGGGCACACACATTTAGAGTTAGCAACTCTACTCTCATGACTCTACCTCCTTATTTCCCTCATGTCTATCCTCCATTGAATTTGTTAGCTCTCTAAGTACTAGATTATTTCTTCTATAGTCAACATCACCTTATTCACATTTAGTTACATCAGCATATTCATACGATACTCGACTTTAGCTAGCATAATTCACTCCTCTTAGTCCCTATGGGATCAACATCCTCTTACCTCTTTACTACCTAGGGCGACCGTGTATACTTGCATGAGTTGTGTTGCATTTACTTTGCTATAATCATTTACTTAACTTTTTTGACTAAAATAAACTAGAACACACCTGCATGTACATAGTTTTTGGTGAACTTTTTTTGCTACATGTTGAAGGATAGCATCCTCTGGATTTTCCTTGTACATAGCTAATAATAGAATTTTCTATAAATTTTGGATTCATTTGTTTTTAAAGGACTAACCCTTGTATGATAAGAACTGATCATGATACCTTAGTACTAATTGGCTTAGAAATAGAGCAAACTTTATATAGAACCCGGGAAGCCCTCCACCATCAGCAACAACGCAAAGATGAATCAACATCAAAAGGTTCTAGAAACATGAGTCATTTGGGCCCACAATAGCCTAAAAATGTTAATAAGTGATTACCTAACTAAAAGGAAGGGTTACCTCCCCTCAAATCAATATAAATCCCATAGGAATACAAACCACACCTCTAGGAGATGTTTACAACCAAGCTATTCGGGATTATGCTGTGCCAGTCTGATATCATCTAAACCCTATGATTGCTCATCCTAAAATCTAAGCCCCTCATTTTAAGCTTAAACGTGTCATATTCCACATGTTACAAACAATATAGTAATTTAGTGGCCAACCTACTGAAAATCCACACCTACGCTGAGAGCATTCATCGAAATTAGTGATACCTTTATGATTCAGGAAGTTCCAAAAACATCCCTGTGACTTATGTTATTTCCTTATTCCATGAGAGATTGTCCTAGACTTCCTTACCAACTGGTTCAATCACTTCCTAGGATGACTTAGTTTAGAAGTTCCTCATATGATACTACCCTCCCAATAAAAATGCCAAGCTTAGGCATAGCAACACTACATTCTTGCAAGAGTAAGATGAGACATTCCATGATGTATGAGAGATATTTAAGGAATTGTTAAGAAAATGTCCAAACCACAGAATCCCTCACTAGTTACAAATAGAAACATTATATCATAGACTTAACCCATAAACACAAAACTTGATGAATGCCTTAGCCAATGGTACCCTACTAAGTAAAACTTATGACCAAGCTTATGAGTTATCGAGACCATAGCATGTAATAATTAGCAGTGGGGTAGTGCTAGGTGTGTTCATAAGGTGCGAGCAGCGGGAGCATTCAAAGTCGATGCCATCATAGCCCTATGAGTTGAGGTATCATCTATGGCTAATCTATTGAAAAATATTATTCTTACTAACTCGTAGGTGTAGAGAAGGGAAGAACAACCCATTACTTCCACAACTACAGTATCATATGTATACTGTGGAGAAAGTCATTTGTTTGAATAGTGTCCAGCGAATCCAGTGTCGGTGAATTGCATAGGAAACCAAGCTAGGAACTCTTAATAGCCTTATGGTAATCAGTACAACCCCACCTGGAGATAACATCATAACTTCTCATGGTCTAACTAGAATAACATGCAAAACCCGGCCAACCATTACAACCAGCAGTGCTACTACCAACCTCAACCCTAGCACCTTTAATAATGAAAAACTTACCAACCCCTACCTAACATAATTACCCTAACTCCTTGGAAACTCTTTTGAAAGAATATATGGTGAAAATAGATGCAACAATACAAACTAACACCACCTCCCTAAGAACCATAGAAACACAAATGGGGCAGCTAGCTATAACCTTGAGTAGTAGACCCCATGACACTCTACCTAGTGATACTGAGAACCCCAGGAGAGAAGGAAAGGAACATTGTAAGGCCATTACCCTCACATCAGGTATGAAAATTACACCTCCTTACCAAAAGGAAAAATTTAAGAAAAAACCCACCCTAACACTCATGGCATCAATACATAACCTTTTGAGAAAAAGTCAAACCACAAACCTTTCCTCTACAGATGGACCCCATCCACAAATCAGAAGAAAACACTACTCCAATACTTGAGCCACCAAAGAGTAGCAAACCACCACTAAACATCAGCATTAAACCCGTTACAACTTCACCACCATTCCCACAAAGACTCAAGGAGCAACAACAGTAGGATAATCAATTTAATAAACTCATTGAAATTCTTCACCAATTGCATAAAAACATCTTGTTGGTGGATGCCCTCCAACAGATGCCCATTTAAAGTATATTTTAACATGAAAAAGAAGACCCTATGAATACAAAATAGTAGCTATGACCTAAGGATGTAGCTTGATTTTCTAATAAAAACTACCCATAATGTTATAAAACCCTGGTAGTTTTACCATTCCCTACTCCAACGGTGATAAGTATTATGGTAAAGCCCTTGTGACCTCAATGCTAATATTGACTTAATGCCTATGTTTATTTTCATAAAATTAGGTATTAGCGAAGCATGGCCTATCACAGTTACGGTGTAACTCAATGATCAATCATATGTTCACCTTGACAAAAATATCAAATATGTGCTAGTAAAGGTGGGCAGGTTTATCTTCCCAGTAGTTTTCATCATCCTTGACCATGAAGTTGACAAGGAGGTTCTTATTATTATGGGTACACTTTTCTTGGCCACTAGTAAGACCCTAATTCATGTACAAAAAGGATAATTGATGATGAGGGTCAATGTGGAGCATATCACGTTTAATGTCTTCAACTCAATGAAACAACCAGAAGAGGACCTAGATGAATGTTTGTGAGTTGATATTATTGATTTAAATATTTGTGATGAGTTTTTTATAGGAACATTTCATGAAGAATCTAGGATGTTTGATGCAAACCATTTGGAGTGCAGCTACCCTAACTATAGTCATTGAGGGAAATATAAAAGGGATATGGTAGGGTGCAGCTAGATAGATTGCATAACACCTCCGGAACATCTTGGATTAAACAATAGAGAGATACAGTCAGCCAAACCTTTAACTGTGGAGCCTCCCATGCCGAAACTAAAGCCATTACTATCCCACTTGAAGTATACTTATTTAGGTAAGAGGGACACCCTAATAGATATTATTTCATCTACCTCACCTGAATCTCAATAGGAGTAGTTGGTTGAATTGCTATAAATGCACAAGAAGGTAATGGGATGGACCATGGCATACATACATGGAATTAGTCTGACAATATGCATGGATCCATCTAGCTCATCGACAGAGAAACAAAGACAGCTCAATCCAATGATGAAGGAGGCGGTGAAGAAGGAAATCATTAAATGCCTTGACATAGGCATCATCTATCCAATTTCCAATAGCAATTAGCTAAGTTTTGTTGAATGCGTCTCGAAAAAAGGAGGTATGACCGTTGTTCACAATTTTGAAAATAATTTGATCACAACCCTCATAATCACAGGGTTACCCATTTGGATGGATTATAGAAAACTCAATAAGGCCACCTGAAAAGACCATTTTCCCCTCCCTTTTATTGACCAAATGTTGAATAGATTGGTAGGAAGAGCCTTTTATTGCTTTTTAGACAAATACTTATGTTGCAACCCTATAGCCATTGCACGTGATGACCAACATAAGACCACATTCATATTCCCTTATAACATGTTCACTTTTCAATGGATGCCTTTCAACTTGTGTAATGCACCTACAACTTTTCAGTGTTGCACGATGGTTATTTTGCACTGACATAGTAGAAATATTTATGGATGACTTTTCTATCCTGGGGATAGTTTTGAGAAATTCTTGACAAACTTAGAAAGAGTGTTGGTGAGATGTGAAGAGACAAACTTGGTTCTTAACTAGGAAAAGTGTCACTTCATGGTTTAAGAAGGTGTTGTGTTAGGTTAAAGAGTCTCACAATAAGCACTAGAGGTTGACAGGGAAAAGATGGAGATTATCAAAGCATTAACTCCTCCCACCACTATTTGGGGTGTGAGAAGTTTTCTTGGACATGCTAGATTTTACCACAGATTCATCAAGGACTTCTCCAAAATTACTAAACCCATTTGCCAACTATTGGAATAGGATAGAAAATTTTGAGTTCAACTAGTGTTGTAAGGAAACCTTTCAGAGAATAAAATTATCATTCATCGAAGCCCCCACTATTGTAGGCCTAGACTGGACTCTTCCCTTTGAATTAATATGTGATGCAAGTGATTATGCTATAGAAGCAGTCTTAGGATAATACAAGAATAAGTTCTTCCATAGCATCAACTACGCTAGTAAAGCACTTAATAAAGCACAATTGAATTAAATTATTACCAAAAAAGAGTTACTAACAATAGTATTTGCATTTAATAATTTTAGATCTTATATCCTAGGAAGTAAAATGGTTGTATTCACCGACCATGTTGCTATTTGTTATTTACTTGCCAAAAAAGATGCCAAACCTAGATTGGTAAGATGGATCTTACTCTTATAGGAATTTGACATTAAGATCAAAGACCGTCAGGGGAAGGGCAATTAGATTGCAGTTCATCTTTATAGAATAGAAGGGCACACGAAGGATTAGACACCAGTCTAGATTAAAAAGAACTTCCCTAGTGAACAAATCCTAAAAGTTAGGTAGGGTCAACCACCCTAGTATGTGTATATAGCAAACTACTTGGCTTGTAAAATACCACCCCTGACAAATCTAACCAATAAATGGAATTTTTTTTCATCCATGACCTCAAGTACTATTATTAGGATGCACCATTCCTATTCCGACAATGTGGTGATGGACTAATTCAAAGGTGCATATGTGAGGAGAAGGCAAGGAAATCTCGGCTGCTTGCCACCATGCAGCTTATGGAGTTCATTTTAGAGGGATAATAACTACAGCTAAGGTCCTGCAAAGTGGATTTTTTTGGCTCACAATATTCAGAGATGCTTGGGAAGAGTTCCAGAAATGTGAACAATGTCAACGCAATGGAAACATCTCAGCAAGAAATGAGACACCTCAAATAGGTATCTTAGAAGTTTCATTATTTGATGTATGGAGCATCGATTTCATGGGCCCATTTCCATCTTCCTTTAGCAATGAGTACATTTTGGTAGTGGTAGACTATGTCTTCAAATGGATATAGGCCACTACACTACCAACTAATGATGCTAGGGTGGTGATTCGCTTCCTTCATCAGAATATTATCACATGGTTTGGGACCCCCAAGGCAATTATTAGAGATGGTGGTACTCATTTTTACAACAAGTTGTTTTAATAGCTCATGCAAAAACATGGAATTCATCATATGGTAGCCACAGTCTATCAACCACAATAGCATGGTCAAGCTAAGTTGGCTAATAGGAAAATTAAAATAATCTTGGAGAAAGTGGTCAACCCTAATAAGAAAGATTAGCTAGCTAAACTAAATGACACTTTGTGGGCACACAGAACATCATTCAAAATGCCCCTGGGAATGTCACCCTATGACATTGTGTTTGGAAAGACTTGCCACCTACCCATTGGGTTAGAGCATAAATCGTATTGAGCTCTTAAATTTGTTCACCTGGATCTAACCACCATAGGATGTGCTTGGAAATTACAACTGAATGAGCTTGAAAAAATTAAAAAGGCTTCATATAATAGTGCATGGTTGTATAAGGAAAAGACAAAGAAATTTCATGATCAACAATTAAAGACAAAAAAGTTGTACCTAGGCAGTTAGTGCTACTCTATAACTCAAGGTTGAAGTTATTCCTAGGTAAATTGAAGTCAAGATGGTTAGGACCCTATAAAATTGTTTAGGTGTATCCCTACAACATAGTGGAACTCAAAGACCTAAAAATAGTAGGAACATTTAAGGTTAATGGCCACCTGGTAAAACCATATAAAGTTGAAAGTCTTAATAGGGAAGTTTAAACACTCCCCCAATGAACCTCATAGGGTCACAGTAATCTCACAGGATGAGGAAATAAAACCAAGCACTCGTAGGAGGCAGTCTATGTTATTTTTTTCTCAATCACTCATATTCTATACACTTCATGTTTTTCTTCTTATCTTGGCTCTTTCTCAAAAATTGATCCTATTATATGCTGACCCTCTCATTGCAGTAATGACCAGGCTATCGAATTGGTGAAAGTAGGGATAGAAAGGCATTCTTCATGTATCACGAGGACAAGGGTTACTAACACTTTTAGTCTTATAGGATGATTTGGTGTATCAGATCTCAGGTGGGTATACAAAGTGTATGTATGATCGCATCTCTATCACCCAAGTAAGTCCCACCTGTCTAGTTGTAAGTCTTTTTTAAATCCCATCTTCCCTTTCCCAAATATTGAAGAAAGTCTTGTAGAGCCTTTTACTGTAGGAAGAGCACTTTCTCGACGACTACCTAGCCCTCTCACCCACCTAAGCTAAACAAGCTTAACCCTGTGTCGCCACCACCTCACGAGATATAACACCACCATGCATCACTATGATCATATCCAACCCATCATCTATGTCGAACCCCAAAATGTCTCGTAGAACAAATCGCTCAGCAACTAAAGCGGTATCCAAACCTCCTCATAAATATAAGAGACTCACTACTTCCAAAAAATGACGGGCCCTATCAGCCACCTCGGATGACTTCTCCTCTATAGAGAACGATGAGAAAACATTTTCTTTTGCTCCACTAACCGAGTGTTTGAAATGCTTAACAAAATCCCTCATCATATTTTAATCCAAAACCACTAAGGAGCATTTTAACAACTTAGGGAACCATAATTTCTACTTTGAGTGATGTTTTGCCCTGCCTAACTTAACACATTATCTTGCCAACCCTATCAACCACCATCAATGGGCTACCTTTTATCAGCACCCCCTAGAATATTCACCACTAGTAATCCTAAAATTTTACTCCAACCTTGATACAAAGCCAAACACAATGACTGTTTTTGTCCGTCATAAGTTAGTTTTGTCTCTCTCTACAACCATTAATAACCTTTATGGATTACCTTCTTTTGATATTGATGAATACTCCAAGCTTATTGACAACCCCACTATAGAAAGTGCAACTGACATCCTCACAACCTCAACTAAGCTGGGTACCCAATGGTGAGTCACCACCAATGGCATTTGCCACTATGACCACGTATAACCCATCCCTCAAGCTAAAGTTTGGTACAATTTCCTTAGAAGTTACTACCCACCACGCATGACCAATCAATTTCCTTAGACCACATCATCTCACTCTATTGCATACTTACCAAGAACACCATCGATGTGGGAATAATCATATAAGATTAGTTTGAGCTAGTGGCCACTAAGCCATAAGGTTCCATCTTTTACCTGACCTTGGTTACTGGCCCTTTTACTAGGGTAGCAATACCTCTAGAACCCATAGAGGAAATATTTACCGACCCACACTCCACCAACTAAATTATTATCAATTATTTTTTCTGATGCCTCCTACTAACTCCTAAAGCTAAATCACCATCACCACATTCTACATAGCATAAGGTAGGATTAGAGGTAAAGGTGCAAGCATTGAGGGATGATACTAACATACTACTAAGAGGGCGGGAGGCTATCATTATAATTGTTATGAAACTATTAACTGCATTGGAATTTATTAGATTGATTGATTGAAAAACTAGGAGGGTTCAGCCAGGGATGAAACTATCATTTGAGCCATTAGAGGATGAACAATTAAGACGCTCACAGGAGCTGGCCGAGGAAGGAAATTTGGGTAAGTTTGTACACACGCAACTCAGTAGGGTGGCTTTGGTCCCCACCTTGGAAGGAAAAGGCATGAGTGATATTAGAGTAACCCCCTAGTGTAGGAAAACTTGGATAACTCTGAGAAAGAGGACTCTGACAACATAACCACCATTGTCACACCATCAACAACCCCACCAATGAAACCGTCCCTATCTAAATCAATTTAACTTGTGTCCAATTTCCCTAGAGTTAGCTGTTTAATGGCTATTTTTCTTGTTTATTTATTTTATGCATAATCAAGGACATATGGCCACACTATCATTTTGTGTTTTAGTTACCCTACCCTCTCACCCTAATAGTGAGGACACTATGAACTTTGGTCCATGGAAGGGCCTATCTTAGTTGTTAGATTAGTCACTTTCAATGCTATGTTTGATCTTAATACTAATTACAGATGCGAATTATTTATTCCATCTATATGCATAATTCCTTATTTTTAGGCTAACTGATAGGCAAGATCTTAGCAACGAAGGTAGCCTTAGTACTCTTTCTATTAATTTTCATATGAACTGCATAATTATCTCTACTATGAAATTTATGCACACATGAGTATTGAAAGAGTTATTAACTTAATTACCATGTAGGTGAAATAAGTAATCTAATTCAAAATCTTATAGTTCATGTTGATATTGTGGTCGCATTTGTTTTTGTTACCTTGCAAAAATGGGGATTAATAAAACTATGAGCATGGAAACACTTTGAGCACTAGGAATTAAGGAATATCTTCGGACCCCATTAGACATTGCACTAAGGAGAAAGTAATAGGAGACCTACTATAACCACCCTATTAAGAATACAATTGAATAAGTTTGGGGGAATTCACCCTAAAAATTAGTTAGAGCCTATGCTGGCATATTAAAAGATGAAAGGGGAGCTTTAATGCCCAAAACACCTTATAAATAAGGGTAATTGCATGAGAAACGTGTGTACACTTGCATCAAACTATTTAGTGGGGTGATAAGCTTGATTTAACATTCCCAAAATAGGTGTCAAGGTGGAGTAACCAAGGGTACCTATTTCAAACCTAGATGTAAACTCACATAAAAGACCATGCCCATATGAGGAAACCCTATTTCATTTTGTTAAAAAAAATTACTAAGAGGTTATGAGTAGGCCGACTAATGGAAAAGGGTATTGCAGTTCACAAGTGCCTTGATGACCCTTATTGGCCTAGTAGGAAGTCCTATAGAAAAATCCATAAAATTCCTCCCCTACACACCACATGTTGCTGACTCTTTTAATATCCTATACACTTGCAGGTGGTTTTTAGCTGAACCAAAAGCTCAACATGGATAAAGGCTAAGAATTGCTACCTCTTTTTATTTAGGGGTATCTTATTCTAATGTAATAATTTTTCTTGGGATGAGTAACCTCTTATGTTTTGGGGAAGTGATATGAGTGGATTATAGCTGATTAAAGGAACCTATGAATATCTTTATTTCGTGATTTTTTTCACATAGGGAGTCATAGGGTGTGATTCTGTATGATTTTTCCAACATTTGACATCTCACATGGATCATATGATTTTAACTTGAAAATAGATCTCTTATCCTATGAACTAACATCATTCCCACTTTTGTGACTACTCATAGACTTAATGCATTTACTTAGCTACTTTTAAGACATGTGCAAGAATGACAACTCCCCAACATCTCAGAGATTCTCTTTACCCTACCAAGACCACAGGAATTGTTGACCAGGTCACCATCATAAGTCTGCATGCCTTTAAAAGCAACATGCATGAATTTTTGAAATCTATCAGCATTCACCTAGGGACCTTTATAGGACACTGCCATCTGATAATAGGGTAAAGCCGCTTGAAGTCTAGGTGTAGCTGACCATTGCAGTGCTAGGGATTCTGTGTCCTATCTACATGGATGCACTTTATAAATACCCCACATAAAAAGAAAGAAGAGCGATCAATCAATCAATTAATCAACGAAGAGTGTTATCGAAAGAGAAGAAAGTTAAGAATTCCAAAAAGAGAGGAAAATAGCATTAACAATGGAAGAGTAATGGAGTAAGGGAAAAAAGGATAAGAGTCCTAGTAGAGCTTCATTGAGAGGGGGAAAAGAAGAAGGATTGATTAGGTTAGGGGTTGGAATATTGTGATCTCCTCAGTTACTTCCCTTATTTTTCTTCTTTCTTTTATGTTGGCTGGAAGAAGTTTAGCTTTAGTTAACTTCTAGTAAAAGGAAAAGTTGATAGTCATTGTTGCTGTAATCTTGATATTTCTAGTCATGTTTGGCTTAATGATATTTTATTTTGTTAAGCTGAAATTGCTTGGATCCCCTCAAAGCATTTCTTCTAGAATCTAAATGTTCCTCTTAGTCTAACCATCTGTAGTTGGGTAAAGCCATACTCATCTTTAGTTAAGTACCATAGGCGGCTTGCAATTTCTACCAAAAGTGTGATAAGAACCTAGAATCTCGGTCAGACACAATGTCCCTAGGAACTCCATAAAGTCTGTGCTTTCTATAGGCATTGGATAGCTACTCCATGCTCTAAGCCACCTTCATTAGTATGAACACAACCAACCTAGTGAGACAATCCACAATGATCTATACATAATCAAAATCACTATGGGTTCTTATAGTACTAACCATGAAGTCTATTAATATACTATCCCACTTACACTCAAGAGCTTTAAGTGATTTCCTACTTCATGTGGGACCACCAATATATCTTCTTAATGCCCTTGTACAACTTGTTCCCTCTAAGGTGAATAGAGTAAGGATTACAATGTCCTTCCTCAAGAATCCTCCTCTTAAGCTCCACATACACTTATAATATAGACTATTTGCCACAGTACTTGATACTATCAACCTTATGGATCTGGAATCCTTCAGCTCTTCCTTCAGCAATATTAGTCTAGATTCTCTCAAGCTTAACATCACCAACTTGGTTAGCTAGGATCCCATAAAATATTGAGGTGTAATGGTAAGTGTGCTCATCCCCGCCTCCAAACTTCCAATAGTAATTAGTTCGATCTCCATCTTCTTGATCTCTTGGCATAGAGGATCTAACAATACAATCATGCCTAAAGAATGTGATGTATTTCGGCTAAGTGCATCTATTGCCACGTTAGCTTTACCTTCATGGTAGGCCAATTCTAGGTCATAATCCTTGATTAACTCCAACCATCAATGGTGTCTCAAGTTTAACTCTCGCTAAGTGAAGATGTACTTGAGACTCTTATTTAGATTAAAACTTGCACAGAACTCCACAGAGATAGTGCCTTTAGATCTTAAGAGCAAACACCATCACAACAAGCTCTAAGTCATGCGTCAGGTAGTTATGTTAATGTGACTTCAGTTGTCATGAGGTATAAGCCACCACTCTTCCAAGTTGTATTAGCACACAACCTAGCCCATATGTACACTTAAAAAACATTAGTCCCACTAGGCAATGTGAGCACTAGTCTAAAGTCAAATTCCTCTTCAAATCCTCGAAAGCTTCACTATATTTCTCATTCTAATGAAATAGTATTGCCTTCTTCAAAATTTGGGTCAATGGTTGATGAATCTTTGGAAAGTATGCCACAAACCAATGGTAGTAACTGGATAACCCCAGAAAACACAAAAGTGAGCACTATCCACTTAGAAATAGCTTGAATCTTGACAAGATCCATTGCCACACCATCCTTAGAGATCACATGACCAAGGAAGGCCACTTGATCTAACCAGAACTCGCATTTTGAGAGTTTGGCATATAGCTGTTGTGAACTCAGCAAGGCTAAGGTCTGCCTCAAATGTTGTTCATGCTTCTCTCCCTTGTTGAAATAGATGAGGATATCATTGATAAATTCCACGGCAAACTAGTCTAAGAAAAGATGAAAGATATGGTTCATCAAGGACATGAAAGTTGTAGGTGCATCACTGAGTCCAAATGGCATCACTATGAATTCATAATGGCCATACCTAATCTGGAAAGTAGTCTTAGGATTATCTTGCTCTACTATCCTCAAGTGATGATATCCTGATCAAGATCAATCTTGGAGAGCACCTTAGTTCCTTTGAGTTCATTGAATAGGTTATCAATCCTTGGCAACGGATAATGGTTCTTCACCGTCACCTAGTTCAATTCACGATTATCGATGCACAATCTCACATTTCCATCCTTCTTCTTCATGAACAACATTGGCGCTTCCCATTGTGATGTGCTTGGTCGGATGTAACATTTATAGAGAAGCTCTACCAACTAAGCCTTGAGTTCTTTCATATCTTTAGGTGCCATACGGTATGGAGCCTTACATACCAGTTTTATTCCTTGCAATACATCTATGGTGAACTCAACTTCTTAAACTGGTGGCATTCTTGGGATCTCCTAAAGGAATACATATGAAAATTCATGGACCACCACTATCTACTCTAATAGGATCTTAGCTACTTTAGTGTCTATAACACTATACACATAGAGCATATATCCTTTGCATATGAGGTTACTCAATGAAATCACCGACAATATTTATAAAGGGATGGCGTTCATACTTCTAATATGAAACCCTAATACCCTTTGGCCCTTGCAGAACATTGCATTCTTACGCACAGTCTATTAGTGCTTAGTACTTTCCCAGCATATCCATCCCTATGATTACATGAAAATCTTACAACTCCAGCTCAATAAGGTCCAACGAAAGTTCTATTTCTCCTACTACCATCACAACCCCTTGGTACAACCTAGAGCATGCAATTTTATCCCCCAAAAGTAAAATGATAGAAATAGAAGTGCTATTTAAAGGAGATAAAGCAGTTCTACTTACCAAAGTTGATGCTAAAAAGGAATATAAAGCACCATAATAAAAAAATACATAGGTAAAAAGAGTAGAGACAATGAGCATACACATCAACACATCAGCCTGGCATTCTACCTCTACCTGACTCATCATATTTAGGCACCTTGCTGACGGAACTCCTAGGGCACTCACTGATCCTTTCCCTTTCTTAAAACGGTGAGTCCTTGGACCTTTAGGATGAGTTACTCGGTTAGAAGCATTGGCTAGTGATAGGGAAACTCTTTATATCTAAGGTTGTGGTTACTGAATAGATCATGTGCTCTAAGCTCTATTTTGGCTTTTCTAAATGCTACCACTGCCAACTCCGCACTTGAGTGCCATGTGTCCCACTATGCAACATCCTTGGCACATCACCTTGTTGCCACTATAATCGACAACTAGATGATCTAACCTACATCTTTTGTAATGGTAGTGCCTTTCCTTAGCATAACCCCTAGAAAATCCTCTAGATCATGGTACTAATCCCATGCTTCAACAAAACCTTGGTGGAAAGCTACCCCTAGAGAAATCCTTCTTGCCATCATGGGAATATTGGAAACCCTTAAACTTCATCTTGTTCCCTAATTGAACAATCCTGGCCTAAATAACTTAAAATGCCTCTAAAGCTTACAACCATATCTTTTGGGGAGACTTCCACCAACAGCTCTTAGTATTAGATCCCCAACCCAATATTAAAGTGGTGAATTTACATCACCTTGTTAACCTCTATTTCTAGGGCAAGCTGGAACACATCCATGAAGAGAGTGTGATACTCTTTGATGGACTTGCCTCCCCGCCGAAGTGTCATAAACTCATCATACTTCTTCATATGTAGATGAATTGGGTAAAATTAGCCTCACAATGCCTCCAAGAATGGCCCCAGCCGGTAGGTTTTCCACCCCTATGTTGGATGCTTCTCCACCATGTGTCTACCCTTCCTCTTAGATAGTAGATGACCACGTCTACACTCTGATCTCTAAGGTAATTGTAGGCAGTACCAGTCTTTTACATATCCTAAGCCCACTGTTCTATGATGTCTGGGTCCTCCTAGCCTTTGAAGAGTTGCGGGTGATGTTGCCCTACCGTATTGAGCCAATCTTGTGGAGCTGGTGCAATTGCTGGTACCGATGGAGGTTGAGGTGCTCAGATTTAGCCCTCCATATATGCTCCAACGGTCTCCATAAATGCTTTAATGTGTTCATAGTGGTGGTTAGTAGTCATCAAGTCTAGAAGACTAGAAGAAGTTAGGGCTAAAAGTTAGGACACTAAGTACTAAGAGTCACATAACAAGAAGCATAAGCTATTAATAATATATTCCCAACCCAACTCTCACTCATTGACATCCAGGTTTGAAATAATTATTTTGTTAAAAAATCAAGGAAAAGAATTTCAAAATAAATATCGATATCATTCTGTGATATTAGCTCAAAATTATTTGTAGAGTAAAAACACTTTAGTAAAACCCTATGGTATTAGTTTAAAAATTTTCTAAAAGTGGAAACTTTTTGAGCAAAAGCTCTAATACCAACTAGTGGTATCTACTCATCAATTCTTAAAAGTGGAAAATATTTAGAAAAATGCTCTAATACCAACCTGTAACACCACCATTTTTCATTATCAAAAATTTATATTAAAATAATTGCGAAAGTAGAAAACACCTAGGAAAAATGGGATGCTACTGCTATACCTGACATAGGATAAACATCATCCGCCTACCCCATATCAAACACAAGGGTAACCATTCAAACACTTGAAATAATATAGTTTTAAAAATAATAATGTAATTTAACAACTCTAAATGTTTTTACACTGGAGGAACCTAACGGGTTATGATCAAATCATTACAAAATACATGTGAAAAAAGTACAGGGCTACAAAAACATAAGTTAGGGCATGATACATAAATCAAAACCATACCCTATCACAGACCACATAAAAACCATTTTGATGTCCTTCCTCTCAAGCCCTGACCCAAATGAGGTATGCCCTTTTCCAACCATCCCCAAAGATCTATACATTATCTTCTGCTCTTGGGAATAAGTGACCGAGGAAATGGACACATCAATATGCTACTTACTAAGTACGTCAAGTTGCTCCCTCAATATACACAAGTATGTTAACTTACCATACAAGAAGATAGATTACATAACGCATTATGATAAGAATATATATAATGGTAAGAGTGCATAAGATAAGCCATCATATACAATTCCTATATAATAGAATACGTTATGCTTAGATTCACACGTTTTCACAGAAACACATACATAACTAATAACCAAGAGCATCTAAGAAACCCCTTAGAGTTATTTACAATTATCCAATTCCTTAGGATATTCAATTCATTTATCCACATAAGAGATAGGCCAATCACTCAATCAATGTTCCATTCCATAACTAATTAGTCAAGTGCATAAACCAACTTTACTCATTTTGGTCAATCATACCAATACTTGCATTTCTTAAACAATCGTTAACCATTCACTTAGTCACCATTATTAATTATCAACCCATATTTACCATCAATATTTTATCATCATCAAGTGATGGACTCTACACTACCCCATGGTCTCACATACCTTGAAAGCCTATCTAAATAAGGGACATAAAGTCTAGGTTGATGCTAATCAAATGGACATAGGTTTAGGCCAAAGCCAATCACAAAAGTGGACATAAGTATAGGGTAAAGCCATCCAATATGGACATAATTCCATTCTAAAGCCAACAACCTAAGTAATTAGGTCCTTTAGTTTCAATACCTCCTAGTATATCATTAGTGTTAAAAGTAGGTAAGGTACCGGGACCTCTCAGGATCCTACCTAAAGGCACCAAAATTGGCTGAAGGTAGACTATCTCCTAGTAGCTAATCAAGGATCAGATAACCTCGAACCTATACTCAACAAACTTTCTTTTGCTTTACATGATTAGTATTTTATTCATAAAGAAGGGTTGTCATATAAGGCCCATACAAGCAAGCAAGTCAACTTTCCGTGTTAATCTATATTAAACCTTTTCTTTTTATTTTTCCCAACCATGTAGATTTTCCTTTTATCCTTGGCTAATGTTATTCAGATCCACCATTATATTTAATTCTTCTCTATGCTGAGTTTCATTACTCTTTTCTTAATAGCCTCAATTATCATAACTTAAATGCCCATTTAGTCCTTTCACTTCTCATAAGAGTATACCATAACCCATGATCCCTTCTAAAGTTTTAATTAGGCCAATATTCCATGATAAAATCTGTATTTTATCCTATCAATAACCAAGGTATAGTACCAAAAGCAAATTAAGTAAATCAGTTAAACTAATCGATCAGTCTGACCCAACTAATCGATCGGTTTTAGTCGACCAGTTGATCGATTTGAGGCAATCAAACCATGATTTTCTCAAAATAATCAATTAATTTTGCCAAACTAATCAATGGGTTTAAGTATAGAGCAAGATCAAGGTCTCTACAGGCTTACCAGTCGATGGGTTAGGTTAACTAGACAACTTTTCTAGTAACTAGTCAATCAGTTTGCCCTAATATAGCACCAAATCACAAATTTCATGTATATTATTTTATAAAAATCCCATTTAGCCATATCAAAACATGTATCAACATCAAATAACATACTTACAACAAAATTAACATGCATTTATCAACATAAGATCATCATAGCCAACTTTTACCCATTTTCATGCTTTTTACTCAAATCATGTCATTTAAGCACTTAAACCATATATATAACTACATTCTTCCATGCCAACAAGAAAAAATCAACTAAAGGTAACATCTAACATGTAGGAATACTTAATAAACATTTTAGAAGCAAGAATCACTTACTTGATGTATGAAAAATCCTCTTAAAATAGAAATTCCAAATGTGGAAATTCTTAGCTGTTAAGACCTTAAACTAAAATATTAAATTCAGATATTATACGAAAATCATATCAAAACTTGAATCTTAAAAATAGAAGAGAATAACAACATACCACTTGAGATAAAAAAAATGAAAAGAGTTAAACTAAACTACTCAACCTTTTTCCTAGAATCTAACTCTACCTTGCTTAGTAATCAAAATAAGAGAGAGCTAGATACAGGATCAAGAGAGTGAAAAAGGAGATTGACTGGCAATACTTGAAGTGTAGAAATAAGAAGAGAATATAAGACTTAAAAATATTTGGTGGCTGAAAGAAAGGTGTATAGTAGGGATGATTGGGGCTATTTATAGCAAACTTATTGAATGAAACACTAAGGGTTCAAGAATAAACTCAAAACCCTACCATTGACCCTTTAAACTCAATAAGAATGGATGGATTTGTCTAAGATTTACAATCCTCTTCTCTAAAGCTCAGATGGTGTCTCTAGAGAATTCAGGTCAATTAGACTAGAGTTAGCATTCATGAATAGAGTAATAGAAGGTTAGGGTGGAAGGAATATTCTAACTCCTCAAACATGTTCCTAGGATCAAAGCATTAAATCATATAATCACGTAGAAGAGAGAGGAGGAACAAGATAATGCTAAGGTTATCTTTCCCCTCAATTGTCTCAATCAACCTATAGATCAAATCAAGGAAATATCTAAGGTCAAATGGATCATGAGAATGGCTAGGAATATCATAATGATAATTGGTATAGGTTGGTAAGGTTCCATTTTAGTGTAAGAGATTTAAAAAAAATAAAGCTTGAAAATATGAATAGCTTGACAAACCAATCAATGGGTACCAATTGATCAGTTTCCCCCCAACCAATAAGTCAGTTTTGTTGAGGAGCCCAAATTGGCTAAAACAACAAACCAGTTGATCTATTCATGAAACAAGTAGATGGGTTTATCGGCAAAACTCAATAAACTCTTTTTCAACATAATTTCAAATCAATTTTTTTTCCCAAACCAAATTATAACATCAAATCAAAATAAAAGGCCCAAAATTGGCATAATTTATCAATCAACCATCTAATAAAAATGTGGGGTATTATAGTTCCTTCATAAGGTGAAGCCAAACTAGATCTCCTAGTATATACAAGTGTTGCATTTGGTGCTTGTTGGTTTTACCCCTATTCATTTCATTTACCCTCTCCATTTTTTGCCTCAACTGCTCATAAAGCTTCTTAATGGCTCCAGCCCTTTCTTATTCCTTTAAGTTGGTGTGGGCCTTAATAGGAAGAGGTAAAAGATCAATGGGAGTAGTAGGGTTCATCCCATATACTACTTTAAAGGGTAAGCACCCTATAGAATAGGTTGGTGATCAGTTGTAGGAAAACTCAGAATATGATAGTTTGGTGTCCCGATCCTTTAAGAATTTGTGAACTAAACTTTTAAGGAGCATTGTGAGGTCCCTATTAGTGATCTCAATTTCCCATCACTTTGTGGGTGTTAGGTGGTACTAAATAGGATTTTGGTACTAATAAGCCTCCACAAGGTCTTTTAGAAATAGCTAAGTAGCTTAGTATCCCTATCTAAGACAACGAACTTTGGAATATTATGTAGTCTTACTATCTCTTTGAAGAAAATATTGGCTACATAAGAGGCGATAACCATCTTATAACAAGCAATGAAATGACCCATCTTAGAGAAAAAATCCACCACCACCATTATAGCATCATTTTGATGTTCTATCTTAGGTAATGTTATAATGAAGTCCATACTCACATGATCCCTTTGGTGGATGTGGGATAAGCAAAGGAGTGTAGAGCCCTTGATGGAAGTGACTCTTTAACTTTTGACAAGTAACACACCTAGCTATTACACTTTATACATATCCCACAAGCTTGGGCTAATAAAAAATGCTCACTAAGCACGTTCACCATCTTATGGATGCCAAAGCATCTAGCTATCCCTCCTCTATGCACTTCCCTTACAAGTAATTCTCTAATGGAACATTTGGGAATACATAATTTGATGTTATTGAAGAGGAACCCTTATTGAAGTAAAAACAAGCCTTTCTTCTTATATTGATCCTTAAATTAGTAGTCAAAGTCTTTGTACTCCTTTTAGAGTTCCCTAATGCACCCAAACTCTAATACCATTTCTTTTAACAAAGAGAGTATACAATATCTCCTAGAAATTACATTTGCTACTACATTCGTTTTTCCAATTTTATATTTGGCTACAAAGGAAAAATATTATAAGAATTCTACCCATCTTGTATGTTTTAGATTAAGGTTTTGTTGGCCATTGATGTACTTTAGTAAATCATGATCTATGTGTAGCACAAACTGTTGGGGCCTCAAGTAGTGGAATCAATGATCAAGAGATCTTACTAAAGTGGAGACCTCATTGTCATATGTGTTGTAATTCACCCTAGAGCCATTGAGATTTTCACTAAAGAAGGTGATTGGTTTCCTTTCTTGTAGTAAAATAGATCCAATGCCTACTCCGTTAGCATCACACTCAACCTCAAATAGTTTGTTAATGTTAGGTAATTCTAGGATAGGTCATTTTCTTAACTTTCCATTGATCACCTCAATGGCGTATTAGACTATCATAGTTTACTTGAATTCTCTCTTCTTCGTGCATTTAGTTATAAGAGCTAGTAGAGTGCTGAAATCCCTAATAAACCTCCTAAAAATGAAGCCAAGACATGAGAAGCTCTCACTTGTGTAAGGCTTCTAGGTGTGGGCCACATCCTGATTGGTTCCACCTTAGATTCGTCCATAGCTATGCCATCCTTGAACACCAAAAAACCTATAAATTTAACCTTAGGTATAAAGAACTCACACTTTTTTGCTTTAACATACAACTTGTGACCTCTAAGTGTTAGGAATATAAGCTTGAGATGCTTTACATGTTCTTCCTCACTAGAGTGCTACATAAGAATGTCATCAAAGTAAACTACTACAAAATTGCTAATGGATAGCCTAACTAGCTTATTCATAAGCTTCATGAAAGTACAAGCAGCATTTCAAAAAGCAAAGGGCATTATCATCCACTCATAAAACCCTCCCTTTGTTTTGAATGCATTCTTCTATTCATCACCATCTTTCATTATTATTTAGTAGTAGCCACTCCTTAGGTAAATCTTGGAAAACAAGTATGCACCATTCAACTAATCAAGCATATCATCAAGTTTAGGTATAGGTTACCTATACTTAAGAGTAATGTTGTTGATAGCTCTACTACCTTTATTTGGTGCCATCTTTCTTTGAAATGGAAAAGGTAAGCATGGCAAAATGGCTAAGGGATTCCCTTATTAAACACTTAGACAATAATTTGTCTAAATTCCTTTGTAACTTCAAGGATTCCTTAGGGTTACACCTATAGGCCACCTTATTAGGGAGTATAGCACTAGGTAAAAAGTCAATTTGGTACTCTATAACTTCAATGGGGGTAATACATAGGGTAGGTAAATAGGGAATACATCATCAAACTCTTCAAATTAGACCCTAACCCTTGGATCATTACAAACCTTCCCCTCATTATCCTTTAACAAAAATAACAAGTAGATTACTTTTATTTTACTATAACCTTATCTAGACAAATGATTATCTATGAGTAAGGACATTTTACAACTTATATCAAGATGATAAGGCCTAGTAACTAAAGGGGCGAGTATAATATTCTTCTTAGCAAACTTAATGGAATAGGTATCCTTTCCTCCATCATGCAAGACACTTCTATCAAATTTCCATGGTCTCCTCAAAACCAAATGACAAGAATCCATTGGAACTATATCACACACCACCTCATGTTGATAGGCCTTTCCAATGGAGAATGGTACTTTCACTTGCTTTGTCACCACCACTATGTTATCATCATTAAACCATTGTAGATTATGTGGTTTGTCCCATTTTTTAGTAGTGAGACAAGGTTTCTCTACTAAGGTGAAAGAAGAAACATTGCCACAACTTCCTCCCTCCATAATAAGAGAACATGTTTTTTCAAGTATGGCGCACTTTATTTGAAAAATAATTTCTCTTTAGGAATCATCACATTTGAGCTCCTTAGTGTGCAAAACCCTCTTAATCATCAAATACTCCCACATCTAGCAGTGCAAACTACTCCTCTCTATTAAGGGCCTAATCTTCCTCCTCTTCCTTACTTTATTCCTCTTAGTTGGCCTCGTATAAATGAACCATGGTCATTACCCTCTTGTTAGGAAACTAGTTTTGATAGTGCCCAAAACCTTGACATTTAAAACACCTAACACTCCTGATTCGATTCTCAACCACCACTCCATTACTCTTCGCATCTTTTTCCAAATGTGTGGAAGAGGTTTTTAATGGTGAAGGAACATCTCTTGAGGTGCTAGCTCCATTATT
This sequence comes from Tamarix austromongolica, assembly GCA_039764185.1. Taxonomy (NCBI): domain Eukaryota; kingdom Viridiplantae; phylum Streptophyta; class Magnoliopsida; order Caryophyllales; family Tamaricaceae; genus Tamarix; species Tamarix austromongolica. Next base: position 36,842,008 of record CM077816.1, on the reverse strand, counting down.
TGAGTCTCCATACCTTATGGCCCTCTTCTCATTTTTATTTTTTTCAACCTTGATGGATAAATGATAAAGATCAACCAAGCTGTAAAACCTATGCATCTCCACCTTCTTGGCTATGTCATTTATAAGACCACTAAGGAATCGAGACATGGTATACTCCTCTAGCTCATCCAAACCTAACCTCATAGAGAGTTTTTAAACTCTCTAATGTAATCCTCTATACTCAACTACCCTTTCATCAAAGGTGACATTTTATTATACAAGTCTCGAGTGAATGAAGGAGGAAGGAACCTCTCGTTCATCAAATTCTTCATTTTCAACCAAGATTCAATTTCTCTTTTTTTTATCCTCTTATGAACCAAGTTCTCCCATAATAATGAGGCATGCAATTTATGCTTAAAAACCTCGACCATAAAGGCTTTAGCATCAGAATATCCCTTGGCCTCAAACAATCTACTACACCTCACCTCCCACTCCAAAAATTCTTCGACACTATGATTGCCTTCAAACTCCAAGACCTCGGCCTTAACATCATGAAAAATATCTCCTAATTTTTTTCCTCATCCTTGGATCCATATAATACTAACTTGAGGTTGAATCTTCCCCATCCTCACTACCAACATGCTCGACATCCCTATAAGGGTCTTGTATGGGGGAGTGGTTTTTTTGTTGGTCTTAGGCTATATTAGGGACTATGGTCTCCAAGATATCAATTACTCTTGTCATATCATTTTGAAGAGACTCAATCGATCTATCCTTTCTTAGATTATGTTTCCCTTCAAGGATCAACTCTCTTTGTAAATCAATTTCTTCCATTGAAGAATAAAAAATATAAGAAGGTGAATATAAAATAAGATAACAAGTTGTGCAATATAGGATTTGATACCAAGTTGATGCATATGAGATCTAACTTAGGTCATGCTAGGAGGTGGTGTTCTAATTTCACTTAGTACAACCGAAAATAATGAGAAGAGTGAGGAGGGATTGGAGAGGATAAAATTTAATATTGGTAACTCTTTGAATAAATAATAACAAGAACCACCTATAGCATAAAATATTATGCTAAATCTTGTAAGATTTTTGCAAATTTCAAACTTTTACACTTGGGTTAGAAGGGGGGCTCTTGGTTTTAGTAAAGAGAAAAATGTAGCTAATACGTTGTCATTCCCTCTATCATTCTATCCTTGACACTTATAGATTAAGTGAAGGATTAAAGGTAAAAAATTAACCAACTAATTCATGGGATTTGAGCTAAAATAAATGAATAAATCTACCTAATATCTTAGCCATGAGTTTCAATCATAGTAGGGTGTTTTGTGCAGATTTCGAGCATAAAGATCTCCCTAGCACATGTTTAATTCATATAGAAGTGACATGAATAACAAAGGAAAGAGAAAAGAATAATTTTAATATTTTAAGAGACAAAAAGGAATAAGGAATGTCTTCTATACATCATTATTCATCCCACAAATCTGCATTGGTCTTCCCAAGTATTGAAAAATACTTGACATACAACTTGAGAGAGGCTTGTGGTTGTTTTGTGTGGCTCTTATAGGTGAATAATGGGCTGAATTTTGTGGCATTTTTAGGATAAAATATTAAATAAAAATGGATCTAAAAGGGTGAGGAAATTATAGGAAAAAACATGGATAAAGGTAGATTATTTGTAGGGGTGTTCTAGCGATGGTAAAAAAAGGTTGACAAGGCTTACATGGCTAGTTTTTAACAAATGATTATATTGTTTGAGTAAGGAGATTTTTTTGGCTCTCAAACTTGAGAAAATTAATGATGATATTGTGATAATGACATGAGGATGCTCCTACATCAAGGGGGAAAAGAAATAGAATTAGAGTAAGATTTAGATTTAGGAGTATTGTAAAATTATTTTTTTCTAGGTTATAGTACCCTAATAGAAAAAATAAATGGACAAAATTTTATCATTTTAAGGTGGATTTAATGATAGGGAAAAAGATAAAATAATTAAATTTATTTTAGATCAAGTGTTAACAAAATAATTAAGTTAATATTTAAAATTTAGAACATGAATAAAGGCTTAACACTCAAAAATATGGGTTATGAAATTTATGTGTGTTATGCCACTACACCTTAAAAGAGACTTCATCCATTAATCAACAAGTCAATGCTTGAGAAGAAGAGAAAAACTGATGTATGGAAAGGTGATCTTGATGATTACTTATAATGGAGTTAATACAATACTACTAGGTAGAGCCCTTTTGAAAGAGAGGGAACCCCACAATCTAAAGAGCTCAAGATGTGTCTCACACATATCATCCTTTTTCCCTTAGGATGTCTCCTTTACTACATGGATTCTATAGAGAATCTTCACAAGTGGAACTAGGCTCATTTGAGTCCATCATATCTTGGTGTCGAGAATCTATAAGGGTACCTCCTCATGAGACAACAAATCTTCTAGCTTGATCTCTTAGGTCTAATCATGCACAATAGGAATACATTGTATTTTGTCAAAATGAAAAAGAGCCTAATAATTAAGGGGTTACAAATATTGGTGAACTGATCAATGAAGCAAATGTCAACAAGGTAAATATGGAGTGAGTGGAAATAGAGGTAGTTTATATAGTTAAAGCAAACACTATGAGCAATTAAGGTTAACAAGTTGGTATACGACCCTCTCAAAAGAGGTCTCTAATGAGGTAACTTTACAAAAAACATGATGAATATGCTAATGGAGATAAAGTGGATACGGCAAGCATGCATAAGAGAAAAAAATAGCACAAAAAGCCCTCGAACCAAAAACCTTAGTCCAAGTTGCATCGATGCCAAAGCTCAAAAAGGGGTGAGCGACCAGTTTATGCATAATGTAAATGTGAAAAGAAGAAGGGGATAGTTGGAGTATCCCTATATTGATGTGTCACAATTTGAAGACTGCTTGAGAATCACATTTTACTCCTTAACGATCCCACCCTTAATGAGTAGACAACTTCTATGGCTACACTCTATGGCTGAGTCCTAGTCTCTTAGTTAAACAAATGTTATTATGTATGCATAAACGGTGGGAACTTTAGGTAGGATACATCTTAGTGCTCAACTTCTTCATAGCACTAAAGGATAGGCTCATCTCCACAAATTTTTATCTTCCAATGAGCCATTAAAAATGCATTAGCAATTCTCTTAAAGCATACATAAGCACAACTCTTCTATAATAAAAACATATCATCGTTTTGAAAACCAACTCGTCATCCGAGTCAAATAATTATAACTAAGTGGATCAGTTGTATCATCATCTTTGTGCCTATATCCTCCATACGAATCCGCTCAGAGATACAAAGGGATTATAAATCCTAAGTAGAGATCATGTTAATAAGTGCACTAACTCACCATGATTCATGATGTAACTAATATGCATAAATGCATCTTCTTGAGCTATAACATCAAAATCATGTTAGAAAAACCCTAGATTACTAAGCATAGAAAATACACTAGCACAAATAAGAACTGATTGCACTACCCATCTCCCAATTCCTCACAAGGTTAATCCAAATTTTAAATCAAATATGAAAATTTTAAAACAAACTAGAAAATTATAACACATTTAGGATTGTGAAAAATGGCTGTCTAATCGAAACATGATTCCAAAAACCAAAAACTCACATACCATTTTTAACCCCTCCAAATTTAACAACTTAAAAATTTTTTGTATTTTAAATAGTTAATTAAGGAAGCCAAAAAAAACCTAGGGGTGCCACATTGCATCCGGCATATAAGAGACACTCCCTATGTTTAGCCCTTGTTAACATCAAGGTAAAAGTAATATCGTACCTAGGAATTACATGTGGGAAGAAATTGGTTCCACTACATTAAAGAATAAGAAAAAGAGAAGAAAATTTGTATAATAAAAATAGAGGACCAAGAGCCCATAGAGAGATAAAGATATGGGATAACTATACCCTTTACCAATTTAATTGTATGCTCACATAAGGCAAGAATAGTAAGAGTAGTAATCAACAATCTTGGGGGAAAAGAAGAAGGAGGAGGATCTACTCATGGAATTCAGCAGCATTGGTGTTAGTGTTACCATAGCCGTCACGCAATGTAAACCATTGTATTAACAACTATAATATTGGTAAATAAGGGTATCATTTTAGTCTAAGGATTGAGAGAGCTTATCTAAATTTAGCTAGATCACAAGCAATAAAATAAAAGACTCTAGATCACATAAAATAAATAATAATAAAAAGATAAATAAATATTCAAAAATAAATATTGATGAAATTTTACCAATTCATTCAGATAATAAAAATTCATTCTCTTTCTCTCTTTCTCGATGCACTCTATCGTATCTCCTCTAAATCATGCATTATTTGTCTGTTCTCCATTTTCTCTTTTTTGTGCCATCACTCATCGGTTGCTCTTCATTTTCTGTTCCCTCATTCTCTCTTCCTTCTAAGATGCTTAACGCTCATCCTCTCTTGTCGCATATTCCTTTCTTTTCTTCTTCTTTCTTTCTATGTGTTCCTTATCAATTCCTATTATTTTTCTTTTTCACACCATCAAGTGTCTTTTTTTTTCCTCTATTTTTTCTATTTGTTCCAACCCCTCCTTGAGGTCACCTCTTTCTTCTTCTTTTATGCCTCGTTTTTTAGGCCTCGTTTTCCATGGTTGCTTGACCTTTTAGCATATTGGCCTAGCTCTTTGACACATTTTTTTTTATATATATAACGAAAAAAAATTATCTACAAAATTAGTTAATTAATTAATTATCTTACAATTTAAGCCCACTAGTTTATATCATTTTAGCGCAAATAATCAAATATATGATACTAGTATCACTTAAATATAATATTATAATTAGCCTCATACATTATTAAATAAAAGACCAAAAATTAAGATTAAAAGGGTATAAAATATGTAAAAAATATGTATTCTTTAATACCCCCACACTTAACTCTTTGTATGTCCTCAAGCAACATATAATTTTAATTAATGAAAATAAAACTAACTATCCACTTTCATAGGTCTTCTTATTGGACATATCATGTGCAACAAGCCCTTTACACCCCCTAAGTCACCCTTAGAGGTGAGTAAGGTACTGTGAGGGTTTCATATATGATATAACCACAAAATCACACAAAATTCAAATTGAAAAATATATAAAAAAAATACACCGTTAACACACTTAATTAGTTATCTCTAAATCTTTTACTTTCATAACACCAAGATTAGCACTCAACCAAGATTCAACATTAGAAAATTTAAAGTGTTTATTTCAATGTATGGTTCATACATAAACATGAAAGATATGGACAAAGTAGTAATATAGATGAAGATCTACCATGCCTTAGTCACATTAAGACCCATCCTCACTATGTATACCCTCATTTTTTTATCACTTAGATGCATCGCTACAAATGAAAAAAAAATACTAAGATATGTGAGATATAAGATGATAAAAATAGAAATCAACTCACATATATTAACAAGGAAAGCACATATTTTTGTGGATAAAATCTCATAAAAGATGTCAAGTACTTGTTGAATAGATCAAACCATATTTATGCATAATTACAAAACAAATTGGGTCATGCTAAGTGTTGATTAAAGAATTTTGGTTAATTCCAACAAATATGAAAATTTAATGGGGATCAAGGGATATTGAATAGAAGACATAGTCTTGGAAACCCTCCAAAACTAAGTAATTATATAAACCAATCAAGCTTTCAACAGTTAACACAAATTATGTAAGATTTTTGGGAGATACAATAATGTTATGCACTAAGCTTTGAGTGTTATGAATTTGACATTCATGGCCAATTCAAAGGGTTCTATTTCCATTCATTTTAGCTCTTGACCCATATATAGAGTGAAAGAGGCTGAGAAAAATTACAACTACCCTTAGGTAATCATATGGGTTACAAACTTATCAATGGAGGATCCTAATATAAGCTAAATGTGGTAAGGGAAGGCTAACACAAATCCATTAGCCAATGGAGTTGATTTTTGACCATGACAACCCCTTCCCAATACAACATCTCTGGTATATTTATTTTACACATTAGTATTAGGACTTAGGAAATGCAAATTACAAGAATCGAAACTCTAGTACGCTACTTTAACTTATGGTTAACCAACTGAAGAAATCAACATCTTCCCATGCTTTTTGAGGTTGACTATATAGTTGGAAAATTAGGCCAGTAGAACTCCTTAATGTGTTCTAATTAAAGTATTGGAAATACAATAATATACCTTAACTTTAGCTATATAAATTCATAATTAAAAGGCACCCTTATCTTCTTATTTTTTGTAAAATAAGACCCAAAAAGTAACATGTTGCATGTGAGAAACTTAAACCATTTTTGGCTAGTTCCATGGTCCCGCCTTAGGGATTTCTTTTGCACAAAATAGGAGATGGTCTTGGAGGCTATTATGCTACACTTAGGTTTCAATGTTCCAGCCATAATTTTTGCAGCTTATTTTTGTAATCAACTAGTACTTTTGGTGCTAGTTAATGCCCATAGAGGATTGAATAGATATGCCAAAAGTTTCTGCATGTGTGGCTAATCAATCCCTACATCTTAGGCATATTTTGTGCCGCATTGCTCACCCTATTTCATGGCCTAATACATCTAAGAAATGAGGGTTGTTGCTGGTTGCTTTGTGGCTGGGAAAAAGTTATGAAAAGTGGGAGAAAATAAAGGTTGTTGTCGGTCGTTTAGTGGCTATGGGTAGTGCTATAAAAATAAGGAAAAAGTGACCGATTACTTTAGACATATTCAGCCCCTATAGGTTTTGTTTCATGTATTTTTAATGCATGGATTTTCATGGCAATTACTCATCATAATTTGTGACCCAAAACATTCCTAAAGTGGTTGCTACAGGTTGGTTTTTTTGTGGATGGATGGTGAGCTACGAAAATGGTAAGTTAGAGGGTTGAATGGATTGGCTTAGTGGCTCCCAAGTTGGTGGTCTTGTGGCTCATTCATGGCTTTGTATGGCTAGCTAATAGGTACCTACATGGATGCCCATTTTAGATGAATATTTTTTCTCTAAGTTAGAAGTATAATGTAACTTCTTAACTTAGAGGAAACAAATAGTGTCAAAAGACCTCCTTGATGCAATATTATCTCAACATTTGTAATGTCACTTTGCTTGATCAAAATGTAGGCTCAAAACACCTTAAGCTTTAGGCTTAAATAACACCTTAGGAATATATTTAGGAAGTAAACCAATATCATTATAATTTTGTTAACATTAATTAAAATGAGGTGGATGCTCCTGCATCACATGTACTTGACTCTTGTAACTCATCACTATCATATCAAAGGCTGCCAATCTCAAAAATCAAATAGAACTTTATTATAGGTGGTAATGAGGTTAAGTTACAAAATGGTACGGAGTATTCTAGGGTCGTGGTGTTAAAATGCTAAGAATTAGTGGAGATCTAATAATCAAATCAAATATAAGAATCAACTCCACATCATTGATGATCAATAATACACATCTCAACCTTAAAAATAAAATAAAATGATGAGATAAATGAAAATTTAGAACATGAATTTCTCAAAGGTATCTCCATATCTCCTTCTTTTTTCGTATGTCGTATCATTTTTATTTTATTTTATTTTATTTCTTTTATTTATTTATTTTTAGTTTCTTTTTCAATTTTTTTTATTTTTTAATCAATTAAAAATAATGAAAACATAATGAATATATATATATTTGTTTCAACTATAAAACATAACCAATTCCATTCTTAACAAAAATACATATATTTTTTCCACATGCTATCACATACACACCACTCTATTTCCAAAATATAATGAAACGATCTCCTTCCATTAGATCTAAGAAAGGGTAAGGATAAGACCTAAGGGTTATTTAATATGGGTAATGAAGAAAAATATATGGTCAATGTATAGGCTCAAAAGGGCTTTTACGGGGTGTCCATCCTGTGTACACAAATTAAGACTTAAGTTATTTGGTCGTGTGGTGGAAAATTATATTTTACCTTTATTATTTTCTCAATTAGAGCATGTTTTAAATATAAGATTCAACTTGCACAAAAGTAAGTTCTAGTAATCTCCAAAGTTAATTACAAAATCTATGGCAAGTAATTAGAGCAAAGCAATTAAATATATATGAGGTTTGCAAAAAGAAAAATTTAAAGCCAAGAAAAATATATTATTTCATGTGAATTTACTCAAAAAAGAAGGCATATATGTAGCTCAAAAGCTCACTATAGAGTATAACGAATCTAAACATACTATATATGTGGTTACAAAAATTCATACATTTTATTGCACCGTTCACATCTATAAGTGTATATGTGTGTAATACCCCATCTTGAAATCATTCAGAATATGTTTAAAATTATGTTGATATAAAATAAATTAGTTTTGGTTTTGAAATGAGATTGAAGTTATAATAAAAATGTGAATTTTAGGAATATTGATTGGCTAGTTTATATAACCAATCGATTGTTTTATATAACCAATCGACCGATGCATTGAGGAATTGATTGGTTTGCCAAAACCAATTGACTGGTTGTCTTGCAATTTTAGACCCATTAATGATTTTTATTCAAATTTCTCTCTAATATTAATGAAAAATTTTAGTTTGGGTCCAATTATGCTAATAAGAATTTTGATGTTCTAGGATTATTTTCATATTATTTAGATCATTACATAATTTTAATTAGTCAGATTTTTCCCAAAAGGCACTTTTGAGGGAAGATTCACCTTGTATCTTCTCCCTCGCCTCTCCCTTTCTCTTCTGGCAGCTAGGGCTATGAGATTGACTTTATACACCATCTTTTGACTTGCCAACCCACTGCCATGCTCATTTCAGACTGGCCTCAACCCCCACCACCCCATCAAGTCAACCCTTACTTCTTGGTTGGCCACACTTAACCTCACAAGTCTCATCCCCCTATTTCTTATGAATATCTACCTAGCATTTCCTCTATACCTTTCATTCTAATCCATTTTTTTTCCTCACTCAATGCTCTTTCTCTCTTCTCCCTTCTCTTTATGGAAAATTTTCCAAAGTATTAAGCATTCCTTTTCCTCCCTCCATTGAAAAAATAGAGGCTTTCTATAATTTTATCCCATCTTTGTTCAAGCATTGTGTTCCTTTCCCTTCTTTTAATCTTGTTTTTAGTTCTCACCTGCTTTTATTCAGGAAAAACTAAGTTTGAAAAAGACTGAAGATTTTAGCCCTTTAATTGACACCTTATTTTTGAGAAAAATGTGGTGTTTTGTGTTCGTCTTCTCATTCTAGTTTTCTTAATTTTAATAAAGTTTTGAAAGATGATTTAATGGTTTTTACTTTGATTCTCTTAGGAATCAAAGTTCTACTAGATAAACTATCAAATATGAGTTTTGTGTTAGAAGAATTACTTTGATATAAGGCATTTTTATTGAAATGCCCCAAAAAGTTATAATTTTATAAATTATATTTAAATGATATTTTATTAGAAAAAATTATTTAAATAAATTATTTTTATTAAAATAAAAGTATAATTAATTAGGGCAAATCAAGAAGGAACTTATAAGTATTTTAATTAGAAGGAATTTGGGTACTTTAACTAATTAAGAATTTTATTTGGAAATTAATTAAATAAATTATTTTATATAAAATAAGAAGGAGAAAATAGGTTAAAGTTAATAATAATTTTATAAATAATTTAATTGGAGAAAATTAGGGTGTTTTACTAATTAAAATAGAATTTATGGAAAATCTTTCAAAAATCTTAATTTAGCCAAAAATGTGATTTAAATATTATTTTATTTAAATATTATTGTTTTTAAATATTTCAAATATTCTAATTAATTTAATTATCCCAAACCATTATTTTTCCTTTTTCCCTTTTTCCTTTTTCCTTTTTCTTTCTTTTTCTTTCTTTTTTCTTTCTTCTTCTTTTCTTTTTCCGGCCACCGCCGCCGCCTTCGTGCACCATCGCTGGTGCCGCCTATCCCCACCAGTCTAAGGTTGAACCCTAGACCCTCTCAGCTATTTTCCCTATTTTTATAACCCTTAAATTATTTTATTTCAATTATTTGCATATAAATACTATTATTATTATTATTATTATTATTATTTATTTTTAATATGTATTATTATTATTATTATTAATGTTTTTATTATTATTTATGTTGAGGGATGAAGCCTATTGTATGTTAATTCGATTTTATTATTATTTTTCTTATTATTTCTATATTTACTATTATTAATATTAAAATGTTAGAAGTATAATTATTATTATTATTTCCTATTTCAAATTTCCATTATTCTTATTCCATTAATATTAATACAAATATTTAACATTAGTTTTGCTAATAATGTATTATTATCATTATCATCATCATCATCATCATCATCATCATCATCATCATCATCATCATCATCATCATTATTATTATTATTATTATTATTATTATTATTATTATTATTATTATTATTATTATTATTATTATTATTATTTCATCACTATTATTATTACTAAATTTGGTTATTTATTTTACTAATATTATTATTAGTAGTATTATTTTAGTAAAAGGGATGAAGCCCTTATTTTACTATGTTTTGAGTAATATCCTTCTTATTTGTATTGTTACTATTTTTATTAACCTTATTATTATTAATATCGATATTATTTTTGGTATTTTTGCTATTATTATTTTAATATTTTATCAAAGCCTAGTCTTATATTAAGTTAGTTTTTAATAGTATTTTTGATAGGAGGGAGTCTAATTTTAGCTTTTCTCTCATAATAGGTAAAACCAGTCAAAGCCTTAAAGAAGCATAGGAGCATGCTCCAAGACCGGTGTCGTTTTAGGTAAGGGTGTTACTAAGGCCATTGTGTGCTTATATGCATTATGTGCTTCATATGCTATGTATTATATGTTTATGATTATTAATTATTTTGTATGTGGTATGACATGGAGTTGAAGTATGTTTTTGTATGGCATATGTATTATGTGTATGTGACGATATGTGTTGTGACCCTATAAGACATGCATGAGAGGATGTCGATGTGGTTTGTGTGGAAGAAAGGATGAAAAGGGAGGATGGGGAAAGAAGTTGACTAAGGGAAGTGAGTTGACCTAATTTTATGGCTTTATAAGGAATAATATAATGTATGGTTTTATGTGGAAGAATATAATTTATGGTTTTATGCGGAGAATATAATATATGGTTTTATTTGGGAGAATGTAATTTATGATGTTATATGGGAGAATCAAATTTATGGTGTGTTTGGGATAATCTAATTTATGATGTTAATTGGGAGAATATAATTTATGATGTTATATGGGAGAATCGAATTTATGGTTTGTTTGGGAGAATCTAATTTATGATGTTAATTGGGAGAATCTAATTTATAATGTTATATGGGATAATCGAATTTATGGTTTGTTTGGGAGAATCTAATTTATGATGTTATTTGGGAGAATATAAATTATGATATTATATGGGAGAATCTAATTTATGATTTGTTTGAGGGAATCCAATTTATGATTTTGCTTGGGAGATTCTAATTTATGATTTTATGTGGGAGAATCTAATCAATTGTAAGGTAAGGATGAATCTTCAATTTTATGTGATTTGAATCTAGGGTTTGGTAAGGATGAATATTTGGTTGGTATGGATTGAATTTAGGGTATTGTATGACGGAATCTTGGGTTTTGCATGGTGGTATTAATGGTTGTGTGGTGGTATTAGGGTTGCGTGGTGGAGTTAGGGTTTTGCATGGAAGTTAATGATTGCATGGAATTTAGGGTTTGCATGAAAAGTTTGAATGGTCGCATGGGATGTGTAAAGTCTGCATGGGAGTAAAATTTACGTATGAAAAGTTAATTTGGGATGTAAGGAAGGTAATGTAAGTGTTGTTTGGGTAGTTAAACACTTTGGATGGAAAATAATACGTGGAACATTATCTGGGTACGTAGGAGACGAAGCTAGGGTTTGGAGTGGCTAATTGTGAATTGTCATGATTAATTAAGGTTTGGAATGGCTAATTATGGTTGTTATGGTTAAATAAGGTTTGGAGTGGGTAATTATGGTTTGTGGTGGTTGATTAGGGTTTGGTGTGGCTGCTTAAGGTTTTTGTTGTATCATGTGTTTTTGGTGATTGAGGTGTAATTATGAGAATAAAATCGATGATTTGTGATGTGTGGAGTGTTAAAATGATTTGGGTGATGTGAGGTGGAGTAAGAGGGGATGTTAAGGCCTAAATTAGGGTTTCGGGAGAAAACCCTAGAGTGAGATGTGAAGTAGAATTGGAGGATAAGTGTAAAGGGAGCGATTCATGCATGTCTAGGGTTTGGTGGTAGCACATGTGTAATTGGTGAATAAAGTATGATGATGAATATGGAATTTATGATTTATGATTCGTGCATGTCCATGATGAAAGCCTTTGAATAAGATACTTAAGATACTAATCATTTAAAGTGGAAGATTATTGAGCTGGGTCCAGACCAATCCACCGGTCAGAAATAGTGGTTAGGACATGATGTCCTATGTGTAACCGATCCACCGGTAATAATAGTGGTCAGGCTTTGTACCTGTGCGTTTCCGACCCACTGGCAATAATAGTGGGGTGACTCGAGCTCAATAAAAACAAACCAGAGTTACAAATGCTTAAAAGATACTAACTACTTACAGTGGAACACCATGTGAGCAGGAACCAGACCGATCCACCAGTCAGGAATAGTGGTGTGGAATTTGTCCCGCAAGTGACCGATCCATCGACGAATAATAGTGGTGTGGACTTTGTCCCGCAAGTGACTGACCCACGGGCAATAATAGTGGGGTGTTCCTGTACTTACATGGATTTGAAAAAAAGTATGATGTGAATCGACTTCCGATAAAAGATTAACTAAATAATTAATCCAAATTATTCTTGGGCCTTTGTACGTATTTTTACCTTGTTGATCATATGCATTTATGATTATGCCCTTTTATGTTCTACATGATTTATGTGTTTATGTGTTGGCCTTAGTGCTCGGTTACCTTACTCAGTACGTAGCGTACTGATCACCCTTTTCATGGGTGCTGCTCATTCCCACGAGTAGTATGCCCTCCCGACTTTGTGCAGGTGGGCGAGACATCAGTTGGGGCTGTGTGTTGAGCATGTTTGGCTCAAGTTCGAGAGATTTGTGGCCATATTTCAGTCTTTATATGATTTTATTTCCTTTTGTTAATCTTTTATCGGTTGTAAGCTATTTCTCTTTTTAATTTGAATAATAATTCTTTATGCGTACTCTGACTTTTGTTTTACAACCGTTTAATGCTTATTTGGAATTTGGATTGTATTGATTTATAATTGATTATTTCTTTTCTTTAGCCTTAGCACTTGGTACTGGAACGGTCGGAGGGAACCGGTTTGGTACTAAGTGTGGCGGTAACATCCCCAGAATTCATGGGTTTTAAATTCAGTATTTTAATTACTTCCGCTTTAAAAAAAATAGTGAATTTTGGGGTGTTACATTTATCTTTAACATAAATAGGGTTCTATGGTAAATTGGGGTCCCAAGTGTTTTGTGTAATTTGTATTCTATGATCTGAGCATGTGGTTTATTCTTTCCAAGTTAGTATTGTTGGAATTCTCTAATTTTAAGCATAAATTTGGGTTTTTGAGCGTGATTAGTTTAAGTATGTACATTACCATGTATCCAAGTGATTCAATGTGCTCGACATGTATTTTTATGTGTTTTTTGACATAGAAGCATGCTAGGATTAATATGGTAAAGTGTGATAAATTTTGGTGTGTGCTTCATAAGTTTGGGTAGTGTTTTACCCAAACCAGTTGATTGGTTCCTTGAACCCATAGACTAGTTCTATGAGCAGTCGAACGGTTTGGATTTTTGGATCGGTTGGTCATGAAATTAGCTGATTGGTTTGATAAACTAGTCTATCAATTTATCAAACCCATCTATTGTTGTCCCTGTAGACCAAAATGGTTTGGTCTCTACTTAGATCAAACAACCAGTTGGACTAAATCAATTAACTGGTTTCTATGAACAATCTATCAATTGGTTAAACCCATTGACTTATTTCTCTATAGGCCAAAAGGGGTTAGTCTCTACTTAGACTTATCGATCGATTAGACAAAACCAGCTGACTAGTTCTCATGAATAGTCGATCGGTGAGGCCAACCAGTGAACTAGTTTTTTTGTAGTGTTTTAGTTCATATCTGGTACGACCAGACTAGTCAGTTAGTATGATGGATGGATCAATTAGTCTAGCTAGAGGTTGACTAGTTTTTTATAATTTGTTGTATTTCTCTTTGGCATTTTGTGTTGATACATCCATTAATTTACAACATTTTCATTATGATTTCAACTATAATTGACTTGATTTAGTAAGAATCATCATGATGGTATTTGAGACTTGAATTTGGTTAAGTTTGATGTAATCTCTAAAATCTCAATTAGTAGCTTTTATACCTTTTGTTATGTTTGGTGTTAACACTTAAAAATACCCAAATAGTGGCTTTAATGCCTTATGATGTGCTTGGTGTTATAACTTGGAAACACCCAATTTGGTTAAATAATGGATATTAATTATATTTGATGTTATCACTTATAAAAACCCAATTTATTTTTGTGTGGAATTTGTTACAATTTTTTATATCACTTGTAAAATAAATTAATGGCATAAGATTTCATTTGAGAATTTTTCTCCGGCTCTCGAGGTAACTACTGGGAGTTAGTGGGTAGCTCTCCCTTAGTTATGTATTGTTTACTCGGTACCTATTTTCTTTTCTATTGGATTGTGGTCGGTAGGGGGTATGTACATACCTTTGAGGTATAGGATTATACTGTGGTAGGCCATTATGTCATCGTTATCCAGTTTAGGTGGATGAGATATCCCATTACAAGCCCCCTTACACTTTGTATTGTCCACTATTTGGATGGGTGTGGTATCCTAACTTTTTAGCCCTCATAGCAAAGACATTCGAGATGTGGTGGGTGAGGTATCCTAGTATAAGTCTCCTTGGTGTACTTCGACCAATTGTAGTGGGTGTGGTATCCTGATTTATGGTAGGTGCACTCGATGTGTGGTGGATGTGGTATCCCCAAAGAAAGCCCCTTGATGTATCCTAACCTGTTGTGGTGGGTATCGTGTCACATTATGATTATTTATGTTGCCATGACTTTTTTTCATGGTGGAGAACTAGGTGTGTTCAAACAAACTATTTTATTAACTGGAGTTGTGCGGTCACTAAAAAAAGAATTCTAATATGGCTTCTTTTTTTATGTATGGTAATGTATTTACTATATTTCTATACTTCCATGATTTCCATGCAAGCATGCCATGTTTTACTTGAGTTGTACTGATATGATATTACTATGTTCTTATGTGACTTCAGTGTGTTGCGTGAACCTTACCATGTTTTAGGTAGTATGTTTTACCAATACTTCACCATAACAATATTACACTTATGTGGTCACTTTGATGATCTAGCTTCTAGTTCAGGAAGTAGAGGATGATTTATAGAGTTATGACCCTCAGTTAAAGTATGCTGAGGGTGATGACGTGGGTTATTAGCTAAACATTTCTTGGGTTTAGAGGTTTATGATTATGCCTAAGAGTTAAGCAAACCAATTAGAAGTATTTTTTCTCACTACGTTGGAAAGTTTTTGTATTTTTGGTTATTTAATTTTTTGTCTTGATTCCTATATTTTGTTTTGTAAACTATTACTCTCATTCTATCTATAATATTGTTTTCACCATTATTATCTTATATTATCACATTAATATTATTACCATGCATCTTTTGTTTATTATTCTATTTTGCCTTACATCAGGTATGGATTAGGTGATGAGCGCACTTCTTTCATGGTTGATGTGGTGGCAACATTCCTCAACTTTATTTTTCAAACAACTCTACATTGTCTTAAAAATAAATTTTTTTTTTATTTCAAATATTAAGGGTGTTATAATATGTTTCCTACATCAATTTTAGCATAAAAAAAATATTCCACTCACTTTATCTTAGTTTTATGATCCACTTTTAACTATGTTTCAAATATATAATTATCATCAACGAGTTAAGGTTTCATAAGACTCTAAGCACACCAAAAATGCATAAAAAATATACAGGATTTTTTTTTAATATATGATATGTGCAGAAAGCACACTAAAATATGCAAGCATAAAAAACATTCATAATAGCCCCACACATAAATCACATATTGTCCTCAATGTGTAGACAAGTAAAGCAACATATATTTAAGTATAGAAAGATAAATTAAATAAAAATAAAAATAAAGTGTAGAAAACTCTCCTATCACATTGGATTGTCTCCTAAGCAATGCTTATTTTTATGTCATCAACCTCACGTGATCTCAGTTTGTAAGTCAAGTTAGGTGCTTCTTGTAATTCCATCTCTTCAACATTATGCTCAATGAGTAACTCATAGTATGGTTTTAGCCTGTGACTATTTACCTTGAATTCCTTTCATATATCCTCACTTCTAATCTAAATGGCACCATAACATAATACATGAGTAACAATAAAAGGACCAACCCATATATAATACAACTTGCCAAGGAATAAGTGAAGCTTAGAATGGTATAATAGCATTTTTTAGCCCACAACAAATAACTTTCCACAAATCATCTTGTCATGAAAATATTATGTCTTTTCATTGTACACTATAGCACTCTCAAACACGTCATCCTTTATCTCTTTAAACTCATAAAGCTATGCTTCCTATGAGTTCCAGTAGAGTTTAGACTCATGTTCAAGTTCTTCAAAACCAACCATGCCTTGCACTCAAGATCCAAAGGAAGATATGATGTTTTTCCATCAATAAGCTGAAAATGGAACATGCCTAATAATATTTTATAGGAATTCCTATAAACCCACAAGGCATCATCAAATATTTAGCTCCAATTCTTGCTATTTGGGCTCATGGTTCTCTCCAGTATCATCTTGATTCCTCGATTGGAGACTTTTGCTTATCCATTAGTTTAAGGGTGATAGGGTGTAGAAATTTTATGTGTAACCCTATACTTTCATAGCTAAGCTTCAATTGTCCTATTACAAAAGTGTGATCCTCACTCACTGATATCATGCAGCTCATGTGTTATGCTACAACATTCTTACTCCTTTTCTTATCCTTAATATCCACATCAAACTCTTATAGCAATAGAACCCATCTTATCAACTGAGGCTTTGCTTCCTTCTTAAATAATAAATACTTCAACAATACAAGGTTATTGAAAATCATAATTTTATTTTTGAAGAAAATAAGATATAAACTTTTTGATAGCAAATACCACCACTAATAATTCTTTCTTGGTAGTGGAGTAATTCAATTGAGCATCATTAAAAGTCATTAAAGAATATTAGATGACATATGGATTTTTATCCTTTCATTTTCCTAAGACTACATTGATTGCATAATCAAAGGCATCACACATGACCTCAAATGGTAGGGACTAATATTGCATTATTAGGGTCATCATTAGGAGATTTT
The DNA here is from genome assembly GCA_039764185.1 of Tamarix austromongolica. Taxonomy (NCBI): domain Eukaryota; kingdom Viridiplantae; phylum Streptophyta; class Magnoliopsida; order Caryophyllales; family Tamaricaceae; genus Tamarix; species Tamarix austromongolica. Next base: position 36,824,547 of record CM077816.1, on the reverse strand, counting down.
TTGAGTTCATCGAATGCTTTTTGACACTCCTTGATCTAATTGAAAGACACATCCTTTTGCAAAAGGTGTGTCAATGGCCATGCAATGCTAGAAAAGTCCTTTATATATAAACTATCGATAGAAGACTACTTATCCAAGAAAAAAATGCACTTCTCTCACATAAGTGCGAGAAGGAAAGTAGTGCCCAACATCTATCTTAGCTTTATCAAACTCTAGCCCCCTAGATAAGATAATATGACCAATACAATTCCTTGTGTCACAAAAAAAATTACACTTTCTAAATTAAGTACAAGATTATTTTCTTCACATATTTTCAAATTTAAGTTAGATTGTTAAGCCAAGAATCAAAAGTATCATCAAAGACACTAAAATCATCTATAAAATCCTCAATAATCTTCTCACATGTAATGAGAAAAAATATTAACCATACATCTTTGAAATATATCAAGGGCATTGCATATCCCAAAAGGAATGCATCAATAAGCTAATGTGCCAAATGGGCATGTAAATGTCATCTTCTCTTAATCCTCCTCTACTATGTGAATTTATATGTAACCAGAGTACCCATCAAGAAATCAATAATAGGAGTGACTATCCAATCTCTTGAGAATTTTATCGTTAAATGGTATTGGGATTTGGTATTTCCATGTCATGAAATTCAGCTTCATGTAGCCAATGCAAACCTAGTGTCTAATCATTGTTACTTATGGGACAAACTCATTCTCCTCATTCTTCACTATAGTAACCCTTGACTTTTAGGTATCGCTTGAATAGGTGCCACCCATTTAGAATTTGAGATGGGGTATATGGCTCTTCTATCCAACAGCTTGATGATATCCTTCTTTACTACTTCCATAATAGGAGGATTAAGCATGTTTTGAGGTTCTCTAGTTAGATTATATCCTTCTTTAAGAAGCATGCAGTGAACACACATTATAGGATCGATCCCCTTGATGCCTATTAATAGCCATCCAATAGTTGTTTTGTGAGATCTAAGAACTTCCAATAGCTTTCTTTCTTTCTTATCTTTAAACTTTAAAGATATGATCATTGGAAGGGCCTCGTTATCTCCTAAGTTGGCATACTTCAAATGATCTAGTAATGGCTTGAGCTCTAGTGTAGGATCCCAAATCATAGAAGGTATAGGTTTATTAACAACTGAAGGAATTAAAAAAAGGGAATCCATATGATATGAAGGGTTTGCCTCCATGTGTGCCATGGTATGCATAAGATGTAGGTAAAATATCATCTCTATTTTCTCCAATGAAATCTCTTCCCCTTTCTTATTGAGTCATTGACTTTTCAAGAGAGTGGTTGCCAATAGATCATCCTCATCCTCACTAAAGTAATAATGTACTAAAAAGTCAATGGTGTCAATAGTATAATAAGAATGGTCATCAATGGGGTATCTCATGTCCTCAAAGATGTTGAAGCTTATGACTTCTTTATCAAACTTAGTGGTGAAAAAAATAGAAGAAACGTTTATTTCTATGGGACAGCTTCTCATGAAGGGCCTTCCTAAGGGAAAAACATTAGATTTGATTTACATCCATATCCAAAACGTATATGTCTGCCAGAAATATAAGTGTAGCAACTTACATAGGAACATCTTCTACAAAGCCCCTTAGGGAATGCACTAGAATAATCAACAAGTTGAATGATAATACTATGTTTCTTAAGCTCTCCTAAACCTAAATATAATTAAATAAAATATGGCACAACATTAATAAATTCACCTAGATCTAGCATGGTATTGTCAAAACTATTACTACTAATTAAACAAGGGATGGAAAAGCTTCTATTATCTTTACACTTTGGGGTAGATTCCTTTGTATGACAATAGAGAATTGGTCACTCATCGTTACCACATCCTCTTCCCACAAACTCTTCCTCATGGTGCATTACTGCTTGAAGAATTTTACATATTTGAAAATTTGCATAATAGCTTCTAGAAGTGGGATGTTGATCTGTACCTTCATAACTTTATCAAATATAGCTTGATCACTCTCATTCTTCTTTAATTTGGATTGCCTACAAGGAAAAGGAGTAGCAAAAATAGGGTGGTTACATAGTTGGAATGGTTATTAAAGCCTCTTTTTACCTGTTGAAAGCATCCAAAAGAATTCCATCCAATTCAAAAGGCACATCTTTGATAAGTAAATGAATTAAAGGTTTAGAAAATATAAAAAAATCCTTAAAGAAGCACCCATAAAAACCACTATGACCTAAAAAACTTTGAATTCCTCTAACAAAAGCTAGGGTTGCATCTTAGAAATAATATCAACCTTCGCTTTATCCACCTCAATGTCCCAACTAGAGAATGATCCCTTCTTATACCATGAAATGGAACTTCTTCTAATTCAGAATAAGATTCACCTTCTTCCACCTTTCTAATACCCAAGAAAGATTGCTCAAACAATATTCAAAGGAAGTACCATAGATAGAAAAATCATCAATAAAAACTTTCATAATATCTTCAATACAATTATACAAGATTGACATAATGCATCAATAAAAGGTGGAAGGGGCATTATATAAGCCAAAGGACATCCTCCAGTAGGAAAAGGTGTTATACAGATATGTAAATGTCATTTTATCTTAGCAAGTAGGATGAATGGGGATTTGAAAGAACCTCAAGTAACCGTCCAAGTAAAAAAAAAAACATGATTGTCGAGCCAGCCTATCTAACATTTGCTCAAAAAATGGAAGGGGGAAATGATCCTTATAAATGAACTTATTCAACTTTCTATAATTTATTCACATTCTCCATCCCCATGAATATCCTTATTAGAATCAACTTATGTTTCACATTTTTAATGATTGTCATTACACCGTTTTAGGTACCAATTGCACCAAGCTCACTCGCTCACTATTTTAGATAGGATAAATACGATCCTTACATCAAATAATTTGAGTACCTCTTTTCTTACCACTTCTTTCATGTTTGAGCACACTCTCCTTCGATGTTTAATGGAGCGATTCTACCCTTCTACTAAGAGAATATGAACCATACATATGGAAGGATTTATGCATTAAGATCATTAATAGAATAGCCAATGGAACTCTGATGGAACCTAAGAACTTCAATAAATTTTTAAAATTCCTCTTTACTCAAGTTAGCAGTCACAATAACCAGATAGTCACCATTGAAGTCCAAGAACTCATATCTGAGTGAGGATGGAAGTGGTTTTAGTTGTGATTAAGGTGTAATTTTCTTTTCAAAAAAGGATCACTTAACTACTTTTCAACTTTGGTCACCATTTTAGTTCCTTTATTGTAGGGTCAACTTTTGTCCATCATGATACTGTATATAGCTACCTCCTTGTCATCATCATCAATTATTTCATATTTCACTAGACATTTCTCAAGAGGATATATTGAAAGATATCTAGTAAAGTTTTCTTGAGTCATCATGTCACTTTATGTTGATCTTGCAACACTATTCATTAGTACAAGATAAATCAAAATTCACATTATCTCCAATATTGAGAGAGAGCTTCCGATTTTTTATATCAATAACCTCCTCAGTGGTAGCCAAGAAATTTATTCCCATTATATATAATGGGAGTATGGGCAACCTCCTCAATTTCAAGAATGACATAATTAACTAGAATATAGAATTTACCAATCTTAATAGGTACATCCTCTAGTATACCTGTCACATATTTTACTGATCAATTATCCAATTAGAGATAGATAGTATTGGGCTTCAAGTCTCCCATTTATAACTTTTTACAAAGTGTTTAAGCCATCACAAAGTTTTCCATCAATGTTTCCATATTAGATTTTTAGGAAGAAACATAAGGTCTTTGACTTTGAAAACTAGGTGGGGGTATTGGTAGATTGAGGCATGGGATTATGACTTCGGGGTGGATTAGAAAATATTAGGATGATTCCTCTATCTCGGATTGTAATTTTGGAAAAAGTATCCCCTCTCGGTCCAAAGTTGTTAACATAGTTAAATTCTCTCATTTAAAGGTTCTTTAGTAGGGATGTAAATGAGGTGGATTTTACCCAAAATTCGACGGATTTTATCCGACGAATATTTAAACGGATATGGATACAGATATAGATGATGGAAACAAATACCCGTTGGGTTCGGGTACGGATACAGGTATGGGATATCTATAGCTGTACTTGTAACCATACCCATATTCATATCCATATCCGTACCTGTTTACCTGATATACAATTACCTTTTTACCTTTAATTTTAAAATTAATATAGTATAAATTAACGTTAAAATTATCATTTGGCTTAACTCTAAATGGGTTTATCTTTCAGGTAATAGATTTATCCGCTGGATAATACCCATTAACGGGTAAACGGATAATCTGTCGGGTAACGGATATCCAGCGGATACGGATATGGATGTGTTAGAGGATATGGATTCGGATACGGGTATGGATTCGAGTACATATTTTCTTATTGGGTATGGATATACCCGCGCTCAACCCGTCCCATTTACATCCCTATGATTTAGGGGAGTGGAGGATTCCAAACTTGACACTTCATAGCATAATGTCCCACAATGCCACAAATTTGACAGTTAGAAGAACTAGATGCTACTGGATTCATGCTCATCTTATCCAATTTAATAAATATATTATCTACCTTAGAAGTAATGTGGTCTAATGTATCCATGTCATACCTCCCGCTTTTTTTAGGTAGAGAGCATTCACTTGACCACTATAAGTGATTCTAAACCATATCTTCAATTAATTGCCTTGCATCCTACACACCCTTATTCATTAAATTCCCTCCGGCTGTAGCATCCATAGTTTGTATGTATGTATGTATGTATGTATGTATGTATCACATATCTTAGTGTATACCAACAAACAATACACACAACTCATGCTTTCACAACTTTCTCACTTTTCCAACATACAACATCACATATCTTATAACATCAATATCATAATAATATTTTACTTACAAAAATTCCAATCATGATATCACATACCAATATACACATATTTGACATGAAATCTCTATCTATGATATGTATCCTTACCAAAGTGGTTGTGGTCTCTAAGGATGTAATACCTATAAATCCTCCTCCAATACAACTAGAATATCACCTAGAAGTAAAAATACACAAGGTTAGAAATAAGGCAAATAACTAGGGAAAAATAAGCCAAAGGATAGGGATGAAAATTAGAGATAACAAAAAAGTGGGAGGCCTGGCAACGGTGGTGCATGGTGGAGGCCACGATGGCATTGTGGTGGAAAACATAGGCTAGTTGGTGGTTAAGGTGGTGGTGATGGTGGTAGTAAGTGTAGTGGTAGTTTGAGTGGTGGAGTGGTGGTGATGGTGGCTGTCAATGTAGTGGTGATAGTGCTAGTTAGAGTGGTGGTGATGGTGGTAGCTAAGATGGTGTTGATAGTGGTGCTTTGAGCAGTGGTGTGGTGGGGATGGATGTTAGTCAGTGGCTAGGAAATGGTGTGGCCAACAACTGGACAGGGAGAGAAAAGGAAAGAAAGTAAAAGAAAGTGGGGGTTGGGGGCTTTGTCAACATTATTTGCAAGGGTAGAAGGGGATGGAAAGTGTGTATAAGGAAGGAAGGAATAGGTCGTGGTGGTGGTGGTGTTGGCAATGTGGGGTGATGATAAAGAAAAGAGATGGATTGATGGTGTGTGCTTGAGAACTACTAAAGAGGAAATGGGGCATAATAATAATGGTTGTGCTGGGATGAGTAGGGATGAGTAGAGATGAGAAGGTAGGGGAAGGAGGAAAAAGAAGAGGGCTTAACTCAACAATAAAGGTGGTTAAGTGTGTAGGGAGATGGTGAGGGAAATGACAAAGGTGTAGATATTAGGTTTTGGGGCAAGGAATTGGTGTGGTGGAGGGACTATCTATGAATGAAGGGAGTTGTAGGGGTGGTAGGGGTACAAGGCTAAGATGAGAGCAGGCGAATAATGGGGTACAAGGGTAAGGCCTTATTTAGCCAGAATAGGAAGGGGGAAAATAAAGGAAAGCTAGGTTGGGAAAGGAGTAAGCCAAGGAAGAGAAGAAAAGAAAAAGAAAAAAATGAAAAGAAAAGGAGAAAATAAAAAAAGAAAAAGGAAAAGGAAGTAAAAAAAAGGGAAAAAAAGAAAATAAATTTATTAATAGTTTTAGGTTTAGGATTATGGTAACAAAAAATTATTTGGGGTTACGATATCCAATTAAGAAAAATAAAGTAGAAAAATATTTATTGGTTTAGGGTGTATTAAATAATAGGAAAAAAGATAAAAATTATTTAACATAATTTTTTTAAGAATTTATGTGGGTTTATGGATCAAGGGTTGACAAAATAAGTAAGTTAGGATTTAAGGTTTAGGCTTTGAAGAAAAAGCTAAATGCTTGAAAATAATAATAATAAAATTTTGGGGTTTTACACGTCTCTTCACCCTTTTAGCCTACAAAGCTTTTAGTACCTTTTGATCTATTAATCCACCGATTCAATCATTGTTTCCTTTACTTGTCTGATGAACATCATGTCCATGATTTTCTTTCTCATCGTTGCTAGTGTGGCTACCATCATACCTCTTCCAAAACTTAGATGCCTTTCTCTCTTGTTTCATCTAGGAAGGTTAAATGACTATTGTTATCTATCACTCCTAATCCTTTTTGGGCGTGCATCTTCCATTGACTTGGTTCTCTCTTCTTGGACAGCAACACTATGTAACTTAGTACTTTGTATCCTCTTTGGAAAGTCTAGAGCCTCCACTAGAGTTTCTTGTGGAGTAAGTTGCAGAGGCGTATCATGATGGTGTTGATCTTGAGGTGTGGATGCTAGCTAAAGGTTTATATTAGAGAAGCTAGTATGGCTGAAACCCTTTCTTAAACGGAGGCTTAGAGTTCAGCATTAATAGTTTAAAATTGAGAGGCAATGACTAGATTTTTCTCTCTAGAAGGATCAATAGTAGTAAAATCAAATTAATCAAAATGTTGCAATGAATACATATTTTTATATACTTTACACCCTTTTCCTTGTATCTTTTGGTCTTTTGTTTGAACAATATGTGATACTAATTATAATTTTGTACTTAAGTAATAATAGTCATATTTATTTAATTATTTGAGCTAAAATGATATAAAATTGATGTGTTTAAGTTATAAGATTATTTATTAAGTCATTTAATTTTAGTTTGTAGGTAAAATTGGAAAATGAAAGAAAAAAGAAAAAAATAAAGAAATAAGAGATAGCATTGGGAGAATGGGCCACAGAAAACAAAAATTGAGAACTAAATACATGGCTTGGTAGAAGAGAAAAGGGCACGAAGAAGAGATAAAGGATACAAGTGTGGCTCTGAGAGAGAAAAAAAAAGAAGGCCTAGGATAAAAAAAAAGAAAAAGAAAAAAAGAACTACAAGTAGACCTAGGAAGAGAAATAACATGCGAGAAAGAGAGAGGGGGTGCAAATATATGGGAGAATGACACTTGTATGAGAAGAAAAAAATACGAAGAAAAGTAGAGAAAGAGAAGAAGAGACACACAAGGAGAAAATAGAGAGAGGAGGACTAACAATGGTAGATAAGAGAGAGGGAAGAGAGACGGGTGACAAGAAGTAGTGGAAGATGAGATAGAGAGGATGGCCCATAGAAGAGAGAGAGAGGGGGGAGGGAGAAGTAATAGAGATAAGAGAGAAAAGAGGAACAAAGACAATGGAGGAGAAATATTTAGATGAAAATAAGCAAATTTTCATCTAATTGAATTACAAAATATTCATCCATATTAATTTTTTGTTATTTATTACTCTATTTTTGATATATATTTCTAATATATATTTTTGTATAAATAATTTATTTATTATGACTAGCTAAATACTTTCTACTAGGAAATAAATTAAAACCTTAGATTATGGATTGATATGTAATATATATGGGATTATTCTTTGACTCAAATTTAATTTCTATCGTTTATGTGTGTGATGTTGTTAATTATGATCTATATAATATATGCATCATTCTAACTTCTTTATAGTGATAATATTTAGAATTATATATTTGTTAGGGGGCTATTTATAAATTACATCTAGGTTAAATAATAATTTACCTAATCAATTTGTAATTCTAATCGAAGTAGTAAAAAACGTAGATATATTTTGGTCAAAATAGGAGAATACAACTAGACACAGTTCGGGTACTAGTCTAAGTACTTAGACTAGAATCCTTAAACTTGTGTTTAATGATTTAAATTTAGTTAAATATATGAGCATCTTTTTGGGGCTATAATGCTAGGATTTAATATTATTTTTTTGTATTATGAATTATTTCATGGTAGTATTATAAGGTGTAAAGATCACCTTTTAGCCTGCAACTTGATCAGTACATTCCTTGTGATTAAAAAGTAAATTAGGAAGTACCATTGTAATTCGACCCGAGTCTAGTGGTCGATTTCTACTTTCCTAGCACATTCATTATATTGGCATTCACTATATTTATTTTCTTATTTGATTTATTTGGTTATTATTATCTTTTATTTTAAATCCTCGCTATTGTATTTTCTTATTAATTATTTTTGTATGATGTAGAGTCTTTTAATTTATTATTTGTGTGATAGTTAAATTTAGGCGACTCTCTTAATCCTTAGTTGAGAACGATATTTTTATTTATCAATACTATAATTGATAATATGAAGGTTTAAATTATATATTGGCTACGACCATGTCAAGTTGGATGTGAAATATAGCTTTTTTTCAAGTCCCCGCGGACGACACCTATTGGTATTATTGATTAGTGATTCAAGAGATTCTTAAGGAATTAAAGGAGGTGTTAAGTGATGAAAAGACATTAAGGAGAAAATAGAGAGGAAAGAACAAAAGTGAAAGAGCTGTATTATAAATTTTGGATCTCTAAAATAGGTACAAAACCCCGCATATATTGAGATATAACCGGAAAGGAGGAGGAGAAGGAAAAATATTGTGCAATGGGGTACAACCAATCGTTCGTGTGATGCATATACGACTTGTCGAGTGTAGAACTAGAAGGGCTATCAAGGGAGACGAGTGTGTCCGGAGGCTTTCTGGATTGCCTTTCATTATTTGGGCCGCCGTCTTTTAGCTCCTACACTATTAGTTTGGAAAAGATCTATACGAACTATCATTGTACAGTGCAATCTACGTTATTTTATATATATATTTCAAAAGTAGTCGCGCGTACCATAATGATAATCCAGTGCCTTTCTAAAGCAAGCACATAGTCCTATAAATAGGTGAAGACGGGACCAATTCACTCGCTGTGAGAGTCAGAGGGATATCACTCTATGCGAATTATGAAAGTATGAGAGGAGTAGTAAGAGTATCCGATCGTCGCCATGTTTGTGCGCTATTAATGACTAGAGTTACAGTATCGGTCTACTTTTGTGTCATTTTATGTTTGATTCCATCCATTTTGGAGCGGAGGGCTGCGGCTTTAGTAGGAGATGAAGAACCGCCTGGTAAGGCGGCAACAGGATACGGATACACAGTGGAATCAGTGGAATCCGACTCCTCCGGCAAGTACTTGTCTGCCCAGCTCCGACTTATCCAAGATTCCGACGTTTATGGCCCTGATATCCAGCTTCTCAACCTTTCCGCTGGGTAATTATCCTCTAATTTTAATTGACGGTACAGTGTAATATAAGTTTGTCTGACTACTTGATGATGCGCCCCCCCCCCCCGACTTGCTCTTCGTCTTATCCTTGTAATTAAGGATTTTGATTGGGCACTGGCGATTATGGTTGTTAAGCGTAGGAGGAAATGTCAACTTCTAGGACCATTGAATTAGATTCGTTTTCTTTGGATATCGTAATGCTTTTAGACTACGTGTGTATTGACAGTATTGAAAAACCTGCCCTCGTGAATTTCATGTACAAAATTTGATTATTAATTACTTTTAAAATATAATATATTATAATATAATAGTATAAAAAAATTATTTGTTATAAATATTATTTTTATTAATATATATTAATATTTAAATTTATTTTTAAAATATATAATAATAATAATAATAATATTTTTTTTATAGAGAGGGAATAGTATTTTGATCAATATGATATTTTATAATTTTGATAGATGATCCTTGCCAATAAAAATATTCGGTCCGACTGTATTTACTTTTGGCATGAACGTTAGTCGTTGGATCATAGATGGACGGATGATATCTCATCGGATTTTAAAGGACAGCAAGCTTTTAGCCAGCCGGGGATTAGGACGTCAGGCTAATCAGAAGTAAGAAACGACATGGAAAAAGCGAAGGCAAATGGAAAAGTAGCTTTGTTTTGGGGTCGCTTTTCTCTTCGAGAGACTGTTGCATTTTGCATACCTAACTTTTTTTTTTATTTAAAAAAAAAAAGAGTGGTATTACTTTCACCATGTGCATCACGGACGGTCCCACTCCCTGAAGAACGCTAAAGAACAAAATATATAAAGTAAATAACGCACGTTTCCATCCCTTGGGTTCCCATTAGAGAAAAATTTATTAGTTAAATCCGGTATATACATCCAGTTATTATATCTTTAATATATTTTAAGCGTATTCTTGATATAATCATATTAATATATTTTTATAATTATAAATACTGTACGATTAATTATATGTAAACTATAATTGTATTAAAACTACGATTTTGATAGCAACTATATTTTTATAATCATATTCGTTTGTTACTTTTCCTTAGTAAAATGCAGAAGAGTAAAACTCCTGCAGTTAAAGCTGAACCAGTGGGTCGGTCTATGCTTCTGTGGTCTGAGCACTTGAACTGTCAGTTAGTGAGTTTGTCATATAAGCATAATTAATTTTCTTGGTAAAATCTCATCATATATGCAGCTTAGAAAGAGACTACCGATTGAGGATTCGGATAACAGACGCCAAAAACGAGCGATGGGAAATCCCACAAGACGTCCTCCCGCGCCAGACTCCCAGTATTAGTACTACGTTTTCCGCCCAATGCGTCTTCCAAGGAGAGTACCCTGATCAACGCCATCACCATCCGGGCTACGAGGCACCCCAGCCTAAAAGACGAACCCTCATCTCCCATCCAGATTCCGACCTAATCTTCACTCTCCAACACTCCACTCCCTTTGGTTTTACCATTTCTCGTCGGTCCACGGGCGACGTACTCTTTGATGCAACCCCAGGCAGAGCCGACCCCGACACATATCTAATCTTCAAAGACCAATACATACAACTGTCATCATCACTTCCGATACACAGGTCTAATCTCTATGGTCTTGGGGAGCATAGTAAGCCGTCATTTAGATTAGCTCATAATCAGACGCTAACGTTATGGAATGCTGATATTGGGAGCTCTAATCCTGATATAAATTTGTATGGATCACACCCGTTTTATCTTGATGTTAGAGGTGAGGATAGAGAGGGGGAAACTCAGACACCTGCGGGGATCAGTCACGGAGTTCTGTTACTCAATAGTAATGGGATGGATATCGATTATAGTGGTGATAGGATTACTTACAAGGTTATTGGTGGTATTGTTGATCTGTATGTTTTTAGTGGATCGAGGCCTGATCAAGTTATGGAACAGTATACTGAGCTCATCGGTCGCCCTGCTCCGATGCCTTACTGGTCCTTTGGTAAGCAGAGCAAAAATACCCCTCTTTTTGTCGTCCCCGACGACATCTAACTAGCTAGCTAGCTATAGTCTTTATTCAATCGAGTTTTGATCGATTTTATATTTGTCTGCTTGCTTGTGTATATACCTATTAATATATAGGTTTCCATCAGTGCCGATGGGGATACAAAAATGTGGGTGAGCTTGAGAATATGGTCGCTGGATACGCGAAAGCTGGAATCCCATTGGAAACAATATGGTCGGACATTGATTATATGGATGCGTACAAGGATTTCACTCTCGATCCAGTCAACTTCCCTCTAGATAAGATGCAACAGTTCCTCAGCAAACTTCACAGTCAGGATCAAAAATACGTCCTCATTTTGGATCCTGGTACGTTCCATATTACTAAGCTTTATTGATCACTACTTTCTAATCTATCACCCACATATTAATATAGTTTGTATGGCCGATGCAGGTATCAATACCAACAAGGCGTACGGTACGTTCAACAGAGGACTGATGGCCGATGCATTTATCAAACGATTCGGTGTTCCCTACTTAGGTGAAGTTTGGCCAGGACCGGTATACTATCCCGATTTCATGAGCCCGAAAGCCCAATCCTTCTGGACCGATGAGATCAGAAGATTCAGAGATCAGATCCAATTCGACGGTATATGGCTAGACATGAACGAACCCTCAAATTTCATCGCCGTAGATCCTAGCTTATCTTCGGCACTCGATGATCCACCGTTTAAGATCAATAACTCTGGAGGTCGCTTATCTATTATATCTAAAACCATACCAGCTACGTCGATGCACCATAACAACATTACTGCGTATAATGCTCATAACCTGTATGGATATATGGAATCTAAGACGACCAATGTTGCTTTGATCAATATAACTGATAAAAGGCCCTTCATACTCTCGAGATCTACTTTTGTTGGTTCCGGGAAGTATACAGCTCATTGGAGCGGTGATAATGCAGCGAGATGGGTTGATTTGGAGTACTCAATTCCTACTATGTTGAATTTTGGACTTTTTGGGGTTCCAATGATTGGTTCTGACATTTGTGGATTCAGTGGCAATACTACCGAAGAGCTCTGTCGACGTTGGATACAGGTAGGTCCATGTTCAATCGAAATTCACAATGAAGTTAGGAACAGAGATCCTGTACGTAGTAGTACTAAAAAAACGTTCTGATTCAATGCATTTCTTCATTTGCAGCTGGGTGCGTTCTATCCGTTTTCAAGGAATCATAATGATAACACAAGTATGAGTCAAGAGCTCTACTTGTGGGAATCAGTAGCAGAATCAGCCAAAAAGGCACTAGAACTTCGCTACAGACTGCTGCCCTATATCTACACCGCAATGTACGAGTCCCATACCAAAGGAACTCCAATAGCCCGTCCTCTATTCTTCTCATTTCCTCAAGACACAAACACTTACGAGATCAGTTCACAATTCCTCATCGGTCAAGGGATCATGGTATCACCTGTTCTCAAACCACAAGCTACGTCCGTACTCGCTTATTTCCCACGAGGAAACTGGTTCGATCTCTTCAACTACAGGCGTTCGTTGAGTATACTACCTTCTGGAAGGTATGTTGTCCTCGATGCACCACAAGATCATATTAATGTTCATGTCAGGGAAGGTAATATCTTGGCAATGCAAGAGGCATCACTGACTACCGAAGCTGCTAGGAGGACAGGGTTTGAGCTCGTGGTGGTTTTGGGCAATGGGGAATATAGTACCGGACAAGTGTTTCTGGATGACGGTGTTGAGGTTAGCATGGGAGGGAATGGAACAAGATGGAGTTTGGTTCAGTTTTATGGCGAGTTCGTTGCGAAGATTAAAAATCTAGACGAGGTGGTGGTTAGATCAAAGGTTGTTCATGGATTATATGCCCTGAGTCAGTCTTGGGTTATTGATAAGGTTACTATCTTGGGATTAGAAAATGGTAAGAACCCGGTGTACAAGGCGCCATCGTTATCTTTGGGAAGCGGAAACCCTACTTTGAGATCGTATCCTGGTGAGGATGGGAAGTTCATGGTCGTTCAAATTTCAGGCCTAAAGATCCTTATCGGAAGGGAATTTCAGTTGGAACTGCAATTGACAAAATGAACGCCGTAGAACTGAGTCCATAGACTCTTACATTAATAGTTGTTTCAAAGTAGTGCTTACACTTCAGAAGTAGGTTCCTTTTTCAATTCATACATCATCATTGTCGATTTTCCTTGGAATAATTTGAACCAAGTATGAATAAATAAAAAAAACGTAACCGAGACTACTTCCGGGAAGAAAAAGAATGCCCCATGAACTCTTCTTTTCATGGTTTTATAGTTTAGTGAACTATGATTCCAATCAAAATTTCTTAGAGCAAGTGCATAATCATTTCTTTTTTTTTTTCATTTAAAAAAAATGTAAGAATCACTAGCATTCAAAAAATACAAGTGCATCTATATGCTAAATCCTCAAAAAAATAAATGGGAAATGAAGAGATGAGTTACTAATGAGGAACCAGAACCCAAAAAAACTTTTTTTGCAATAGTAGTATGTTGGGTTTTTTATCCAACGTTGGACTTATATATGAATGATATGAATTATGGATTGTTGTATAAATTAATTTTATATATAAGTAATCACATTTATGTATAAATTATTTAGATTTAATATATCTAATTAGATATTGATCTATACGTATAGAGACTATGGTGTTGTGTGTGTTTTCATAATATCGATGCTTTATTATTTGATATATGTTGCGATATTTAAATATTATGTTGGAAGGAAGTGCTAATGGGTAAGAAGTATGTATGTGACATTATTATGTTAGTGATATAATTGTGAGAAATATATCTTATGGTATGAAATATGGGCTAAATGAGTTTTAATAAGTGGATATAATAATTTTTATAAGGTATGATCATAATTAGTCTATTTGGAAAATATTATATGTGGAAGGTACACTATTTTATAAAATAAAGGTTATTGTTTGTGCTTAAGGGTAATTTGGTCATTATGGGGCAATAAGGTAATTTTGGTATTTTATGTGTCAGGTGGACTAAAATATGATAATGATTGAAAGTATTATCGTTGTTTTGGGGTCCTTCAATGAATTAATGGTTAATTTTAGCATAATATCTTATAATGATAATATCATTATTCCATGTGTAAAATCTAGAGGTTAATCGGATTCTGAATATGTTGTTAATATTTGACCTTATGAGATTATCTATTGGGATTAGTAATCATATGAATTTCATGGGAGGTGTTATAATAGATCTGTGAAATTAAGGTCTTGAAGATTTTTGTGATTAATATCTTAGGGTAAGATTATTAATATATGTGTATGATATGGGGGCTATGCCATGCATTTTGGATATGATAATAATGATGAGATTTGAAGATGATATAATATAAGTTGTGGTTGAATAGTTAATATAGGAGAATGAATGCTAAGGGTGAGTGATTAGGGTTTGAAGAAGATTGAGGACCTTGACCTACATTATGTATTTATTTGTTCTAATGTGCTCGATGTTTGTGAAACAAGTGTGAATAAGATACTAACCACTTAAAGTAAAATAGTACATGAGTAGGACCAAGGTGATCTATATATATATATATTCATGTTCCATCGAGGAGAATAGTGGCTTGGGAGCATTTTGTCCCGAGAAGGTGGTATTTTTAATCTCTATTCCACTGGAAAGAATAGTAGCTTGGGCGAGTTTTGCCACGAAAAGATGCTTTAATTTGTTCCACCAAATTAAGAATAGTGGGGCCCCTACTCATCATAAAATGAACATATAATAGTATAACCTATGGAAAAGACATTAATGATTTAAAGTAGAAGAGTACGTGAGTCAGGACCAATGTGTTATTTGTATATATATTTCGTTCCATCAGGGAGAATAATGGCTCCGGAATGTTCTACCTTGAGAAGGTGATGTTTTCAAATCCATTCCATCGGATGATAACAGTAGCTCAGGTGTGTTGTCCCTAAGAAGGTGCTTCAGACTGTTCTACCAGTTTAAGAATAGTGGGGTTCTTACACTGAACGTATATAAAAAATGAAAATAGATTATAATTAATGAAGAAATCTAGATAATTTTATATCCTATGAGATGTTTCATTTATTTGTTATACACTTATTATCTGATATGAAAGCATGCGCTAATTGTATCCCTGTTCGATAGTATTGTTCCCTTACTCAGTACGTAATATACCGACCACCAGTTTTATGGGTGTTACTCATTCCCACGAGCAGGAGATCCTAATTCTGCTAGATGATTATGCTACCAATAATCCCTTATGTGGAGATGAGTGGCTTCATCTGTATTAGGGGTTAGGTGAAGAGTAATGTTACTCGGTAGATGTATTTTAACTAGATACCTTTTTGGACTCTTAATCCACGGTATTCTCCTCTTTTGTCTTTTGTGTATTGTAACTCGAAGTTAAGCTTTAAACTCATTATTGTATTATAAATATTTTTTTTTAATTTCCTTACGTTACTTAAAATGTTTTAGCTTTGTGATTGATGTAAAGATGGTTACATAAGCTAGACTTGTGTCAATTACGGTGGTTACTCCCAATATTTTACTTATTTGCTTCCTCTGTAAAAATAAAATTTTTTAGTAGTAAAAATTGGGGTGTTA
This sequence comes from Tamarix austromongolica, assembly GCA_039764185.1. Taxonomy (NCBI): domain Eukaryota; kingdom Viridiplantae; phylum Streptophyta; class Magnoliopsida; order Caryophyllales; family Tamaricaceae; genus Tamarix; species Tamarix austromongolica. Next base: position 36,808,347 of record CM077816.1, on the reverse strand, counting down.
TAGTTCATCTCTCTAATATCCATCCGTATCAATTTGTACTTTATTCGAAAATTTTTTCTCAGGTTGTTTAGTACTGTTTATTCATCAGTCCTCTTTACCGTTCAACCTAAAATTTGATTTTATCTCTGTGAGATTTCATCCATTGTCTCTCTTTCTCTAATGAAGTTTGCTGGTTTTCTTATGGTTTTATTGTGAAATTTTCTTATTTTCTCTAGTGAAATTTTATTTCATTCTTTTTTATTTCCATATGACTTCAACCTCTGGTTTCTCTCTCTCTCTTCATCGTCTCTCCATATCTGTTTTGTTACCAACGAGCAATAGCAAGGTTGCTTTCATTTACAACATTTGTTGATCTTCTCGGGTGGCTAAGATTCTTTCCCTATCAATCACCAATCCAGCATTCTCCTAGCTTGGGGCTGCATTGCTGGTGGCCTTGGCAAGTAGCGTTTGTGGTTGGTGGTGGTTGATAGTGATAGGTTGTGTTTTAGGAAAACCAATAAGTAGTTACTGTGTAACACCTCCATTTTCACAACCAAAAATCCGTTTTAAAATAGTGCATAAGTGAAAAATACTAAACATACCTAGAAGAAACGGGGTGCTACCACCGTACCTAACACATGATAGATGTTAGCCGCCCATCCCATATTAGATATAGAGCTTAAACCAGATCAACCAATTTAAAGTAGAGTACACAAAATCAAGTTACATAATACTTAAATGATCATTTGTAACAAAGGACCTTGGTTGTACGCGACATAGTTAAATATAGGGAGAATGATAAGCTAAGAATACAACGCTATATTATAGAAAACAAGTTAGGGCATGGTCCCACACCATGACCTATCACGTTCCCCACAAAAACCTTCGGATGTCCATTCTCTCAAGCCCCAAACTCAAGTCGAGGTAGGTCCATTATTGGATATCCCAAAAAACCTACACATGGCCCTTTACTTGTAGGAATGAATAGGTGACAAAGCAAATGGGTATATCAGTGCGATACATACTGACTAAGCTAAGTTGCCTCCTCAATAAAAGTCATAAGCATACAAGTCTAATAATGACATGGAAATCATACTTAACTTGTGTTATGCCAATGCCATATAAGTAAGTGTACTTGCTCTTTCAGAATCAGATAATGCATTAGGATTCACTATCATCTAACTCAGGAAACTCAAAATGTATCACAATCATCTTCATAATACAATATCATAGATTATCACACACAAGTACTAAGCAAATTATTTTAGATAGCCATTAGGGTTTATTTTCCAACTTACTCAATCAATTAGGTTATATCATTTCATATTTATATACTAATATAGGTCATCATCCAATCATTCATCCTAATTATTATCCAATTATTCATTCCAACTTTTATCATTGTTATCATCCAAACCATTTGTTCCAATCATTGTCTAATTATTCATCATTGAGTGATGGACTGTGCATCATCCCATAGTCTCACATTCCATGGAGTCCTATCCAAATCAAGGGACATATATTCCAGGCTGAAACCAATAACCATAATGGAAATAAGTCTAGGTTGAAGCCAGCAAGTATGGACATAATTCCAAGTTAAAGCCAACCACTTAGGTAACCAGACCCTTTAATATCGATACCTCCTAGTATTTTATTAATATCTAGAGTAGGTAAGGTACTAGGATCTACTAGGATCCTACTCGAAGGCAAAGCCCTAAGACATGAATAAATGCCTGAAGGGAGACTAACCCTCGGTAGCTAATCAAGAATAAGGTAACCCAGACCCATACATAGTTTGATTATATTTTACTTTACATGATTAGTACATTATTCATGAGGTTACGTGATCACCCAAGGCCCATACAAAGAGCAATCAAGACATTCACATATTTCTTCCATATTAATCCTTTCTATTCCCCAACCATGTGTGGGATTTCCATTTATACTTCATCAATATTAATCATACTCATTATATTATTGCATTTAAGCACATTCCTCATTTCACCACCCCATTTCTCAAGAATCATCACATTTTTATATGTGGTACACCCTTTAAGCCTTTACAATACCCATTGAGTATGTCATAAATCATGGTCCATTTTGTCTATTTATTAGGTTATTGATCCATGATAATATATATATATATATATATATATATATATATATATATATATATATATATATATATATATATATATATATATATATATATATATATATTATCAATTAATTAGTCATACAATAGTCCCATGCATAGCCACAAAACATAACCAAACCAAGAATACCAAATTGCCATTCTTACTTATTAAAATTACCAAATTGTGCTTTTGGTCAGTTAAATTACCAAATTATCCTTATTACTTATTAAAATTACCAAGTTGCCCCTTATCGTGCCAAATTACCAAAATACTCTTCTTACTTATCACTTTGCCATTTTACCCCCTTTACTCACCAAACTACCAAGTTGTCATTCATTTATGTTCAATTACCAAAATACCCTTCTTACTTTTTATTTTACCATTTTACCCCTTTTTCTCACAAAATTACCAAGTTATCATTCTTTTATGCCAACTTACCAAAATGCCCCTCTTATCTTCTAAATTACCATTTTACCCTTTTTACTCACCCAAATTACCGATTTATCCTTCCTTTATGCCAAATTACCAAAATACCCTTCTTCCTTATTAAATCATAATTTTATTCCTTTTACTCATAAAATTACGAAAAATACCCTTCCTTTATACCAAATTACCAAAATACCTTTTTTTTATTAAATCGCTATTTTACCCCTTTTACTCATAAAATTATAAAAATACCCTTCCTTTATGCTAAATTACCAAAATACCCTTCTTGTTTATTAAATCACCATTTTACCCATTTTACTTATAAAATTACCAAGTTATCTTATTTTCCATGTGAAATTACTAAAATGCCCTCCTTTGATTAGTAAAAAATTAATACCTAAAAAATATAAAAAATTAGCATAATATAAGTAGCAAAGAAAAATAATATTTTTTTATCAAAAGCTTAATTAATACACACTAACATTAGCTTTTGTACCTCAAAAAATTAAACAAGATTTGGCTAAGAGGGATTCAAGACTCACACTGCTTGAGCAATGTGAGATGCATGCAGCAAACAAGGGGGTGTGATAGTTGAAGGGGGATGGAAGAAAGAGGGAGGGGTTGGTTAGGGTGGGGGTTGTGAGGCTCGGGTGAGGGCTTGTGGAGGGGAGTGAGGGTGGTGGCTAGGTACAGGGAAGGAGTAGGGCTATAGGTAGTGGCTGGGGGTCAAAGATTGGTGGCCTAGGGTAACGGAGGCGACAGTTGTAGGCCTAGAAAGATGGGTGCAAGGATGGGTGGAGGAGAAGAAGGAAGGGAAGGGAAGAGGAGAAGGGAGGGGCTGCAGGGAAAATTTCAGCTAAGGGGAGGAAGGATGGTGGTAAGGGAGGTTCCAAGGGGTAGAGTGGTGCCTATTGAGGTGGTAGAAGAGGGAGAATGGCGGCACACGATGGTGGTGTAGGTTGGAGGACGAGAAGGGGGAAAGAAAAAGAAGGGAGGAGAAAGGGGTTGCAGGGGTGTGTGGTGGTGGGTTGGTGGTGTAGGGAAGTAGAAGGGGGTGTCAGGAGGTGGACATGGTGGTTGGTTGGGCGGTAGTAGCAGTGAATGGAGGGAGCAAAGAAAAAATTAGGGAGGAAGAGAAGAGGGGAAGAATGGAGAAATGGGAGATCAATAGAGGGAGAAGGAGGGCTTGAGTAGGGGAGAAAATAAGCAAAAGAGAAGAAGAAAAGGAGAGGGAGAGGAGGCAGGTGTGCCCAAATTAGGCGGAGGGTGTAGGGGTAGGTTGCAGGTTGAGGTAGGGTGGCAGGTTACAATAAAAAAGGAAAAGGATAGGGAAGGCATATGGGGGAGGGTTGTAAGGCTTATAGAGCCGAAAAATGGACGGAAAGGGATGGGGAGAGGGAGTAGGGTTGCAGGCTACCATAGCAAGTGCAAAGGAGTTGGTAGGTGGTGAGCTTACAAGCAGGCTTGGCATGCGATGGTCGAAGGAGAAGGAAGGAGGAGAAAAGAAGAAGAAGAAAAGGAAGAAACGGGGTAGGTCGGCTAAGCAAGGGAGAAAGAAAAGATGGGTCGGCCCTACGCGTAAGGTAGAGGGGAAAAAAGAGGGAGTTGGGATAGCCCAATCGGGGGAAGAAAGAAAAGGAAAAAGAAGAGGGAGACGAGCTGGTTGACGAGGTAGAAAGAAGGGAGAGAAGGAAGTGGGTCGGTAGACAAGTGCAGAGGGAAAGGAGAAGGCCAGCGACCCAAACGGAGGAAAGAAGAAAAGGAAAAAGGAAAAAGGAAAAGGACAAATAAAATTAATTTTTGAAATAAAGGTATTTAATTATTCAGATAGATATATTAATTTAATAAGTCAATTTATTCAAAATTTAAGATATTAGTTTAAGAGGGTAGTTTTTATAAAATATGGGTTTGAAAAATTATTTAAAGAAAATGAGTATGATAAAATAATAAAATATTTATTTTAATTTATTAAATATTCATATCCATTTTTATGCATCCAAAAATCCATAAAATAATTAAATTAAATAAATTTTAAAATTAAATTATCCAAATGAGAGTTGTTTATTAAATTTCTAGGTTTTAAAATTTTGGGGTATTACAGTAATATGGAAGATACATGCAAACACCTTGTTTGTTCCTTGTATGGGCCTTGTGTGATCACTTAACTTTATAAATAATGTATTAATCATGTAAAGCAAAAGACAATTGAGTTGTGTATCAGTCTAGGTTACCCAATCCTTAATTAGATATCGAGGATTAGTCTGGTTTCGGGCGGGATCCTCGAGATTACGGTGTCTTATCTACTCTAAACATTGATGATGTACTAGAGGCATCAATACTAAAGGGTCTAGTTACCTATGAGGTTGGCTTCAACCTGGACTTATGGCCATTCTGGTGATTGGCTTCGTCCTAAACTTATATCTACTTTAGTGATTGGCTTTAGCCTAAAATTTATGTCCCTTAGTTTAGATAGGCTCTCATGATATGTGAGACCATGGGTGAAATGCCCCGAAATTTTCTAATTTTAAAGATTATATTTAAATAAGGTTTTATCTGAAAATTTAATTTAACAAATTATTTTTACTAAAATAAAAGGAAATTTATTAGGGCAAATTAATAATAAATTTTATAAATATGTTAATTAGAGGAAATTTAGGTATATCAACTAATTAAAGATTTTAATTTGGGAATTTTATTAAATAAATTATTTTATTTAAACTAAGAAATAGAAAATAGTTTCAAATTAATTTTAATTTTATAAATAATTTAGCTGATTAAAATTTGAGTGATTTACTAATTTAAAATGAAATTTTGGAAAATCTTTTAAAAATCCTAATTTAGCCTAAAAAAGGGATTTAAATATTATTATTTTAAAATATCCCAAATAATTTAATTAATTTATTTAACCCAACCTTCCTAATTTCTCTCCTCCTTTTTCCTTTTTCCTCTTCTTTCTTCCTTTTTCTTTCTTTTTCTTCCTTTTCCTTCTTCTTCTTTTCTTTTTCTTTCCTTCCCCTATTAGGCCTGCCTTTCTGCGGCCCAGTCCTTTCTTTTCCTTCCTCTTCCGGCGACCCAGATTTTTGTGCCTCATCGCGCCCTTTATACCCTCAAAATGTATCGTTTAATTTATAAAAAAAAAATTAGCCACATCCAGCCCGATCGACTGTCGCCCTTGCTGCGCTGCGTTGTACCTCGTTTACTTCCAAAACGCGGCGTCCCATTTAATCGTCCCTCACCTCGCGCCCGACTGGCCCGGTCTCCTCTTCTTTTCTCCTTTCCTTTCTGCTCCGAACCGCCCGGTCCAACCTTCCCCATCTTCTTCTTCCTCTCCCACCCGACGCCATAACCACAAGCTTCCTCCTTCCCCCGAAAATGGCGCCACCGGCCACACGTGTCGTGATCGGCCTTTCTCCCACCCATTTTCTTCCTCTCGGCACACTCTTCCATTTGAATTGCCCCACTAACCTTTTCTTCTCCACGTTTTCTCCCAATTACCTCGCGAAGGTCGGGCAAATTTTGAAAATTTTGCCGCCCGATCGACACCATAACCATCCCATTTCTCACTAGCTTCGACCTCCTGGTAACTCCCATAACTCGATTCTACCCTCCAGGAGGTCGAAGCTAGTGAGAAATACCCCGCATTTGGCCTGAAATCGAGCTTCCTTTTTCCCGAAACCCTAAGTACCAGTCTGTACTCCACCTTGACTTTAGACGCTTCGTTCTCCTCCGATAGCCAACCTCGTTGCCTCTTTTTCATCCCAAACACTTCCCCGAAACACCATCTAATTAACTAAACTATTTTCAACCTTCGATTCTCCTTGCACAGGCCTCCATAGCCGTGCAATGTTTGCTAGTTCTCTCACCAAAAAATTTACCTCGAAACCATAAACCATCGCCCACCACCGCATCTGCCGCTTCTACCACCCTCTGAACCACCCAATATCCCCTGCTAATTCTCCTCCATCGACCCATAAACTTAGTTTATTTTTCTCCTTTCCCCTTACCTCTTTTTCTCCATTCTCACCCCTCTTAGATCACTTTTCCGGCCACCTCCGGGAACCACCGCCGGTGCCACCCATCCCCTCCAACTCAAGGTGAAACCCTAGACCTTTTCAACACTTCCTTTTGATTTATTGATAATTATTCTGCTTTTATCCTAATTTTTAATGTTAATTCGATTTTAATTATTATTATTATAATTGTTATTATTATTTTTATCAACTGAATCCTAATTGCTAAATTTTGTTGACAGGTTTGGAAGTATTCTTGAGTTAGATAAATTATTATTCTCGAATTTTGGTTATTTAATAGAATTATTACATGTTTACTATTATTATTATTAATATTATTAATATTATTATTATTAGTGTAATTATTTATTTAATATTGTAATTATTCCAAGAGGGGTAGAAACCTAAAAAATTAATAAATTCTCGCACCTTTTCTTTTTATTACTATTATTAACATTTTTAACATTATTACTAATTGTAGTATTATTATTATTATATTTATTAACTTTTATATTATAAGTATATATATATAATATTAATATCATTATTACATTTTTGAATAGTATTATTATTAAATGGAGTGGTTTTGAAATCCACCTTGTAATTTTAAGAATTATGGTAATATTAATATTAATATTCTACTAATAAGAATATTATTAATAATGTTTTACTTTTATTATTATTATTATTATTATTATTACTACTACTACTACTGTTTTGGTGAAGGGTAGAAACCCTTGTATCACCACCTTTTCGAATGAAAATAACAATTTATTTGTATTTTTAAGTAATATTTTGTATAGTTAATTATTGTGTAGTATTGTTTTAATTAAAAACCAAATCTTAGAATAAGTTAGAGAATAATAAAATTTTTTTAAGGGAGCCTAATTCTAGTATACTTTTATATAATATGTGAACCCAATCAAATCCCTCTAGTGGAATAGGAGCGTGCACAAAGATCGATGTCGTTTTAGGTAAGGGTTTACTAAGGCCATTTGTGTGTTTATAGGCATTATGTGTTTCATATACCATGTATTCTATGTTTATTATTATTAATTATTTCGTATGTGGCATGATTATAGAGTTGAAGTACGTTGGTGTGAATAAAGTGTGGCATGAGACTTATGTGTATATTTATGTTATTATTGTATGAAATGGCCTTAAGACATGCATGTTAAGGTTGTAAAAAGTCATGATGGGAAGTGTAACAATATGGCATTAGGGTTTTGCATGGGATAGTATAATGTTAGGGTTTTTCATGAAATGACATGATGTTAGGGTTTTGCATGGAATGGCATGGAGTTAGGGTTTGCATGAAATGGCATGATGTTAGGGTTTGCATGGAAACATGTCTACATGGATCTAGGGTTTGCACATGAATTGGGGTTGCATGGAAGTGTGGTACGTAGAGTTAGGGTTTGCATGTGGATTAGGGTTGTATGGAAGTGTTGTCTACGTGAAGCTAGGGTTTGCATGTGGATAGGGTTTGCATGGAGGTATGGTTTACGTGGAGTTAGGTCTTACATGGAGGTAGGGTTTGTATGGGAGCTAGGGTATGCATGAGAAGATGGTTTACGTAGAGTTAGGGTTTCATGGTAGCTAAAGTTGTAGTGGTATTGGGATATGTTGTGGTTAAGTATGGTGGGATGATTAACTAGGGTTGAGGTGGTTAACCTGAGTTAAGGAGTAAGCATGGTAGAAACTGGATTTGCATGTCTTGAAATGAACATCTGAATAAGATACATAAATTATTAAATACGTAAAGTGGAAGATGTTGAGCCGATCCCAGACCGATCCACCGGCTATAATAGTGGCAGGGAATACTTCCCTCACGACCGATCCACCGGCTATAATAGTGGCAGGGCATGTACCCTCGCGACCGATCCACCGGCTATAATAGTGGAGGATCCCGAGCTCAACAAACCAAACTATATATATGTTGTTAAGATGTGGGAAGATATTAATTACTTATAGTGGAACACCGTACGAGAAAGGGGTCAGACCGATCCACCAACATATAATAATGGCAGGGTATATTACTGAAATGCCCCAAAATTTTCTAATTTTAAATATTATATTTAAATAAGGTTGTATTTAAAATTTTAATTTAATAAATTATTTTATTAAAATAAAAGGAAATTTATTAGGGCAATTTAATAGGAAACTTTTTTATAAATAGGTTGAGTAAAGGAAATTTTGGTATAATACCTAATTAAGGATTTTAATTTGGGAAATTATTTAAATAAATTATTTTATTCAAATTAAGAAAGATAAAATAGTTTCAAATTAATTTTAATTTTATAAATAATTAAATTAAATAAAATTTGAGGGATTTATTAATTTAAAATGAAAATTTTGGAAAAATCCTTTAAAAATACTATTTAGCCTAAAAAGGAATTTAAAAATTATTTTATTTAAATATTATTAATTTTAAATATCCTAAATATTCAGATTTATTTAATTTGACCCCACCTAATTATTTCTCTTTTCCTTTTCCCCTTTTTCCTTTTCTTTTCTTTTCCTTTTTCTTTCCTTTTCTTTCTTTTTCTTCTTCTTCGCCGAATTGGGCCTGTTGCGCGGCCCAATTCCTTTTCTTCTTTCCTTTTCCTTCGGCGCGGCCCGGCCCGCGCGTCGTCGCCGCCCCCTTTCTCCACGCCGCGTTTCAATTATTATTCCTTTCAAACGCCGCGTTTTGCTTCATCATTTTCTTTACCGTCGCCCGACAGAACGGAACACCGTTCTTCAATCATTTTTTACATCAAAGCTCGTCGTTTCATTAAACGACGTTTTACGTCGCACGAACCGCCCGGCCTGCCCTCCCTTTTTCCTTCTTTTCTCCCCCGCGAACCGGCCGGCTAGCCCCCCATCTTCTTCTTCCTCCTCCCGCCCGACGCCATAACCGCCAGCTTCCTCTTCTCCCCGAAAATGGTGCCACCGGCCACACGTGGCGTGACCGGCATTTCTCCCGCCCATTTTCTTCCTCTCGACACACCCTTCCATTTGAATTGCCCCACTCTCCATTTCTTCCCCACGTTTGCCCCCATTTCCCTCTCGAAGGTCGGGCAAAATTTTGAATTTGTGCCGCCCGACCAATGGCAAAACCAACCCATTTTCCCACCGAAATTGATCTTCTGGTAACCTCCACAACCTGAGACTACCTTCCACTACTATAAATACCCCACATTTGGCCTAAAATCGAGTTTCCTTTTTCCCGAAACCCTAAGTACCAGTCTGTGCTCCACCTTGACTTTAGACGCCTCGTTCTCCTCCGATGCTCAATATCGTCGCCTCTTCTCACTCCTAATCTCTTCCCTGAAACACCCTCTAATTAACTAAACCATCTACGACCTTCGATTCACCTTGTACAATCCTCCATAATCGTGTAAAGTTGACTAGTTATCTCGCCAGAAAATTTCACCCCGAGACCTTGAAACGCCAGCCACCACCACATCCGCCGCTTTTACCACCTCCCAAGCCAACCAATAACTCCTTCTAAGGCTCCTCCACCGACCCATAAAATTATTTTATTTTTCTCCTCCCCTCTCACCCCTTTTTCTTCATTTTTAACCCTCTTAGATCCATTTTCCGGCCACCTCCGGGAACCACTGCCGGTTGCACCTACATCCTCCGACTCAAGGTGAAACCCTAGACATTTTAAACACTTAGTTTTGAATTATTGATAATTATTCTATTTTTAGCCTAAATTTTAGTGTTAATTCAACTTTAATTATTATTATTATAATTATTATTATTAGTAATATTGAATGTATTCTAATTTCTAAATTTTTGTTACAGGTCTGGGAGTATTATTGAGTAAGATATATTATTCATCTCGGCCTTTACTTATTTAATTAAATTTTACATGTTTAATGTTATTATTAATAATAATATTAATATTATTATTATTAGTGTAATTATTTAGTTAATATTGTAATTATTTCAGGAGGATTATAAACCTAAAATTTTAACTAAGTCTCGGACATTTGCTTTTTACAACCATTATTAACATTTTTAACATTATTTCTAATTATATTATTATTATTATTATTATCTTTATTAACTTTATATTATAAGTATATATAATATTAATATCATTATTACATTTTTGAATAGTGTCATTATTAAATGGATTGATTTTGAAAGCCACCTTGTAATTTTAAGAATTATGGTATTATTAATATTAATATTCTACTAATAAGAGTGTTATTAATAATGTTTTACTTTTATTAGTATTACTATTATTACTATTATTGCTATTATTACTATTTTGGTGAAGGGTAGAAACCCTTGTATCACCACCCTTTCGAATGAAAACAATAATTTATTTGTATTTTTAAGTAATATTTTGTATAATTAATTATGGTGTAGTATTGTTTTAATTAAAAACAAAATCTTAGAATAATTTAGAGAATAATAAAATTTTATAAGGGAGCCTAATTCTAGTATACTTTTATTTAATAGGTGAACCTAGTCAAACCCCTCAAGTAGAATAGGAGCGTGCACTAAGACCGGTGTCATTTTAGGTAAGGGTCTACTAAGGCCATTTATGTGTTTGCATGTATTATGAATATGACATGTTATGTAGTTTATGTTCGTTATTCTTATTGATTATGCATGCGATATGGTTATGAAGTTGAAGTATGTTATTATGAATGTCATGTGCCATGAAAAATATATGTGTATGCTTATGTCATTAATGTATGACCTGAAGTGATATATGAATTAGGATTTGCATGTAAAATGATGGTACTAGGGTTTGCATGAGATGGCATGGTGGTAGGGTTTGCACGAAAAGGAATGATACTAGGGTTTGCATGGAATAGCAAGAAGTTGAAGGTGTGCATGAAATAACATAATATTAGGGTTTGCATGAATTAATGTGGAGTTAGGGTTTTGCATGTGGATTAGGGTTTCATAAAAACATGCCTACATGGAATTAATGTTGCATGGGGATCTGAGTTGCATGGAAGCATGTCTACATGGAACTAGGGTTGGCATATGAATTAGGGTTTTCATGGAAGGGTGGTATATGTAAAGCTAGGGTTTGCACATGTGAGGTACGTGGAGTTAGGGTTTGCATGGGAGCTAGGGTTTGCATGGGAGTGTGGTACGTGGAGATTGGGTTTGCATGGGTGCTAGGGTTTGCATGGAAGCGTGGGTCATGTGTAGTTAAGGTTTGCATGGGAGCTAAGATTTGCATGGAGTTGTGGTTTACGTGGAGATAGGGTTTGCATGGAGTAGGGTTGCATGGGAGTTAGGGCTTTCATGGATTTAGTCATGCATGTTTGGGCAAATGTTTGTGAATGTCAAATGTTTTTGAATAAAATACTTAAGACACTAATATCTTAAAGTGGAAGATATTGAGACGGGACCAGCCGATCCACCGGTTAGGAATAGTGGTTAGGGTTTTACCCTATGTGTGACCGATCCACCGGTAATAATAGTGGTTAGGACATGAGGTCCTATGTGTATCCGGCCCACCGGTTATAATAGTGGGGGATCCCGAGCTCAATAAAGACAAACCAGATCGTCAATACTATTAAAAGATACTAATTACTTACAGTAGAACACCATGTGAGCAGGAACCAAGCCAATCCACCAATTAGGAATAGTGGTTAGGGTTTTACCCTATGTGTGTCCGGCCCACCAGTTATAATAGTGGGGTGTTCCTGTTTTCGCATGGATTTGATGCGGACAGGAACCGGCCGATCCACCGGTTAGGAATAGTGGTTAGGGTTTTTACCCTATGTATGACCGGCCCACCGGTTACAATAGTGGGGTGTTCCTGTTTTCGCATGGATTGATATAAAAGGCATGGTGTGTATTGAATCTTAACAAAAGAAAGATTAAATGGTTAATCCGGACCTTTTGGGCCTTATGTGTGGACTGTTGATTATAAGTCATGGATTTCACTTTATGCTTATATGTATCATATGTGTGGGTTATAATTGTATGTGATCATTATCCTACATGAAATAATGTGTTATATGCCGGCCTTAGTATTCGGTTACCTTACTCGGTACGTAGCGTACTGATCACCCGTTTCATGGGTGCTGCTTATTTCCACGAGCAGAAGGCCCGTCTAATTTGTTGCAGGTAGGAGATACTTACTTTGATGCTATCGATGTCTACGGGACATCAGGAGGGGCAGCGTGATAGTTGGGCTGGATCAATCTTTAGAGTGACGTGGCCGTTGTCCTTTTTAAATTTATGATTCATGTTATCTTTTATTATGTTTGAATTTTCATAACAATTTTACTAAGGTTGTTTAGTTGTTATCGGGAAAAACAATAGCCGGTATTTCGAATTATGTAAGACTCACTCGTACTCTGATTTCTGTTTTTATAAATTTGAATTTGTATGGTATTACTGATAATATTTTCTTAGCCTTAGCACTTGGTACCGGAACGGTAGAAGTAAACTGGTCTGGTACTAAGTGTGGCGGTAACATCCCCAGAATTTACGGTTTTAATTTATGAGTATTGCTTTTAAAAAAATGTGTAAATTTTGGGGTGTTACAATTACCCTCGCGACCAATCCACCGGCTAAAATAGTGGGGTTCCCATACTCGTATGGACCTGATAAAGAATATGGTGTGTATCGACTTTTGATAAAAGATATAGTGTGTATCGACTCCTGATAAAAGAAAGAATAAATCATTAATTCAGATTTTTTGGGCCTGATATATGGACTTGTTGATATTAAGCTATGGACTTCATTATTTGCTTTGATGTATCACATGTATAGTTTGAAATTCTATGCTGATCATTATCCTGCATGATTTGATGTGTGTATGTGTCGGCCTTAGTATTCGGTTACCTTACTCAGTACGTAGCATACTGATCACCCGTTTCATGGGTGCTGCTCATTCCCACTAGTAGAAGGCCCGTCTGATCTATTGCAGGTAGGAGATACCTACCTCGATGCTATTGATGTCTGCAGGACATTAGGAAGGGCGGAGTGATAGCTGGGCTGGATCGATTTCTAGAGAGACGTGGCCGTTTTCTTTATTTTATTTATGACTCATGTTACTTTTATTATGTTTGAATTGCCGAAACAATTTTATTAATGTTGTTTAGTTATTATTTGGAAAAAACATTAGTTGGTATTTCAAATTATGTAAGACTTGCGCGTACTCTGATTTTCCTTTTTATAAATTCGGTTTATTGATGTTGTTACTAAAAGTTTCTTCTTAGCCTTAGTACTTGGTACCGGAACGGTAGGAATAAACTGGTTTGGTACTAAGTGTGGCGGTGACATCCCCAGAAATTACGGTTTTAACTTATGAGTATTGTTTTAAAAAAAAGTGTAAATTTTGGGAGTGTTACAATGGGAAGGTGCACAATTCATTGCTCGATGATAAATTTTAGTTGACGAATAAGTGGAATGACAAATAATTGGTTAATTATGGTAATAATGGTTTGGATAATAAAAAGGGTAAAAGCTGGAATGAACATGTGGACATTGGCTTAAAGGACTAACTAGTTAATATTTAGAAGGATTGATTGGATGTTGACCTATATCACAATATGGATAAGGAAATGTTATAACCTAATCAATTAAGCAAGTTAAAAAATAAACCCCAGTAGTTGTCTAAATTAATCTGCCTAGTACATGTGTGATTATCTATGTTATTATGATATGAAGATATGATGCATTCTGAGTTGCCTAAGTTATGCATGATAGTATATTATGATGCATTACTACCTTTACATATATGGTATAAGTATGATGCATATTAAATATGATATCTATATCTTGATAAATTCTTGCATACTTGTGACTTCCTTTCAAGAGGCAACTTGGCTTATTCGGTATGCAGTGCACTAATGTGTCTGTTTACTTGGTCACCTACTCATTCCCTTTAGTAGAGGGCCATGTGTAGGCTTTAGGGGATGGTTAATAGTAGGTCTACCTTAACTTAGGGTTGGGGCTTGAGAGCATGGATATCCGGATGATTTTATAAGGTCTGTGATGAACCTTTGTTTTGGGGTCACGTCCTAACCTCATCTTAACATAGCGTTGTAATCTTAACTTATCTGTCTTCTTACATTTGACTTGGTTGGGGACCGTTAAATTCCTTCAATGTAAATAATCCTTTAAATATTTATGTAATTTAAGTTGCGCAATTTATTTCAAATTGAATGTTTTGTTTTAGCCTTGTATCTAATATGAGATAGGTGGTGGACATCTATGTTGTATTAGGTACGACGATAATACCCCATTTTTTCTAAGAGTGTATGGTACTTTTTTGCTTTCGTATTATTTTAAAAAAAAAATTTTCATAGTAAAAAACAGAAGTGTTACATATATATATATATATATATATATATATTATATTTTTTAAATTAAAATTATATCAATATAAGTATCAATTTATAGAGAAAAAATTACAAATATTACAGTATAATTTTTTTTCTAATAATCTTAGCAAGAGATATTTCTGTTTTAAAAAAAAAAAACAATGATGATATTATGTTAATGTCAATAAGTTCCACTTATCTTCTACATGCAACAAGTTGTATAGTATAGATATTATCATTAAAATAATTCATTGATTGACCATTATGGGAATTAGATTAAAATACTTTCGATAAATTATGAAATAATTGATTAATCATTTTACATATTCATATAATATTAATTGTGTGATTGATAACTAAATAGAGTTTGGTAAATTTTGAATTAAACAATTTTTGGTATATTTTGGATTAAATACCAAAATGGTAGTAATTAGATTTTTTTTGGCAAATTGATAAAATATTAGTTCCATGATTGGTAACTAAAAGGAATTTCAAATTTAGTAAATTTTGAATTAATTCAATTTTGATAAAATTTGAATTAAAATATTGGCATTATATTTTTAGTAATTAAATGGATTTTGATAAATTTTATTAACTATTAGGTATGTAACTGGTAGCTAAATGGAGTTATGTAAAAAAATATAAGTGAATAAAAATCACATAGTAATTAATTTATTTAAAAAATAATAATCTCGTTATAGCAATTCACTGATTAGTTATTTGGGAAGTTAGATTACTTTTTGTAAAATTCTAATACAATATTGTACAAGGACGAGGAAGAGGATGTAAAATAGAAGATAGAGAGAAAAATAGAAACATAATTTTTTTAAAAATTAAAAAAAGATGACGGAAGAAAACGGTAAAAAAAATTATTTACATATATACACATACACATACACACATATTATATATCATTTAAAAATATAGATTAAATCTACTTAAATAAATAAATAAAAGTTAAAAAAATCTAAAGCCAATATATTAACGTAAATCATTAACAAAATTAAAAAATAAATAAAAACACAAAAATTGGTGGTGCTTTAAGGTTGGAAAACTGCATCGATGTATTGTTTCCGTCGTATAATGTTCTTACATCTTGCGCATATAGAGTACTAAGGAGGGGTACCCATCACCGAGGGGGCTATCCAGCTCCTTCCAAACGAAGGGAACGACTCTTTTAGATGAATTTCTTATTCTTTGATTTACTAAAGTGATTGCCCTTGCTCTTGAAAGCGGTACGGTAGCTAGAAAGTGGCGGGATGGTGCTGAGGCCAGTGAGTGTGAGAAAGCCTGTAGATTTCATCGAGTGGTGGCTAGTTAAAAAATTTTAAACCCCCATCTCCCTCTCGATTCCCGCCTCATCATTATCTTCACCATTAGGTGGACATTATTTGTCTTTTCTCATTTTCCTATCTTGCCGCCTATTACCGTGCTATATCACCTCCTTGATCTTACCTAATTGCAGCCGTAAAAGAGCTTAACCAAATATTATTAGACTTAAACTCGACTCATTTAATTAAATAAATCTAAAATAAGATATGTGTTAGACCTACTTAACTAAATTAACGAGTCAAGCCAAGCTTCACTTTTTTAAACTCGGACTTGGCTTGTTTAATTGTATAAATGAGTCAAACCGAACTTTTAACGAGACGAGCTGAGCTAATCTGAATAGCGAACCTTCATAGCTCATTTACAACACAAATCTCAATTCTCAGGCACTCTTCTCCATTCTTTATTAATAGTAGCAAAACTAGCTATACCTATTTAGATGGAGACTACAGGGATCTAGATTTGATTAACAAAAAAAATGCAATTATAAGTCATTCATATAGGTCAATGAGCTCATATAGGAATGCTTAAGTTAGAATTGTTGATTTAAAAAAAAAATTTGTTTGATTTTAGATGATAATGTGAGTTAAAAATTATATCTTACTTTATTAACTTATAATATCCTTAAAAAATCTAGGTTCTTTAGAAGTTTTCCACTTTTATAGTAGACATGCATATTATTTTCTACTTTAAGAATTTTGCGACAAACCAGTATAATTAGACTTTTGCTCTATTTAATTGGTTAGGTAGCTTATATGGGCACATGCATACTATACAGTATTAGTTACTACTTCAATGCATACTTTTTTCTTCAACTATTTTTTGATTTCGAAGCCTAAATTTTGACAAGTGCTTCTTTATATATTTATAAAATTTTATGATTAGTTGGTGTACTTTTTAATCAGAGATCATGATGATTATTTGTGTTTTCAATGGAGTTAAGTACATATAAAGAAAGGAATGTTTATAGTTACATATTATTAATAATTTTTTATTTTTTCATAATTAAAAATACATTTTTTTTTATTTACAAGGAAGATGAAGATGCTACAACTTTGAATAATCCCATGAAAATTGTAAAGTAGACAAAGACTTCTAAAATTTTAGAATATTTAAGAAATAATTTAAAGTCATTTTAAATGCTATGTAGAAATTTTGACAAAAAAAATAGCTTTAAATAATTGGATTTTTAAAACTACCATTAAGTTCTACACAAATAATTTAAGAAGGAGAAATTTAGAATCAAAATCAAAATTAAAATCTTATCTTTCAAAATTTTAGTTCATTAGTTTTACACTATGTCTCATTTGCGAATTTGAATATCTAAATTTGACTCTTACTTGCTCTAAAAATATGATAAAATCATCATATAAAATTTTAGATTTTATATTCAAATTTAAAAATATTTTATAATATTACTTTTTATAAGTATTACTTATATATATATATATTAAAAGATATTAATGGTCAAACTTTATCTTATGCATTCGTAGACAACTAATATAGTGAAATGGATGTGTATATATCTTTTTAATTTATGAATTTCTTCAGTATTTTAAATATTTTTTATAATTTAATTTTATTTTACAATTTTATAATCTCTTTTATTGGTTTTATACATCTTTCTATATTCTAATAATATGTCAAAATTTTATATACTTTAAATTATTATTTATAGTGCAACCTTTAATTTAAAGAATGTAATGTATTTTAACATATCCATTGAGTATTAAAAATATTGATTATCTCAATATAACCATTTCCATTATATTCAATATGTAATTTATTAATTAAAAAAAATGCAAGATACATATAAACTATGAATATATTACTTTTTTAAATTATTCAAATAATGATGAAAGCATTTGGTCTATTCAATTAATTCAAAGGATTCTAAATATGAAATATTATAGTGAATTCTCCCAAAATGCATCGAAGTCACAGAAACCAGCCAAATGAAACACTCTCCCACCACAAAACCCAAACAAATATTTTCTATCCTCAAGGTTCTTTTGCTAGGATTGGAGTGTCAAACTCTCGCTGGAGGAAAGGTAACCAAGATAGGTCCTCCGAGCTTTATCCTTCGAATTTTTTTTCGGTTTTTGTGGATAATTTAGGTAGGGACATAGTAACTAAGGAAATTCAAGATCTATTTTAGGAGGTTGGAAGAGTTGAGGACGTGTTTCTTAGTCGGAAGGAAAGGAAATCTTCCAACCTTCACTTTGGCTTTGTGCGTTACAAAACAGTTGATGAAGCTAAGGAAGCAGTGAGAAGATTTGATAGCATCCTTCTGCATGGGATCAAACTGCACGTTAAAATGGAGAGATTCGGTAAGGGTGATCAACCAAAGATTAGGAGTCATGATGGGAATAAAACGAAAGGTAGGGGATATTGGCAATAGAGGCAAGCGATTAGGGATCACAAATCTTATGCAGCAGTCACCGTAGGGATGGAACTGCTAGAAAAAGTTGAGGAAATAAAGGAGTTGATAGAGAAGGAAGCAATGGAGGCTAGTCGGGTGGTACTTTTGCAGGTTCACAATTAGGACGTGGAATAGTTAGAGAAGAGTGTTATTGTTGAGTCCACGCAACCAAGACATCCTGATCTTGTCATCCCTAGTGTGCTGGCATCTTGGAGCTTGGTTTGCAAGGCTAGAGACCTTGGGAGGTATAAATTTCTTCTATCATTCGAGACAGCTGAAGAGTGCTCACAAACCATGGATAAAGGGAGTAAGTTTTTTGAGGATTTTCAGGTGGTTAGAAAATGGAGATTGGAGAACCATTGCAGTGTTAGAACAACATGGGTCGAAATAAGGGGATTGCCTGTGGTAGCCTAGAAGGAAGAGGTAGTGAGAAGAATAGCACATCCATGGGGAAGGTGGGTGTGTTGGGAAGAAGACAGGGATTACAGAAACTCGATGGAAGACATAAGGGTTATGATAGATATGATGCAACTAGAGGAGATTCGGGAGAAGGTGATCTTGTGAGAAGAGGGGAAGGAGGTGCTAGTGGTCATGGTTGAGATTGGTTGATGCTACAATCCTTAGCAGCAATGCACGGCAGATATGATGGTGGTCCGGTCAACTAAGTCCTTGAGCAAGGAGGAGGAGGAACAATCATTCAATGGCTCAGGATTCAAGAGACAATATGGGGAAGACCAAGAGTCGGGTTGGGTAAGCATGCAAACACATTATTCAAAGCTAGAAGAGGCAGGGGTAGGAGTAGGCTTTGTAGCAGTAGTGTGCACCGATTTAGTAACAGTAGGGCATTGAGGAGAGGAAGAGATGATGCAATCTATGTGTAGCATGGAAAGAGAGGTGAGGGCTAGGAGTTGGACGGGTGGTTTTGAGAGGGTGACACATGGTCCAAGGGATGAACAGTCGGTGGAAGAGCAAGGGACAGAAAGTAATGACAGCTCCTCAACTACTATGACAGCAAGAGTCAACCATAATTTAGAGGGTGAGAGGAGAATAGTTTAAAAAATTTTTTATCAAGGGGCGTGGGGTTCGAGCGTAGGAAGAGACTTGAAAGAAGAGGAGGGAGGGAGTAGTATTCAAGCCAGATTGGATGCTCCTCCTCCGGGATTTGAAGATGTTATTATTCCCTGTGCATAGAAAGAATGGATTGAATTATTAGGTACAAAGGGTTGATGAGTGGATGTGATTTTCGTGAAGTGTGGAGATGAGATGGAAGCTATAGATACGTGGAAGATAGGGAAAGATCTAGGATTAAAAGCGAATAAGGAGTTGGAGTGTGTTGAGAAGTTGGTTGGGCTAAGAAGAAGCCAAAGAATTTCTAGGAACCAGCAAGACAAGGGCGCCTAGTAGTTTAGGGAGTGTGATCACAGTGTTGGTTTGATGATATTTATTAGGTGGAATGTGAGGGGTATTGGAGCCCCGAGAAAAAAATCTAGTATACAAATGATGATTTCGAAAGAAAGTCCATGGATTTTTGGCCTTGTGGAGACCAAGCACAGGAGGGGTAATGGATTTGTGGAAGAATAAGGTTTGGAGAAGTGGTTTGATTGATTGGAGGGACTCACCAGCACAAGGTAGGAGTGGGGGGTTGATTATTGGATAGGATACGCAACGTTTCACGTTGGAAGACTCGAAGGTTGGGAGTAAGTGGGTCTTGATTGAAGGTCGGCTGGCCCCCATTCTTTCGAGTGTGTTGTTTTGCTAGTTTATGGGTCTTCTGAGTCGAGAGCAAGGAAGGACCTATAGGATGAGTTATTGGGTGTAGCACAACAGTGCAGGAAGCCGCTACTGGTAATGGGTGATTTTAATGAGGTTAAAAGTCAAAGTGAAAGAAGTGGGGGTGGATGGAAAGTGGTAGCGTTTTCTCCTTTAATGAATGGATTGATAAGTTGGACCTCATTGAGTTTACACCTGATAATATGAAGTTCTCTTGGCATAAGGTTAGTTCAGCTAGCCTTCTGGATCAGTTTCTCATTACATCTATTTGGTTATCGCTATACTCGGATCATGTTTGCATTGGGCTCGAGCGCTCTTTATCAGACCATAACCCTATTCATCTCATTGTTACATTAGATAGGAATGGGCCAAAGCCGTTCAAAGCTTGGGATATGTGGTTTTTCTCACCCTCAATTTCGTATTTTGTTTCTAAGTGTTGGGCCAAACTTGAGAGAAGATCTTGTTAGAATAGATTAAAGGAGATGAAGGTTATGCTTAGAAGATGGAATAAGGAAGTGTTTGGGGATATAGAGGTAAAGACTGAGCTACTTGAGTCTGAATTGGAGAAGGTGGATGTCACAGGTAATGTTAGTGGTCCGGACGAGGTGGTGCTCGCTAGGAAGGCAGCCCTGAAGACGTAGTTGTGGAAATTACACAAGAGGAAAGAAGCTTACTGGCTGCAGGTGTCCAGAGTTAGGGGTTTTAAAGATAGGGATCATAACACCAGATTTTTCCACACTATTGCGACCGTAAGAAAAAAGAGAGCTATCATCACTAGGTTAGTGGACCAGGGAAAGGACATTGTAGAGTTGGAAAAGATTAAGGAGGTAATATCTTCATTTTATAAGGACTTATATGCTTAGTAGGATCTTTCATATGTTTATATTTCTGCTGATGGTTTCCATAAGATGTCAAAGGACCAAAGTTTGGAGTTGGATAGAGAACCCATGAGGGAGGAGGTGTGGAAAGCAGTTTGGTCTTGTGATCCGCTAAAAGCCCTAGGGTATGATGGGTATCATATAAGATTCATTCGGAAGATGTGGGATGCAATAGGGGAGGATTTCACGGAGTCTATCCTTGAATTCCTTCGGTTGAGGAGATTATCACCTACTCTTAACACCACTTTGATCACTCTCATCCCCAAAGTGGAAAAGGCGGAAGAGGTTAGTCAGTTCGGACCTATTAGCCTTTTTGGGTGTATCTATAAAGTGATCTCAAAGATTCTGGCTTCTAAATTGAAACAGGTGGTTGATAGGTTGGTTAGTGATTCCCAATTAGCTTTTATACAAGGAAGAAACATTCTTGATGGTGCCCTGATAGCTAATGAGATTGCGCAGTGGTCCAAAAAGAGGAAGGGGTCAAAAGGGGTGATGATAAAGCTTGACTTTTAGAAGGCTTATAACAGTATCAAATGGGCGTTTGTGGATTGTATTATGAGTATTATGGGCTTCAGGGATATTTTCAGAGAATGGATAAAGGAATGTATCTCAACAGCAAGCATATCGATCCTTGTTAATGGAACCCCATCCGCTCCTATATTCCCCTTCTTGTTTGTTCTGGCAGTAGAGGCTTTTAGTCACCTAGTCAAAAGGGGTGTGGATAAAGGCTTAATACATGGTTTAGAAGTGGGGAGAGATAAGTGTGAAGCTACATACCTTCAATTTGTGGATCACACTATGATTTTTTATGGTCCTAACCTTGAGAACATTAGGAATTGGCAGAGACTGATTGATTTTTTCTTTTTTCTATTGGGTTTGAGTGTGAATTTTGCTAAATCTAAGCTCATAGGTCTTGGTGTGGATGATCAGTTTCAGAAGGAGGTGGCCGATATTATGAACTATAATACCAACGCTCTTCTTATTAGTTACCTAGGGATGCCGCTGGGAGCGAATATACGAAAAACCTAGGTGTGGAAGCCTGTGGTGGATAAGATTAAGTAGAGATTGGTAGGGTGGAAGGTGAAAATCCTTTCAAGGGTAGGGAGATTGGTTTTGATCAAAAGTGTCTTGAATAGTCTACTAATGTACTATATGAGTCTTTTCAGAATTCCAAAAGGGGTGGTGAAGAAAATCATTAGTATCTAGAGGAAATATTTCTAGATCAGTAATGGAAACAGGAAGAGTTTTCCTTTGGTGACATGGAGTATTATTCAGCGACCTAAACCACTAGGTGGCCTAGGTGTGGAGGATCTTGCCATGAGCAATAATGCATTGTTTTTCAAATGGTGGTGGAGGTTTTATACTGTTGAAGGGGCATCGTGGAAGAGGATTAATTCTTCAATTTATCCTAAAAATCATTTTGGGCAGTTAGAGATACCAGATAAAAATCAAAGGTGGACACCGCGGGCGAAAATTGTGAAGGTTGGATGTGAGGATCTTATTATTAATTTAGGGCTAAAGATCGTGATTGGAAACTAAAGAAGAATTAGGTTTTGGCATGATAATTGGAAAGGGCACGAACTATTACGAAGTCTTTTTCAGAGATTTTTTCTGATATCTAGTCAAGAAGGAGGAAAGGTAGCTCAAATGGGAGAGTGGGAAGGAGCACAGTGGAGTTGGCACTTGACATGGAGGAGGAGGTTGTTTCTGTGGGAGGAAAATCAGGTGGAATTGATGGAAAGTATGATCAAGCAAGTTATTTTGAACTCTGAGAAGAAGGATATCATTAGGTGGGACTTTGACTCTATAGGAGCCTTTTTTGTGAGCTCGTTCTTCTCTACCTCTTACCAGAGAACTCATGAGGAAAACTTGAGTAATAGGTCTCCCAGCATGATTTGGAGTGGTATAGCACTGCCAAGGATTGATCTGATTTCTTGGTTTGTGGTCCAGAATAGACTCAACACAAGAGATAGGTTGGCTAGGCTTCAAATTGTGAATATTAGGGAGTCAGGATGCCCATTTTGCAACTCGGAGCAAGAATTGGTTAATCATGTCTTTCTGCATTGCAACGTGATGGGGAAGGTCTAGTATGAGATATGTGAGTGGCTTAGATTTACATGGGTGATGCCAAGGTCGGTTTAGGATGATGCTACTACTTGGCTAGGAGGAAGAAGAAAGGATTTAAGGGTGAAATATGGATTACAGCTTTCTATGCAATAGTGGGAACTATATGGGAGTTTAGGAACAAAATAGTTTTTGATAATCAACAAATCTGTGTAAGGTGGATGATTATGGTCATAAAATATAGAATTGGGTTTTGGATCAAGGTATGAAAAAAGGATTTTCCATACAGAGCTAAGGAGGTGGCATAGAATGTCCAGGCCTTCTTGTGATTGGTTTGTTAGGAAGTGACCTTGTTGTTCCATAGTTTCTATCTATTTTCTTTTGCTTTTTCCTGGTGTTTTTCTCCTTCACTGATTTATCAAAAAAAAATTTGAAGTATTCTAAAATCAATAAAATTATCATCTTTTCACCATAATGAGAGATCTATATGTATCAGCTCACATGAAATAAAATATGTATGTGTGTAGGAATGCATATCAATTATATCTTTTTTTCTTTATAAAAATATTCCTTATATCAAAATTTTTTGAATGAAATACAAAAGAAATATTTATAGTAATACGATGGCTCTAGTAAATACATAAAATATTAGTTAGGTGACCTATAATTAAACTAAGTTTGTAAATTTTTGATGTGAATATAAATTAAGTGGTAATTAATTGGTTTAAAAAAATTAATCTATTATTTAAATAATTCACTGATTAACCATTATGGAAATTGGATTAAATAAATTTTGGTAAATTTTGAATTAAATTGATTAAACATTATGCAAATTCGTATAATATTAGTTATGTGGTTCGTAACTAATTTGAGTTTGGTAAATTTTGAATTAAATACCAAAGTAATATACATAGTAACTTGATTTTTTTAGTAAATTCATAAAATATTAGTTATGTTAATTGGATGACCTTTTTTTTTAAACAATTCTTACATCTTGCATGGTACATAAAGAGTAGGGAAAAGATGAAAAAAGAAAGAGATTTCCAACATGTGGCAAGTTAAAAATATCTTAAACCACCATCTCACGCTCCATTCTCCTTAAGGATGACAATGGGTCAGGTCTGGGTCAGATCTAGCTTGAACCTAACCTAAATCAATTTATATTACCTAGACTCAAACCTGTCGTGTTTTAAAAGTTCAGACTCGAACCAGATCTACCAGGTCTAACATGTAAACGAATTCTAAATGGTTCAATTTATTTTAAAAAATAATAATAATTAATAACATATGTAAAAACAAATACTTTTATATAGAATAATATGTATTTTTTTGTTAAAAAATCATCCGAGTGAAAAAATAAACAGTTTAACATAGTTACATTAACTTTTTAAATGATGTTTTAATGCATTAGGAATTGATGCAAGAGCAAATGATCAAGACTTAGCATTTATTATTATGGAGCCCATTTTCCTTTATCTAGGGATATTACCCTACGAATTTAAAGACAAACGGATGACTATATTGTTAGTTATGGATGAAACTTGCAAAATAAGTCGCTAGTAATAGAGGCATGTGCACAGTATGCATGGGATGCATGATAACGCTCTTTCTTAGACTTAAGTGGCGTGTATTTAGTCTTTATTTAGTGTGTTATTTACTTATTTATTTTTTAATTAGTTTAATTATGATTGGCTAGTGCATAAAGTAGCTTTTTGAGGAAATTCTATCTTATTTTATTTTTAGGATTTATCTTATAAGATATGCTTAGAGTGGGGAAAAAGAGATTGCATGGGGCTGATTAGATCAGATTTTTATTCCTAATTAATTATCATTATCTTGTAATATTAAGGAGGTGCAAATAAGCTATAAAAGCCTTAGAGTTACACAATAGTATACATAGCCAACTTGAATGAAAAATAATTTATTCTTTATTTGAATTTTGTGTGACTTCCTAAATATTAATCAATTATGTGTGAGTAATTATTATTAAAACCTTTAATCTATTTATCTTTATGAATTAAAGTTTAAGTAGTATCTCCAAACCCATCTATAACCAACCCCATTCATCAACCTTAACTGTCACTTTTATCACATATTCATCATCTTCAACTTCACCTTTAACCTATGCTTCTTACTTAATTCTATCTTTTCTATTTCCAAACCTTTGCTAATAAATATATTATTATCACATGTTCTTCATCTCCATATAATATTCAAATTCACTTCATCAAATCATCATCATCATCATTGCAATCGCCCATCATCATTATCTTCATCCCATAACCAAACCCTAATCTAAAACCATAACCCTAACCCTAACCTATGAACCCCTAAGCCTAACCATTCGACCATTATCATTCTTAATCTATCATCACCAAATCATTATAATCATATCTAAACCCTAAATGAAAATATTACCACCCAAATCATAAGTCCATAATCCTATACACATCAATTTGGTATTAAAGCATTGATTTTGGTCTAGTTTGATATACGTGACGGAGATCCAATTTTTCCTTCAAGGTTCTTTCAAGAAAAAAAATACCTACTATGAGATTATTTCATGAAATAATCAAGGAGGTTTCAAGATTCAAGCTTTTTATTGATTTTAGGAGGATTTTTTGAGGTACACCATTCAGTTAGTGCAAGGAATACATAGTGAGCCAAGAGAAGGATTTGAGAGATGTTCTCAAGGTGTTGGTGGATGATATCAAGGAAGTAAAGTTTCATATGGGAAGGATGGAAGCCTTACAAGCCCAAGGATCCCATATCCAAAATCAAAATCAAAGTGGTCAGGTAGAAGAAGATCATGTAAGGAAACCACATGATCAAATGGAAGAAGGAAAGAGTAGAGGGAATTACAGACAACCCCAAGATAAATCAAGGAGATCATTTAATGATGCGGAAAAGGGGATTATATTTGATCTACCTAATTTTGAAGATAATCTTGATGTGAAGTCTTTCCTTAAATGGTTACAAAATTTTTAATCTATGTTTTAATATAAAGAGCTTGATGATGAGAAAAGATGCAAAATTGCCATATTTAAGTTTAAGAAATTTTCTAGATTATGGTTTGATAATTTGAATAAGGGGAGGGAAAGAGAAGGTGTAACACCCCTAAAATAATGACTTGAAAATTTCATTTTGTGGAAGCGATAATTACAAAATAGTGGGTGTTACCACCATACTCAACATAAGTCTGGTCTCCTCACCTTCCTTATGTCAAGTGCTAAGGCTCAAAATAAGTCAGATCAAACAAAAGTGAGAGAAAGATGATATATAACCAAAGGTTTTACAACTTTAGAAAATAGTTAAAAAAAAAGGGGCACATGAAGGTGCGATAGTGGTTTTCTCTTACACTCATCTGGTCCATCAAATATTACAAGAAAAAAGGGTAATAAGGAAAGGGTCCACTCACTTCCTTAGTCTAACTAGTCTTATGGATGATGCTCCTCAAAATGTTTCAGCCACTGCATGCCATGAATGTACTTCTATGAAAAGTGATAGTATCAGTACGACTTCCTCGTATTGAGTAAATCACAATGCCTCTAGAGAGGTAGCATACCCACATTGTAATTAACATATAAATAAGGGATTCTAAAAAAACACATATGATCACATGCAAACCCACGAATCTACATTATAGTTGACAATACTAGTTAGATCAAAAATTCCTAGCAAGGGTACTAAAAAACAAGCTTCGAATTTCACAACCATTTCAAGGTGTTAACAATCATACTTTAAACATAAGAGGAAAAGTTATTGATATTCCATGCTATCCAACCAAGTTCAATCCACGCCTAATCCAATTATTACAGATGTATTATGGTGGGTGTCTAATCCAGTTAAATTATTTATATATCAATTCTCTAGTGGAATACAATCCCATATCTAAGAAAATGATCATCAAGGCTGTAGTACCAAATCAACTCACTCAATTCCAGGGCAAAGCTCGCCAAGGAAGCCACACGACATATCAGTCGCCCATACTAAACCTCAGAACCCAAATCCTTAAGTACACGTACCCTCTATAGGGTGTATGGAATACCTATAGAGTAGAAGTGGGCCCTTGACCCGAAGGCCCAACTATACACTCAGGGGCCAAATCGAAGCCATGAGATTCCTTTCCAAACTCAAGTCTTCCTCTTTAAGTGGTTAATGTCTTATAAAATTCTAGGCTATTAATTCAAGAATATTAATGTCCATAATAGTATAATTTAGCCATCAATCAATCATTAAGGGACCATGAGGATCCTCACAATAATCAACCATACAATGTCAAATCCAAAGGACCACGAGGGTCGCAACAATTCCAAGCCAACATGACTTAGGGTTAGGCATCATGCCCTAGCCCGAATAATTATCCAATCCAGCTATTCAATCCATTCGTTTAATTATTTCCAAAATTATTCTGAGGCCAACACTTAAGTCATCTAGTCCAATTATTCACTTGAATTACATTTTTTTCCTAATGACCAAAATGCCCCTAAACCTATAGCTACCACATTTTCCTTCACTTTATTATCAAGTTTACCTCTGTAGGATATTTTTCATGAAAATGTTAAAACAAAATAGCTAATAATAATTTATCATACAATAATTTACCTCTATGAGAACTAATGCCCAAAATAGGATTAGGGAATTAATCAAGGCTACAGATACATGGAACTACCATGTACCACACATAGTGGAGGGAAGGACACTTACACCGGAAGGAGTTGTTGCTTGTTGAGGTAAGTCACAAGGAGAGAGGGAGGCTTGGCAAGGATGCAGGTTAGGGGGTTCTTGCCAGTTGGCTTGGTGGTGAAAGGGAACAGGGTGGAGGCTGCAAGCAAGGACACTCGACGTTGGAAGTAGGAGAAGAAATGAAGGGAACTATAGGGAACCACAAGGAGAAAAAGGGAGAGGACCAAAAAGGAGAGGGAAGGAGGAGAGGCTACATGTCGAGTTGAAGAAGGGAAGGGGGATGGTAGGGAAAAAGATGGGGTGGCTGCAGGGTCTGGCTGGCTGGTTGCAGGTGTAGGGGGGTCAGTGCATAGGGGAAGGGAAGCTACATGCGGGAGTGCAAGCTATTGCGTGGGGGAAGAGAAAATAGATGGGTGGCTGGGCTGGGAGAAGTGTGCATGTGTGCAGGCAGGGGGAGAAGAGGGGGACTACCAATTGGTTAGGGGGTTGGATTGTTTGCGTGGCTGGTGTTGCAGGTGGTTGGGGTTGGGTAGAGAGGTCATTTGGCTGGGGATGCTAGGGATTGTGGTGGTGTGAGGGAGAAGTGTGGCAGGGAGAATGATGGGATGTGTTTGGGGAAGAGGAAAAAGGGCTGCATGGCTAGTTGGTTGCTAGGATATGTAGGGTGTGCAGGGTAGAGTGAGGTGTGCACATGCATGGAGAGAAAAAGAGACAACAGGCTACATAGGGGAGAAGGACCTATCAAGGGGGGTTTAGGTTTGAATAGGCTAAGATTAAAGGTGAAATAATTATGGGGATTGGGTTAACAATAAATTAGCAAGAATACCCAATAGCATTAGGCTTTTAAGAGTTTATTAGATACTAAGGAAGAATCCTACCTATTCAATATTTTATTAAAACCATTATTCTCACTATTACTATCATGATAATTATTATTATTATTAGTATTATTAATACCACTCTTTATTATTATTATTATTACTATTATTATTTTTCCTAAAATTATTATTATCGATATTATTTTAAGAGCGTTATTATTATAAGACTATTGTTATTACCATCCTTTCTATTTTGATCATTATCGATACTATTTTTATTATCATTGTTATTACCGTTATTTATTATTATCTTCCTCTAATTATAAATACACTACTCTAGATTATTATCACAATTTAATAACTATAGGCTTACTCATATTAACGAGACATTGATCCTAAAAATTCTAGGATTAATTATACCTGCTAATCAAAATTTAAGTTTTGGATATTTAAATTAAGGATTTATTAAAACAGGGTATTACAAAAGGATTTACAACTATGATCATGGGAAAAATTAAAAAAGCACTTAAAAAGAAATTTTTTTGCTAGAGAATATGAGCAAGAAAATTTTATAAAGATTACTACTTTGATTCAAGGGTTGCTTGGATTTTAGGAGTACGTTAGAGAGATTGAAATATTAACTCTTATTTGTGATGTTCACGAAAGAGAATAGCAAAGATATGCTAGGTTTATTGGAGGTCTACATATGAATATTAGTGAGAAGGTGGAGGTGTATCCTTATGACTTATTTAAAGACTTGGTAAAACTAACAATCAAATTTGAGAAGAAGTTGAAGAGAAGAAAGCCACCAATCAAGTTCACCAATGCACTATATGGTTCGACTTTCAAGGTGATGTTGATGTCATCAACTTCTCAAGCCACAAATCAAGATAATAATATGAGGTTAAATTGTGAAGAGAAGGGAAAATATAAAGTGGTTGACAAGGTGACCAAGTAATGCTTCAAGTGTAGATGACATGGTCATTATGCTCGGGATTGTCCAAATCAAAATACATAAACTTTGAGGGGCATAGAAAGCATGGAGGATTGTGATGAAGAAAATGAATACTTTGATGAAGACCTTGAAGAAGGAAGTGATAGTTCAAAAGATGCTTTCGAAGATGGAAAAGTCAATTGTTACATGTTACAAAGGGTGCTTCAAGTACAACAACAACATCAACCTACTCAAATGGAGAATAATTTTAAAGCTAAGGTTAGAGTTGGAGATAAAGTGTGCGAATTCATCATTGATAGTGGATTTTATACCAATGTTGCTAGTGAAAGAATGATGAGCAGGCTCAAATTGGAAACCATGGATCATCCAAGGCCATATTCACTTCAATTACTCAACAAGGACAAAGGTGTAAGGATAATCAAATAAGCTCTTATCTCTTTTAAATTTGAAAATTATTTTGATGATGTTTTATGCGATATTCTACATATGAGTGCTTGTCATATATTGTAAGGGAGACCTTGGCAATTTGATAGGAAGGTTGCACATGATGATGTTTTTAATGAGTATGTGGTGTGCAAAGGCTTATAGAAGTTTAGACTCGAGCCTAGTATAGATGTGCAGATCTTGGTCTTAAGGAGTGAAAGGCATGAGGGAGCCAAATGTCTAAAGAAACATGAAGGAGAAAAAAGGATAAAACAAAGAAGGAGTTGTTGATCTTTAAGGAGTGTGAGATGATTGAAGCTATTAAGGAGGAGGAGGAAGTGTGCTATGTATTAGTGGTGAAGGAAGTCCAATGAGGGGAGAATTCTAGTATAGATCCAAAGTTACAACAAGTGTTGAGGGAGTATGTAGATGTTTTTCAAGATGATTTTCCACCTATATTACCTCCTTTGAGAGGTATTGAGCATGCCATTGATCTTATGCCTAGAGTTGCATTACCAAATAAGCCAACTTATAGATAAAATCTATAAGAGTATAAGGAGTTACAAAGATAAGTGCAAGAGTTATTGGATAGAGGCTATGTTCATGATAGTATGAGTTAATGTAGTGTTCTAGCTTTATTGGTGCCTAAGTAGGATAGTACGATGATAGATGCAAAGCTTTTGGGCTTTGAGATTTTGAATAGTTAATATGACATTGATGATGATTTTTCTATGATTTTCAAAGAGTGTAATAAACAAGGAAGTCATGGAGCTTATGTTCTTCAAGATGGATTCTTATTCAAGGAAAATAAACTGTGTGTGCCTAAGATATCAATTTGAGATTTTCTAATCAAAAAGGTGCATGAAGGGGGTATTTTAGGATAATTTGGAGTTCACAAGACTTTAGATCTATTACAAGAGCATCTTTATTGGCCAAAAATGCAAAAAAAAAAAGAGTACAAGCTATTTTTATTAGGTGTGCTACATATCAATGGAGCAAGAGTTTTTTCCACAGAGGATTATATATACCTTTACTTGTGCCTACTCAACCATGGGAAGTGTTAGTATTGATTTTATTTTGGTATTGCCTAGGACATAAAGAAAAAACAATTCTATTATGATTGTGGTAGATTGATTTTATAAGATGGCTCATTTTATTCCATGCCACAAGACTGATGATGGTACTTATATAGTGGATTTTTATTTTGATGAGATCATGAGATTACATGGGATCCTAAGTAGTATATTTTCAGATAGAGATGTGAAGTTCCTAAGTTATTTTTGGAAGACATTACTTCATATGTTAGGAATGAAGCTTCTATTTAGTACATCACATTATCCTCAAACAGATGGTCAAACCAAAGTTACTTATAGAATGTTGGGTACTTTGCTATGGGGATTGGTGAGTAAGAGTGCTAAGGATTAAGATATTAAGTTATAACATGTGGAGTTTGCTTACAGTCAGATTCCTTCAACTACAACATTCTCTAGTCCAATTGAGATAGTTTATGGTATTAATCCACACATGTCGATTGATATGCTACGATTGAAGAAATGTGAAATGAATAATTATGATGCACAAGAGAGAGTGGAGTTATTTGAGAAACTTCATCAAAAAATCAAGCACACCATTGAGAAGGCAAATGAAGTATACAAGGTAAGAGAAAAAAAGGGTAGGAGTCAACATGTATTTCAACTGGGAGATTTGGTATGGTTACA
The DNA here is from genome assembly GCA_039764185.1 of Tamarix austromongolica. Classification (NCBI taxonomy): domain Eukaryota; kingdom Viridiplantae; phylum Streptophyta; class Magnoliopsida; order Caryophyllales; family Tamaricaceae; genus Tamarix; species Tamarix austromongolica. Next base: position 36,776,428 of record CM077816.1, on the reverse strand, counting down.
CTTGAGGAAGGAGAGATTTTCTAATCTAAAGGAAAATAAGCTTTTGCTAAGGAAATATGGTCCTTTCAAAATACTTAGAAATTTTGCAAGTGTGCTTATGAGCTAGATTTACTCGATTCATATGGTGGGGTATCTAGAACATTCTATGTTATAGATGTTAGTCCTTACTATGGAGATGCAAATTTAAAGGCAAATTTATGTCAACAAAGGGAGAATGATGTAGAATCAAATGATCAAGACTTAGAATTTATTATTATAGATGCTATTGCCCTTTATCTAAAGAGGATATCTTATGAATTTGAAGATAAATTGATGACTATATTTCTAGTTATGGATGAAACTTGCAAAATAAGTCACTAGCAATAGAGGCATGCGCATGGCATGCATGGGATTCATGAGAACATTTATTTTTAGACTTGAGTGGCATGTTTTTAGTCTTTATTTAGTGTGTTATTTACTTATGATTAGATCATATTTTTATTCCTAATTAATTAAAATTATCTTGTAATAATGAGGAGGTGAAAATAGGTTATAAAAGCCTTAGAGTTACACGTTGGTATGCTTAGCCAAATTGAATGAAATATAAGCTATTCCCTCTTTGAATTCTATATGAGTTCTTCTCAATTATAATCAATTCTATGTGAGTGATTATTATTGAAACCCTTAATCTCTTTATCATTGTGAATTACATGTTAATTACTATCCCCAAACCCATCCATAACCTATTCTTCAACTTGAACTCTACCTATTTTATTTCCAAAACTTTGATTATAAATCTATTATTATCACTCGTTCATGATCTCCAAATGATATTTGACGTATGTTCATCTCATTATCATCATCATCATCATCCCAATTTTCCATCATCATCATCATCATACCACAACCAAACCCTAACCTAAGAACCATATCACCCCAAAAACCTAACCATTCGCCCATTATCATTCTTTATCTATCATCACCAAATCATTATCATCATATCCAAACCTAAATAACCTATATTAACATCTAAATCATAAGTTCATAATCTTATATGTATCAATAATACAATATTATACATATTGCTTATAAATTAAATATTAAAAAATAATATTAAAAAAATAAAAAAGGCGCTTAAATAGGATTATGACAACAATGAAAAATATAATATTAGTATGTATGTGTACACAAAAAAAAAAGGGTCTGGCGAGTCTGGTCAGTTCAGGTTAGAACTACTAGACCTAGACCTAGACCCATCTAGGTACACATGGACCTGGACTGGATGTAAACCTATTGGGTCCAAAAATTATGGACTCAAACTCGCTAAAATAAGATGATTTTAACAGGTTTGGGTCGGGTCTAGAACACATTTACATCCCTAGTTCTTTCCGCATCTTTATCTTCACCATTGGCTAGGTATTCTATGTCTTAACTTTTCTTTAGCATTCCTATGCCTGCGACTGTGTTGCATCACTTTGTTGATCTCACCCAACTACCTACACTCTCAAACATAGTTATTAGAATTAAAATTAGATGTATGATTGGATGGTACAATCAAATCTTAGTATCGCAAAAACTATAAAAATATAAATTTATATATCTTCAAATCTTGAATATTCACTTATTAAATTGTAAAAACTTACAAATAACATAAATTGTTTAATTCATTTTACATATTATGAACTATAGTAAGTTAACAACATCAAAAAAATAAATTGTCAAATGATAAGTAAAAATTACAATATTTTTATGGATAAATACAATACACAATTCATTGTGTACATAATATACCATATTATTAGCTTTTAGGAAAACATACAAAGAATAAAGAAAGCACATGATGAGGATAATATAATATATCATTTAAAATAATAAGACCCCAAAAAACTATGTTGCCTTTTAATATTTTGATGAATCAATAAAAAATGAAAGAAAAGAAAATAATATTTGACTATATGTACCTATGTTAAGTTACTATATAAATTATAATTATACCATAAACTAAAGTTCATTTGCATTTTAAAGCTAATATCACCATAACAATGAGATAAATTATGAATTTTTAATTTAATAGAAATTAGTAATTAATAATACTGTAAAATTTAATCTATTCATTCTACCATTTAGATTAACATTACATTCTTTGTCAACATTTTACTTCAATAATCAACTTCATTATTTTATAGGCTGTTTGGATGGAGGTTAGTAAAGGTTACGAGAGGTTAATTAAGGTTATATGTTACGTTAACTTCATTTGGTAACCTTTTTTTATTTAACCTAGGTTAGGTTAGCTTATATAGTAACCTTATTTAACCTTAATTCACTCCAAAATTGCTAACCTCAAAATAAGATGTTAATGAAGGTTAAGGTTAAACTTTAAAAGATATTTTGTCCCATCAGACCATATTCACCTAGATTAACCTCAATCCAAATAAGATTAGACATATTCACTAAGGTTAACCTAATAATCATCCAAACAAATTTTTTTAACATTCACCTCAATTCACCAAACATAGGTTAATTTATATCATTGAACCTTTATTAACCTAACTTCATTTAACCTCCATCCAAATAGGCTGTTAGTGATATCTCCATCATATTTTATTTGATTCAACTCAATTTCAAGGTTTGTAACAAAATAATATGGGGTCTACACTCAAAATAAAATAAATGTATATGTGAAATAATATGAGAAATAGATTTGGAGATAAATGTATAAAAACTATAATTATTATGTAGAATTGTAAGATTTTACCTAGGATCATAAGATTCTTATGTAATATTATAAGGTTTTATAACTATTTGACTACTTCAAAATTTAACCAAGGATCATGGATCGTTTTGTGATTTTTCAATCATAAGATCATAGAATCGTAGGATCGAATAGGGATTTTAATAACTATACTCTCAAGTATCTATCACTCTTCTCCATCAACAATAGAAAAAAAAAGTGGTGCCATTTTAAATGGAGATTATAGGGATAGCCCTTGCGTGGTCGTATCAACTCAGGGTATTACAAATGGAATCAAAGTGAAACCACAACTATGAGCTGAACTTGGATGAGCCACTTTTATCATCTAGTGGAATATACCTAACATATACTAGGGTAACACACTTCTTACTACTATTCTTAAACTGGTGGAATGGTCTAAATCACCTCTTATGGTAAAGCACACATGAACAACTATTATCGTCCAGTGAAAAGAACACGACATCTCAATCCTAACTCATGTAATCTTTCACTTTAAGTGCTTAATATATTATTTATTAGTTAATTATATCATAAACCTATTCTCATTCACATTGGATTTTATATTCCCTCTATTATTAATCCAGTGGAATGGATTGATACACCTCTCAAGGTAGAATGCTCCTAAGCTACTATTATAGTCTGGTGAGTAGACACACAAAACACTTTGCCCCAACTCAAATGATCTTCCACTTTAAATGATCAATAAGTTGTTCATAATTTTCTTGATATTCAAAACACATAATTAAACACATGTAAAGAAAAACCTCACAACCACCAAGGCTTTACTTAAGGAATATGTCCTTTATTTCCCTTAAAAACCCTAATTTCACATTATAAGCACAAATAATTCCATATCGATCATTTATCCACCAAATTTATCAAATATTCATTAAATATTGTTATTATAAACATATCCTAAAATTAAGATCTAAATCTAACATTTTACATATGTGATAACAACCATATATTAAGAGTTACTATTTATAATTCCTATGAAACCCCAATTTCACAAGTTAGGTATAACTTTCCCATATCATTCATATAATCAAAAAATTCAAAATAAAATTCTAAAATTTAAATATTAAAAATATCTTCAAACATCATAATATAACTATAATGTATTACACATGCGATAATAACACCGCCTCTATAGTTACTATACCCAATTTAAACCATTTTCTTAGTTTATTTGGATGTGCATCATTCATAATTACTCCAAAAATTTCACATGATATTATTAATATATTTTAAACCATTTAACACATTAAAATTCCAAAATTTCTATATTTAACCCATATTAACCAAAATCCCTGAAGGATAGCCAAACAAATTTATTTCACAAAAATCCTATGTGTTGGAAATTATTAATTTTCCAATATTTAATTTTTTAAATCACCATACATATTAAATACAATTATATCCCACTTATTCTAATACCTCATAACTATTATAAATGGTTAAATGAGAATTATGCCAAACCTCGGGCTTTTGATTTTGACTAAATGTTATGAGTTGGTTTAGGACAAGATTTGATTTGAAATCATCTTGAAAAATGGAGTTTATTGAGTTTTGCATGCAAATTGATTTTATGGTTCCATGAATCAATCAATTGGTTTATCATTTCAATATATTTAAGTTTCTTGACTGAACTAATGAGGGGAAACTGATCGACTAGTAGTGGAATAATAGACTAGTTGACCCAAACCCATCAACTGATTTATCAAGCTAGTCATATTTTTAAGCTTGATTTTTCACAAAAATCCCTTACAATAAAATGGAACCTTATTAACCCATCTTAATTTGTCCCTAAGAGATTCCTAAAAATTTTTATGGTGCACTTAGTCCAAAATATTACCTTCAATTGATTTGGAGGTTGATTGGAACAATTAAGGGGGAAAAGTGACCTCATCATTGTCTTCTTCATCCTCTTCCTTTGCATGATTATATGATCAAATGCTTTGATCTTAGGCACAATTATAAGTAGCTAGAATTTTCCTTCCACAATTAATTTCCACTACTCTATTCATGAATGCTAAGTTCTATCTAATTAACCTACATTCCCTAAAGACACCATTTAATATCTAGAGAATAAGTCAGTAAATCCTAAAAATAATCTATCTGTTCTATTCAAATTCTAACAGTCAATGGTAGGGTTTCGAGCTGGTTCCTCAATCCTTAGTATTTTCCTTTTATTGGTTGGCTATAAATATCCCCAATCATCCCTATAATGCATCTTTCTTTCAGCCACCAAATTTACTAAGTATTGTATTCTCTTTATTCTTTACACACTTTGAGTATTACCAATCAATCTTCTTATAATATTTAGATTTTTTTTAGCTTTCTCTTGTTTTAATTTTTAAGTAAGGAAGAGTTTGATTCTAGAGAAATAGTGGAGTGGTCTAGCTAAAATTCTTTCTTTGTTTTTTTTCCTCAAGTGGTATGTTCTTACTTCTTCTTATCTTTAAGTTCCAAAATTTGATAAGGTTTGGTATAATGTCAGAGCTTAAGTTTTTGCTTTTAAGATTTTTAAAGCTAGGATTTTCCTACAGTTGGAATTTAAAATTTTAAGGGATTTTGCAAGCATTAAGGAAGTGATTCATCAAGGAAGTGATTCTTGCTTCTAAAATGTTTAGTAAGTATTGATGCATGATAAGTGTTACCTTCCGTTGATTTTTCTATGGTGGCATGAATGAATACAATTTGTATAAGTGATTTGAATGATTAGATGGTGTGACTAGAGTAAAAAGTATGAAATTTAGTAGAATAGGATATGATGGTTCCATGATGATAAACCCATGTTTATCTGGTTAAAAGTAGGTTAGACTTGTTGATGCTTATTTTATTGTGGTTAAGAATGATTTTTATGTAAGAATCTTCATATAATTTGTGATATGGTGTTGTGTTAAGGAAAACTGATTGACTAGTTCCTAGAATAGTTGACTAATTAACCCAACCTATCAACTAGTAAGCATATAGAGACCATGGTCTTACTCTCTACTTAAACCTACCAACTATTTTGGTAAAACATATTGATTGGTCTATGAATAGTTGACTGGTTTTCCCAAACTGATCGACCAATTTGATAAAAGCATAGTGTGGTTGAGTTAAATCAATCAATTGGTCAACCTAAACTAATCAACTTATAGAGCTAGACTGATTGACTAGTTTAAATAATATACATAATTTATTTATTTTTGGTTAACTCATGCTTTGAGGTTATGTTTGGGATTATGCCATGATTATTATTAAGGTGAGATATAGAATTTAATATGGATTATTAGCCTAATAAAGGGATTAAAATGGATCATAATCTATTATATACATTATGAGTAATGTAAAGGTTATTTGAGTATTTCACTTATGGTAAGTGAAATATTAATAAAAGAGTAATGAGAATCGATATGGACTTAAATTGAAATAATATGATGGTTAAGAGTAATATTGGCAAAGAACAAATGGATCAGCCATATGGTTGGAAAAATGGGAAGAAAAGGATTAATATGGATCAACGTAGAAAATTGTCTTACTTGCTTTGTATGGGCCTTGTATAATCACCCATCCTTATGAATAAAATACTAATCATGTAAAGGAAAAGATAGTCGAATTTATCATGGGTCTGGGTTACTCAATCCTCGCTTAGCTACCGGGGTTTAGTCTATCTTTAGGCATTTTTGGTACCTTTGGGTGGGATCCTAAGAGGTAATTATGCCTTACCTACTCTAGACACTGATGATGCACTAGGGGGTATCGATATAAAAGGGTTTAGTTACTTAGGTGGTTGGCTTTAGCTTGGACTTATATCCATTCTGGTGATTGGCTTTGTCCTGGACTTATGTCTACTTGATGATTGGATTTGGCCTAGACTTTATATCCCTTATTTGGATAGCCTTCCATGGTATGTGAGACCATGGGGTGGTGCCCAGTCCATTACTCAATGATAATAAAATATGGATATTAATTAATTGGCTTGTAAAGTACAAATGATGACAAAGAGAAAGTTAATACTTGGTTAATAATGGTAGTAATGGCTTCGATGATAAGCTAGTTTATACACTTATATAATGGTCAAAATAACTAATTGGTTGTGGAATGGAATATTGAATGGATATTTAACTTACTTGTCTCATATATGGAGAGGTAAATGGTTTTAATTAAAGAATTAGATAATTGGGAATACACCCTGGCGATTACTTGGATTCCTTGCTATTATATGTGCAAGTGTGTATGTAATAATAATATGAAACTAATCATGATGTATTATGCTTTGTTGGAATTGGGCATGACATCATGTCTTTATGCACTTCTATCTTTATATATGGCATTATCATGATACATGTTGTAATATATATTCATGTATCGTAATTTGGTATACTTGTGTATATTTAGGGAGCAACTTAGCTTACTCGGTACGTAGCGTACTGATGTGCCCATTTGCTCGGTTACCTACTCATTCCCATGAGGAGAGAGCCATGTGTAGGTATTTGGGGCTAGCTAATAAAGAGCCTACCTTCGTTGGATTAGGGCTTGAGGGCAAGGATATGTGAAAGGTTTTGGTGAGGTCCATAGTGAACCAAAGATTTAAATTGGGTGGCATAACCTAATTCATTTAATTATTACCTTATACTTTATCTACATTTATTTTGTAATGATTTGGTTGGAGCCCAATAGGGTCCTCCAATGTAAACACTATTATATTTGTTTAATTAAATTTTTATTATATGCACTATGTTATTTTAAGTGATTTATTGTTTTAGCCTTGTATCTTACATAAGGTGGGTGCCAACCATCTATCCTGTGTTAGGTATAGTAGCGATACCCCATTTTTCTTAAGTGTTTTCTACTTTTGCAAATGTTTTAACAAAAAAATTTGGTAGTAAAAAATAGCAGTGTTATAGGTTAGTATTAGAGCTTTTCTTAACAAATCTTTCTTCATTTATAAAATTGTTAAAATGATACCACAGGGTTTTATCAAAGCATTTTACTAAAAATGCCTTACTCTCACAAATAATTTTAAGCTAATAGCACAGGATCGTATCGGTCTTGATTTGAAATTCTTTTTCATCAATTTTCCGTCAAGTTTAATTATTTCAAACTCAGATGTTCGTGAGTAAGAGTGGGGTTGGGAATGTTTTATAGATAGCTTGTGCTTACTACTTTCAAGTCTTAGTACTCGGTAAATCAAATTGTAGGCCTAACTTCTTCTAGTCATTAGGAAGTGATGGTTGCTAACAACCGCTATGAGTGTATTGAAGCCTTTATGGAGACCATCGAAGCTTGTATGGAGGACCGCATTTGAGAACCTCAACCTCCACCAATGCCAATCGCTACACCAGCTCCAGAGAATTGGCTCAAGAGGGCTGGGAATTATCACCCGTCAATCTTTGAAGGCCAGGAAGACCTCGACATCATGGAACAAAGGGCACAAGACATGGAGAAGAGTTTCACCACCTAAGGTTTCCCTAGAGAAAGAAGGGTAGACGTGGTCGTCTACTATCTATGAGGAAGGGAAAACATATGGCAGAGGAGAATCCAATGTAGGGGTGGACAATCTATGTGTAACATCCCCAAAATTTACTACCGAAAAATTTTGTTTTATTTAAAAATTAGAGGACATAAAAGCCGTAAATTTTGGGGATGTTACCGCCACACTTAGTACCAGACCGGTTTTCTCTTACCGTTCTAATACCAAGTGCAGAGGCTAAAAAGAATATAATACAATTTACTCAAATTCAACTTTCATTTAAATCAGAGTAGCGCATTAAATTCGTTACAAGAGATAGAATCCACTATTAGTGGTTACAAGAGTAAAATCATTTTGGACAAGGAAATAAAAGGTTCAAATAGAAACCCTGATATCTTCCCGAACAATCCTTACGCTCTTATCCGTTAATAGCTTGAATAACACCTATAATTAACCTGTAAGGGACGCCGCCTATTGAATAGGAAGGGGCCCACAAACAAAAATCTTCAGTACTATGGTACTGAGTAACCTTTATACCAAAATGAAAGATAGGGCCCGTATACAACACATCATACTTAAATAAAAGTAAAGATAATATTATACACAAGCATATAAATAATCATAGCCACACACCAACCAATAAGAATTGTATAACACGGAGTTCATTTTCTTAACACCTCTAGCACTTACCAAGAGTGACAGACACCAAGGCCATACCTATGTCATATCAATAGATTATAAGGATGAAAGTAACACCTTTGGTCTTAAGTCATTAATTAAACATTATTCATCATCATCTCTCGAATTATATCCATGTGAGTGCGGGAACCCTACTATTATAATTAGTGGACCAGAAATACACTTTAGGTAGAATGCACCTAGCCATTATTATTCACAGGTGAACTAGTCTCTAGGGTAGAAGGCTTCTGGCCACTATTATCACCAATGGATCGGTCTAGCCCCAACTCACATGGTGTTCCATTATATGTGATCAGTATCTTCCCATAGTTCATTATCATCCAAGGTTTATTTTATTGAGCTCAAGATTACACCAGGCCACTATTATAACCAGTGGACCAGAACACATGATATAATCCATCTAAGCCCAGCTCAATAATCATTCACTTTACATGATTAGTGTTTTCCATTTAATTAACACAATTCTATTTATTTATCTCGAGGGGGAGCTTATAAATCTGAAAATACAAAGATACATCGGTCATACTAGTACATACAAGCAACGTAGTACCCTTTAACCATCAACTTAAAGAAGCAAAGGTACCCTGGTTGCATTGGCGCATAAGAACAAACAGTACCCTACCTACAAGGACACCTAATCCATAAGTATGCATACCCCCTAAATAGGTTTGTAGAGATAGATAGAGTAAGATGTAGGGCCTGGTTGGGGCACTAAGGCATACTAGCAAATACTAGAACAATCATAGGCTAAACCATGATGTTAGGGTATCTACTTCTAAAGAGCCACCATTCCCAATCTCGAGATCTTCCACTTTAATTATTAGTGTCTTAATTTAGGTGACCAAAAGAAACACAGCAACCATATATGTAATCATTTCCATTTGTTTCTGTTATTATTAACTAGTCCCTTTTCATATGGTTATCCATGTTAACTTAAATAGACCACTAATGCCATCCTTTTATCATCCATTTCCATTTTAGAATTTGTTTCCATTTATTCATATGCCATAAAAGGCTATCATAATCATAATCATAATCATAATCATAATCATAATATGGTCTTAGAGTTTGATAGTCTATATCGAAGGATCATGGAATACTTAAACCCTAATATGTACTTCTATCACATCTAACACACATTTTCATGCATAATTAATGATTAAGGCACCTCTTGCATGAAGATGAGGTAAAGACAATATCACACCCTTAATAATTCATTCAACCCTGTGTTATGCCATATTCTTGTGATACTTACCGATTTAGCGAAATACCCTTATCCTGTTATTTAATACTACTTATGTCTTATTATAGATGCTCATTTAATCCATTGACATGTTATTTGCAATTTATCAATTTACCCCTTATACTTACAAAATGATTGAAATACCCCTCTTGTTTGTAAAGTTACCAAGTTACCCCTTTTACTTGCTAAATTACCATACTAATCTTCATTCTTATATAATTACCAAAATACCCCTTGTATTTGTTTAGATTACCAAATTACCCTCCATACTTATTAAATCAACAACTTTACTACTCATACTTGTTAAGTTACCAAATTACCCTTCCAGCTAGTTAAATCACCGAACTACTCTTTATACTTGTTAAAATTACCAAATTACCCCTTAGGCTTATTAAATTACCAAATTCCCCTTTTGTTAGATAAATTACTAAATTGCCCTTCATAAAATTACCAAATTACCCTTTTGGTTGGTTAAATTACCAAGCTGCCCTTCATACTTATTAAAATTACTAATTACCCTTTTGGTTAGTCAAATTACCAAATTACCCTTCATACTAATTAAAATTACCAAATTGCCCCTTATCGTGCCAAATTACCAAAATAACCCTATTACCTACTAAATTACCATTTTACCCCTTTTACTCAGGAATTACTAAGTTACCCTTCCTTTGTGCTAAATTACCAAAATACCATTCTTCCTTATTAAATTACTACTTTATCCCTTTTACTCACAAAATTACCAAGATATCCTTCCTTTAAGCCAAATCACTAAAATACCCTTCTCCTTTAATTAATTTACCAAAATACCTTTTTACACACAAAAATGACACAGTTATCACCTTTTCTATGTAAAATTACTAAAATTCCCTTTTTACATATTAAAATTACTAAATTGCCTCTTATCGTGCCAAATTTATTAAAATACTAGTTCCACATAACATCCATGGTCCATATAGCTCATCTAACAACACCAACTATTATTATTTATTATTAATACTCATTAACACCTACCACACATATTTATTAAAGTTATACCTTTTGTGCAATAAAATTTACTAAAATGCCCCTATGGCTCATATTTACATTATCTATGCAACAAATGGCCACATTAGCTTATCATGTCATATACATGTATTTAACATTGCCATTAACAATAAGGCTCTTTCCTTAAACATCATTTCTACACATGACACATAAATTAACATGCTTTTCATTTCAACAACCAACACATGCTATAAGTCATATTATACTTAACATCATACAATATGCACATAATCATATTAAAAACTCTAATGTGCTAGCATACGTATATTCATGTATTTTAGTAGGGTATAATGGTTACCTTACTTCCACCAATAATCAAACCTTACGGTCACCCCGGTTAAGGGTTTGAGCTTTGATTAGTAAAAATTAATACCTAAAAATAATATAAAAAATTAGCATAATAGAAGTAAGAAATCAAAAGAATAATTTTTTTATCAAAATCTTAATTAATACATACTAACAATAACTATTTTTATACCTCAAAATTTAATTGAAACTTGCCCAACTCAAGCCATAGGACTCATGCTGCATTAGCAGTGTAAGATGCAAGCACCAAACAAGGGAGAACAAGGATCGAAGGGGGATGGAAGAAAGAGGGAGATGGTTGGTTTGGTTAAGGGTTAGGTTGAGAGCTTGTGGAGGGGAGTGAGGGTGGTGGCTAGGAGCAGGGAGGGAGTAGGAGTGTAGGTGGTGGCTCAAGATGGGGACATAGTGACTGCAGGCCTAGGAAGATAGATGCAATGATGGGCGAAGGAGAAGATGGAAGGTAAAAGAATAGAAGAAGGGAGGGGAATTAGGGGAATTTTAGCCAATGGGAGGAATAATGGTGGTAGGAGAGGTGCTAGGGGTCGAGGGGTGGTTATGGATGTAGCGGAAGACGGAAAATAGTGGCGCATGGTGATGGTGCAGGGTGGAGTCTGAGAAGGGGGAAAGAAAAAGAGAGGGAAACAGTGATTATAGAGGCGAGTGGGGGTTATGCGATGGTGCAGGAAGGTAACAAGTGGTTTTAGAGGGTAGCTGTGGTGGTCAGCTAGGTGGCAGAGGTGGTGGTTATCGGGTGGTGACACAAAATAGAGGAGATGAGAGGAAAAGGAAGGAAATAAAAAGAGGGGGCTATAAGGAAATGAGGGAGCTCAAGGCAATTTGAAAATGAGTGGAAGAGAAGAAGAAATGAAGAGGGAGAAGAGGCCAGTCTGGTCAAATTAGGTGGAGGGTGTAGGGGCAGTAGGCGTATGGCTTACGGTGGTAGGGGGAGAAGAAAAGGAGGGGCATGTGAGGGAATGGTGCAGGGGCTTGTGTGTAAAAAATGGAAGGAAAGGGACATGGAATAGAGAGAGAGAAGTAGGCTACAAGGGTAGGGTTGCAGGAGCGCCTATTGCAGATTGTTGTAGGTTGCCATGGTCGAGTAAGGATGGAGGAGGGAAGAAGATGAAGAAAAGAAATAAAAGGAGCAGACTGAGATGTCCTTACGCTTGAGGGAGAGGAAGAAAGGAGGGAGAGGTTAGGCTAGCTCATCTGAGCGAAGAAAGGAAAAGGAAGGAAGAAGGAAGTTGGGTTGGGGTGGTGATGCAGGGAAAAGATAAGAGAAGAGAAGGAAAGCCCAATGGCCCAATGAGAAGGAGATAGCCTAGCTGGCCTGAAGGGAGGAAAGAAGAAAAGGAAAAAGGAGGAAAAGAAAAAGGAAAAAGGAAAATGGAAAATGGGAAAAATAAAATTAAAGTAATTTTTCAAACAAGGATATTTAATTATTTCCATGGATAAATTAATTTAATTTATTTAAAATTTAAGATATTAATTTAATAAGGTAATTTTAGTAGAATATGGGTTTGGAAAATTATTTAAGTAAAATAATTATGATAAAATAACAAATATTTATTTTAATTTATTAAATATTCATATCCATTTTCATACACCTAAAGATCCATAAAATAATTAAATTAATTGATTTAAAAATTATATTATCCTAAATTAGGGTTATTTATTAAATTCTATGTTTTAAAATTGTTGGGTATTACATTATGCGATGAGAGTAATTCCTAGAGGTATTGTAAACTTGATTATACCTGAATCGTCTACGCATAAATAAGTATGATGATTTTATGGCACTTCAACTGGGGGGTAAGGCCATTAGAGAGTGTTATACTCGATCCATGGACTTGGTCTAGTTTACCTCTCAAGTAGAGGCTAACGAGATGATGTAAGTTCACCGTTTTAAGATTGGATTAGAGATCCTATACTAGGAGCTATTGGTGGGAGTCACTCTACAAGATATGGTAGGGATTTATAAGGAAGCCTTAGAAGAATCCCCAGTAATCCAGGCTAGGAGTGCTTAGTTAGGTGGTAAGTGGAAGTTTGAGGGTCGCAAGCAATCAGGTGACCAAAAGAAGGATTTCTCTAGAGGTAGCTTACCGCCAAGATTTGGTCATAATATGGGGTCAGCACCTGGACCTGTATAATTATCTAGGGGTCGTGCCAAGGAAAGGCACTGCCACTACAAGAGGTGTGGGTCAAATCACCTAGGGGTTAAAGAAGAACTCTTATATATAAGCTTCGGTTAGGAAAATCCAATCACTTATAAGATGGTAAAAAAATTATGTGCAAGCATGCTAGGAACTTTTATACCTATAATTATGCTAGGGTTTATGCTTTTTCAGTATTTAAACATGCATCGTAAAATGATAATATGCTGAAAGGATTGTATGCAAGATCATTGATAATTAAGTTGTATGCATGGTATTATGTCAAATATTTTATGTCTGCATGCTAAATATTTTGTTAGGGATTTCATTATTATCAAGTTATGATTCAATTACCAGGATACATACCTTATGCATGGTATTTCATTAGCTCATGCATGGAAGCAATATTTGATAGTTCATATGGATGCATATGCACATGATTAGGGTTAGCTTATGATAAATTCTATTTGCTTGGCCTAGGGTTAGAGATATTCTCCTACATGTACTATGATGATAATATGCTAATTTAAATGATATTTCATGCTTTAAATGTATCTGTGTATGCTGCATGAAATATGTGGTACATGATAGTCGCATGATTAGGATTTTAGAGGGTGAAACCTAAAAAAAAAATATAGTTAATTGCCAAAAGCAAAGATTTCCTACATGCTAAAATAATGTGGGATACTTCCTTGTTTCCTGCTCATGACAAATCTCTCATAATGATAATTTATGATATGAAACAAATGAATAAAATGTGGAAACTAGGGTTTTAAAGGGTATTTCAGTAATTTTCACCTAATGTATCATTTACAAATAAATAAATGCTAGGATAGCCTTAGTCTTTTGATAGGTTAGCCTTAGCTTTAACTTAACTTAACATAGACCTATGACCTTAGGTTTTATCTAAATAGTTGGAAATAAAAGGGAAAATGGTTAAATATGGAAAATGGAAACGTTTGTGTCATATGTAACTTATGTGATCACTTCATAAGATATTAATACTTAAAGTAAAATATCTCAATTTGGGAATGGTTTCTCTATGGGGGGGGTCGCTACCTTAGAGGTGAGGTGTTAACCCTTGTTTTTGGTTCATTTGTGGGCCACTACCCCTAGTTTTTATGGCCCTACTCTACTCTATTTGTGACCACAAGGCCTATAGGGGGTATCGATATATAAGGACTAGGTGATTAAAGTTGGGGGATATTTTGTTGTTTTGAGGCACCGGTATGACTAGGTGTACCAATTTGTCCCTATTTTTGAGGTATGGGTATTACATTGCTTTCAAGTCCCAATTAGATCAAGGGTACTATTATGTCCCTCAGCTGATTTGTATCCATCTCAAGTAAGAAAGTAAAAATGGAAATGCTTGTTGTGTAATAAAATGAAAGGAATGGATTTTTGGTTCTATAGTTTCCTCAATTCCTTACCTTGGTATTGTGATGGATTTGTTGGTTCGGTAGTTTCCTTAGTACTCTACCTTGGTTTGTGTTGGATTTGTTGGGTTTATTAATTCTGTAGATGCCTTAGTGCCCTCCCCTAGTATTATTTTAGATATTTGTTTTAGTATTTTCCTTAGTGCCCTACCACTATAATTGGAATATATTTAACTAATCAAATATGACTTTATACTTTGAAATGATGATAATTGGATTGGTATGTTTTACTATTGAGTTTGAGATTTAGATGTTTATACATATTGATCCATGAATTTTGTTATGGTTGTGGTCCATGCCTTCTACTTAAGTCTGATTTTTGGTTTTTGTGTGACTATGTGAGATGTGGGTATGCTGTATCTTATGAGGTATTGTGATTTATTCAGTGTGAGGAAGTTATACTGATACTAATTTTGCAAATGACTATGTGATGGCCATGGAGTGGCATGAAGCTTATAAGCACGGGTAAGATGAGTGGAGTCCTTGGGAAGATGTTCCATATTCATAATGGGCCTTTGGGTCTAAGAGTTAGGGAAAACCGGAGTTGTACCTTTGGGTTCTCATTTTTGTTACAATCAATTTTACTTTGGACTCTTATGTCCCTTGTTGTACTTTGGATATGTTGTTGTACTAAAACATTCATTTATAACTCTATTATTTAATATTTTTATTTTTGCTAATTTACTCTAGTTGAGTTTTATATTACCTTAGCACTTGCCGTAAGAAATGCCAGGAGTCGGAATTATGATAAATGTAGCGGTAACACTCGATAATTTAGTAATTAAAGCTTCTACAAAAAAAAATTAACAAGTAAAATGGGGGTGTAACAAGTCCTCCTCCATGCACTTCCGTCGTATGTAAATATCTGATGGAACATTTGGGAATGTAGTGTTTATTGTTCTTGAAGAGGAACCCATCTTGGATAAAAAAAAATGAACCCTTTTTCTAATCTTTATCCTTGAAATAGAACCTAAAGTCTTAATCTTCTTTGTATAGCTTTCTAATACACCCAAACCATAATACTCTCGCCTCTAACAAAGAGAGAATACAATATCTCCTAGAAATTGCATCTTCTACTACATTAGTTTTTCCACATTTATGTTTGGATACAAAGGAAAAAGAAAGCAAAAATTCTACCCATCTCATATGCCTCAATTTCAGTTTGTGTTGGCCGTTGATGTACTTCAATGGCTCATGATCCATGTGTAGCACAAACTATTAGGGCCTCAAGTAGTGTGACCAATGGTTAAGAGCTCTTACAAAAGTGTAGAAATTCTTATCATATATGCTGCAATTGACCCTAGAGCCATTGATCTTTCATAAATAAAGGTAACTATCTTTCCTTCTTGTAGTATAATAACTCCAATGCCCACTCTACTAGCATCACACTCAACCTTGAATAATTTGTTGAATTTAGGTAATGTTAGGATAGGTGCTTCGTTTAGATTTCCTTTGACCACATGAGAGGCATCTTGGGCTGCCTTGGTCCACTTGAAGCCACCCTTCTCCATGCATTCGATTATAGGGCTAGTAGGGCAATGAAATCCCTAATAAACCTCCTATAAAACAAAGCTAGACCATCAAAATATCTCACTTGTGTAAGGCTTGTAGGTGTGGGCCATATCTTGATTACTTCCTCCTTGGATTCATCTGTGGCTATGTCATCCCTAAACACGACAAAACCTATAAATGTAACCCTAGGTATAAAGAATTCATAGTTCTCTAGCTTATCACACAACTTATGACCTCTAAGTGCTAAAAATATAAGCTTAAGATGCTCTACATGTTCTTCCTCACTAGAGTTATATGTAAGGATACCATCAAAGTAGACTACTATAATTTTTCTAATTATATGCCTAAGTACTTTATTTATAAGTCTCATAAAGGTATTAAGGGAATTTGATGAAAAAAAAGGCATAACCATCCACTCATACAATCCTCCCTTGGTTTTGAAGACAGCTTTCTATTCATCACCGTCTTTCATTCTTATTTGCTAGTAGCCACTCTTTAGGTTTATTTTGGAAAACAAGAATGCACCATTCAAACAATCAAGTATATCATCAAATCTATGTATAGGATACCTATACTTGATAGTAATGTTTTTGTTAACTTTACTATCAACACACATTCTCATGGTGCTATCTTTCTTTGGCATAGCCAACGAAGGTAGGATATAAGGTCTAAGGGACTCCCTTATTAAACCCTTAGGCAATAATTCATCTACTTTCCTTCTCTACTCCAAGGCTTCCTTATGGTTTCACCTATAGGCCCCCTTATTAGGACATATAACACTAGGTACAAAGTTTATTTGGTGCTCTATAACTCTAATAGGGATAATACATGGGGTAGATCATTAGGGGTTACATCATCAAACTCCTCTAATAATTCCCTCACCCATGGCTCATTACAAACCCTCCCCTCATTATCCTCTAGTAAAAACTACTTTCCCTTTTACTAAGGCCTTATCTAGAAAATTTTCGCCTATGAGTAAGAAATTTTTACAAGTCATATCAATAAAACTAGGCTCAGCAAATAAAGGGGTGATAATAATCTTCCTCTTGGCAAAATTCAAGCAATAGGTGTTCTTCCTTCCATCATGCAAGACACTTATATCAAATTTCCATGATCTCCCCAAAAGAAAATTACAAGAATCCATTGGAACTACATCACACACCATGTTATCTTGAAAGGTATTCCCAATGGAGAATAATACATTCACTTGCTTCGTCACCTCCACCATGTTATCATCATTAAGTGATTATAATTTATATGGTTTCTTAGATTTTGTAATAGAGAGACAGAGCTTCTCTACTAAGGTGCAAGAAAAAAAATTATCACAACTTCCTCCATCCAGAATAAGAGAACATATTTTCCCAAGTATGGTGCACTTGGTTTGAAAAATATTATCTCTTTGAGACTTATCACAATCGGCTTCCTCAATGTGCAACACCCTTCTAATAATCAAAGATTCTCCCACATCTAGTGACTCTCAATTAATGGTTGAGACTTCCTCCTCTTATTCATTTTCCTCCTCTCAGTTAGCTTCCTCTAAATCTACCATGATCATTACTCTCTTGTTAGGACACTCATTTTGATAGTTTCTTAAGCCTTGACACTTAAAACACCTAACATTCTTGATTCGATTCTCAACCGCCACTCCTTCATTCCTAATATCTTTTTTCAAAGGTGTGAAAGGGATTTTGAATGAATAAGGAACCTGCCTTGAGATGATAGCTCCCTTTATTGGACCTCCATACCTCAGTCCCTCTTCTCTTCTTTTTTTCATCTTGCAACCTTGATATATATATGATAAAGCTCATATAATGTATAATTCCTATACATCTCCACCTTCTTAGTTATTTCTTGCCTAAGATTTCAAAGGAACTGAGACATGGTGTATTTCACTAGCTAATCCAAGCTGAGACTCAATGCCCCTTGTTTCAAAGAGTACACTTTGTTATATAAGTCTTGAGTTAAAGAAGGAGGAAGGAATCTCTCTTTCATCAACTTCTTCATTTTCTACCAAGACTTTATGCTTTATTTTTCGTTTTTTTTCTCCTCTTATCAACTACACTTTGAGCTTAACAATTGTTACCTTGAAGGCTTTGGTGTCAGAATAGCCCTTAGCCTTAAATAACCTATTATACCTCAACTTCCACTCTAAAAATTCTTATGAAATGTGATTGCCTTTAAATTCTAAAACCTTAGCCCTAAAATCATGAAAAATCTCTCCTTTATTATTATTTCCCCTCCTTGGATCCACAGAGGCCTCAATTATTAATGAATCTTCTCCATCCTCACTACTAATATGCTCGGCATCTCCATACTGTTCACTAAATGGGGGCGTTACTTTTTGTTGATCTTAGGCATATTAGGGATTAAGGTTTCCAAGATATCAATTACTCTTCTCATATCATTTAGAAGAGAATCAATGGCTCTATATCTTATTAGACTATTTGTTTCCCCAAGGCTCAACCCTCTTGGTAATGGAAGGTCTCCTATTGAAGATTAAGAAAGTTAAGAATAGATAAAGATTTAGCTAAAGGAAGAAGAAAATGGGCTTGTTTTCAAGAAAAAGAGAGGGTGTTCTATTTAGAAAATTGTGTGTGTGTGTGTGTTTGGTTCAGAAAAAAATGATGGGAAGAAAAGATAAGACCCAAATTACTACAAACAAAGCTTTTCACTAAGTTAAGGCATATGAGATCCAACTTGGGTCTTGCTAGGAGTTGGTGTTCTAAAATTTTAGAACAATGAAAATGCTAAAGAGAAATGGGTGAGATTTGAGAGGGTAAAAATTGATTCTTGATAACCTCTTGAATCAATAATTGAAAGAACTATGTAAGGTATTAACTCTTAAGGAAAATATTATAATATCTTCAAACTCTTACATCTAGTAAGGGGAAAGGCTCTCAATATTGAGAGAAAATAGTTTGGCCAAAGGCTGAGTTTCTTTTCCTTACATTCTATCCATGACACTTATTGAGGAAGTGTAAGATTAAAGGTAACATCTTATTCAACTAATTCATGTTTTTAGAGCTAAAACAAATGAAAAAAAATCCACCTAAGTTCTATCCCATGAATTTTGATCATGGGGTGGAAGTTTAGAGCATATTTTGACTTTTCATCACCCATTAACACATGTGCTAACTCATATAACAGCCATAATACTCAAAAGGAAAGATACAATGTCCTTTCAGTCTTGTAAGTAAACAAATAAGCAAGGAATATATTCTAACATTCCTTGTTCTTTCCCTAATTTACATTACTTTTTCCAAGAGTTGAAAATGACTTGACATTAAACTTGAGAGGGAATCGTGGCTGTTTTTTTAGCATTTAAGGGTGCATATGGAGGGATGTTTTTTTAAGGATTTTTAGGGATAAAATATTAGAGGAAATGGGTAAAAAGATGGGGAAAAAATTGAGAAAAAACGTGGCCATAGGTTCCCTCTTTTTGGGTGTTTTGTCAGTACAAAAAGGGAGTTGGCAAGGTTTGCCTGGCTTGTATGGATTTCATAGATAGGTTTTGTCAGATGATTAATTTGTCTGAGTAATGAATGTTTTGTGACTCTCAAAATAGGAAAAATTAATGACTATATTTTGATCATCAAATGATGATGCTCCTCCATCAGTAATGATTTTGTGAATAAATTTCAATTATGCTCTAGTAATATGGCTACATGGAATAATAACACTTTTGGGGATGTGATTGTCCAAAAAAATAATTATTTTAAGACTTTAGGGGATCCAATGAGCTCTTGATTCTACTTATTTTGGGGAGACTTGTTCAAGTAGAGAATAAGTTCATCTATGAGTACAAAGAGATCCCAACCTAAGAGAAAATCATTTGGTTTCAAAAGTCTAAACTCAATATTGTGAAGCTTCAAGATCGTGATATATGTTACTTTCACTCACTAGTTGTCAATTGTCAAAGACTGAATAAAGTGAATTGCTTACAAAATGGAGATTTCATTTGGAATTTTGTTCATGATCAACTTATGTATTTGGTGGTTGGGTTTTTTGAGGTGTTGTTCATAGCCATGAACGTCAGTCACTCACTCATCACTATTCCTTTTTTTTTCTAGCGCTTCATCCTGGTAAGATTCAATATTTGAAAAGTCTAGTTTCTCTTGGGGAAGTCAAAGAGGTTATTTCTCTATAGGGGCTTTTAAAATTCCTGGCATAGATGGCCTTAGGCCAATTTTTTGTCACAAATTATAGGATATCGTGGGACTGAACCTTCATCTCTTAGTTTCATGTGCCTACAGTAATGGAACTTTCCCTTTTCAACTGAATGAGTCATTGCTATCCTTTATTCCTAAGGTGGATTTCCCTATTTCTATCAGGAAAATTAGGTCGATCAGCTTATGCAATGTTGTGTATAAGCCCATCACCAAGGATCTAACCTCTCATCTTTAACCTATTCTAAGCTATATCATTGGTATGAAGAAAAATAATTTTTCATCAAGTTGGCATCCTAAATATAATATTATTATCACCTAAGAAGCACTTCATATGATGGAGAAGAGAAAAGGAAAAAAAATAGTTATATGGTAGTGAAAGTGGATTTTGAGAAAGTGTATGACATGATTTCCTAAAAATTTATTGGAGACACTCTTGGTGAGGTTGGTATTCTTTGCAATATTATTCACCTTATTATGGCTTATTTTTCTTCTACCATAAATTGTGTCATGTGGAGTGGTGAGGTATCATGTGCTTTTCATCCTTCTAAGGGAATTCAACGAAGTGGCTACATATCATCCTTTATTTTCATTATGTGTGTTGGAAAATTAGAACATATTCTTATAAGGTTTCAATAGGTCAATGGAGGCTCTTGTTTTTGAAATGGGGAAGCATTACATTGTCCCATATATTTTTTTGTGAATGACCTTCTAGTCTTTTTTCAAGCCATAACTACTTAAGCAAGGGTGCTTATAGAGTGTTTAAATGAGTTTGAAACTTCTTTGGAACAAATATTTAGGAGCAATTAATGTAAGATTTTATTTTTTTGCTAATATTCCTTGACATATCCAGAGGGAGATATTCTTCATTACAGTGATGAGAACTACACCTGCTTTAGGTAAATATCTAGGTGCTAAATTAATCACTAAGAGATGGACAAAATATATTTTTTCTTCAACTATGGAAAGGGTTTAGAAAAGATTGTTCTCATGGCAATGAAACTATTTTTCCATAGCTATATGGTTTACCAAGGTCCAATCTTTCTCTTCTAACTTTCCTTTGTATACATATGCACTTTTATTATTTTTAAAGGGCACCAATGAGAGATTGTACTACGTTAATCCTAGTTTATATGGGGAATGTCACTTTGAATATAGAGGATCCATTTAATGAGTGGGAAGAATCTTTGTTTCATAAAGGAGAAAAGGGACTTAGGTTTTAAAAGATTATAGATAATGAAAATAATGCAGTGGAATAAAATCGAGGGCTAAAACAAACCTAAGAACACATGCTATATTAAGAACTAACCTACTAGTCACGCGGACAAGGTTACAAATTGAATCAATTTCATTTTGAAGATGAGGATGGTTCGATACACTTCTTAATCCAATTTATGATTACTCAAATCACTAGGTTTCACACTTGTTCAATTGAGCGAGTTTGAATTGTGTCACACCTCCATCGATATCCACACACTATGAATCTGGATTAGTAGGGATGCATGCTAGTGCCAATGAGATCACTCTCAATTTTTTGAAGATTATGCTATAGTGGCTAGATAGTTCTCTCTTCTGAAGGAGAGAGATTAAGAGGGTCATTGATAATAAAACTCTAGCTTGGGTATTTATATCAAAACACTAACCCACCATAATTGCTTTAGATTTGGTATTTAATCACATTAAAACCACTTGGGCTTTAAAGACATATGAATCATATCAAAACTAATTTTGTGCCCACATCAGAGGTTTCTAGCAAGATGTTATGACTACCCAAATTATATAGATATCATATGCTCAACATGGCCTATTTATAACCCGTATACTTGTCCTTTTAATATGCAATTTTAGATTGAACATAAGGAATTGATTGTGTCATCATTGCTATGTTCAATCATACACTCTCTTGATCAACAAGTAAGACTAAAATTAAACAAACAACACCTCATTTTCACATGACCATGGTAACATCAGTCATATTGATTGAAAGGCCTAAATATATCCCTCTCATATCATGAGAGGGAAAAATCCCATCTTGATCAACTATATGCCTCTATATAATTCACACTATATTTGATCATTACTTTTATGATTACCTCTAATAAGGATAATGTTTTGCAAAGTCAAAACATGATGATAATCATACCATATATACGATGATCTCGGGTCAAAGGACTATATACTATTTAGAGAACTCTTATGACACTTTTACATGATACTCAATGGAATTCCCTCATACTAGGTTAGTCCAATACCATGTTCCATAACATGTATCTAGGTTATTAATTTAATGTCTCATATCAATGTTTAGTGGAACATAATCATCAACTAATCAACATACTAGCCATATGATCACTAATATCCCATAATTAGATGATACTAGACTAAACACAACTCTTGAATAATAATCTTTTTATCATTTATTAGAGTTCCACAATCCAATCACATACTTGATTATCTACATAAAGAATAAATACTAAAAGGGACACTAATATTTGAATAAATAACATCAAATTATCTTTTCATTAATAAGGATAATCACTAAATAAGCAAATATAAATCATCAAATTGATTGGTTCTAGAGCATATCTCCATCAGTCTCCCGCTTGCACTAGGATCAATCATGCATAATCCTAATTCCTTATGAACTAGTATGATGCTCATACTTAGGTTGTGGATGAATATTGGTCAATGGATTAGCAATATTTACATGTGTATAAACCTTGCATAAATTCACATCACCCCTATGGATAATCTGCCAGATGATGTGATATGGCTTGATTATGTGCTTGGTCTTCTAGTGAGACCTTGGCTACTTAGCCTATGCAATAGCTCCATTGTTGTCACAGTATAAAAAACCTGAACTTAGAATACTTCGAACTACTTCCATTTTGGTGATGAATTTTTTTTATCCACATAGCTTCCTTTGATGCTTCTGAACCAACAATATACATGGCTTCTATTGTATAATCAAAAACTGTGTCTTATTTTGAACTCTTCCAACTCATAGCACCACCGTTACAGCAAAACACATAATGTGATTGTGATAAAAAAAATCATCCTTATATGTTTGGAAACTCGCATCCATGTAACCACTTACTACTATATCCTATTCTCCTCCATATACTAAGAACATTTTCTTTATTCTTCTTAATTACTTAAGAATTTTCTTAACTATAGTCTAGTGACTCTCACTAGGGTCAAACTGGAATCTACTTGTCATGTTAATGGCATATAAGACATCCGGGTGAGTGCACAACATGGCATACATGATAGAACCAGTGGTTGAAGAGTATGGAATTCTACTCATGCGATCTCATTCATCTTGTGTCTAAGGACATTAGGTCATGCTAAGAGTCAAACTATATTACATAGGCAAGAAACGTAACACCCCAAAAAATCACAATTGAGAATTTTCATTTAAACAAACAAACACAAGCACGGGGGTGCTACTATCGTGATCAGTACAAGCCCAGCCCTTGGCCAATCTCGTACTAACTACAAGGCTAAAGAAAATTTTTATGAAACATGAGGCAAACTTAAACACAAATTCATAGAAATCAAAGTGCTCATAACATGAAAATCAGATTGCGTAATAAAAATTGTTACAACCAAAAACGAATTACATAGTCAAGTTCCCAAAAGGGTTAAAAGGTATAATGCCATAAAACAGGATTAAGATTAAAAAAAACCATTAGTAAATAGGAATAAGAGATTTTGGCCAACATCTACTCTCGGCCCCAGGTAGGTCCAATGATCAACACGCATCCCCACCTAACGCATCCAGTATATCATAGGCATCAAACACGTTCCCACCTACCTGCACAAATTTAGAAGGGCCCTTTGCTTGTAGGAATGACCAACACCCATGAAATAGGTGGTCAGTACGCTACGTACTGAGTAAGGTAACCATATGGGTAATGTTGGTAAGAAAAAAAAAAGTAAGGCTATGCAAGAAATTAGCACGTACAACATACCAAGCATGATTTAGGTTCATAAGCTTAGCCCAGACTTAGACTAATATTTTGTCTTACACATCTATTATATTAATTTCATGTGAATACGGGAACCCCACTGTTATAGCCGATGAACCAAAAACACTCCATAGAGCAAAACGCACCTGACCACCATTATAGCTGGTGGATCGAAATCACTCGGTAAGGTAAAACACACATGATCACTATTATAGCCAGTGGACTAGAAAATCAACCTCACTGATGAAATGCCCTAAAAATATTTATTTTAAGAAATATAATTAAATAAGGATTTCTTAGGGGATTAATTTAATTAATTATTTTATTTGAAATGGGAAGGATTTATTTAGGGAAAATTAACAAGGAATTTACAAATATTTTTTAAGGAAAAATTTGGGCTTTTTGCTAATTAAAAAGGAATTTAGGAAAAATCTTTTAAAAACCCTAAATTATCCAAAAAGGAAACTTAATATTATTTTATTTAAATATTTTTATTTTAAATACCCAAAATTCCCTAAATAATTTAATTGACCCCAACCTACTTAAATTTTTCTTTTCCCTTTTTCCTTTTTCTTTTTCTTCTTCCTTTTTCTTTCTTTTCTTTCTTTTCTTTTATTTTCTTTCTTTTTCTTCTTCTTTCCAATTGGTCTTGTTGTGGCCCAATCTCTCTTTTCCTTCCTCCTTTCTGCGGCCCATCCACCACTTCTTTTCTTTCCTTCCTTTGGCAGCTGAAACACTATGCTTTGCGTCTTTTCTCCCTAGAACGCCACGGTCCATTTAAACCTTTATAACCATTGCCGACAAGCCTGATTCTTCTTCTTTTTCTTTTCTTTCTTTTTCCCCCAGCCGCCCAGTTCACCTCCTTCTTCCTCCTTCCTCCTCCGCCGTCGACCTGCACCTTTGAAGCTCCGAAAATGGCACCGCCGGCCATGTTGGACTTGATTGGTCATTTTCCCTCTTTTTCTCTTCCTCTTGAATCATTGTTTGACCCAGCCTAACCCACTTTCCTTTTTCCTCGCGCAAACTTCTCCTTTTCCTGCGTGAAAGGTCAACCCTGACCTAAAATTGTGCCAGCCGATTAACACTACCGGCTGCCCCAAACCCTACCTACATTATCCTCCTAAAGACCCCCAGAACCGTACCATTCCCTCTAAAGTCTATAAATACCCCTTGTTTGTGTTATTTTGAAACTTTTTCCCCAAAACCCTAAGAGCCTACCCTGTGCACCACCGCGACTTCAGATGACCTTTCCTCCTCTGTTAGCCAACTTCGCCGCTGCCTCTGCCTACCTAAGTCTTCCCTACACCGCCCTCTAACTAACTAAGCCACCTATATCCCTCGATTCTTCTTGCACAAGCCACCATAGCCATACAAAGATCCCTACCCATCAAGTTAAGTTTTTACACCCACAACCCCTTGAGCCACCGTCCGCCACCACATCCACCACTACCACTGCCTCCTACACCACCTAAAAGCTGCTACTAATCTTCCTCCACATAGACATACCCTTCTTTTCTCCTTTCTCCTTCTCCTCCCCTTTATTTCTTCTTCTCTTCCTTTTGGCCGCCACCTCTGCCGCCGCTACTTGCTGCGCCACCACCCTCACTTTACTCCTCTCAGCCTAGGCTACCACCAACACCTCAACCTCCACCTTCATTCTCCACCTTTTCTTCTCAAACCTCAACTTTTTCCTTTTCTAACCTCTTTTCCAACCACCACTGCCGCCATCATGCACCACCGCCGGTGCCACCCATCCCTGCCGACTCAAGGTGAAATCCTGGACCCTCTTAGCCCTTCTCCCCTATTTATTTTAGTTTATTATATTTTATTTCAAATTTTAGCATTTATTTGATTATTAATATTATTATTATTATTATTATTGGATGTAATATTAATGTTATATTTTCTTGGTAGGGTCGAAAGTAGTTATAAATTAGTTAAGTTGTTAGTTTCGAATTATGGGTATTAATAGTATTATTTCAAGTTTTATTATCATTAATAATAATAATAATAATAATAATAATAATAATAATAATAATATTATTATTATTATTATTATTATTATTATTATTATTATTATTATTTATCTATGGAGGGCTGAAGCCCTATTTTATGTTAATGGAGTGCATACTCCTATTTTTATTATTAATATTACTATTTCTACCATTATTATTATTAGTATTAGTATTAGTATTATTATTATTATTATTATTATTATTATTATTATTATTATTATCTTTATTATTATTAATAATATTATAAGTAATACGTGTTATTAATATTATTACTATTATTATTAAATGGTACTTATACTATTTGGAGGTAGGGTCGAAAACGCCACCTCGTATTATTTAGGCTTAAGTTATTATTATTATTATTATTAGTAGTAGTAGTAGTAGTAGTAGTAGTAGTAGTAGTAGTAGTAGTAGTATTTTTATTATTATTATTATTATTATCATTATTATCATTATTAGCATTATTTTGGTGGAGGGTAGAAACCCTTATATCACCATCCGTTTTGAATTACATTAATATTATTATTAGTATTTTTAGTATAATTTCGTATAGTTATTATTAGTATAGTATGATTTTATTTAAAAACATAGTCTTAGGGTAAGTTAGAAAATAATAGTATTTTTAGGAGGGAACATAATTCTAGTTTTTCTCTCATAATAGGTGAGACCAGTCAAAGCCCTAAAGAGGTATAGGAGCGTGCTCCAAGACTAGTGACATTTTAGATAAGGGAGTACTAAGGTTGTTTGTGTATTATGTGTTTTATATGTCATGCATGCCATGTGATGTGAACTATAATGTATTTTATGTGTATTTGTATAACCGTCATATATACAGCATGATATGGAGTTAAGGTAAGATCGTGCAATAAATTGTGGCATGTATATTATGTGTATGGGTTGTGTTATTATTGTGGTATGATGTGGCCCATAAGACATGCATGATAGGTTTTGTAAAATAATGATGAGGAGTGTCATAATATGGAGTTAAGGTTTGCATGGTGTTAGGGTTTGCATAGAGTTGGGGTTGCATGGTGTTAGGGTTTGCATGGAATTAGGGTTTGCATGGTGTTAGGGTTTGCATGGGAGTTAGGGTTTGCATGGATGTTAGGGTTTGTATGGAGTTAGGGTTTGCATGAGTGTTAGGTTATGCTATGGTTAACTTTGGTGGTGGTGGTTAACTAGGGTTGGAGTGGTTAACTAGAGTTGGAGGATAAGAATAGTAGAAGTCAGTTATGCATGTCTGGGTGAAAGCTTCTAAATAAGATACTTAAAACATTAATCATTTAAAGTGAAAGATTATTGAGCCGGGTCCAGCCGATCCACTGGTTAGGAATAGTGGTTAGGGTTTTTACCCTATAAGTGACCGATCCACCGGCGAATAATAGTGGTGTGGACTATTGTTCCGCAAGTGACCGGCCCACCGACAATAATAGTGGGGGATCCCGAGCTCAATAAACACAAACTAGAGTTGCTAAGGCACTTAAAAGATACTAATTACTTACAGTATAACACCATGTGAGCAGGAACCAGCTGATCCACCGGTTAGGAATAGTGGTGTGGACTATTGTCCCACAAGTGACCAATCCACTAGCGAAAAATAGTGGTGTGGACTGTGGACTATTATCTCGCAAGTGACCGGCCCACCGGCTATAATAGTGGGGTGTTTCTGTACTTACATGGATTTGATAAAAGGCATGGTGTGTATCGACTTCCAATAAGAGATTAATTAAATAATTAATCTGGACTACTTAGGCCTTTATGTGTGGGCTTGATCATTTATAAGCTGTATAATACTCTGCACGACTTTATATATATTATATGTGTGGGTTTGAATGTGTAAGTTGAATATTATCCTACATAATTTTATGTGCTTGTGTGTTGGCCTTAGTGCTTGGTTAACTTGCTCAGTACATAGCGTACTCATCACCCTTTTTATGGGTGTTGCTCATTCCCATGAGCAAAAGGCCCATCTGACGTGTTGCAGGTAGATGATGCCTTCATCGATGCCATTGATGTCTATGGGACATCATGTGGGGCCGAGTGATGATTTTGGGTTGGATCGAGTTCTAGAGTGGCATGGTCGTTTTCCATTTATGAGATTATTAATCTTGTTCTCTTTTAATTATGTTTGAAACTTCAACAATTTTATTATTGTAGCTATTTTTCTTCTCTGAAGAACTATCTCTAGTATTTCAAATTATGTAAAATTTATGCGTACTCTGATTATTGATTTGCGAACTTTAATTCATGTATTAATTTATGATGATGGAAATGTTTTTCTCAGCCTTAGCACTTGGTACTGGAACTGTAGAAATGAACCGGTCTGGTACCAAGTGTAGCGGTAGCATCCCTAGAATTTACGAATTTTAAATTTAAAGGTCTTATATTAAAAGAATGTGTGTAAATTTTGAGGTGTTACAACGGGTCTCGACTTACATGGTGTTTCATTGTAATAATTAGTGTCTTTCTATGCCTTATATTTCTAGTTCACACATTTCTCATATTAATTCTGAGTGAGTACAGGAACCCCACTATTATAGTCGGTGTATCGAAAAATACTCCACAGGTTATAATGCACTTCACCACTATTATAGCCGATGGACCGAAATCACCCAGCAAGGCAAAACGCACCTAACCACTATTATAGTCGGTGGTTCAAAAAATATATAACCTCATTGGCCTCGACTCACAAGGTATTCCACTGTAAGTAATTAGTATCTTCCCATGATTTATTACCATGCAAAGTTTGGTTTTTTGAGCCCAGAATCCCATACTATTATATCTGGTGGACCGAAAACACTCAACAAGGTAGCATGCACCTGACCACTATTATAACCGGTAGACTGGAATCACTCGGCATGGTAAAACGCACCTGACCACTATTATAGCCGGTGGATGGAAAAACTATATCCTCACTAGGCCATGGCTCGATAATCTTTCACTTTAAGTATATAGTGTTTTATTATATCTTATTCTACACACAACCCCAACTAGACATGCACGACCCACTCAACTTCCCGAAACTCTTGTGTCCCATATCTTGGGACTTCTACTCCCTCTAATACATCCAAACATTCTTTCCCACTCTTTCCTCATTACCATGAATACTCAACTCTAAGGTCCACTTTTTATATCTTTGAGTCAACTTAATATCATTCTCGAGGGTTTCCCTCCAAGAAACCCTAATTTGGCCTATATGGCCCAACATTAATCTATCCCACACAACTCATGTTCTTCTAATTCATTACCTCACTCGATTCATCCCCAAGAACCTATTTTAATTCCCATATAACACATGTGACCATGAAACCCTAGTTGGTTATCCCAAAACTCTAGCACCCCTCTTTCCTAATATAATTTTATTCATTAATTACTCTTACTTACCATCACCTCTTCCACATGACACATATCCAACATAACCTATGACCCCAAGACTTCCTTCCCATCTTTTTCCCCTCACCATGAGAACCCAAAACTTTTCCTTGTTACCAAAACCATCACTTCCCTTGATTCACACCTGACATCACAACCTCACTATTCAACTCCCACACATGATCACAAAAACCCTAGTTAGCTCCCCAAAAACCATAGTACTTCTCCTTTCTTTTATGTCACTCACTCAACACCCAAATACATTTTTCTTAGTTGACTCACTTTTCCTCCATGTGACACCTCTTCCATCTTTTATTCCTCATTCTAACCATTTCCATTAGTTTTTCCTTCCTTACACATTTCTCTCACTTAGGGTTTCCTCCCAAAACCCTAGTCAAGTCTCCCATGCATCTTACATCAACCCACGTACTATTTTTCACATATGGACTCTAATTAGTCTAACAAGTCTTCCCTCACCTTACTTAGTCCTCAATTCAACTTTTTCTACGTAAAAGTCATACCCATACAAAGGCTAACCATCCCATGAAAACCCTAGACTCTCCATGCATGCTTTGGTCCATTCCCTTAATTTATTCCCATTATTCCTCTTTTTATCCACCCACAGGTCACAAGATATTTAGGTCATCATTACCATTATCTAGTCAACCCACTTTCCTCATTATTTTCCATTTTTCTCACAACCACATCACACTACTTAAAACCTCCTATCATGCATGTCATAAAGGGCAGTATTACACAGGCACAACTCAAGTACAAGTAATAGTAACACATTACACATATCATAAACACATGCAACTTACATTAGCTCCATGCTTAGCAAGCTGGTGCTACAAGAACATGATAATATAATATATAAAGCACGCACCTCAAATCTACACACATAGCACATTATCACACACAGAAGGCCATAACTATATCCTTACCTAATACGGCACTAGGCTTGGAGCACACTCCTACGCCTCCTTAGGGTTTTGGCTTTGTTCACCTATAGGAGGGAAATAATAAGGGTTAACTTTCCTCTAACCAAAAGTATTATCATTTCCTACCTTACCCTTATCATAGCCTAATATTAGGATTAATAATAATAATAGTTGTTTTATAAGTAAAAGTAGGGTTATTACTCTTAAAGTGGCTAATCATGCTACTACTAGTCAAAATAGGTCTTAGTAGTTGTATTGGTTAATGTTAAAGTATTAATAGCAATATTTATATTAATAAAGATAATATCTTTAATAGTAGTAGTAGTAGTAGTAGTAACAACCTAAATCTTAGTAATAATAATAGTGGTATTAGAAATACTAAAGTAGTGAAAATAATGATACTAGTAGTAGTAGTAGTAGTAGTAGTAGTAGTAGTAGTAATAGTAGTAGTAGTAGTAGTAGTAGTAGTAGTAGTAATAATAATAATAATAATAATAATAATAACAATAATAGTAATAATGCTGGTAATGATAGTAATATTAGTGACTTAAGTAGTATTAACGATAATTATAGAATAACAATAACAATCATAATAATGATAATAATAGTAATATTAATAATAGTTCGAATCCTAAGAATGATAATAATAATAAGGGTCCTAATAATCGTAACAATAGTAACATTAGCAGTAATAAGGTCAAGATTAATAATAATGGTGGTAATAATAATAATAATAATAGTAACAATAATAATAATGCTAATAATAATAATCGTAATAGTAATAATAAATATAAGGGTTCGAATATTCACAATAATAATAATAGTAATAATTTGCCAAAGTTAATATTAGTAGTAGTAGTAGTAGTAGTAAGAATGATGATGATGATGATGATGATGATGATGATGATGATGATGATGATGATGATGATGATGATGATGATGATGATGATGATGATGATGATGATGATGATGATGATGATAATAATAATAATAATAATAAGGGTTCGATTATTATTAATAATGATATTTTTAGTAATATTCCAATGTTAGTAGTAGTAGTAGTAGTAATAATAATAAGAATAATAATAACTTAATTGTATTGATAATGATATTAATAATATTATTAAGAATAATGATAGAAATACTAATAAAAATGATAACAATTACATTAATAATAATTATGGGTTGTAGGGGTTAGGGTACCACCTATTGATGGTGGTGACCAGGCGGCACCAACGGTAGTGCATGGCGGCACCAGTGGCTTCGATGGAGGGAGAAGAGAAGGTGGAGGAATGGTTTTTTAAGTTAGAAGAGGGGGAGTGAAAGGGTGGTTGAGGTGGTGGTGGATGCTTTAGGTTGAGAGGGTTGGAATGGTAGTGGTGGTGGTGTAGCCAAAGGGGCAGTGCAGGCGGTAGTTAGTTTGGCGGCCGAGGATGGTGGAGGGGAAGGAAGGGATAAGGAGAGGGATACAGGGGGGAAAGGAAAGTAGGGGGAGTTAGGGGAGACGTAGGTGGGTGTTTTGGAAGCCAAGGAGAGTGGCGGTTGCGGCAGGAATGATGGTGCATGGTTGCACGAAGGGCGGTAGTGGGTGATGGCTGATCAAGGGGCCAACTTTGCATGGCTAGAGCCACTCGTGCAAGAGGAATTGAGGGTGGTGTAAGGAATAGTATGGTAGGTGGTTCGGGCGACGGTGCAGAGGAAATTTCTAGGCAGGGGAAATAAAGGTTAATTCAGGGGTGGTTATAGGGTACTTATAGGCAATTAAGGGTAGAAACCATAAAAGGGGAAGAGGACAAGATGGGACACTAAGGTAGGACCACCAACCGGCGGTGGTGGGATGGTGCAGGTCTACAATGGTAGGATTGGTTAGGTCGGAGAAGAAGAAAAGGAAAGGGGAGGGCATGCATGAGAGGAGAGGTGAGGGGCTAGTTGGGTCGAAAAGGGAAAAGAAAACGATGGGGGAGAAAGGGAAGGTGCAGGCTAGTCAGTGGTAGGTGGCAGAGGAGGGGGACGGTGGTGGCAAGAGTGGGGAAGAAGAAGGAAGAAAAAAGAAGGTGGACCAGCTAGTCTAGGAAGAAAAGAAAAGAAAGAAAAAGAGGGATACCAGGGGTTGGGCGACAAGCGGAGAAAAAAAAAGAAGGGGTGTAGGCTTGGGCCGTGTGGGGAAAGAGGGGGAGAAGTCTGGGCCACTAGGAGGAGTTGCCCAGATTAGGGGAAGAAGGAAAAAAAGGAAAGGAGAAAGGAGAGGAAGGAAAGAAAAATGGAAAAAAAAAGAAGGGAAAAAGGAAAAAGGAAAGAGGAAAAATGGATGGGTTAGGGTATTTAAAATATTTTGGCATTTTTAAATATTTAAAATAATAATATTTTGTAAAATAATAAATAAATTCCCTTTTTAGATTAATTTAGGATATTTTGAAGAACTTTTTCTTAATTCCTTTTTAATTAGCAAAACACCCTAATTTTTCTAATTAAATTATTTATTATTTCTCTCTTGATTTTTCCTTAAATACTTTCTCTTATTTTAATAAAATAATTTATTTAAATAATTTCTCTAATAAATTCTTATTTAGCCATGATTTCTTAAACTGGGATTTAAGGGTATTTCAAGAAACCTCTCTTAGAGTCTATCATATTGTACCTACGGAGGATCTTAATCAAATCATCTTTATTGATCTATCACTATAGATCTTCATCCCCAAAATATAGGCTGCCTTGCTAGGATTCCTCATTAAAAATAATTTTCCTAGCCATGTCCTTATAGACTATAGCATAGGAATACCATTTCCAATAAGTAGTATGTCATCCACCAAAAGAAAAAGGAAAACAATTGTGCTCCCACTAAACTTTTTGTAAATATAAGACTCTTTTTTGCAATTGATGGAGCTAAAATCTTTGACTACTTCATCAAAACACATATTCCAACTCTAACATGCTTGCTTAAGACCATAAATGGATCTCTTAAGCTTACATACAGTTCTAATAATTCTAAGATGTCCAAAACCTTCATACTATGCCATATACACATCCTCTTATAAATAACCATTAAGGAATGCTATTTTGACATCCATTTGCCATATCTCATAATCATGCAATATAACAATTGCTAGAAGGATCCGAATGGATTTAAGCATAGCAATAGGTGAATATATTTATCTTCCATTTTGATTTTTACAACTATCCTTTTGTTTTCAAAGTTATATATTTGTTAAATTATTTCCTTGTAAGTATTCAACTACAATAGGAAATTAAGGTCCTTTCCATTAATCTATGCATATATTAATGGGGATTGGGCTCACATGTAGTAGATATACCATCTATAAAGATTACCCCCTATAAAGTCGCTTTTTCTAATTTTCCAATTTGATATCAACCATGTGATAATTAAATAACTTTTGGTAAGTGTTAAATTAAATACTCATTAAGTGAATTAGATGGCTTTTGGTAAATTTATATAATATTAGTTGCATAATCACTAACAAAATTTTGAATTAAATAACTTTTGGTAAATTTTGAATTAAATACCAAAGTAATATTTATAATAATTAGATGAGTTTTGGACAATTCATAAAATACTAGTCACGTCGATGGTTACTAAATGATGTTTGGTAAACTTTCGATCCGAATACAAATCACTTGATAATTAATTGGTAAACTTTAGAAGAATCCATTTATCTTAGATTTGAATATCGTAGTATTTATGTTATAAAACGGCATACCAAGAACTAGAACATAAAGCCCATTATTCATTCGGGCACAACCATAAAACACTTCATTCAAATAAAATGAACAACTTTCATTCTTAATAATGAATTAAAAGCCTTCCTTGTCCAAATAAGAAATAGAAATGATGTTCCTATTTATAGCAGGTATATAATAACAATTATTGAATTCTTGAATCAATCCAAATGGTAAACCTAAATTGAACATCAAGTGGTTCTTGGCCATACCATTCTTGATGCTCCTCTTGATATTCATGAGTTGTTTTTTTCTTTCTAATGTTACTGGAGGTACTAGTCTTCAGAGAATTTATTTAGATTAATTTAGCTTTTTAGCCGGACATACTCCCTCCTTTCATGGAAGGATTTTTTTTTTGCAAATATCGACACCATATCCACGTGTGGTATATCATGGACAATTTAAACAAAAATATCCTCTATTATAAATCTACCTAAGTGAATTGTTGTATTCTTAAACAATGCATAGCTGTAGTAATATAAGGGGGGAAGCAATGTTGATTGTTTCTTTTGTCATGTAAAGATGAACCTAATGGAGTACAGATTAGACCATCATGGTGTACCGGCTATAGAGCCATGTGTATATTATCAAATATCAAAAAAAAATTAAACAGGGGTTTAAACCGAAAATTTTGAATTTATTAGTAGATCAACAAATGAATTTCATTCCAAGTTTGGATGATTTATTTATAGAGGTGAGAGGGAGGTGAGGATTGTGGGCTGTGTCCGGAAAAGAGGACGGGAAAGGGAGAACTGGCTGGATATGTTTGCATTTACCCCCATCCCCCCATCCCTGTCTCCACTTTGTTCTCGTTATCCTCTCACAACATTGCTGAGGGACTCCAAATGGGAAAGGACTTTCCCCAGTTGGAAACGCAAATCGGGTTGTTGATTGGCCAAACAATCGCCCTGGTGTAGATGTGATCATTGAATCCTATGCCATAGTATCATCCACGTTCATCAGATCATCAGCTGGCCACACGAAGCCGGTTGTTGACGGTCGTAACATCGGCGACAAACCAAACACTTGTCGCGGTGATATAGATGCCTGCACTGAATCCACTGCCATGCTATCCTTGGCAGGACTGCCAGATGCTACAGTCGATAATAAAAAGCAAGCTGTTGACGGCGGTAACGTCGGTACAGATGCCTGCACTAAATCCACTGCCATGCTATCCTCGGGAGGACTGCCAAATGCAACAGTGGGAAACAAAAGGGAAGTTTTTGACCACTGTGACATCGGTGTATATGCCTACGCTGTTGTTGGCAGAACCAAAACATGAAGATAGCCCAAAAGTAAAACAAGCTGAGTTAGTTCGAGCACTGTTACCAGTAGGACCAAGACCAAAAGATGCGCCAAAAAGGCAACCACTTGATCGGGATGGTGTGTTGTTACTAGAAGCAATGGAACAAGAATATGCCCCAAAAGTGAAAATAGTTGGCTGCAAAGAAGAGTTAAACCCCAAACCAACTGATGTGCCGATAGTAGGTTGACAGCTAGAACCAAATATGCAAGACGCAATGCCACTGCTACTGCTGACAGACTGGACCAATGAAGATGACTGTGAAGAAGAAGAAGGAGAAGATACAAGTCTAGGACTAGAAGCAGCAAAAGAGCCAAACACAAAGCTACCAGAGTCAGAGGTTGTGTGCCTAGTATGATATACATATGGTTGTTTATATTGATTGATAAAAAAATAAAAGTATGATAGCTTTTGTGCCATGTGTAGATATGATACTTAAGGGTGGAGTTTGATTATTGATGGAAATGTTAAATGCTTGTCTATGATGTATTATGTTATTAATCCATGAATAATATTATTGTGAGCCTAAGGGTATTTTAGTAATATGCCTATGTAAGTATATGATCTAATATATGTAGTTGCTAATGAGTATTATGTTGAATAATGACAAGTTGGTAGAGTTAAATGACAAGAATGAAGTGCTAATATTAGTATTTTATGTAGTGGTGGTAAATTCATAAAAGTGGTGTAATAAAGGGGTTAAGTGGTAATTTTATAAGTGAAAGGGGTATTTTGGTAATTTTAAAAGAAAAGGATAAAATGGTGATTTTGTAAGTAAAAGGGTATTTTGGTAATTTTAAAAGAAATGGGTGAAATGATAATTTTATAAGTAAAAGGATAAAATTATAAGTCGTAAGAAAAAGGGGTATTATGGTAATTTTTGAGGCAAAAGGGCAATATGATAATTTTATGATTAAATGGCAAAATGGTAATTTTACAAGTAAAGGGGTATTTTGGTAATTTTGGGAGTAAAGGGTAAAGTGGTAGTTTTGGAAGTAAGAGATAAAATGGTAATTTTAGAAGAGAAGGGCAAAATGGTAATTTGCAAGAAAAGGGTAAAATAGTAATTTTGGATGTAAAGGGTATTATGGTAATTTGTAAGCAAAAGGGTAATATGGTAAATTTGGATGTAAAGGGGGTAAGATGGTAATTTTTATAAATAAAAGGATATTATGGTAATTTGGAAGTAAAGGGTAGAAGGGTAATTTTGTAAATAAAAGGGATGTTTATGGCAAACTTGGGAGTAAGGGGTAACTTGGTAATTATAAAAATGACGAAGGGTAATTTGGTAATTAAATTATGATTACAGAAGGGCAACATAATATTTATAAAAATGGAGAAGGATAAATTGGTAATTATAATTATGGAGAAGGTAAATTAATGATTATAAATATGGAGAGGGGTAAATTAGTAGTTATAATTATGGAAAGGTAGAAATTGGTAATTATAATTATGGAGAAGGGTAAATTAATAATTATAAATATGGAAAAGGTTAAATAGGTAATTATGATAATGGAGAAGGGTGATTTGGTAATTTAACCAACATGAGGGTAATTTGGTAATTTTGATAATGGATAAGGGCAATTTGGTAATTTATCCAACTAAAGGGGCAATTCGGTAATTATGATAATAGAGAAGGCAATTTGGTAATTTAACCTACAAAAGGGTAAAGTGGTATTTATTTAACCAACTAAAGGGGAAAATTGGTAATCATGATAATGAAGAAGGGTAATTTGATAATTTATCCAACTTAAGGGAAATTTAGTAAATATAACAAATGAGAAGGGCAAATCGATAATCTAACCAACCAAATGGGAAATATGATAAGTGTAGCAATTATGAGGGGTGAATGGTGATCTAAAAAGCGTAGGAGATAACTTGGTAACCTAAACCGGATAAGGGGTAATTTAGTAATTATGCAACCTGAAGGGTAATAGGGTGATTTGTCAAGCAAGGAAGGGATGACTTAGCAAATATATAAGTAAGGGGTTAAATAAGTAATTTGTACCTAACATGTCGTTGTGATTGTGGAATTTCATGATATGATTCAAATAATGCTGATTAGCAAGGTAAGAGTATTTGATAATTAGTAAGTATCACGAGAACAAATTATAATTCGGAATTAGATGAGATTATGATGGCCTTAATGATTTCTCTGTGTATTCTTGGATAACCGTCCGAATAAGAAATGACTAATGATATCAGAATGATTGAAAGTGAATAAGTATCTAATTATTGCGCTTTTTGTGATCACCTTAATTAAGATACTAATACTTAAAGTGAAAGACCTCGAGATCGGGAATGGTGACTCTTTAGGGGTCGCTACCCTAAAGACATGGTTTAGCCCACGATTATTCTAGTATTTGCTGGTGTGCCTTTGTGCCCCATCCAATCCCTATATCTTACTCTATCTAGCTCTACGGACCTAGTTAGGGGGTATGCATACTTATGGATTAGGTGTCCTTGTCGGTAGGGTATTGAGTAGCTTTATGCACCGGTACGACCGGTGTACCTTTGTGTCCCGGGTTCGTGGTTGAAGGGTACTGAGTAGCTTGTATGCACCGGTACGACCGGTGTACCTTTGTGTCCCGGGTTCTTGATCTCCTATCCGAGGCAAATAAATAGAATTGTTGTGCTAAT
This sequence comes from Tamarix austromongolica, assembly GCA_039764185.1. NCBI lineage: Eukaryota > Viridiplantae > Streptophyta > Magnoliopsida > Caryophyllales > Tamaricaceae > Tamarix > Tamarix austromongolica. Next base: position 36,737,700 of record CM077816.1, on the reverse strand, counting down.
TAAAGAAAGGAAAAACACTAATTACGAAAGTGAAAGATTAATGAGCCGGGCCTAGTTGACTTATGATATTGAGTACCGATCCACCGGTTATAATAGTGGTCTAGGAGCGTGTTGCCCTGGCAAGTTATTATGAGTATCGATCCACCGAATATAATAGTGGCCCTGGAGCGTTTTACCCTGGATGATGATTATATGTATTCCGGTCCACCGGCTAAAATAGTGGGGGTCCCGAGCTCAATAAAACAAGCATTGGATGTGAATAAATTATGGAAAGATATTAATCACTTATAGTGGAACACCTTGTGAGTCGGGGCCAGACCGGTCCACCGGCGAACAATAGTGGCTAGGAGCGTTTTGCCCTGGAGACCGATCCATCGGCAATAATAGTGGTGAGGAGCATTCTGTCCTGTATGTATTCCGGTCCACCGGTTATAATAATGGGGTTCCCGCACTCACTTGGATATAACCAAAGAGATGATTGAATAATGATGGACTAATGGCTTAAGGCCCAAAAGTATCGATCGTACCTTATAACTTGTTGATATGTGGCAGCCTTGTTATATATGTGATTGTTATGTATGCACCTCTCATTACATATGTCTATAGCTTGCATTATGTGTTGCATTGCGGGCCTGTTTTTAAGTGTAGTATTAAAGGGTTACTCATTACCATAGTACTGAAGGGTTCCCTTCGTGGGGCCCCTGCCTATTCAATGGGCAGTGCCCCTTGCAGGTCTTTTCAGGTGCTACTCAAGTGGGCAACGGGAAAGAGAGTAAGGAATTATCCAGTACCATTAGAGTTTTTCTCTTTCTCTTTTAAATTCCTGGTTTTAATGTTAACGTTGTTAAATTAACCATCATTGGTGGATTGTATTCTTGTAAATGATTTGATGCGCTACTCTGATTTAAAAATGGATTGTAAATTGCGTTTTACACTTTTAGCCTTAGCACTTAGTACCGGAATGGTAGGAGTGAACCGGTCTGGTACTAAGTGTGGCGGTAATATCCCTAGAATTCACGATTTTATAATTTGCTTCCGCTAACTCTTTCTAATAAAACGAAATTTTTCAGTAGTGAATTTTGGGGGTGTTACAGCTTGTTCTTCCTCATAGAAAGAAACCTTTCTTTTTGAATAGGAAGCCAAAATAAATCTCCTAATTCAAAAATTTGCTCTTTTTTGTGCTTATTTGCTTTCTTCTTATTCATTTCATTAACCTTTACAATCATGGCCCTTACTTGTTCATGCAATTTTCTTCTTTCCTCGCACAACCTAGCCTTCCCCCTCTCCTTCTTTTCCCACCTACGCCTAGACAAACACACCTTTGACTGCCTACCCTTGCACATGCTTCCTATTTCTCCTACGTGCAGCTTGCACCTTTGCACACCTGTGATGCTGCCTCCTTACCGGCTAGACAGCCTACACCACCACCCTCCTACCATCTCTTTCTTTTCCTTTGTTGGCCTTTCAGTCCCTTGATCTTCCTCTCCCGTTTTCCCCTTTCCTCCCGTTTTCCTCCCTTCCATTCTTGCCCTACCTTCCACTCCCTATACCCAAATGTTGTCACACGCCAGGCTTTCCCCCTTCTCCTCCTCCGCTTCTTCTTCTATTCTTACCTTCCTCTCTTCTCCCTCACGGTATGATCTCTCCGTTGACCTTCCATTCTCCATTCTTTCTTCTTCTCCTCACCACTGTTGTCCCCCATCACCCCATCTGTAGCCACCTTTGATGCTTCCACCACCAACCTACCCTCCACAGTTAGCCACCATCCTTTCTCCTTCCTTCCCTCCTTCCTCCTCCTCCTTTATTTCCCTTTCTCTCCTTCTATCTCCTCTATGGTAGCTCTTGTTGAATCTCCCTTGCCACCATCCATGCTCCCTACAATAACCCCCTCCTCAATTGGTGCCGCTGCTAGCTCCTCTACCCCGCAGCTCCCTACACGGTCTCGAGCAGCCAACCTCCCCTACAACCCTACCTCCTCTCCTTCTCTCCCCTTGAACACCCCACCCTACAACCACCACCTTGCTTTGACCACCTGTCTCCCCTCCCTTTCCTCCACCACCACAACTACTCATAGTTGCCTATTGCCAGCCACAATCGCTACCCACCTCCTACACCATCACTTATAGCCACCCAACAACACTTGCACTTGCCCTTATTTCCTTCCTCTTATTCTCCTTTTCTTTAACTCTTTTCCCTTCTCTACATCATTGTCCTTTCATCCTATGCCACTACCTTTGCCACCTACACGACACCCCCAACCAACAACCATCTCCTTCCTCACCTCTTACACCTAACAACCAAAACCCACACCTCCTACCATAAACCACAACCCTTACCTAAGCCACCTTTTCCCCCTTCCATTTCATTCATTTCTACATGGCTCATGCTGCACATGTAGTGTGTGTTATGCAATGTAATTTTTATATGTTTTAGATAATAGTTAAGGTATAAGAGTAGTTTGGTAATTTTATATTTAATAAATAATTTTATTAAGAATCATTATTCAATTTATCTAACATTAATATGGTATTTGTGATATTATTTTTAGGTACAAAATTTTATTAATGGAGCCTAAGCATATTTAGTCGTTATCGGTAAAGTTTGTTTTTGCTGGAAATCAGGTAATATTTATATCCCACTAAAATATCTAGATATCGTATGTTAGCGCATTAGAGTTTTGACATGTGCTTTGTGTAGATATTATGTGTTACAAATAATCCCATGATTGTTAATGTTATCTTGGAAAACGGAAAAAGAATGTATGTCATCTGGTGTAAAATGTTACATGTGTAAAAGAGTGATTGAGAAGGGGTTTAAAGTTAGGAAGTAATGATGTATGTTACATGTATATAAATGTTAGGTTAAGTATGTATGGACATTTATAGTAAGAATATTACTACTATAAGCCCTAAGGATAATTTGATCATTTAGACACATCGTGATATGTAATTCTAACTAGGATATCTAATGTGTTATAAGTATTGCTAGGAATGGGGCTAGGAGTTTGGCGTATCATAAACACATAACTTAGCATGAATATCAATATTTTATAGTTTGGGGGTATTTTGGTAATTTTTAATGTATGATGGTGATCATTCCAATAAATGTGTAGGCTAAGTGTTATGTGAGGCTGAGAATGAGAGTAGAAGTTTGTGGCATTAGAAATAAATTTTCCATCATGAATATTAATATTATATGTACTAGGGGTATTTTGGTTAGTTTTAATGTACAATGGAGTTTATCCTAATAAATATGCATGATAAGTAATAATTGGTGCTAAGTATGAAAATAAGGGTTGTGATATTATAATTTATAACACATGTTTGCTTATGAATATTAATATTATATGACCCAAGGGAATTTTGGTAATTTTAAATGTGCAATAGTGGTTATCCTAATAAATATGCATGATAGGCAATAATTTATGCTAAGTATAAGAATAGGGGTTTTTTGTATTAGTAACTCATGTTTCAGCATGAATATCAATATTACATGGTCTAGGGGTATTCCAGTAATTTTGCATGTACTATAGTAACTAGTATAATAAACATGCATTATAAGTATTAATTGGTGTTGAATATGAGAATGATGTTTATTGTGTTAGTATCATATATTTTACCAAAGTTATTAATATTGCATGGTATAGGGACATTTTGGTAATTTTACATGTACTAGAGTGATTATTCTAATAAACATGTATAGGGTAAGTCAAACCCAATCAAAGCTATGACCATGGGTGAGTAGAGTAGGGGTTGGTTGCTAAGAGTGGATATGGGGGTTAATGATGACATTATTGGGTAGCTTTGCACATTTAGGGGAATCCTTGGAGTGCTAAGGGATAAGAGGTTACAAAAAAGGTGAAACTAGGGTTTTGGTATATTAAAGCATAAAACTCTATGGGTAAGTTATTATCATATGTAAAAAAATTGGGAGAGTTGAGCTCTAACCTTGGAATATGATGTTAATCACATTATTTGGGAATTTTGTACCAAATTAAATAGCTATGTGGGATAAGTGGGAGTAGTTATAATCACAATGAGGAATTAGGGTTTCGATAAAGGTCCAATTTGGGAGGTTATTATCATATGTGTAAAATGAGAGAGTTAGTATACAAAAATTTAGAGGATGGATAATCATATCAATATATGACTTGTTATTGAAAATTTGGGCTAAAAACGTAGTAGAGAAGGGGCTAGACCGACTAGGAAAAACTAGGGTTTACAAGAGTAGCCCTAGCGACTAATTGTTATCATATGTGAGAAACGGGGGTAATAGGCTATAACTCATGATAAGAGGAGTTTCTAATGATAGGTTTGGGGTTTTGGGTAAATTGGGGACTCAAAGGAACATCAAGGGGTAAGGATGTATCTAAGATCATGAAATTAGGGTGTTAAAGGAAACAGGATTGTCCTGAGTGTTAGTAAGGCATGAGTCATGCATGAGTTGTGCAAGATTGTGTGTTGTATCTGGAATAAATAAAACACGAATAAGACACTAATCACTTAAAGTGGAAGATCACTTGAGTTGTGACCGGTTGTACTTTCTTTACTGGTTTATCAGTGAGAATAGGGGTTAGAACTGTGCTATCCTAGTGTTGTACTTTATTTACCATTCTACCGATGAGAATAATGGGTTTCTGAACTCAAGTAATAAAACCCTTGGAAGATAGTAATTTTTGGGAAGCCACTAATCATTTATAGTGGAGTATTGCGTGGGTTAGGATCAATTGTACTTTATTTACCAATCCATGGTGAGAATAGTGGCTAGGAGTGTGTTGTCTTGGGTTTGTACTTTATTCACCGGTCCGCCGATGAGAATAGTGGCTGAGAGTGTACTACCCTAGGTTTTTACTATATTTACTAGTCTACCAGTGAGAATAGTGGTCAAATTGTGCTACCTTAGGTTTGAACTTTATTTACCGGTCCACTGATGAGAATAGTGGCCAAGAGGTGCTGCTCTAGGTTTTTACTTTATTTAGTGGTCTATTGGTGAGAATAGTGGCTAGAAGCGTGCTACCCCTGGGTTTTTACTTTATATACTGGTCCATCGGTAAGAATAGTTGCTAGAGTTTGTTGCCCTAGGTTTGTACTTTGATTTACCATTCCACCGGTGAGAATAGTGAGGTCCCTAAACTCATGTGGATAAAATTCATAAGTTAACTAATTATTGCACTAATATCACAAGTTCAGATAATAATGAAATGAGCCGGTATAATCTACTTATGTGAATGAAATTATTATTGTGGTATTGTTTAGAAGTTGTGGATTGATTAAGTGAGGTGTGCCTATTGCTGAGAATGATTTGATTTTTTAATTATACTACAAAGAGTATCACTTAGATGTCCCATTAGTAAGTTTCAATTATTTCTAAGTGAATGAGCATTGGTAGCATAGGACCTTGATGCATGTGGTTATATGAATAATTATCATATTTTACTTAATATATGCACAACTCAATGTTCATATGATTGATGTGATGCATCTAATGTATTACATGCAGGCCTTGTATATTAGTCTTGTATAATGGGTTACTTATTACCATTAAACTAAAGGGTTCGTTTCTTATGCCCTTACTTATTGAATGAGCAGTGGCCTTTATAAGTTAGTTTGCAAGCTCATTTTAAGATTATTTAATGGGTTAAGAGCATAGGGTTATCCGAGATTCTATCCAATAATTTGAATAAGGAGTTTAATGTATTTTTCCCTTATAATCTTTTGTATTTCCTTTCCACTAACATTTGTATAACCATAGTTAGTAGGTTTTATTAGGAAGGTAAGTTCACCTCCTTAACTATTGTGTTACTCTAATTTTTAAATGTATTCTTAAATTTAAGAAAAGTAACTTTTTTACCTTAGTACTTAGTATCAGAATAGTGGAGGAAATCGGTATGGTACTCAATTTGGCAATAACAACTTGAAATTTACTATCTTAGCTTCTACTTGTAACATTTATAAATAAAAATTTTTAGCAGTAAATTTTGGGGATGTTATAATATTTATTTATAAAGAAAAATTTTATAAATAAAAACCAAAGTTACAATAAAATTAAATAAAAAAAGATTATAGCACTTGTTGCATAGTATAAATTTTACTTTAATGATAGATGCTTTTTTTTAAACCAATTAATTTCCATTTGATTTGTATTCACCTAAAAAATTCACCATTGTCTCATTTAGTTACCAGTCACATAAATAATATTTTATAAATTTGCCAAAAATCATATAATTACTATAAATATTACTTTGGTAGTTAACTTAGCATTTATCCAATGTTATTTAATTCAAAATTTACCAAACTCTATTTAGTTACAGATCACAAAACTAGTATTATATAAATTTTCATAATGGTTAATCAATTTAATTCAAAATTTACCAAAAGTTAGTTAATCTAATTTCAATAATGGTTAACCAATGAATTACTTTAACAATAGATTCATTTTTTAAAATAAATTAATTACCACGTAATTTGTATTCACATAAAAAAATTACCAAACTCAGTTTATTTCTTGGTGACATAACTAATATTATACGAGTTTACCAAAAATCATCTAATTATTATAAATGTTACTTTAGTTTTTAATTTAAAATTTACCAAAGGTTATTTAATAATTGTATGCTTAATAGCAACTTGAAAACTAGCAAAAGTGACCTTGTAAGGAATTATCTCTATTGTTGGTATACATAGGTTAGTCCAATGTACATTAATTTATATAAAGATTAACCGAAAAAACCTTAATTTATAGAAATGACCTTTTATTAATGTAGTGTAAGTTGCAACGAACCAGTTTTAATAAGAATCAAGAGGAATCCAACCAATATGAGATTGAGAGAGTTGGTCAAATTGGTAAATAAATTAGCTTGACAAAATCAAGTAGCAGCAACATAGTTGGTCATGAAATGGGAAAGAGGGTAGGAAAAGAAGGGTGATGCAATGCAAGGAAAGTCAAGGATTAGAAGAGGAGGGGGGAGGCCTGTGATTGCGAACAAAAATAGGTAGGTTCATGGAGTATATTATAATACCCCTAAAATTTACTACTGAAAATTTTCATTTTAAGTAGAAGTGTATTATCAAATAATTAGGTGTTACCATCGTAATTGAAATAAATTTGGCTTACTATACATCCTTTCATAAATTACAAGGCAAAACAATTACAAAATAAAATATGATAAATAGAAAATAAGGGAAATTTCATAGACATTAGATAAAATTTTGGAGGTTTTCTCTAAGTATAATAATATAAAATATAAAATACAAAAAGGGATACCAATCTAAGAGTCCAAAAATGTATCCGGATAGAACTAACATTCGGGTAACATAACTGTACGCCCAAAACCCTGATATAAAAATCAATCCTCCACATATTAATCATCAGAGGCTGCAAACTTGTCCACTGGATCATCATCGACCTACACAAAGACATCTAGGTCGTCTACTTGTGGGAATGAGTAACACTAATGAAATGGATGATCAATACGCTACATACTGAGTAAGGTAAAAATACAATCAAAGTAGGATTACACATAATACATGCTTTCACCTTAGAGAGTAACAATATGTATGATAATATAAAATAATGCCAAGAAAATACTGATTTTGGGTCTCACTATATAGATATATCATATTCCAATATTTTACTTATATTGAGTTCAGGGGGCCCCACTATTCTTAAATTGGCGGAATGGTCTGAAATACCTATCAAGGACAATACATCTGAGTCACTATTATTGTTTAGTGGAACGAACCCAATACCTCTAAAAAAATACTCATGAACCACTATCTTAAACCAGTGGAACGGTACGAAACACTTCTAAGGAAAAACACACCTAAGCCACCATTATTATTATTATTATTTGGTGGAATAGACTTAAAACTTCAATCTTGATTCATGTAACCTTTAACTTTAAATGATTAGTATCTTTTCCATTAATAATTTATCTCTTAATTGTATTTTCATTCACGGTGAGTATGGGGCATCACTATTATTAATCTAGTGGAACGGACTGATGCACATCTTAGGGACAACAAACTTGAGCTACTATTATTATCTAGTGGAATAGACCCATAAAAACACTTCGGCTTGACTCACATGATCTTTCACTTTAAAGAATTAGTATCTTGTTTAGAGTTGAATGTATATTTAAGATTATCATGCTAAACTCGTATAAATATACAATACATATAATTTAATAACATCATTACGACCACACAATTATCCTCATATGACCATAATACACTTAAGGTAGTTAACATGCTCATATTCTATCAAAGCCTTATAAATCCTAATACTAATACATACAAATCTCCAATATTCATTTAGGGCATATATACTCAATTATTTATATAGATGTATATCAAACATTATACCGAAAACATACTTCCACAATTTCATTACTCTCAGGATATCATATCATAAAATAACATCAATCATATAACATATCCAACATAAAAGCACATACACATATATTCCTAGCTACGACATGTATGACACTAGGTTGTATGCAAGTGAATCATAAACTGTCTCCACCAAGATCACAGGAAAAACACCTATGAAAACAAGATAATATATGATTAGGATCATATATTATAATAAAGGGAAAAATTAAGGTAAATGATGGTAAAAATGAAAATAACCGAAATCAAAGGGAAGCTTGAGTTGTGTGGAAGTGTGGTAGTGTTATAGTGGTGTTTGAGTGATGTTTGGATGTGATAAAAGAGAAGAACGACCAATAAGGAGGGGAAACAAGAGCATGCAGTAGGTAGTGCACACTTAGGCCAAGAGTTGGGAAGTCACATGGGCAAGTTGTGTGAAGGAGGCACGACCATATGAATGCATCACACACACACATGCAAGAAAGAATAGGGGCACACAGGCATGCGGGAGGTTGTGTGTGGCATGTGTGACTATCCTCAAGCAAACTTTGCGAGCATGCACATGTGTGCAATAAGGGAAAAGGATGGTGGACAGTTGTGCAAAGGACCATGCGCAAGTCGTAAGCCTCGCCAAGAAGAAAAGGCTTGGCAGGTTGGTTGCTTGACAAAAAATGGATAGCAATTGAGGAAAATAAATGAGGGAGGGAGGGAGGAGAAGGTAATATATATATATATATATATATATATATATATATATGTGTGTAGGGTGGCGTGAAAATAGAGAATGGTAGGGGAAGGTGATGATGCTGATGGTGATGAGCATGACAGAGGATGCCGGTGCAATAGAGGCATGAGGAGTGGAGCAATATTCAAGGGGATGAGATGGGAAATGACGGTTGAGATGATAATTGTGTGTTAAAGAGGTTAAGGATTACACATGCAAGATAGGAGAAGGAGAATAAGAAAATAACATAGAAGAAGGAAGGAAAAGGAAAAAGGAGAAAGAAAAGAAAAAAGGGGGAAAGCTTAAGTTAGAATTTAGATTAAATTCGATTAGCTAATATAGGTAAGATTAAAGATTTAAATTAATTGGAATTAAAGTTAGGTTAAGAAACTATAAATTACCCAAGTTAAATATTATGATTAGGTTAAGATTTTGAGATTAAAGAATTAGGGTAAGGCTAAAATAAAAAAATTTGAGATTAGAATTGGATTAAAGTATTAATTATACAAGATTAGGTTTAGCAAAAATCCAAGGGTATTACATATATATCTTAAGGAATCCAATGCAATAAGAATGAGGGAAAACAAAGGAGAAACAAAGCTACTAGAGGTGTTGGAAGTTGTCATGATGATAAACTTTGCATAATTAGCCATAGGGTAAAAAGGGTTTTGTTATATAGAAAATAAATTTTTACTCCGCGGAAAACAATTTCCGAAATTAACCTTCATATCGGTAAATTTGTGCAATCTAAATGGCAGAGTATCGGTAAAATTTACCGAATATCTACCAAGCATTGACAATTTTGGCCGAACTCCACGACCTCCGTTGGCAATAATTGCCGAACCTCCCCCACCTCTTCGTCCTTGGCCGAATTCATCTCCATCGGCAATAATTGTCGAACTCCCCCTTTTCTATCTAACCCGGGGTTTATAAAATTTAGAGTTATGAAATAAAATTTCATAATATAATTTTTATATATAATTAAAAAAAATTCATGATCTAGATCTATATTATATATAAATATTATGTAAAAAATTTAGGGTTTTTCGAAAGTAGCTTTTAAATGATATTGTATCGGTAAAATTTGCTACCTTCCCATCGGTTAAAAATGCCGATACTAAATCTTAACTAATTTAAATTATTTGTAAATAAAAATAATTTCAATCAATATCTATTATAAATATAACTAAAATATATAAATTACATATACTAATGAATCTTTTTAAATCAGTAATATATGATTTATTATCAAACAAATATTTTTTTTGTTAGAAGTAGCCATTATTTTAGTATTTTAAATCTTTTTGAATTAAATTTATACAACAATATATCAGAGTACACTGTGTAATAATATTATTTGAAAAACAAATTTTTACTTGATAGAAAACATATGTATGGAGATATGGACAAAATTTGTTTTCCATCGAGTAAAGATTTGTTTTTCAAATAACAAAAACTGTATACTATTCTCTGAGTGAAACAGTACAAATTTAATTCGAAAATATTTGAAACAATAAAATAATGCCTTCTTCTAACAAAAAAATATTTTCTTAACAATGAATCATATATTATTGATCAAAGGGTTTCCTTGGTATTTCGTCATGTTTGGCCGATAGAAGTGGAGTCATGGGATATTACTATATATAAAACCATTTTATATATGTTGGTGGGGATAGAAATTTGTGGTGGCTTTGGCAAGATTGATCGATGGGATATGGCCAGCTTATGTACATAGAATTAATATACTATTACAAATCTTTTCGAATCAAATTATTGCAAATAATATGTGGTTCTGGTAAAAGTGGGGAGAAAAAAAATTGTCAGAAGCGTAGGCATGTGTATAATTATTGTAGTTTATATTCGATTTAGATGTGTGTATAATTATTGTAGTTTCTTTCAAATCCTTATATATAAACATAAAACTTATCATTTATATTCTTCAACTCATTATTTCTATTCTGTAGAGTAGGAATTGTTAGTTGAATGTTGAGATAAAATTTTACAATATTTGTTAAACACTTAGAATGAATAATGAATTTGTAAGTTCTTCAAACTACGAAGAGTTTGAAACTTCAATAGGGTACAATGAGTTCAAAAGTCCGATGAACTAAAAAGATAAGGTCACAACCCCATCGTACTATGATGATAGATTTACAATACTGACAAGCTATAGATACACAGAAGATATACAAATGGATTATCCAAATATTAATTACAACTTAGATGAAGAGGGAAAAATTATTTTTTAGTATTGTAAATTGTGGCGACAAATTAGTTTGATAAAATTAATAGTTTTTTATTATATTATTATGGTAAACTCTTTATTCAAGATAAGGAGAATACATATTTTACGACTCAAAATTATCAGAGATTTTTTGTAACGAATCAAATATTTTCGGATCAAGATGAACTTGTGACATGGGTTAAGAAAATAGGTAGAACTCATAAGATGATTTTGATTCTCAAATGTTCTAGAAAAGGAAATAGTATAGGGGCGGGTAGAGTCTCGATAAGATGTGAATGAAGTGGAACATACATCCGTACTAAACCAACAGATACCGAAGGTGCACGTAATATATGTTCTAAAAAAATGATTGTCATTTTTTTTATTATTGGTGTTAAAAATAATAATGGTGGATGGTAAGTGGTAGCTAGGAACGGGACATACAATCACGAATTGGCTAATTATGACCAAGGACATGCTGTTCTTGGTAAGTTGACAGAAAATGAAGTTCAATTTGTTGATAAACTTATCACAGCTAACATAAAGTCATGGCAAATTTTACCGCTTCTTCAAAAATAATTTGAAGGAAATGTAAGTATGAGAAGGCATATTTATAATGCTAGACAGAAGCTTAAGTCCGAAGAAATGGACGGTCAAACAATGTTACAACATGTTATGAATATGTTGGTTGAGAATCATTATTTTTAGTGACATCAAAGTGAGCCACAACCAAACGTAATAAGTGAACATCTGTTCGCACATCCCGTATCTGTTAACATTTTATGTGCATTTCCTTTTGTTTTGCAAATGGATTGCACATATAAGAAGAATAGATATTGAATGCCCTTACTTGAAGTTGTTAGACTAACACCAACACAATTGAATTTCAACGTTGCATGTGCATACATGTTATCTGAGAAGGAGAAAAATTATTTTTGGGTACTTGAGAGATTGAAGACCTTAATGGATCCATATATACTTCCAACCACCATTATTACTGACCGGGAACTTGCTTTTATTTCAGTCGTGGAACATATTTTTCCTTACTTCAAAACATTTATTATGCAAGTTTTATGTGAATAAGAATGTGGAGGAAAGGTATAAGAAATTCTCTAGTCGTTCATCGTTCGCACGTGGTTTTATATCACGATGAAAAAATTTGATAGATGCTACTGATGAACAAACATACGAGGAACGACTATTATCATTGGAGGAAGATTACAGAAGCATGTCGAGCCTAATTTCGTATCTAAAGACAAATTGGCTACAACTATATAAACATAAAATCGTTGCTAAATTCTTTGGTGACGTGTTTCATATCCATCATATTACAACAAATATGTATGATTTATATTTTATCTCCTAGCATAGCTACTTTAGCTTCTTTTATGTTGATAAAGTCATATACTAAATTTTTTTTATGAACAGGGTTGAAGGTACTCATGAATCTTTGAATAAATTTCTAGAGACATCATGCGGCAGCTTCAATACAGGGCATAAACAAATGCACACGTTCTTGGAATTACAACATGATGAGATAAAAGCATCGCTGGAGATGTCTTGGTTCAATACTCCTCATTCTGCTACAAGTGCCCTTTTATGCCAATTTGAGGGGCCATGTTACTTTATATGCAATGGAGTTGGTCAAAAAAGAGTATCAGAGACTTGATTATGTAGGTGTGGATAATGATTTATGTGGATGTTACATGCATCGTATGCACAGGATACCATGTACGCATGAGATTAAAACATATATTCATAACTACATGTCAATCCCCCTGTCGGCTATTCATCCGTTTTGGAAGAAACTCAACATATATGGGCCAATTAGTCCACCAACACCCCAAGAACCATTAGAGGTTGCATCTCATTTACTCCATATTTTCATGGAATTTGTTATGAGCCAGCCATCGAAAATACAGAATCAATTGGCCAGAGAGATATTTAATATCGTAGTTCCCAGGAGAACACCTATCCACGAGCCACCAGTACGGCAGCATAGAGGTCACCCAAGGAATTCCACCAGAAGGGAACAATCTAGTTGGGAGTATATAGAACAAAAATTTTGTAGTTGTCCCAGATCAACTCAACGTCGGGGTCGGGGTCGAGGACGACAATCGGCATTTATGTCATCAGGAAAATTTCAATTTCCATACGTGACTTAGATGAATCGACATATAATTCCTTATATTAGTAGCTAGTGTAATGTGTTAGGATATGGGAATTGTGGTTTCAGAGCATTGGCTTCTATTATACTAGGAGATGAAGAATGGTGGGTTCAGATTCGTATCAACTTATATCACAAGATATTAGCGAGATGGCAGTTGTACGAGAATGTGTTCGTATATGATAACGTTGATCAAGTTCTTGATACTATTACCCATTGGGAAGGGCCAGCTCTGATGGCACACTAGATAGAAATGCCTGATATTGGTCATGTCATTACAACCCATTACTATGTGTAGTTCGCATATTACTCATTGAATGCATGCAGTTCATTTCTACCTTTAGTGGCGCAACACAGAATTCAAGGTCCTGAAAATAAAGTCATTGTATATTTCTTGCAAGACATGAGTCACTACATATCGGTGAGCACTAAGTTTTTTTTTCATTTCACTATTATATGAATGGTTAACATAATATTTTTTTATTTGACATGTGTATCTTTTAGAAAATTTTCCACTCCCACCAGTAAATGCAAATTGGAATAGATATTATGACAGCAGTGTTTCAACGTGGAATACCCAATATTCTTCAAGATTCCAACAATGGCCCGCATTGGTACATGATGACACTCAAGACCCTCATCCTCTCTCTTCAGACTCAATTTTAATGTAGAATTATTGTAATTTTTTCTTTGTTTATTTGTGTTTACATCTTTTGAAACATGTACATGATAAATTTAATAAATATATCCTAATTTCCAAATACGTATTAGATAACAATCAAGAGTCGAACCCACAAGGAATGGTATATGCAATAACATAGACTTCTTTCACAAAGATCTAAACTATGGATATATAATAAAATACTTTACTCGCTAATTAATGAATAAGGGTAGGAAGATATTGATTATGGAATTAGAATATCAAATAATCATGGAGAAAAGACAGATTCCAAATGATTTAACATTTACCTTTAGAAACTTTAGAAATATATTAAGGAAAAGTTCATGTGAACGGTTATAGAATTTAAAAAATACGGTTCGTGTTGGAAAATACGGTACCTCCGTGTTTTTCCTCGAATTCTCTGCCAAATGCTAAAATTTGAAAACTGAGATTTTGTGCACTGACATAATAACACGGGCCGTATTTATGAAATACAGGGGTACCATGTTTCTTATTCCTTCGTTATCTCTTTATGAAATTTAAACACAAATAGGAAAATAACATATAAATCTCATATATCAATAGTAAAATAAAAACGACACCTAGCATTAGTTCTAATAAACATATTTTAATCAAAGTACATAATAATATGGTAATACATCAAGGTCATTACAAATAGCCATACCCATGTGGAGTAACTCCTAAATCACACACAAGGGTTTCGATACATGTAAGTAACTACTCATAATTGGAGTTGGCTGTCTCCTCCAATACAATCGACGGATACTTTTACGTGCTTGTTCAGATGTTTTTCGGCTTGAATTTGATGATCATCCTTTGCATGTTCTGCCAAATATTCTTCCGTCATTGCCAATACATACATATGAGTTATGGAAACATACCAATCCATATAATCATCAGCCACATCCCATGGGTATTCAACTGGTGGTCCAAAAACATCCAGGCCCAATATGTGTTCATGCCTCAAGAACCATTGGCTAAGCATGTGTGCGTAGTAAACTTTGTACTTCTTGAGGGAAGGACCTCTGTATGTGTGTGGGATTGATAGGCTCCTCAGAGATCACTTGTGTATATCCGAATTGTTGTGTCACTCTATCCGGCATATGTGGTTCAACTTTCTCCAAACAATGTAAATAATAGTGATAGAATGCCATACAACAATATCTATATGGATCAGCTACTCTGTACGGATCTTAAATGATCTTTCACCAAAAAATTAAACTAAATGCGGATATCACGAACATAATATAGTAATAATATAATGTTTTTAGCATACCTTTGATGCAAGCATAAGATCAATCTTTGCGATAAAGTGCTCGAGCGTCTCCAATTTATTGTCAAATTTCTATCCATAAGACCACCTCATACAACGAGGATGGTCTGGATCATACCTAGATCTTTTCACTCCAAACCCCGAAAAGCATTCATATATCCATGTCTGTTATAATATTTAGTTGTTAGAATCATAACTAATATAGAGTATGTAATATATGTATATATATGATAATTATAAAATTACCTGTAATAGAGTGATACATCCTGACATTTGAGCAGCGTCAGCTCTAGAAGTCATACCAAGTTGTCGATATAAAAAAGCAAGTGTGGCTGTATCCCATGCATAACCTTCAACCCGGCTAAGATCTTGAAGAAAAATGATATAGTATGGATTAACTTTATCAACCGTCTTATCGACAAACAATGATAAGCCGATCAACCATAATATATACATGATCAATTTTTCCTCATCCCTTAACCAGTATGATTCACATACTTCTTGTAGCCATTTAAATGGAAGCCCGCCCTTTCGAGTGACTTCATTCACTTGCATTTCCTCCATCCCAAACAAGGCACCCATTGCACCAATCAATTGCCCACGCGTGTCCGCTGTCATCTCCAAATGTAATGGATGACCATCAACTCGTAGCCTTAATATATGATGTATATCTAAAAGGGTGATTGTCATCTCATCCCATGGCATATAAAATCTATTAGTGTCTGGTTTCCATCTCTCAATAAATGCTGAAATAAGTGGCACATTCACATGCTCAAATGTGTAGGATGAAAGGTGTGATGATTTTGTGTGTGGTATTAGAACGAACATTCTTTCAATCATGCTTCCAAGAAAAATTTTGAAAAATTTAGGAGCTCGATGACTAGACCTTGGTTGTTCGATAACTTTTACATATTCTTGCTATTCCAATGCTTCTTCATACTCTCGTTCACCAGATTTTTTTATCTCGTTGTAATCCTCTGGTAATACTCTTTCCAAAATTTCTCAGACAAGCCATCGACGCAGGTTGCTCAGCAGTAGTTCTGTTACGTCGTGAAGTAGTAACAGGACGACACTCGGTTCTATCTACTACTCTGTCTTATCTGTGATTCATATGAATTTCAATAATAAATGCGTAAAGTCAATTAAAATTAGGTATATGAATTGAAGGTAATAAGTCATCACATAAATAAAACCTAAATACATACGTGATAGTAATATAATTATTAAATATCAACCCATATTATGATAGCGAAAGAGATATGTATACTCAACCTTATAACTAAAATACAATCTCTTAAATTAATCCTCTACTTTATTAATTAAATATATCAACAATATTTTTATTAGTTATTAGTAGGAGTTTAGTATAATATAACTTATAACTAAAATACAATCTCTTAAACTAATCCTCTATTTTATTAATTAAATATATCAACAATATTTTTATTAGTTAGTGGTAGGAGTTTATTATAATATAACAACTAAATTATACTTAATTATAGTATCTTATAAAACTAATCTTCCGATATATTTTTTCAATAATCCAACCAAATTTATCCAAATATATTCCATAAAAATTAGCAAACTAAATAAATCTAATACAAATATAAAAAAAATTTAATCTATTATAAATAGATTTAATAAAAAATTAAACTAATCTAATCTATTATCCTATCAATATAATTAAAAACATTCGCCAATAACCCCCATCACATAACAATATTTAATATATTTAATGAAAATATAAATAAATCTAATAAATATCAAATCATATATAAATAATACGATAATGTAATTAACAGAGTATTAACAAATCTAAAAACATAATAAACAAATTTAACCAAATTAATTGTAATTAAAAAATATAACTAAAAAATATAATTCAAAAACTATAATTATTATATATAATTATATATCCTAAACATAGTCAAAAACCCTAAAATATAAGATAATTTACCAAACCTATATTTAATAAAAATATTAAAACATAATTAATAGAGTATAATAGATCTAAAAATATACAAAATAAATTTAATTGGATTAACTATAATTAAAAAATATAATTAACAAAATATCATTAATAAATATCATTAAAAGCATAATTAATACAAATATAATTAACAAACTCTAAATAGAAGGCGGACGAAGCTGAAGCATTCTATCGACGGAAGTTGCCAAAGCCCAAGCCTCCCTACCGACAAAAATTGCAGAAGACCATGCCCCCCACCGGTAGAAATTGTTGTTTCTCCTTCCATATTTCATAGTCAACAATGCCTGAATCCAAGGCAGCTTCACCAGTAGAGACGACTGAAGCGCAACCCCGCCCCCCCCCCCCCACACCGACAGAAATTGTTGAAGCCCATTCCCCCCCATCGACAATAATTGTCGAAGCCCTATGTCACCCTCTTCTTTTTTTATATACTAGATCTAGAATTATAAGAATAAAATTTCATGAGCATTAAAAAAATATCATAAGATTTACGATATAATTTTTATCTATAATTAAAAAAATTTCATAATTTAGATCTACAATATAAATTATATGTGCAGCTGAAAAAAAAAATTAAATTCACATATTTACAATTAAATAAAAAAAATTTAATTAAATTTATAAATTTATAACTTAAAGTGAGCATATTATAGCAGAGAAAAAGTTGTTAACAAAAAAAATGTTTATTACTTACCTTATCAACAAAGTGGTGAGAGTTGTTGGTTGAAATATAGAGAGAAGAGAGAAGGAAGACAGAAGAGAAAAAGAATATAGAAAATAAAAATTTTGGCAGAAGAGGAGGGACGGAGAGGATAGTATATGGAAAAACAATAATTTTTTTTATATAGTAAATAAACTATTTTCAAATAATAGGTATGATATAAATATAGTTAGATTAATTGTACTAATTGAAAAAAAAATTATCTAACTACGTGAGGTTAGACCGGAGGAGAGAGAGAGAGAGAGAGAGGTGAAGAGAGAGTGACAAATGAACGATTGTGTTGATGTTGAGAGGATAGATGACTAGAAAGAAAAAGGAAATCCAAGAATATTATTGTAAAAAAATAAAAATTATTTTTTAAATAGTAAAACCATAGTTTCAAAAACCGAACCGGTCATCGAACCGGTCAGATTACTGGTTCACTAGTTTAGTGGTCGGACCAGTGGTTCGAACTGGTTCACTCAATTAAAGTCAAATCTATCCGTATTTGTTTAAAAATATAGTTTAAGTATTTAATACTTAATATTACAAAATAACATAATTAAAGTCAATTAAAGTGATCATTACATATTCATATAAGATCATAAAATAACATAATTCCATATCAAAAGTCTCCTACATATCAAATACAATTACTGTAACACCCCCAAAATTCACTACTGAAAAATTTCGTTTTATTAAAAGATAATTGCGGAAGCAGATTAATAAAACATGAACTTTGGGAGTATTACCGCCACACTTAGTACCAGACCGGTTCACTCATACCCTTCCAGTACCAAGTGCTAAGGCTGAGAAAAATGAAATACAATTTGAAAGACATTCAACATGTATAAATCAGAGTAAATTACAAGAAATTCAACATACTTAAATCAGAGTAGCGCATCAAATCGTTTACAGGAATAAAATCCACCAATGGTGGTTAAAGTAACAACATAACATCAAAAACCAGGAATTTAAATGAAGTTGGAGGAAAACCCTAACGATACCGGATAACTCCTTACTCTGTTTCCCGTAGGTCACTTGAGTAGCACCTGAAAAGACCTGCAAGGGCACTGCCCATTGAATAGGCAGGGGCCTCATAAGGGAATCCCTTCAGTACTACGGTACTGAGTAACCCTTTAATACCACACTTAAAGACAGGCCCGCATACGGCACATAATGCAAGCTACACACATAAATAATGAGAGGTGCACACATAACAATAACATGCATAATAATTCATAAATCACGATCGATACTTTGGGCCTTAAGCCATGTCATAATGTAAGATCAATATATTCGGGCCTTAAGCTATTATTCCGTCACCATTCCATCAATTTCATATTTTATATCCATGTGAGCGCGAGAACCCCACTATTATAGCCGGTGGACCGGAAAGTATACACTCAGGGCAGAACGCCTCTGACCACTATTATTGGCGGTGGACCGGAAGATAAACACACAGGGCAGAACGCACCTGACCACTATTATTTGCCAGTGGACCGGTCTGGCCCCAACTCACATGGTGTTCCACTATAAGTGATTAGTATTTTTCCATAATCTTATTCACATACATGACCGATTTTATTGAGCTCAGGACCCCCACTATTATTGTCGGTAGACCGAAATACATATAACTCATCATCCAAGGCACAACGCTCCTGGCCATCATTATAACCGGTGGACCGGGATATATAAAGAATCATCATCCAAAGCACAACGCTCCTGGCCACTATTATAACCGGTGGACTGGTACTCAATATCATAATCATCTAGGCCCGACTCATTAATATTCCACTTTCAATAATAGTATCTTTCCTTTCTTTAATCAGCACATCAATCATATTTATTTGCCTCGAACGGGAGATCAATAACCCGGGACACAAAGGTACACTGGTCGTACCGGTGCATACCAGCTACTCAGTACCCTTCAACCACGAACCCAAGGACGCAAAGGTACCCTGGTCGTACTGGTGCATAAAGCTAACTCAGTACCCTACCAACAAGGACACCTAATACATAAGTATGCATACCCCCTAACTAGGTCCGTAGAGCTAGAAAGAGTAAGATATAGGGCCTGGCTGGGGCACAAAGGCACACCAGCAAATACCAGAATAATCGTGGACTAAACCACGTCCTTAGGGTAGCGACCCCTAAGGAGTCACCATTCCCGATCTCGAGGTCTTTCACTTTAAGTAATAGTGTCTTAATTAAAGTGATCACGAAAAGCACAATAATCATATACTTATTCACTTTCAAGCGTTCTAATATCATTAATCGTTTCTTATTCAGATGGTTATCCAGGATGTCACAGAGAAAACGTTAAGGCCATACTAATTATCAATTACTCTTATTGGCTACTCAGCATTATTTGAATCATATTATAATGCTCCACAATCTCAAAGACATGTTAGGTACAAATTACTCATTTGCCCTTTACTTATATAATTGTTAAGTATCCATTCCTTACTCGCCAAATTACCATATTACCCTTTAGGTTACATAATTACCAGATTACCCCTTGTCCAATTTAGATTACCAAATTATCCCCTATACTTTTTAGATCACCATTCACCCCTCATAATTACTGCACTTATCATATTTCCCATTTGGTTGGTTATATTACCAAATCGCCCTTCTCCTTTGTTATAATTACAAAATTGCCCTCGAGTTGGATAAATTACTAAATTACCCTCCTTCATTATCATGATTACTATTTTACCCCTTTAGTTGGTTAAATAATTATCACTTTATCCCATAATTGGCTAAATCACCAAATTGTCCCTTTAGTTGGATAAATTATCAAATTGCCCTTCTCCTTTATCATAATTACATTTTACCCCTCTCAATTTTAATTGCCATTTACTCTTTTTAATTATCATAAATCCCAAATTACCCTTTTACTCCTTACTTTCAAATTACCATAATATCCTTTTATTTACAAAATTACCACAATACCCTTTTTTTTATAAAATTACCATAACACTCCTTTTACTTTACAAATTACTATTTTACCCTTTCACATCCAAAATTACCATCTTTATCTTTCCTTACATAATTACCACTTTGCCCTTCTTTTCCAAATTACCATATTACCCCTTACTTATAAATTACCGTTTCGCCATTCACTTATATAATTACCATATTACCATTTACTTATGAAATGACTATTTTGCCCCTCTACCTCCAAAATTACCATATTAACCCTTTTACTTACAAATTTACCATCATGCCCTTATTCATCCAAGATTACTATTTTACCCCTACTTCCAAAATTACCATTCTTACCACTTACTTATAAAATTATCATTTGGCCATTTAATCATAAAATTACCATATTATTCTTTTATCTCAAAAATTACCGAAATACCCTTTTCACTTATAAAATTTCCATTCAACCCCTCTATTCACCATTTTTATGAATTTACTAACACTACATAAAATAATGATATTAATACTTCATTTTTATCATCTAAGTCCACCAACTTGTCATTTTTCAACATAATACTCATTAGCAACTACATACATTGATCCACAAACCTCATAAGCATAATTACTAAAATACCCTTAAACAATAACATCATTCATGCATTAGCAACATGACACATCATAAACAAGCATTTAATATTTCCATCCATAATCAAACTCCTTCCTTAATTAACATACCTACATATGGCACAAAATTCATCATGCTTTTCCTTTTGATCAAACAATATAAGAAACCATATACATATCATGCTAAGCACACAAAACATGCATAAAATCATACTAAACCCTTAATGTGCTAGCATACGTTTTTCCATATATTTAAGGGAGGATTAACGGTTACCTTAATCCCGCAAAATATCAAATCTTACCAATCATAATTAGCAACTCAACACCTAAAAATAATATCCATCATTATTATGTTAGAAATAAGAAATTAAAAGGATAAGACTTTATAAAAAATTATTTAATAATAAAACACTTAACTTAAAATACTATTATACCTTAAAGATTAGCCAAATAAATTTCAAAATGAAGGGGGAGCTCACACTACATGAACAGCGTGAGTCTCATGCAGAATGGGAGAAGAAAAGGGGCTCAAAGAGGGTGAAGGGAGAAAAATAAGCCATTTTCAGGTTGGGGTCTTTGGGCTAGAAAAGGAGGTAGTTAGGGGAGGTTCTAAGGCAAGGGGATGGTGCAGAAGTGAAGAGGGGGTGTAGGTGGAGGCTAAGGGTGGTTTCACGGCGGCGGAGACGGCGGCGAAGTTGGCTGCCGAGAAGGGTCAAGGTGGAGGAGTTGTGAAGGAAGGAAAAGGAGAGGGAAAAATGGAGGGGTTCAAGGGTTGTTTTCGGCCAAATAATGCATGGCGGTTGTAGAGGGGGTTGCAGGGTGTCGAATGGTGTGTTGGGTGGCGGTAGAGGTGGCCGGACGACGGCGGAAATGGCGGTTGCAGGTGGCTCGGTGGTAAGGGGGGAAAACTGGGGAGAAAAAGGAAGAGGGGGAGAAGGGAGGAAGTGTAGGGCTCGAGGGTGGCTTGGGGGGCCTCGTGGTGGCGCAGGATGGTAGTAGGTGGTGGCAGGAGGCGGCGCAGGGGCTGGGCGCGGTGGTGTAGGCGGCGGTGGGCGGCGGTGATAAAAAAACGTGGAGGAGAATGGAGGGAGAAGGAAGGAGAGAAGAGGGAGTTCGGGGAAGGAGAAGGGCTCAAAAATGAGGGGAATGAAGGGCTGGGGAGATGGAGAAAAAGAAGAGGGAGAAGAGAGGGGGCAGCGGCTGGCCGATCGGTGCTGTAGTGGTGGTAGGGCTGTGGGTTGGCAGGGGAAGAGAAGGGAGAAGAAGGCAAGGGAGAGGGGCACGCGGGGTGTGGTCCAGGGGCCAGTTTGGCTCAAAAAGGGAAGGAAAATGACGGGGGAAGAGAGAGAGGGAGAGGGAGCAGGTGGTGGCAGGTGTAGGGCGGTGGTCGGCGTATGCAGGTTGTCGTTGGGCGTGTATGGGCGACAGGGCAGATCGGGGCAATAAAAGAAAAGAGAAGAAGAAGGCTGGCGGGCGGACCGACGTAGGAAAAGAAAAAAATAAGGTAAGCCGGCCGGTCCAGGGGGAAAAGAAGGCTACGGCTGGGCGGGCGCGCGAGGGGCAGGGGAGGAAGCGGGCCGAAGGCCCAATGCGCAGGGAGAAGGGAGAGCAGGCCGAGCGGCCCAAGGGGGGGAATGGGAAAAAGAAGAGGAGAAAAGGAAAAAAGGAGAAAAAGGGTAAAACGAAAATGGAAAAATAGGGAAAAAAAGGTAAATTAATTTATAAAATCATAAAATATAATATTCTTGATAAATTATTTAATTTAATAATTTAATTCATTATAATCTAATATATTAGTTTAAAAAGGGTAAGGTTGGTAAAATATTAGTTTTGCAAATTATTTAAATACAATAATATGAAAATAGTAATATTTATTTTTAAATTTATTAAATACTCTTATCTAAACTTACATACTCCAAAATCCATAAAATAATTAAAATAAATAATTTTACAAGCTAATTTTATTTCAAATAAAGTTATTTATTAAAAT
Source organism: Tamarix austromongolica (assembly GCA_039764185.1). Classification (NCBI taxonomy): domain Eukaryota; kingdom Viridiplantae; phylum Streptophyta; class Magnoliopsida; order Caryophyllales; family Tamaricaceae; genus Tamarix; species Tamarix austromongolica. Next base: position 36,714,026 of record CM077816.1, on the reverse strand, counting down.
GTAGGTTTTTGAAATTTTTGGGGAATTACAATTACAAAATAACATAATCCAACATCAAGTCACTTACATATTCATAAATAACTTAAAATAAAACACATTAGTTTAGAAGTTACAATTCAATTACATAAATTAAATGGTTCGATCAAAGAGCTACTCATCCAATCCTATAGATTATCTATATCATCTCCAACATTAGAAAATATAGGAATGACATTTTCATGCATGCGATTATCTTCATCATCATCATCTCCACTCTCCCCTTCAACTTCATCATCTTCATTTCCATCAATTTCATCCAATACATCTACAAAAATGGAATAAGAATAATTAATTAAATTATTATATCAACTTATATAAGCTATAAAAAGGTATGAGCCTCGTACCTTCACTAGGATTGTCTTGAATAGTGACAGAAGCTAATTCATTTGTAAGAAACTCAAGCTCTTCGTTATTCAAATTAGATGGCTCATCCATAAGAATCCAAGAGCTTATTTCATCAAACTCTTCAAAATTAATTAGGTCATAACTTGTCTTAAATCGATTTCTACACAAAAGAAAACAAAATTAGACAAGCTTGGTAATATTATCATATAAAATAAATAACTTTACACATGGTTTACAATAGTAAGACAACAACAAATTAAATTCACACCTTTGTTGAAATCTCAAGTTAGAGTGCACAAAAACTAAATCATTGAGTCTTTGGTGCTCAAGTCTATTCCTTTTCTTCGAATGGATATGCTCAAATATGCTCCAATTTCTTTCACAACCAGAAGCACTACAAGTCTGGCTTAAAACACGAATGGCAAGCTTTTGTAGATTTGGAGCACCACATCCATATAATGCCCACCATTTATCTACAAAATCATTATAATAATTTACCAAACAAACTAAAAAAATGTAAATAGATATAAAATTTTGATAATACCTTGAAATAAGTAACAAAATCATACCTGGAGCAAAAACACAACGATCTTGTACAACAGACCATCTTCCAAAATCACCTTCTGCTTTTCTAAAAGAATTCATCTCCCTCGTTAATTTTGACCTCAATGTGAAATTTCCATTTGCATATCTCTCAATGACATCAATAACAGAAGACACAGTACTTTGATGTTGAGAAAATTCAGATGAGTACTGTAAACAAGGATTAAACCAATAACCAGCTGCATGTAAGTTCCTTGAGAGTTGATTATCCCAACGAGAAGAAATAATTTGAAGATAAGGCTCTACCCTTTTCTTTCTCCTATGAAATCTAGCAACCATATCATCTTTAGCCTTGTGAAATGCTTGATACAAATAACCCATACATGGTTTCTCTCCACTATCCACCAATCGCAAAACACGTATAAGAGGTTCGGTAAGTTGCACAATTATAGCACACTCCTTCCAAAATGTGGTATCCAACACATTCTCCACAAACTTCTTACCCTCCCTATCCTTAGCATAAGCACAAGAGGTCCACTCCCTAGACACAACCATCGCCCTAAGAGCATTCTTATGTGTCAAAATGCTTTGCAAAGCAATAAAATTAGTAGCAAACCGAGTAGGAGCTGGACGAATAATCTCTCTTCCTTCCGTGAACTTTCTCATCAAATGCAATGCATAACAATGATTATAGATATACTTGGTTATTTTTTAGGCATGCTTGACAATGTCTTCCACCTCATCCAATTTACCCATATCTTTAAGCATCAAATTAACACAATGTGCAGCACAAGGAGACCAATAAAGTGACTTAAACTTATACTCTAACAACCTTCCAGTAGCAACATAATTCATAGCATTATCAGTCACCATATGCACAACATTTTCAGCACCAACATAGAGAACAATATATCTAAATAACTTATGCAATAGTTCAGCAGTTTTTGAAGCATCAGAAGCATCAACAGACTTTAAAAACACAGTACCCTTTGGACAATAAACTAAGAAGTTAATTAAAGTTCGATTATGTTGGTCTGTCCACCCATCTGCCATAATAGTACAACCACATTCTTTCCAATGAGAACGAAAAGTCTCAACATAATTATTCACCTCTTCAACATTTTTCATTAGCAAATAACCATGAAGAGCATGAACAGTTGGTCCCTTATAACCAGGACCAATGTGAGCTATACCATCAATAACAGACTGATAATAATTAGAATTTGCAGCATTAAATGGGATACATGAACCAATCATCCACTTAGAAATGAGAATGTCAACTTTCTCAATAGCATCTTTGCTTTATATCACACTTTTTAGTGTTGGTTGTGCCCCTGCAGTTGTTCTTGGCATGAAATGATGCCCTATAGTCTTTTGTTTTCCCTTGTCTAAAATCCTTAATTTCTCTCCTGATTTGAAACTACTAGTTACCATATGAGGAGGTATCAAACATGGCTCTTGGTGTGAAGGAAAGTCCATTGAACAATATGGGTTATCTTCGGCTAAAAGCTCTTGTGCCTTTCTTTTTTTTTTCTAGCAAACTCTTCAATACTTTCGTTCATTTCAAAACCAACTTCAGGAGGAACTTTTTTACACCTCTCTACTTGACCTTTAACACCAGCTAAGTGTTGTTTGACACGCCGGATTCCACCCCCAGAAAGCAGCTTAGAACAATATAAGCATTGTAACTTTTTTCTCTTATTAGCATCCTCAACTTCTCTACAATGACCCCATGCTGGATCCTTCTTTCCTCTAGAAGTAATTTGAGAAGAATTTGGCGTAGAGCCGGTATTACTAGCCTCCGTAGATATCTTTAAGGCACAAAGAAGAAATTACAAGTTACAAATTAATCATCCAAGTTACAAATTTTAGAGAATCATCACAACTTCAGTGGCAAACAACACTATATATCCAATAATAGAGCATACTTCTCAAATTCAGTAGCTTTGAAAATGGACACCTGAGATTATTAGGCATTCATAATCAGCATCAATAATACCAAAAAAAATAATAGATAGACAACATATTCGGCATAATCATCATAATCAGCATAATCATCATATTCAGAGTCATTCTGATTTGCATACCAATGGGAATGGTGAAAACAGATCTAAATTAAAGAAGAAAGTAAGTTGGCTTAGGAGTATCACGAGAATAATGGAGGTTGATAACATAATCAGCATATTCAGCATAATCAGAGTAATTCTAATTTGCATTCATAATGGAGGTTGAATAGACTGAAAATTTGAGGTTTGTTGTTGTTGAGAGGATGATTTCAGAGCTAATATGCAACTTATGTTATCAGCTGAGTGGTTCAGAAGAATGAAAAGTTAAAACAAGTTATGCTGGATTAAATTATGTGCATTGATGAAGAAGAGAATAAGAACAGGACTGTGGATGCAGAACTCAGTTCATTTTTGGATGACTGTTTGGGTCTGCAGTATTCAGGTATTCAACAGAAAAGCATCATTTTTGGAGATGCACGACTGTGACAGGATATTCAGGTATATAGATTGATTTGCCCCTCCACTTCTAACTAATCACAATTGCCACATTCAGAAAAGCAAAGGATATTCAACATAACTTAATACCTGAAATTATTAACAACAACAATTTGCAACTTGAGAATAGGTATTATTTCAGTATTTCATAAATGCTAAATAGGTATTATTTCAGAACAATAAAATACAACTTGAGAATTTCATAATCAATTTGCAACAAGAACAAGGCAAAGAATCAATCCCAAGTTCGAGTTCAACCAAGAACTCAGGATTCGGTTCAGAACAATCTTAGATTAGGCAAAATTTTAGAGAATCATCACAAATTCAGTGGCAAACAACAATATATATCCAATAATAGAGCATACTTCTCAAATTCAGTAGCTTTGAAAATGGACACCTGAGATTAGGCATTCATAATCAGCATCAATAATACCAAAAAAAAATAATAGACAGACATCATATTCAGCATAATCATCATATTCAGAGTCATTGCCAAGCAAAGGTACGTACCCAAGTCACAGACTTGGCCATTTTAGAGAATTTTTGCATGTTTTAGCACAAACAATAGCTGATATCCCAACTTTGTCACAAAAATCCAAGGTAAAATGAAGATCAAAAGCAAATAGGGGTGTTAAAACAATGAATAATTTTTCAGAACATTTTTTTCCCTTTTTCCATCTATCTGAGTTGTGGTGGGTTGGTAAGGAGGGGAAGGAAAATGAAGCATATAAAAGCCTTTGCATGGAAAAGTTGAATCTAAATAGTAACAGTGTGTAAACATCCAACACCATAAACAGATTTCATCACATGAAAAGGAATCAACATATTACAACTATGTAAGAGGCAGAGGAAATAAACAGCAAGTAACAGCAAAAAATGCTTAGTTCAAAAGTGAAATTAAAGGGAACACAAGAAGGCAAAGAAAAAGAATAGGTGTACTGTGCATTACAGTATGCAGTTGCTGCTTCATGAATCCATTTTCATAGACCAAATGTAATAAAAACTTAGCCTTCCCCTTACTGTTTGATAATAGGCAGTCGATCACTCAAGTCTCGATTATAAGGTGCAGCTGCAGAGTCTCCAGAAGCCATAATACAAAATTAAAATTGAAATAACAAATAACAAATAATTAAGCAGATTATGATGGGAGAATCGAGATAATGACCTGAGTAGCAATGTCAAGAATCGAGATAATTAAGCAGTGTCAAGAAAATTAAGTAGTGTCAACTTGGGTGGCCGATCTCGTCAGGGTCGGCAGTGTCAAGAAAATTGACAGCAGAGTAGCAATGGTAGACGAGTAACATAATTGAATCGAAGGACAACGAAACAAGATGTGCATTGAATCGAAGATGAGCAATGGCAATTAGCAGAGGCAGAGCAGCCGAGCAGTCATGCGAATTGCCAAGGTTGAAGATGAACGAAGTGCTTCGTTCGTTGGGACGGGAGATCGACCGAAGACGCAGCAGTGCTCTGTTTGGTTTGGTTTAGGGTTAGGATTTAATTTGTTAAAAAGACATATTTACCCCTCAACACACAGCACCCTAAAAAATTAATTTGAGGGCGAAAAAGAAAACCACACCAGTTCCGAACAAAACCGCCGGTTCCCGGTTTTTTCCACATCACCCGGGGTTTTTTGTAAAACTGGTTTTAACTACCTTTTCGATCGATTTTATCACTGATTCGCGGGTTTACTGGTTCAACCGGCCGGTTCGGTCCGATATTTAATACTACGAGTAAAACTTTTTTTTTTCTATGACTATATGCCAGCTACATAAATATATTGCGCGCCAAAGCACCATTATCCCCCCTCCACCCCCAAATTAGTCAAAATTCATCACGAGGGAGGAGGGAGATACGGAGAGAGGGAGGCGATGGTGAGTCGGAGGGAAACAGAGCGAGCCCAGAAATCTCCATCACTGGCAAAAGACAATCCCCAGAAACAAGACACCGTGCATCCAATAAATGAGGGAACTTTGGGATATGAGAAGCTCAGAGAACAAAGGATTAAGGAGAACAAAGAAAGGTTGCAGAAGCTAGGAATTTTGGAGCTTTCAGGCAAGCTCAAATCTGACAAAATGGCCCGGTCTTTCAGAAACCCACCTGAGAAGAAATCAATTGAAGGTTCTGAACCATCCAGGAGGTCTTCTAGGTATTTTGTTGAACCGTCTTCAATTTATCTGAGGTCACGGGGTGAAGTTGGAAAGATGGGTTTTGTGTTTTTCTTGTTTGCGTTCCCAAAGGAACACCTTTAACCCTGTGGTTTGGATGTTTAGAATAATGCAAAAGGGATTTTTTTTTCCTGACTGCCCTTTCATTTGGTTAAATTTGCTTTATTGAGGGTTGTTTTCTGTCTGGATACCCGTGTATCATTTGGATCCCAAAAATTTTCTGAGGAGTTGCATTGAACTAGACTTTAGATCCTAAATTTTTATTGTCAATTGAGATTAAATGCATGTTCAATGTAGTGGAAATACGAGGGTTTTGAAGCTTGACACTTAAATGAGTAGGTTGACGTAGCTATCTGATTTGTCTCAGTAGGTTGCTTCTTTTTGTCTCAGCACATTGCTTTATGCCATTGCCATTATATTTTGTGTCTGCAAAGTGGACCTGGATTCTACAGGGTGATCATTTGAGTTGAGCTTCATAGGATAGGGCGACTAGTACATAATTGATATTTTAATTGTTAAGTGCTGGTAATTTCTTCAGGATTAAGACCCTGGCACCTATTAGCTATGTGGAAGTTGGTGTCCCAGGTGTAAAACAAGTGAAAAATTTAGAGATTCATATTCCTGAAGGGTCGAAACCCGAGTTTTATACGGAAGAGCAAGTGAAACTTCTAGGTGATTCTAGGACAGATTGGACATTGATGGTTGATGGCTATGGAGAGGATGGACAGCGGATATATGATTCAGTGAATGGGAAGAGTTGTCATCAATGCAGGTAGCGCATGCGTTGGCTTTTCTTGTTGTCTTGTCCTGTTTCTTATTCTCGTAGTCATGACCCAAGGCATGGCGTAGAATGATGGATGACATCCCATCGATTATTTCTTTGCAGGCAAAAGACTCTGGGGCAACGCACTACCTGCAGTAAATGCAGAACAGTTCGGGGTCAATTTTGTGGTGATTGCCTGTATACAAGGTGATGTTATTGATATCTTTGGCTGGGTTTATTGCTGGATGGCTGACGATATCGACGTTAATGTTGATGTAAAGGTTGATATCTTCCGTCTGTCAGACCTTGCTTCATCGTTAATTGTGGAAACAAATTATGTACCATTTTCTTAGTCTTTCTTGAACTTGAGAATTATTTTTAGCCATGATCTGTTTAGCTAGTTGCCTATACAAACCATCGATTCAGCTTTAGAAGGACTATTGGACCATGCAGATCTTCTGTTCCTCGAGCCCCCAAAATGTCATTCCTTTTTGTCAAATTTGGCTTAATTATTACGTTCTCCTTCATCGTGTTAAAACTCTTGTTCTCTGTAGATAACTACATGTTTTAATACATTTCATTCATATGAATGTGAAGGTTCTAGTAAACCTGGTGCTAGTAAGTCCACTGAATTTTGCCTGATCAGTTTGGCTATTCGTTTCCTGATTTTACGTTTACACAGATATGGAGAGAATGTTTTAGAAGCCAAAGAAAATACTAATTGGATTTGTCCAGCTTGCCGGGGAATATGCAACTGTAGTCGTTGCCGACGGTCCAAAGGATGGGAGCCTACTGGCAACTTATACCACAAGGTTTATTTTCTGATAGTGTCCTTTCTTTCTTCTCGTTCTTTTGTTCATTCATGGTTTAGTATTTTTGAACAAGATATTGGATGCCAAGAATGACGAGCTTCTTTTTCTGGAGTTCACATGCAACCAGCATGAACTTCTTGTCTTAACCATTCGTACTTCTTGCGGTTATGTTACTATCTGATTGCTCGTTGTCTGCCATTCATAAATAAGTGCTTGTGGCCTGGAAATTTGATGCGTAGGATCTCTTTATTGTGGTAGTAAAGTAATTTATGGAATTCACATGACACTTCGCATGCAATTACACTTGAGCTATTGCATGCTTATCCACTTTTACTTGTTGCCACTTTGTTGGTGACGGGATTATTGCACCAAAGCTAATGAAGCTTGACTAATTGTTGCTTCTCTAGCGGGACTTTGAAATACTCAACAAAGAAGTCAATAGAAAAGGATGAGGTTCCCAACTTCATCGACACGATTTGGTATCATCCACTGATCCACCTCTCCTTCCACTATTTATACATTTCTCTCCTCAGCTTATTTTGAATGATCTAATTCGATTTGAATAAATTTTATAATAAGTTATTATTTCTCTTTTACCAATATTTTTATCATGATTAATAATTTTTTATATTAGTCTTATATTATTGATATCATTACTATTATTTTTATAATAATTATTATTAATTTTTAATTTTTTATTGTTAAAATTTCACTGATTTGATTTTATATGTTCTAGAAATGAGCCGAGAAAAACATACGCTTATTTTGCCTTTATCCCACTTGGGGACAAAGAGTGAGAGAGAGAGAGTAGGAAAAGAGAGTATTAGAAAGAAAAAAAAATGTTAAGTCTCCATAAAGAATAGATTTTTATTTATTTTTTATTTATTTTTCATAGTGTTTTTGATAAGGCCAAAATAACTTATAATCTAGCTTTTAGTCTATTGAATTGAAAGTAGTTTATTGAAATAAAGTTTTGTTAGGCAATTAGATTTTGAATAACTTATATTCTTATTTGTAAAAGATTATTTCAAGTAGTTAATAGTTTATTAATTTTCAGTTAGTTTTTAAGTAAGTTTTGCCAAACATACAATTCTAAAAAAGTATTATTATTAGTTGTATTCTTATTAGTCTAAAAAGGTGTAATGATTTTGCTGTAAAATTATTTCATAAAATAATTCTTAAACAGATTTTCATTATCATTTTCGCTATAGCTGTAAATTAAGTGTTTCAACACTATAACAATTCGAACTTTTATTCCCCCAGGTAATTGGGCTAGGTTACAACTCAGTTGCACACTACCTCATTAAGACTAAATGTGCCCGGAAAAACTCAGAGACTGAAACAGGCAAAACAGAAGCAACGCACGAGCAGTGCAACAAGCCAGCTGGTGAATCTTCCAATTCTGGAGACGGTGACTCAAAAGATGGGGATATGATGGCCGAGCGAGGAAAATGGAAGAAATAATGTGGGAGGAACACGTTTGATGGTTAATACTTGTAATGCATGAACTGGAGCTATCGATTTTGTGATATTCCCGTTGGCACATGACCCAGCAAACTGCTTTAGGAGGAATTGGGGTCGAATACTCGGAACTTACCATAGATCATCAGGGAAAGATGGATCTGGTTCTTAGGTATCTGTTGGTGCCACCTGAAACTTGTGCCAGTAAAACACTTTTTATAATGTATGAATTCGTGCCCACGGGAAAGGAATCTTTCTCCCACTTTTACTGTATCTGTATGCTCTACGGGCCTACGGCTATGGTTTCTGTAGAAAACAAGGCTCAGGATACCATTGGCTTTGTACCTGACTCCAGTATGTTATTCTCTCTCTACTACAATGGCAATATGTTAGGCTGAGAAAGGGATTAGAGTGCAATTCTAAGAATTTGGCGTATGCCATCTATTATACGACTGTGAATGCTAATAATTCTGTTGGTCTTTGTCGTCAGTTAAACAGGAATAAATTACGTAGAACAATAAACAATGCACGTGAGCCAATCATTTGTTGGTCTTTGTTGCTATTTAAACAGGAGCAAATTACGTATGACAATAAGAGTAGCGACTCATTCGTTTAACATTAATGCTGAAGAAAATACATTCTTACGCGAGAAACAATTTAAGCATGTTCCGAAGATTGATAATGTTGCAGTTTATATCATGTGGTACAAGTTTCAAAGTGCATTTAACTGGTACGTGGATATAATACAAGTATAAATAAATAACGATGGTTGAATCATGTGTCTATTTTAGAGTTAGTATTATTTTAGTGTTATGTATTTTCTTTTCTTTTCTGGGTCAGTATTATTTTTTCTTCCTCTATGGGTAAGTGTTTATTTTAGTTTAAGGTAGTTTTATTTATTTATTTATTTATAACTTGTTTAGAGTTAGTTATCACAAGTAGTTATACAAGATAGTTACTAATTTTTTTTATATTTAAAATAAAAGATTATCTTTGATAATTACTTTTGATAAGTAGCTGTAAATAAGCACTAGTTTAATGTTTATTAAATGATTCAGTTGGTGATTCTTTTTCTTATGATAATTTTTTTGTTATAATATAATAAATAATGATGACAACTATTTGTGTTGATTATGCACTTTCTTAGGATGATGTTTATTTTAGTTTGTATTTGTGTTTTTTCTCTTTTCTTTCTTTGAGTTAGTATTTATTTAAATATTGGTTCATTATTTTTTTTTTCTTAAAATAAATTATGATTTTTATTTTAAATATAGTAAGTATTGTGTAAGGAATGTGAACCAAGATATTTTAAGGTTAAGATCTATGGTATGTGCAGGTGAATGATTGAGGGGAAAGCAAAGGAGATGGGAGAGAGCACAAATAGAAATATTCTTGTATTGATTTTTCAATGCCAGAAATGACTATAATTATAACATCTCCAAAAATTTTATTTTAAAGAGTTAATTATGAAAGCTAAAATATGGCTATCATACTACATCCAACATAGAAGAGATACTTCTTATATTTGATATATGTCGAGTATAAGGTAAAAATAACTTTATACCTATGAATCGGGTGTGAGAAGCATGCGATTCCACCACGATACATGATACTAAATAGAAAAAGGGAACAAGTATAATGAAAACAGAAGGCTAAGATTCTATGGAGAAATAGAGATATCATGATAACTATACCCTATACTAGTTCAATTAGTGCTAACCAAAGGCAAGCACAATACATTAGTAGAAATCCACATTTACCTGCAAAATAAGGTGGTATTTTTCCATGGTAATGAGTAGCACCTTTGAAAATAATGATGAATATGCTAAATGCTGAGTAAGACAACCATACAACCATAACAAGGCTACACAATGTCATATGGTCATGAAGAATAATATTCATACATATAAATTAATATAAGATGATGCAAGAAAAGAACTAATTCTAGGTCTTATAATATGATATAATAAGAATCCATAGTCTTATCTATGTTGATTTAAGGGATCCCACTATTCTCAATTGATGGAATGGTATCAACAATATATAATCCTAGTAAAAAACATTCATAGCCATTATTCTAGTCTGATAGAATGGATAGGTGCAACCTATTATGACTCACACATCTTTCACTTTAAATCTTAATATCTTATTAATGATAACAATCATTCCAAATATTTATTTAACATTGAATTTAGAGACCCTACTATTCTTAACCGATGGAATAACATCAATAATATGCAACCCCAGGGTAAAATTTCCTGACCACTATTCTTGTCTAGTAGAACAAACAAGTATAATTGGTTCCGACTCATGTGATCTTTCATTTAAATTTTAATATCTTATTAATGATTATGATCATTCCAAATATTAATTTCACGTTAAACTCAGGGATTTTACTATTCTCAACTGGTGGAATGATGTTAATAATATACAACCCTAGGACGAAAAGGTCATGGCCACTATTCTCATTCAGTAGAACAAATACAACATTATTGTTAAGATGGAAGTTGAACATGTGTTGAATAACTTATACAAATTCTGGAGGATCAAAACACTCCACTAAGTATATAAAGATTTTTTATAAAGAGGATGATTTTATTTATGCTGAACATATTGGGCTCTGAGCGACTTGATTACAACTAAGCCAAATGCCTCTATTTATAAGCGAGGAAATTCCACAAGCTAGGCTCTCTCTACCACGTATCATTATCCTATTGGATAGACAATAGATTATAATGGATAAGACTCTTAATCTTATTAGTTATCTAGATTATAATGAGATAAGCTTATCCCTTCGTACAGTTATTACGATATAGAGTAAACAAAAGTCAAAATATTCCTAATATCCTTTGATAAGCTTCTATTATTTTGCAAAACTCTTTTTTTCGTCTTTTATTCTCCTTTGCACACGTGTCTGTACGGGTCGTTCATAGAGCGCATTTGTTGCTTCATGAAATCATTACTTACGTCATTATTATCGTCATTGCTTACATCATAGCATAGTTGACATTATGCTGACATCATTATGGATTTTTCCTAGGTTATTGTTTAACCCCAGATCATAGTTTAAACCTTAGGTCTTAGGGTTTACTTTCCCCATCATAGATTTTTTCTGATCCACCACACTTTGTTCGCAACTTTGTTGGATGAGTTACAACTCCATCATATTTTTAATGTTATGCCTAGTGGTCAAGTGCCGAGTCAAAGTCGAAATTAGTTTCTCCCATCATATATTCATAAGTTGGGAGATTTGAAGTTATGAATAGATCAATCCATTCCTTTAGTTTTTCTAGATTAATATCTTTCTTTTTGGCCTCTAATGGTCCTATCAATAGAGACTTTTGGGTATATATTATCTAGATCTTGTCAGTGAATATTATTTCCTCTAATGCTGGGCACCAGTATCTCGAGTTCATTTGCCATTTGGTTGTAATATAATACCTCTAATTTGTTAATGTTTCATTAAAGGACACGCCTTCACAGAATTTGGTCGATCCTAACGCGTACCCTTCAAATATATGTATTTGATGTTTTGCTAGGATTACCCCATTTTTCCAATATGGAGGATAGGAGTCTATTCTTATCACTAGTTGTTGATCATCTTCTAACATTTTATAGGCATCTTGAATAGCCATATTCATAATCTTCCCCAATCTTGAGTTTGCTGGATAAGGTTTTTTTTTTTTTTTTTTATACTAATGGTGATGGCTTCTATCAGTCCATAATGCATTATCTTTTGTATTGTTATTTTTTTTCTCGAATTCTGTTGCTTCAAATTTTGCTAGATCAATTATTACTTTATGCACGCATACCACCATTTGGCAATTACATACACTATGTTCATAACTAGATGCTACTCCATGAGGAATTTGGGGATCATTGTAACACCCCAAAATTTACTACTAAAAAATTTCTTTTACAAAATTAAGCGCATAAGCTAAAATAATTAAAACGAAGGATGTTACTGCCACACTTGGTAAAAGTTCGATTTCCTCTACCTTTCTCATACCAAGTGTTAAGGCTGAAATCATTACTACGCTTAAATTAATATCATGATTACAAAAATTAGAATAGAGAGAATGTTAGATAAATACTGTGCTAATTAAAAACAAAATTAGTAGTTTACAAAACTTAAGAGAGAAATTATAGGACATAAGGATCCAAATACAACCAGAAATAAGATAGAAAAAGAAACACTGGATAACCCTACTCTCCCAAATCCGAACTATCAGCATTTGACTGAGCTGAGAGGCCGACCTGCAAAATCCACTGCCCATTGAATAGGTAGGGGCCTACTGTAATACCCCAAAATTTTCGAAAATCTATATTTTAATAAATAACTTTATTTGAAATAAAATTTGCTTGTAAAATTATTTATTTTAATTATTTTATGGATTTTAGAGTATATAAATTTGGATAAGATTATTTAATAAATTAAATATAAATATTTTGCTAATTATCATATTATTTAATTTAAATAATTTTCCAAAACTAATATTTTACCAACTTTATCCTTTTTAAACTAAAATATTAGATTATAATAAATTAAATTACTGAATTAAATAATTTACCAAGAATATTATATTTTACGATTTCATAAATTAAATTAAATCAATTTTCCTATTTTTCCATTCCCTTTTTGCCCTTTTTCCCTTTTTCCCTTTCTTCTTTTCTTTTTTCTTTTTTTCTCTTCCTCCCTCGGGCTGCCTCGCCAGGCCAGCCTTCCTCCCCGCGCTTTGGGCCTTCGGCCCGTCTCCCCCTTCTCTCCCTCGCGCACCGTCCAGCCGTCCCTCCTGCCCAGTTGCCCTCCTTTATTTTTTTCTCCCTGGACCGGCCGACTCTCTCCTTTCCTGCGCCGGTCCAGCCACCAGCCCCTTCTCCCCTTCTTCTTCTTCTCCCACGCCCGACCAGCGCCCTCTGCCATGGTCGAGCATGCCTGCAACCTCAGCCCTGCCGCTCCCGTGCCTCCCTCCCTCTCCCTCTCTCTCTTCCCCCGTCATTTTCTTTCTTTTTTTGAGCCAAACCGGCCCTGGACCAGCCCCGCATGCCTCTCCCCCTTTCCTTCTTCTTCCCCTCCTTTCCCTGCCACCCTGCGATGCCCTGCCACCCTAAGCCTGCCATCCGATCAGCCCCTATCCCCCTACCCTTCCTCCTCTTTTTCTTCTCCCCTTTCAGCCATTTCCCTGCCCATTGTTGTCGAGCCCCTCACCCCCGATCCTCCCTTCTCTCTCTCATTTTCTTCCTCTCCCATTTCCACCCTGTTTTTGCGTCGCCACCACCGTCCGCCGCTCCTGCCACCTCACCAACCCCCTGCACCGCTCCCTACCACCCTCCACCTCAGCCTTGCACCACCACAATGTCCCTCCCGAGCCATCCCACAGCCCTCTTCCTCCCCTCTTCTTTTTCTCCCTGTTTTTCACCCTTCTCAACAATCCACCTGTAACGCCACCAATCGCCGCCGTCCGGCCGCCTATTCCGCCACCAAGACCACCAACCTCCTCCCTGCAACCCCCTCTACCACCATCAAGCCTTAGTTTGTCGAAAACAGCCCTTGCACCCCCCATTTTCCCTTCCACTTTTCCTTCCTTCTCAGCCCTTCCACTCGACCCACTCCGGTAGCCAACTTCGCCGCCTTGCCGCCGCCGTCTCCGCCGCCTTAAGCGGCCTTGAAACCACCCCTTGCCTCCACCTACACCCCCTCTACACTTCTGCACCATTCCCCTGCCTTAGAACCTCCCCCAACCACCTTCTTTTCTAGCCTAAATACCCTAACCAGAAAATAATGTATTTTGCTCCCTTCACCCCTCTTTGAGCCTTTTCCCTTCTCTTTTCTGCATGAAACTCATGTTGCTCATGCAGCGTGAGCTCCCCTTCATTTTAAAAATTATTTGGCTAATTTTAAGGTATAATGGTATTTTATGTTAAGTGTTTTATTAATTAAAATTTATAAAGTTTTATACTTGGATTCTTATTTCTAACATAAATATGATGGATATTATTTTTAGGTGTTGAGTTGCTAATTATGCTTGGTAAGATTGATATTTTGCGGGATTTAGGTAACCGTTAATCCTCCCTTAAATATATGGAAAAACGCATGCTAGCACATTTAGAGTTTAGTATGATTTTATGCATGTTTGTATGCTTAGCATGATATGTTTATGATTTCTTATATTGTTTGTTTAAAAGAAAAAGCATGATAACTTTTGTGCCATATGTAGGTATGTTAAATAAAGAAGGAGTTGGAATATGGATAGAAATGTTAAATACTTGTTTATGATGTACCATGTTGTTAATGCATGAATAATGTTATTGTTTAAGGGTATTTTAGTAATTATGCTTATGAGGTATATAAATCAATGTGTGTAGTTGCTAATGAGTATTATGTTGAAAAATGACAAGTTGGTGGACTTAGATGATAAAAATGAAGTATTAATATCATTATTTTATGTAGTGTTAGTAAATTCATAAAAATGGTGAATAAAGGGGTTGAGTGGAAATTTTATAAGTGGAAAGGGTATTTCGGTAATTTTTGAGATAAAAGAATAATATGAAAATTTTATGATTAAATGGTCAAATGATAATTTACAAGTAAAGGATAAAATTGTAAGTTGTGAGAAAGAAGGGTAAAATGGTAATTTTGGAAGTGGGGGGTAAAATAGTAATTTTAGATGAAGGAGGGAACTATGGTAATTTTGGAGGTAAAGGGGCAAAATTGTAATTTCATAAGTAAAGGGTAATATGGTAAATTTTATAAGTGAATGGCGAAGTGGAAATTTATAAGTAAAGGGGTAATATGGTAAATTGGAAAAAAAGGGCAAAATGATAATTATGTAAGGAAAGATAAAGATGGTAATCTTGGATGTAAAAGGGTAAAATAGTAATTTGTAAAGTAAAAGATGTATGGTGGTAATTTTCATAAATAAAAGGATATTATGGTAAAATTGGATGTAAGGGGCAAAATGGTAATCTTGTAAATAAAAGGATATTATGGTAAAATTGGGAGTAAGGGGTAACGTGGTAATTATGATAATGACAAAAGGTAATGTAGCAATTAAATTATGATTGTAGAAGGGCAATTAGATAAGTATGATGCTATAGAAGGGTAATTTGGTAAATTAACCAATTAAAGGGCATTATGGTAATTTTAAATATGGAGAAGGGGAAAAATTGGTAATTGTAATTATGAAGAGGGGTAAATTAATTATGAGGAAGGTTAATTTGGAATTTATGATAATTGAAAAGGGTAAATGGCAATTAAAAATAATTGAGAGAGGTAAAATGGTAATTACGATAAGGAGAAGGGCAATTTGGTAATTTATCCAACTCAAGGGCAATTTAGTAATTATAACAAAGGAGAAGGGCGATTTGGTAATATAACCAACCAAAAGGGAAATATGATAAGTTTAGTAATTATGAGGGGTGAATGGTGGTCTAAAAAGTGTAGGAGACAATTTGGTAATCTAAAGTGGACAAGGGGTAATTTGGTAATTATGCAACCTTAAGGGTAATGTGGTAATTTATCAAGTAAGGAATGGATACTTAACAATTATATAAGTAAAGGGAAAATGAGTAGTTTGTACCTAAAATGTCTTTGGAATTGTGGACCTTTATTATATAATTAAATAATGCTGATTAGCCAAGTAAGAGTATTTGATAATTAGGATGGCCTTAATGGTTTCTCTGTGAGATTCTAGATAATCATCTGAATAAGAAACGATTAATGATATTAGAACGATTGAAAGTGAATAAGTATCGGATTATCGTGCTTTTCGTGATCACCTTAATTAAGACACTATTACTTAAAGTGAAAGACCTCGAGATCGGGAATGGTGACTCCTTAGGGGTCGCTACCCTAAGGACGTGGTTTAGTCCACGATTATTCTGGTATTTGCTGGTGTGCCTTTGTACCCCAGCCAGGCCCTATATCTTACCCTTCCTAGCTCTATGGACCTAGTTAGGGGGTATGCATACTTATGGATTAGGTGTCCTTGTCGGTAGGGTACTGAGTTAGCTTTATGCACCAGTACGACCATGGTACCTTTGCGTCCTTGGGTTCATGGTTGAAGGGTACTGAGTAGCTGATATGCACCGGTACGATCGGTGTACCTTTGTGTCCCGGGTTATCGATCTCCCATTCAAGGCAAATAAATATGATTGATGTGCTGATTAAATAAAGGAAAGATACTATTATTGAAAGTGGAATATTAATGAGTCGGGCCCAGATGATTATGATATTGAGTACCGGTCCACCGGTTATAATAGTGGTCCAGGAGCGTGTTGCCCTGGTATGTGATATTGAGTACCGGTCCACCGGATATAATAGTGGTCCAGGAGCGTGTTGCCCTGGTATGTGATTATGAGTACCGGTCCACCGGTTATAATAGTGGCCAGGAGCGTTGTGCCCTGGATGATGATTACATATATATTCCGGTCCACCGGCAATAATAGTGGGGGTCCTGAGCTCAATAAAATCGGTTATGTATGTGAATAAGATTATGGAAAAATACTAATCACTTATAGTGGAACACCATGTGAGTCGGGGCCAGACCGGTCCACCGGTGAATAATAGTGGTCAGGTGCGTTCTGCCCTGTGTGTTTATCTTCCGGTCCACCACCAATAATAGTGGTCAGAGGCGTTCTGCCCTGAGTGTATACTTTCCGGTCCACCGGCTATAATAGTGGGGTTCTCGCACTCACATGGATATAAAATATGATATTGATTGAATGATGATGGAATAATGGCTTAAGGCCAGAATGTACTGATCTTACACTATGACATGGCTTAAGGCCCAAAGATATCGATCGTGAATTATAACTTGTGTTACGTGTTATTGTTATGTATGCACCTCTCATTATTTATGTGCGTGACTTGCATTATGTGCCGTATGCGGGCCTGTCTTTAAGTGTGGTATTAAAGGGTTACTCAGTACCGTAGTACTGAAGGGATTTCCTTTATGGGGCCCCTGCCTATTCAATGGGCAGTGCCCTTGCAGGTATTTTCAGGTGCTACTCAAGTGGGCTACGGGAAATAGAGTAAGGAGTTATCCGGTATCGTTAGGGTTTTCTCTTTCTCTTTAAATTCCTGGTTTTACTGTTATGTGTTACTGTAACCACCGTTGGTGGATTTTATTCTTGTAAATGATTTGATGCGCTACTCTGATTTGTGTGTGTTGAATTTCTTTCAAGCTGTATTTCATTTTCTTAGCCTTAGCACTTGGTAATGGAACGGTATGAGTGAACCGGTCTGGTACTAAGTGTGGCGGTAATACTCCCAAAGTTCACGTTTTATTTATCTGCTTCCGCAATTATCTTTTAATAAAACAAAATTTTTCAGTAGTGAATTTTGGGGGTGTTACACCTACAAAAATGAACCCTTCAGTACTACGGTACTGAGCAATCCTTTGTACCAAACTAATATGATAAATTAGCATGGAACACATGCAAGGTTTACAAATAACATGGTATATGACATATACATATACATACGATGATTGAGATACAATAATCACTTAGATAATCAAATTCCATCAAGGTCACGTACTACTCATATTCATTCATCTGAAACAATTGAACTTACCAATGAATATCCTAGAAATACTCTCTAAATCAATAGTTAAATCCCAAATTCAACATAATTCATGTCTTAGTATAAATCCCAACCAATTACATACATCACAGGTACGTTCACAGGTACAACATAATAAAAACCATGATATCACAGATATACTTACATGTATAGCATAATAAAAATCCATGACATCACAGGTACGCTCATAGACATAATACCAATACAGGTAGGCATGAAAGCTACTACCGAAACCTCAGGTAGGCACGAAGGCTGCTACCGAAACCACAGGTAGGCACGAAGGATGCTACCGAAACCTCAGGTAGGCACGAAGGCTGCTACCGAAAACACAGGTAGGTATGAAGGCTGCTACCGAAAATACAGGTAGGCACGAAGGCTGCTACCGAAACCACAGGTAGGCACAAAGGCTGCAACCTGAGAATCCAATAATCTGATAATCATTATTTCCATCAAATCATATCATTTCCATTTTTATTTACTTTCTCGAGGGAAGATCAATCAACCTGAAGACACAAATGTACTTCAGTCATACCGGTGCAACAAGGCAATACAGTATCCTACCGACTATTAATCCAAGGACGTAAAGGTATCCTAGTTGCACTGATACACGAAGGTAACATAGTATCCTACCAACAAGGATACCTAATCTATAAGTATGCATACCCCTATTAGTTCGTAGAATAGAATAGAGTAAGATGTAGGGCCTGAATGGGACACTAAGACACACAAGCAAAAATTTAATATCAACCATGGGCTAAACCACATCCTTAGGGAAGCGAACCCTAGGAGTCACCATTTTCGATCTCGAGATCTTTCAATTTAAATATTAATATTTTATTAAGGTGACCACGAAATCGCATACAATACAGATAAATATAATTTCCACACTTAACCGTTTTTACTTATTTCCAATCATTTGAGACAACCATAATCAAGATCAATATCGAGGCCAACATTAGAATATAATTAAGTCATCTTAGGCTTAATTATTCACATCTGGACACTTTAGGTCAAAAATGACCAAAATACCCCTGAGACTAAAATTCCCAGATTATCATCTATTTAAATACAATTTCCATTTTAATTATTCAGTTGCCATGAAAAGGCTAAAACACCATAAATAAATTATTCATTACACAAGTTAAATTATCAGATATGTCAAATGAACATTTTGCCCTTATACATAATTTTGCATATAAAATCCTTTTTCACACCTTTAATCCATCCAAAACACATACTCATATATTCAACAACAACTAATACATATTAGACATGATTTTCAAGATAAATATCATAATACATAAAAATGACTAAATTGCCCCTAAGGCACACATCTATAATAATTATTCCACAATTATATCTAAACATGCTCAACCTATTATTTTACACATAATTATCATACAAATTATTTTTCCGTCATTAGAATAATTTTAATCATACTTTTGTACTTGATATAATTTACATCAGATAACATGCTCGTGTTATCCATTTTTATGATAATAATAATTAACACATAATTATAACGTAACAAATCATATTTAATATATTTCATACACCAAAAACCCTAATGTGCTATCACATAATATTCATAATTTTAGTAAGGTATAATGGTTAACTGAATTCCAACAAAAATATAAAAATAGCGGTATCCTACTAAAGTTATCGGATCCTGCTAATCGACCTTTCGTACCTAAAAATAATACTAAAATTACCAAATTAATATCTATTAGATAAAATAATAGTTATAATATAAAAATATTTATTTTTTTAAAATTACCAAAATACCCTTACATTTAATATATATACCAAACTATTTTTAAAAAATCAAAAACACTCACTCACGCTGCATGTGCGCAGCGTGAACAGTGCACGAATCGGGGGAGGGCTATAAGGGCTGGTTGAGGTGGTTGGCTGGGTGAGTTGGTGGTGATGATTGGGCTGGGTGATTGCGATAGGTTGCTCGGTGGTTGCTGGGCTAGTTTTAGGAGAAGGAGAATGGTGGGGTTGGTGGCGACGGTTGCTGCAGGCTGAGGTCGTGGGTGATGGAGGTGCTGCGGGATGGGAGTAGGAAAGCTGGGGATCAAAGGGGCAGAGAAAGGAAGGGATATGGGCTACATGCGATGGGCTGGTAGGCAGAAGAAACGGAGAGGAGATGGGATGGTGGTTGTTTGGGTATTGCATGTGGCGCAGGAGAGTAGAGAATGGTGGGTTAGGTTCGGTGGATGGTGATGGAAGTGGCAGGGGGTGCTGGATGAAGAAAAGCAGAGGGAGGAGGCTGGTGCGATGGTGGTCGAAGGCTGGCTCGATAAGTTGGCTCCGCAGGCTGAGATGGTGTTCATGCTGCTTGGGCTTCTAGATGCTGCGCTGGACGATGGGGAGTGTCGTTGGGGTTGCGAGAGGTTGGTGGCTGTGGGGAAGGCAGGGTGGTGCTTGTAACACCCCCAAAATTCACTACGAAAAAATTTCATTTTATTAAAAAGAATTAGCGGAAGCAAAATAATAAAACTGTGAATTCTGGGAATATTACCGCCACACTTAGTACCAGACCAGTTCACTCATATCGTTCTAGTACAAAGTGCTAAGGGTAAAAGAGTAAAATAGAATTTACGAGAAATTCAAACATATTTAAATCAAAGTAGTGCAAGTAAACATTTTATAAGAATATAATCCACCAATGGTGGTTACAAGAACAAATGTTACATTTACATCAGACATTAGAAGAGGAAGGATGAAATCCTAAAAGCCCGGATAATCCTTACATTCTTTCCTATTGCCCACCTGAATAACTCTTGAACAAGGAACTGCTAGGGACACTGCCCATTGAATAGGTAGGGGCCCCATGAATGGAACCCTTCAGTACTACGGTACCGACTAACCCTTTAAAACGCACTTAAAAATAGGCTCGCAATGTAACACACGATACACCACTTTATTCATACATAACGATAGGTGTAAACATAATATTCGGATCCATACATTCACATATTGGACAAGTCAATCAGATATTAATGGTGCATACACAACATTCACTTTCGTACATTCGTATACTTAATAAGTCAATCAAATATTAATAGGTCATAATGAACCATCGATACTTTTAGGGCCTTAAGGCCATTAGTCCATCATTAATCAATCATCTCGGATTATAAAGATCCATGTGAGTGCGGGAACCCCACTATTATTTGTTGGTGGACCGGTCATGCAAGGCAAAATGCTCCTGGCCACTATTATTTGTCAGTGGACCGGTCATGCAAGGTAAAACGCTCCTGGCCACTATTATTCGTCGGTGGACCGGTCTGGCCCCGACTCACATGGTGTTCCACTGTAAGTAATTAGTGTCTTTTCCATGTCTTATCGTTATTATGTTTGGTTTGCTGAGCATGAAATCCCCCACTATTATAGCCGGTGGACCGGAATACATACAGGGCAGAACGCTCCTGACCACTATTATTCACTGGTGGACCTGTCTGGGTCCGGCTCAAAAATCTTCCTTTTTAAGTGATTAGTATCTTATTCGTATCTTATTCAAAAGTATTTCTACCTAGACATGCATGGCTAACTACATCTACACTTATCCTCCCAAGATGGTCCGTCCCATATCTTGAGACTTCTACACCTCCTAACTCACCCCGACATCATTCCCTTATTCCACTTACTCACACCCAAAGCCCGACTCCTAAGTGTGTGGGTCAATCCCACTCACCGCCTTACCCTAGGGTTTTCTCCAAAACCCCTAATCTGGGCCTATGTGGCCTATCTTTCTTTGCTTTACACATCCCAAACTATTTCAACACCCCACACGTCACGACCCTTAAATCCAACCCTCACTTTCTACCCCCTCATTCTCATTTATTTTTATTATTTTATTTTTCTTTTTTCCACCTTGTCAAATTAGGGTTTCTTCCCAAACCCTAGCTCGGTCTCCTATGCACCCTTATAGTATCCCACGTACTAATTTTTCACCCGAAGCCTCCAGTCTCCCAAACGACACTTCTATTACCTTCCTCACCTCCCAAGGCAACTTTCCATATGTAAAGTTTTCCCCCATGCAGACTCTAACCATCCCATGCAAACCCTCGATTCTCCCACTCTTTCATTTTATTTAATTCCCCTTTTATTCATCCACTCATGGATCATAATAAGGTCATTCCTACCTATGTTCGCCAACTTACTTCCCCTTGGTTATCTTACTTTTCCATTTTTCCTTTTTATCCTTTCACCCCATATCCTATTATTAAACATCCTAGCATGTATGTCCTAGAGGGTCACATCATATAACATCGTACACACAACATATATAATCATCATTCACATGCCCTAAGGAAGTTAGCATACATCCACTCCCTATTGCGCTACAAATGATTAATCATTTAGCATAAAGTGCATAATATGGCATAATACATGGCACAAAAGGCACGTAGCCCACACATAGTTGTTCTTCACCACACCCTTACTCGGTTTAGGTTACCAAGCTATCTCCCACACTTATTAGGCCACTAATCACCCTTTGTAATTGTTACACTTATCATATTTCCTATTTGGTTGGTTAGATTACCAAATTGCCCCTTTTCCTTTATTAAAATTACTAAATTGCCCCTTTAGTTGGATAAATTACCAAATTACCCTTCTACATTATCATAATTACCAAATTACCCTTTAGTTGGTTAAATTACCAAATTGCCTTCTCCATTTTCAAAATTACCAAGTTACTCCTTTCCAATTTTCACTTTACCCTTTTATTTATAAAATTACCATTTTACCCTTTACTCACAAAATTACCATTATATCCTTTTACTTACAAAGTGTAATACCCCAAATTGAGCGGAGTATTATAAGGATTGATTTGGCTACTTATATTAACATGGTATACCATCCTTTTGGTGATTCCATCCTAAGAACTCCAGAGTTAAGCGTGCTGGCCGTGGAGCAATTTTAGGATGGGTGACCTTCTGGGGGTGTTACACAAAGTTACCATTTTGCCCTTTGTATATGAAATTACCATTTTACCCTTTTCATTTATAAATTACCATTTTACCCTTTAATTACAAGATTACCATTTTACCCTTTAATTATGAAATTACCATTTTACCCTTTAATTGTAAAATTACCATTTTATCCTTTAATTACAAAATTACCATTTTGCCCTTTTATTATGAAATTACTATTTTTCCCTTTTAACCACAAATTACCATTTTCCCTTTTAATTATAAAATAACCATTTTGCCCCTTTTAATTACAAAATTACCATTTTCCCCTTTAATCACAAAATTACCATTTTACCCTTTAATTATAAAATTACATTTTACCCCTTCACCTCCAAAATTACCATTTTACCCTTTTCTCTTACAATTTAACATTTGCCCTTGCCTCCAATATTACCATTTTACCCCTTACTTCCAAAATTACTAATTTACCCTTTTTACTTACAAATTACCATTTTGCCCATTATTACAACACTTATATAAATTATTATCACTATATGAAATATTAATATTAGCACTCCATTCTCATTAACCAACTCCACAACTATTATAGCACCCACACATAATAGACCACATGCTTGCACAAGACATATTACTAAAGTGCCCCTAGGGCTCACAATAATATTAACCATGCATTAAAAATCACAATGGCATAATACAACAAGGATAAATACTTAACATCTTCATTAATAACCAAACTCTCACCTTAAACAATATTTTCGTAAATAGCATATAATCTAACATGATCCTTTTATCAATCCACACACAAAACCACATATCTCATATTAAACAACATATATCAAGCATAATAACATATTAAAAAACCGAATGTGCTAACATACGTTATCCATGCGTTTAAGTGGGGTTTAACAATTACCTTATTTTCTGCAAAAACGAACCTTATCGGTATTCTAGTTAAAGGTTCCAGCTTTGATTAGAAAACCAATACCTAAAAATAATATCCATGTTTATTATATTAGAAATAAGAAAAATCAAAGCATAAGAC
Organism: Tamarix austromongolica; assembly: GCA_039764185.1. Classification (NCBI taxonomy): domain Eukaryota; kingdom Viridiplantae; phylum Streptophyta; class Magnoliopsida; order Caryophyllales; family Tamaricaceae; genus Tamarix; species Tamarix austromongolica. The sequence goes on along the minus strand of CM077816.1, from coordinate 36,689,820 downwards.
TTTATAACACTTAATTAATTAAATAATTAACTTAAAATATTATTATACCTTAAAATTTATTAAACAATACATAACCAAGCATATAGCAAGTTATACTGCTCATGCATCATGAGCTGCATGCAAAGAAATGACGGGGAGGGGCTTGAAGGTGGGTGAAAGGAGGGAAAAATGGCTATTTTCGGGTTAGGATTTTTAGGCTAAGAAAAAGGGTAGATGGGGGAGGATTTAAGGAAAAAGGAAGGGTGCAGAGGTGGAGAGGGGGTGTAGGTGGTGATCGGGGATGGGTTGATGGCGGCTAAGGGCGGTGGCAGCGGCGACATCAAGGCTGCGAAAGGGGGCTACCGAGGTGAGTCGATATGGAGGGGCTAAGAAGGAAGGAAAAGGGAGGGAGAAAATGAAGGCCTGCGGGTGGTGGTTTTGGCCAAGGGAGGTTTGGGGGTGGTATAGGGGGTTGCAGGGGTTGGTTTGGTGGCTCAGGTGGCGGTAGAGGCGGTTGGTCGAGGTAGTGCAGGGTGGCTGTCGAGAAGGGAGAAAAAGGAGAGAAGAAGAAGAGGGGAGGAAGAAGGAGGCTGCGAGGTGGCTTGAGGGGTGCTGTGATGGTACAGGGGTGAGGTAGAGGGTGGAAGGGGGTGACACAGATGGTTGGTGAGGTGGCGGTAGTAGCGACGGAATGGTAACGACGAAGAAAAATAGGGAGGATGAGGTAAGGAGAACAAAGGAAGGAAAAAAGGGTCAGGGAGGCATGTGAGGCTCGAGAAAATGGCAGGATGAGGCAGGGAGGGAAGAAGCATAAGAAGAGGAAGAGAAAGGAGGGGATAGGGTGGCGGCAGGGTGGTAGGGGAATGGAAGTTGTAGGGAGAGGGAGGAGAAGAGAGGGGTATAGGCAGGGAGAAAGAGAGGTGGTGGGGCCGGGATAGGGTAGGAAAACGACGAGAGAGAGATAGGGGGAAGCAGTAGGGGGAGAGGGTTGCAGGTGGGGCAGCGGAGATGGCGGAGGATGGTCGGGTATGGCACCGGGGAAAATGGAAGAAGAAGAAAGAAAGAAAAAAGGGGAGGGGCTGTGTGCGTGCCAGGCCGGGCGAAGGGAGGATGTGTAACACTCCCAAATTTACACAATTTTTTTTAAAACAAAACACTACTTATAAATTAAAACCGTAAATTTTAGGGATGTTACCGCCACACTTAGTACCAGACCGGTTCACTCCAACCGTTCCAGTACCAAGTGCTAAGGCTAAGAAAATAACTCATAACATTATTAGATAACTCAAATTCGTAAATACGGGAACCAAGTACGCACGTGTCTTTATACAATCCAAATACGAGAGTTAGTTTTTTAGGGAAACGAAATAACTACGAACATAAAATTGTTCTGAAGTGCTTAACATAAATTAGATAAAATAGAGAGGAAAATCTCAATGGAAATCCGACCATGCCACTCTGAAATGGATTCGGCTCAATCATCACTCAGTCCCATCTGATGTCCCATAGACATCAATCGCATCAAAGTAAACATCTCCTACCTACAGTAAGTTAGATGAGTTTTCTACTCGTGGGAATGAGCAACACCTATGAAAGGGGTGATCAGTATGCTACGTACTGAGTAAGGTAACCGAGCACTAAGGCCAACACATAAGCACATAATCCATGCAGAATAATAACAGGGAATAGTGCAAACATTTTAACATAAAAGCAAGTGAACGGTTAGATGAAGATACCAAGGTCTGATATAGTTCATATTATTTATTTTATCAAGCCTTTATCAAATGTGTTTTCACCCCATATTCTTTATCAAGTCCATACGAGTGTAGGAACCCCACTATTTTAGCCGGTGGATCGGTCGCGAGGGTAACATACCCTGCCACTATTATATGCCGGTGGATCGGTCTGACCCCTTCTCGTACGGTGTTCCACTATAAGTAATTAGTGTCTTCCTACATCTTAACAACATATATCATTTGGTTTGTTAAGCTCGGGATCCCCTACTATTATAGCCGGTGGATCGGTCGTGAGGGTAACATACCCTGCCACTATTATATGCCGGTGGATCGGTATGGGCCCGGCTTAACATCTTCCACTTTACGTATTTAACATTTTAAGTATCTTATTCAGATGTTCATTTCAAGACTTGCAAATCAAATTCTTACCATGCTTACTCCTCGACTCAGGCTAACCGCTTTAACCCAAGTTAACCGTCCCACCATAATTAACCATGACATACCTTAACACCCATGCGACCCTAGCTCCTATGTAAACCCTAACTCTACGTAAACCACACTTTCATGCAACCCTAACTCCCATGAAAACCCTAGCTTTACATAAACCACACTTCCATGCAACCCTAACTCCCATGCAAACCCTAGCTCCACATACCACACTTCCATGCAAACCCTAACTCCCATGCAAACCCTAGCTTTACATAAACCACACTTCCACGCAACCCTAACTCCCATGCAAACCCTAGCTCCACGTACCACACTTCCATACAAACCCTAAATCCCATGCAAACCCTAGCTTTACATAAACCACACTTCCACGCAACCCTAACTCCCATGCAAACCCTAGCTCCACGTACCACACTTCCATGCAAACCCTAACTCCACGTAAACCACACTTCCATGAAACCCTAACTCCGATGCAAAACCCTAACAATATGTAATATCATTACCATCATGCAAAACCCTAACACCGTGCAATGTTAATACCATCATGTAAAACCCTAACACCATGCAATATTAGTACCTCCCATGCAAGACCCTAACACCATACACAATTAAAATCCCCCATCATTCTTTTGCAACCCTAACATGCATGTCTTAAGGCCACTTCACATATCATCACATACAAATAAAACACATGCCATATAACAACCCAAGATCATATGCGAACTCCATACCATATTATATACGTCATAATTAATAATGCTAACAGAGAATACATGGCATAAGAAGCACATAATTGCACGTAACCACACAAATGACCTTAGTAACACCCTTACCTAAAAGGTCACCGGTCTTGGTGCACGCTCCTATTCCACCTGAGGGCTTTGATTGGGCTCACCTATTATGGGAAAAAAAATACTAGAATTAGCTTCCCTCCTAAAATACTATTAGCTTCTAACTTATCCTAAGTCTTGGAATTAACTACACCATATACTACTAAAATACTAATAAAATACTATTGTAATTTAAAGTAAAGGTGATATAAGGGTTTCTACCCTTCACCAAAATAAATTTAGAAAAGGTAATAATAATAATAATAATAATAATAATAATAATAATAACAAACTATTACTAATAATAGTAATATTAATACAAATCTTAATAATAATAATAATAATCTAAGCCTTAAAATTACAAGGTAGGGTTTCGACCCTACCCCTAAATAATGAAATACTATTCAATAATATTAATAACATATATTATTTATAATAATATTAAAATAATAAAGATAATAATAATATCATTATTATTAATAATAAAAATAGTAATAATAATACTATAAAGCATATGTGTGAATAATAATAAAAGAATTTAGGTCTCTGCCCTTCCAAAATAATTAAAGATAATAATAATACTAATAATAATAATGATAAGAATGGTAATAAAACATATAATAATTCAAATAATACCTAAAATTCGAAAATAATGACCCTAATTATTTTATCCCTACTCTCTACCCTGCAAAGAAAATTTAGCATTAATTGTAACACCCCGAGTCAACACGACCACACGGGAGCTACCTTAGAGCGCTTTCGGATTGATTGGCTGGCCCCACAAATCAACACGAGTCGTTTTAGCACGCTTTGTCCTCACTCACGCTGTGGAGTTCTTAGGACAGAATCACCAAAAGGATGGTATACCATGTTGATATAAGTAGCCAAATCAATTCTTATAACACTCCGCTCAACTTGAGGTATTACATTCACCCCCACTCAAAGAACACAACGTCCTCATTGTGCCTCAACCAATGACTGCCTCAATACAGTTCATCCCAAGAATCGTCCCGCTAGGTGGCTGACTGACTCATCCAAGTTCAGCTCACGGTCGCGGTTTCGCTCTGATACCATTTGTAACACCCCGAGTCGACACGACCACGCGGGGGCTACCTTGGAGTGCTTTCGGATTGATCGGCTGGCCCCACAAATCAACACGAGTCCTTTTAGCACACTTTGTCCTCACTCACGTGCTTCCCGAGACACTTTCAGAAAATTTCCGAAACTTCCCAGGAGGTCACCCATCCTAAAATTGCTCCATGGCCAGCACGCTTAACTGTGGAGTTCTTAGGACGGAATCACCAAAAGGATGGTATACCATGTTGATATAAGTAGCCAAATCAATCCTTATAACACTCCGCTCAAATTGGGGTATTACATTCACCCCCACTCAAAGAACACAACGTCCTCGTTGTGCCTCAACCAATGACTGTCTCAATACAGTTCATCCCAAGAATCATGCCGCTAGGTGACTGACTGGCTCATCCAAGTTCAGCTCACAGTCGCGGTTAAGCTTTGATACCATTTGTAACACCCCGAGTCGACACGACCACACGAGGGCTACCTTGGAGCGCTTTCGGATTGATCGGCTGGCCCCACAGATCAACACGAGTCCTTTTAGCACGCTTTGTCCTCACTCACGCACTTCCCGAGAAATTTTCAGAAAATTTCCGAAACTTCCCAGGAGGTCACCCATCCTAAAATTACTCCACTGCCAGCACGCATAACTGTGGAGTTCTTAGGACAGAATCACCAAAAGGATGGTATACCATGTTGATATAAGTAGCCAAATCAATCCTTATAACACTCCGCTCAAATTGGGGTATTACATTCACCCCCACTCAAAGAACACAACGTCCTCGTTGCGCCTCAACCAATGACAGTCTCAATACAGTTCATCCCAAGAATCGTCTCGCTAGGTGGCTGACTGACTCATCCAAGTTCAGCTCACGGTCGCGGTTTCGCTCTAATACCAACTTGTAACACCCCCAAATTTACTACTGAAAAATTTCGTTTAAATCGGGAGGTTTAACACAAGCGGAAGATTTAAAACCGTAAACTTGGGGGTATTACCGCCACACTTAGTACCGGACCGGTTCACTCCTACCGTCCCGATACCAAGTGCTAAGGCTAAATCAAACCATCGTTAATAAGAACCATTAAAACATAAGTTCATAGCCATCATAAATCATTCAAGAAACAAGAGTCGACCGCAGACAGAGTATTGTTTAAAATTACAACTTAAGAGTTCCACTCCAAAATACGAACATAATAAAAATACAGCAGACTCAAGATAGACAGAAACTAGGATAGTAAAAGAGTCCAGCGAACTCGCTCTCGGTCCCAACCAGGATAGGCTCAACACTCGGCCCCATCCGATGCCTCGTAGGTATCATAGGCATCGAAAATATGATCTCCTACCTGCACAAGGTCAGAAGGGTCCTCTGCTCGTGGGAATGAGCAGCACCCATGAAACGGGTGATCAGTACGCTACGTACTGAGTAAGGTAACAGACGAGCTAAGGCCAACACAACGTGCAACATAATATATAAGGCACAACACACAGGAGACATGGAATAACACAGATGGTGCAAGTCCGCAAAGGCCTACTCAAACCTCTTCTTTCATAATCCTTGTAATTAGTCATTCACATTATAAACTTTATTAACCCATGAGAGTGCGGAAACCCCACTATTATAGCCAGTGGATCGGTCACTTATAGGGAAGAACGCACCTAACCACTATTATATGCCGATGGATCGGTCTCCAGGGCACAACGCTCCTGGCCACTATTATGCCGGTGGATCGGTCTGGCCCCGACTCTCATGGTGTTTCACTGTAAGTATATAGTAGCTTCCCTATAGTTCATTTACAACACACTGTTTGTTTTGTTGAGCTCGGGATCCCCCACTATTATAGCCGGTGGATCGGTCACGTATAGGGCAGAACGCACCTGACCACTATTATACGCTGGTGGATCGGTCTCTAGGGCACCCCGGCACCTGGCCACTATTATGCCGGTGGATCGGTCTGGGCCCGACTCAACAATCTTACTCTTTAATTAATTAGTATCTTATTCGTGTCTTATCAAAAAGCTTTCCACCCTTGACATGCATATCAACTACCCTCTACTTCTTCCTCCCCAGGGGGGCCCGTCCCATATCTTGAGACTCCTGCGCCCCTTATCACACCCCGATGCCCATCCCCTCTTACTCTTATACATAAGGAAATGTAGTAAGGGCACACTCTCCCGAGAATGTGGTCTAACCCTAACACAACGATATCGGTCCCGCGGGTCCTCACCCCTCTAGGGCTCCTCCTCGGAAAACCCTAATTTGGGCCTACATGGCCCAACTCTTCTTACTCATCCTAACTTTACTTTGCTCCTTGCCTCGCATCCCGTCTCTACTAAGAAATTCCCAAAATATATCCCTTTATTCCCCGACTCCACATGTGACCGCCAAACCCTAGTTGGCCACACCAAACTAGGGATGGCAATGGGTCTCGGACCCGACCCGGACCCGCTAGACCCGCCTCATTTTTAGCGGGTCTGGGTCCATGATTTTTGGACCCGACGGGTCTGGATCGGGTCTGGGTCCACATATACTTTAAAGGGTCTGGGTCTGGGTCCAGTTCTAGACCCAGACCCGACCCGCCAGACCCGTTTAATATACATATATATATATGTGTGTGTGTGTGTGTGTGTGTGTGTATGCATATATAAATACATACTAATATTATGTTTGCCATTATTGTCTTAATCTTATATAAGTTCCTTATTCATTTTTTTAAAAATTTTATTTTTGTATACTTACTTTATAAACAATATGTATAACATTGTATTTTAAAAGTTAGGGATATAAACGGGGCGGATTTTACCCGAAACCCGATTGATTTTTTCCAATGGATATGGAGAAACGAATATAGATACGGATATGGATGATGTAAAAAAAATACCCGTCAGGTTCGAATACGGAGATGGGTATGAGATATCCATACCCGTACCCATAACCATACCCGTATCCATATCCATACCCATTTATCCGATATATAATTACCTTTTTACCCTTAATGTTAAAATAAATATAGTATAAATTAAAGTTAGAATTATCATTTAGCTTAACTCTAAATGGGTTTATCTGTCAGGTGATGGATTTATCCATCGGATAATATCCATTAACGGGTAAACGGATAATCCGTCGAATAACGGATACGGATATGGATATGTTAGCGGATATGGATTCGGATAAGGGTACGGATTTTCTTATCGGATACGGATACGGTTATGGGTATACCCGCCCCATTTACATCCCTACTAAAAGCATTAAAACACCATTTGAAAAGTTAATATAACAATTTTAATATATTTATTTTTTCACTTAGATGATTTTTTTAACAAAAAAAATACATATTAAGTTATATAAAACATAAATATACTTGTATTAGCATAGATTATTAATTATTTAAAAAAAATAACCGGACCCATTTAGGACCCGTTTAGGACCCATTTATCCGCTAGACCCGATGGATCTGGATCTGGGTCTGAACTTTTAAGACCCGACGGGTCTGGGTCGGATCTGGGTTTAGGTAGTATAAACGGGTCCGGGTCTGGGTATGGCTGGACCCGGTCCAGACCCGACCCATTGCCATCCCTACACCAAACCCTAACGCCTTACTTCTTCAACAAGTAACTTCCCTCTTTGCCCCAAAACCTCTTCTCTCATTTAGAAGCCCATACTCATCCTTCATACAAGTGGACTCTCACTCTCAACCCTATACTCCATCCCTCCTTGATCATTTTTACCCTTGTACCCTTTAAATTGCTCATTTCCTCCCAAAACCCTAATTGGTTCCTTAGACACCCTTACATCGACCCACGTGAAATTTTACACCCAAGTCTCCCATGGACCCATAACTTTGACATTATCTTATTTACTTCTTAAACCAACTCTCCTCATCTAAGATTCATTCCCATGCATAATTTAAACACTCCATGCAGACCTCCAACACCCACTTACACACAAAACCCTAATAAGGTCTCTTAGGCACTAACTTACGTACTATTTTTCACAATAATTATCCAATCCTTCCAAGACTCTCCCAAACTCTTACTTACAACCCGATTCAGCTTTTCCCACGTAAGATTCACGCCCATGCAAGGTCTAGTTCCCTCATGCAACTTCCCAACAACCACTTTCCCGTTGTTATTCTATTATCATTTCATGCTACTCAAAACCCTAGCATGCATGTCCTAGAGGGCCATAACAAGTCACATCATCAACATCCACATCAAACATGGAACATGTCATACATGTATAATATAAGGCACACACGACATACCTCATGATCCATGCTGCGCTACACAAAATAGGTTACTCATAACACATGCATAATACACATCAACATGGCATACTCATCATTCATCAACACATTATATTACACATAGCACAAGGCCATAGCTTCGTCCTTACCTAGGTAGGCACCTGGCTCGGAGCACGCTCCTCTAGCTCCTTAGGGCTCGGATCGGGGTCACCTGAGGACGGTGGTGGTCCGGCGGCGGCGCGAGGCGGCGGCGGCGGCGATGGAGGAGGAGAAGAGAGGAAAAATGGAGGAGGTGGTTAGATGGGAGGAGGAAAAAGGGAAGTTAAGTGTGGGGGAGGAGACAGCAGGGAGAGGGGAGTGGAATGAGGGTGGTGGCGTGAGCAGGGCGGCGGCGCGCGGTGGTGGACGCGGCAGCCGAAGGAGGAGGAAGGTGGTGGAAAATGGTGGAGGCCGGTGGAGAAGGAAGCAGGGGGTAAGGAGGGTATGAGCAGGTAGGGGAGGACCTGCAGGTTACTTTGGAAGGTGGAAGGAGGGTGGAACACGGCGGAGGTCGCGGCTACGGGCGGCATAAGGGGCGGCGGCGACTGGAAGAGGGGTTTTCTAGCAGGGAGCTTCGCACGTCTATAGCGGCACGTGCAGGGCAGGGTGGAGGGCGGCGATGGTTTGGTTTTGTCGAGGAAGGTGCAGGGGTGTTTTTGGTGGACAGCGGTGGCGGCGGCGATCACCGGCGGAGTGGAAGCTTCGTCTGATTTTCAGGCGACAGAGAGGCAGAGTTTTAGGGTAATTTTTGCAGCCTAGGTTATGGCTGTCGAAGGGGGGTATTTATAAGCAATTTGGGGGAGAAAACGACGAAGGAGGAGAGGACACGCTAGGTCATGACAGTACGCCGTCCGGCGGTGATCGGGCAGGCCTGCAGATTCTCTGATACCAACTTGTGGTATCAGCTTAAAAAGATTAAAACCGAGAGCGTGGTCGAAACCAGCTCTGATACCAACTTGTAACACCCCCAAATTTACTACTGAAAAAATTTCGTTTAAATCAAAAGGTTTAGCGGAAGCGAAAGAATTAAAACCGTAAACTCGGGGGTATTACCGCCACACTTAGTACCAGACCGGTTTATTCCTACCGTTCCGGTACTAAGTGCTAAGGCTAAATCTGATCATCAAGTAGTACGCAGTATCATAAAACACAAGACGACATTTAGCATAAATCATTAATAAGATATAAGTCAAACAGAAGTTAGAATACGATTTAGGATTTCAATCCCATAATACATTTTTTTTCCTTTAAAACGGGAACGTAATACAAAATATAGCTAACAAAACAAATCCCAAAAGAATCAATATCTGGATCGCCTACTCACTCAAGTCAAGCCTTCCACCCCAAGATAGTACCCGATCATAAACCTGCACAGGAAGTCTGCTCCCCACCATCGGTGGATCATCACAGGACCCATAACTTTGACATTATCTCATTTACGCCCTAAATCAACTTTCCTCAAGTAAGATTCATTCCCATGCTTAATTTAAACACTCCAACACCCGCTTACACACAAAACCCTAATAAGGTCTCTTATGCGCCAACTTACGTATTATTTTTCATACTAAGTCTCCAATCATTCCAAGACTCTCCCATTCTCTTACTTACACCCAAATTCAACTTTTCTCACGTAAGACACACCCCCATGCAAGAGTTAGTCACCTCATGCAAACACCCCAAGTCATCATGCAAATTTTATGACTCCCATGCGTGGTTTCCCCAACTCTCATTTGTTTAGGTCATTCCTCCCTTATTAAATCCTCTCTCATAGATCATGAGGTACTTAGGTCAACCTCATATCCCCCTTAGTGACCTCACTTCCCATTTATTTCCTTTTTATCCTTTCATTCCCATATCATCATAACAATCACCCTAGCATGCATGTCCTAGAGGGTTATATCATATCACCTCATAAACATCATACATATACATGTCATGCTCACGTCATAGGAAACACATACAAACATACCTCAATTTCCAAGCTGCGCTACATAAGACAAGTTGCCCACAATCATATAATACACGACATAGCATGGCATATACAACATTCAAAACATACAGGTCACACATCACACAAAGGCCATAGCTTCGTCCTTACCTAAGGCGACGTCGGGCTTGGAGCACGCTCCTCTAACTCCTTAGGGCTTTGGTCGGGATTACCTATAAAAGGGGAAAATGCTAAGTATTAGTTTCCCTTATAATCAATCCTCATTCTAGTTTAAGGTTAGGGTTTTTATTACTAAAAAGGGGTTTTATACAAAACTAGGGTTTTTACCTTAGAATTAGTATACTAAATATTAGTAGTCAAAATATAGTTAATTGTGATACTTATTGTTACACTTATTTTATTGAGCCCATTAGTTCCATTCTTATAATACTAGTGTTCACTAGTCATAGTAAAATAGTGATAATAATAATAATAATAATAATAAGACTACTAATAGTGATACTTATGTTTCAAGTAATAGAACTCTAGCGTTTTTAAGATTAAGTCTAACAATGGTGTTAGGTTTGAAATAATAATATTATAAGGTCACAATATTACAAGTAAACTATTCCTAAGGGTGATAATGATAATAGTAATAATACTAATAATGATGATAATAATAGTAATACTCCTAGTAGTAATGATAATAACAATAATACAACCAAGTAAGGTTTAGCAACCACAATAATAACCTTAGTAAGGATAATAGAAGTAATAATAGTAATATTATTAAAAATGTTAATACCAACAATTATAAAAATTAAGATTAGAGTTAAGTATAATAAAAGTTAGGGTTCAAAAGGGATTTTAGTATTAGTAAGAAAATAAGACATTAATAATAGAGACCATAATAATGATAATAATGATAATAATAATAAGAGTAATAGTAATGAAAGAAATAATCATAATAATAATAATAATACTAATAATAATAATAATAGTATTAATATTGGTAGAAATTAGTAGTAGTTATATAAAAGGGATATTAGGGTTTGGATGAGTGGAGAACCACCTAGGGTCGGTGGTGGTCTGGCGGCGGCGGTGGAGGAGGAAGGGAAGGGAAAAGATCAAGGTGGGGGCTGGATGGCAGGAGGAAAAGAGATGTTTGAGGTGGGGGGAGAAGCAGCAGGTGAAGGGGAGTGGAGTGAGGGTGGTGGCGTGGCAAGGGGTGGCGGCGCGCGGTGGTGACGGTGGCGGCCGAGGGTGGAAGATGAGGGAGGAAGGAGGAGAGGGAGGCAGGGGGAGTTGAAGGCAGGGGAAGGTAGAGGAAGCTGCAGGGATGTAAAATTTCTGAAACTTCCCAAGAGGTCACCCATCCTAAAATTACTCCACGGCCAGCACGCTTAACTGTGGAGTTCTTAGGACGGAATCACCAAAAGGATGGTATACCATGTTGATATAAGTAGCCAAATCAATCCTTATAACACTCCGCTCAAATTGGGGTATTACATTAATATTCCTTCTAATAATAATAATTACGATAATAATAATAATCAAATAACCATAAAAATTTGAATAAAAACAGAATAAATGTAAATAAATATAAAGGAAGGTCTAAGAAGGTCTAGGTTTTCACCTTGAGTCAGCAAGGATGGGTGGCACCGGAGGTGGTGCACGGTGGTGGCTGGAAAAAGAGTCTAAGAGGGCAAAAGATGAAGAAAAAGAGGGAAGGAGGAGGGGAAAAGAGAAAATAAAGTTATGGTTCGCTGGAGGAGAATTAGAGGGAGTTTTTGGGTGGTGCAGGGGGCAATAGAAGAGGCGGCAGCGGTGGCGGATGACGGCTTAAAGGTTGTGCGGTACAGATTTTTGCGAGATGGGCAAGAGATTTTGCACAGCTAGGGCAGCTCGTGCAAGAAGAATCGAAGGATGTTAAGGGTTTAGTTAGCTAGAGGGAATTGCAAGGAAGAATTTGGAATGCGGTGGTGGCGCTGAGGTTGGCTATCGGCGGCGGAAGATGCGTCTGAAGTTGCGGTGGTGGGCGGTTCTCACTTAGGGTTTCAGGAAAGAAAAAGCTTCAAAAACATCCACGACTAGGCCATTTATAGAGTTTAGATGGGTTATTAGGGTTTTGGGGGTCGCCTGGATGTATTGGATGCTAGGGTTTGGGTGGCCGGTGGCAGAAATTGGCCGGCGATTGTTTGGGTCGGGGTCAAAATTTCGCAAAGCAAAAGAGAGGGAACGAGCGAGAGTTGAGGATAATTGATCATGCCTAGCTAATGTGCGAGTCAAGAGGGAGAAAAAGAGGGGTGAATCGGCCGGTCAAAGTCCTCGTGGCCGGCCCTGCCATTTTCGGGGGCGGAAGTTGCAGGCTGCGTTGACGGAGGAGAAGGGAGGAAGAAGGAAGGAGGGAGGGGGTGAACCGGTTGGCCGGGAAAGAAAAGAAAAGGGAGAGAACCGGGTCGGTCGTGTCGGTTAAATTGGTCATTAAATGAGACGCAACGTCTCAACCGGAAATGAGTCAAAATGTGGCGTTGGGATGCCACATGAAGGAGGCAATGACATTGGGTCGCGGAGAAAGGAGAAGGAGAGGTGGGTTGGGCCGCGCCAGGCCCAGCCGGCGGGAGAAAAAAAAAGAAAGAAAGAAAAGAAAGAAAAAGGAGGAAAGAAAAAGAAAAAACAAAAAGTGAAAAGGAAAATTTAAGGTTTTGGGTTTAAATTAATTTGAATAATTTAGGTATTTAAAATAAAACATTTATTTAAAATAATATTAAATTTTCTTTTTAGGCTAATTTAGGGTTTTTAAATTATTTTTCCTAAATTCCTTTTAAATTAACAAAAAGCCTAGTTTTTCCTTTATAAAAATATTCATAAGTTCCTATTAATTTGCCCTAAATAAATCCCTCTTATTCCAAATAAAATAATAAATTAAATTAATTTTCCAATAAATCCTTATTTAATAATATATCTCAAAATAAATAATTCTGGGGCATTTCATCACTACCCCCTTAAAAACAGACTTTTCCTCTGAAGTCTCTTACAACTCTCTAGGGTTATGGCTAAGGTATTCTAATTTCTAGAATAATGCATTATTAACTATACTTAAATCCACTACCCCCTTAGGGACAAACTAGATAAAAAGGATCTAACCTGCAGCAAAAAGCTCCTGATGTGTTTCTCGCATATCTTTTTCAGTCTCCCAAGTAGCTTCCTTAGTCCCATGTCGACTCCATAAAATCTTAACTAGAGGCACCGAACTCGTATGAGTCTTTCTTAGTTTAGTGTCGAGAATCCACACCGGTCGCTCCTCGTAAGTCAGGGAATCATCTAATTCAACCTCATCTGGCTGAATTAAATGTGATGGATCAGCAACGTACTTCCACAGCTAAGAAATGTGAAACACATTATGCACTCGTGCCAATTCCGGAGGAAGAGCTAATATGTAAGCAACTTCACCTACTCGCTCCAATATCTCATAGGGCCCAATATATCTGGGGCTCAACTTGCCTTTCCTTCCAAACCTTTGCACCCCCTTGGTAGGCAAAACCTTTAGCAACACTTTGTCTCCAGGCTCAAAATCTCCATCCCTACGCCTTTGATTGGCATAACTCTTTTGTCGGCTCTGAGCTGCTTTCATCTGATCCTAGATTTGTCTGACCTAATGAGTCATATCTTCAATCATTTCTGGTCCCAGCACAATCATCTCGCTGATGTCAATCCAACACAAGGGAGTCCTGCACTTTCGTCCATACAATGCCTCGAAGGGAGCCATCCCAATACTAGCATGATAACTATTATTATACGAGAACTCCACCAGATGCAAGCACTCCTCCCAACATCCCTTGAAATCCAATATGCATGCCCTCAACATATCCTCCAAGGTATGAATGGTCCGTTCTGTTTGCCCATCTGTGGCAGGGTGAAAAGCGGTGCTCATCTTTAATTTGGTTCCCAAAACTTCCTGTAGCTTCCCCAAAAAGTGAGAGAGGAACCTCGAATCTGAATCTGAAACTATATCCTTCAGGACTCCATGGCGGCTAACCACGAACTTCATATAAGCGTTCGCCAATTGCTCCATACTCCACGTGGATTTCAAAGTAATAAACACAGCTGATTTGGTTAATCTATCAATAATAACCTAGATAGTATCACAACCGCATCGAATCCTCGGTAGACCACTCACAAAGTCCATAGAAATGGAATCCCATTTCCATCTCGGCACCTCTAAAGACTGAAGTAATTTAGCTAGTCTCCGATTTTCAATCTTGACCTTCTCGCACACCAGACACCGGAATACAAACTCAGCTACTTCTCGTTTCATTCGTGGCCACCAGTACCCCTTTTTAAGGTCCTTATATAAGTTTGATCCTCTTGGGTGAACTTAATAGGGATTTTGATGTCCTTCCTCCATAATACGACGCTTAAGATCTGGACAACTCTAGGGCACACACCAACGACCCCTAAATCGGATACTGCCATCATCATGGACTTTGAACCCTTCTACCGTGCCTTCCACAGATTTAGCAACCCTATATGAGTGTGCTTGCATGACAGACACGTTGGTTCACGAGCAGGCCACCATCTTGGGAAAGAGGAAACCTGAGGGACAAAGTTCGGGAAGATATTAAATGATCTAGCTACTAACAACCTTATTTGAATTGAAATAAAAAATAATAATAAATGACTTAAGACTAGCTAGAAGATATTAAATGATCTAGCTACCAACAACCTTATTTGACTCGAAATAAAAATAATAATAAATGACTCTGCTCCCGCATCAAAGAGGAGAAAAGCAAGGCCAAGTTTAATGAGATCTCTATAAAGTAATGTTTTAAAGGCCAAAGATATGGACACTTGACTAGATAATTCCCCAATCAAAGAGTGTTGTCCACACAAGAGATTAAAGCTATGAAGACTTATGGTGAAAATCCTGAGTTTGAGCCAAATGAAAATTTTAAAGTGAGTCTGAGGATGAGGGAAATGTTTGTTATGTTCTGCAAAAGAGTTCTATAAATTCAATCTAATGAGCAACCCAATAAATGAGAGAAGATATTTAATACAAAAGGAGGAGTGGGAGACACAATTTGTCAAGTTATCATTGATAGTGCGTCATGTATAAATGTAGCTAATGAGAGGATGGTGAAAGAGTTGAGATTAGAGTCAACACCACATCCAAAGCCTCATTCTCTTAATATATTAACAAGGAAAAAGGAGTCAAGGTAGCCAAACAAACCCTAATCTCATTTCAAATTAGAAATTATCATGATGATGTGTTTTGTGATGTTTTTCCTATGGATGCATGTGGAATCTTGTTAGGTATATTATGGCAATATGATAGATGTGCTATTGATAATGGTATTACTAATGAATATATCATCAAAAAGGGTAAGAAAATGCTCAACATCTAACCTTCTAAATGTGATAATGATAACATAGTCGAGAATAATAAGAGTTTATTTTTACATGAAAAGGCTATGATAAAATGTATTAAAGAAGAAGGCAGTTATTATGCTTTGATTATCAAAGAATCCCTACAAGGAGAGAAAAATGAAAATAATTTATGATTAAATTTGCTTATTGATGAATATAAAGATGTATTTCCTAATGACCGACCACCTAAAAGAGGAATAGAATATCTTATAGACTTAATGCATGGTATGTATTTACCTAATCATTTGGTTTATAGATGTAATTGGAAAGAGGCTAAGGAATTATAGAGACAAATACAAGATATCTTAGGAAAAAGATATGTGATAGAGAAAACTAGTCCATGTTGTGTACCTACATTACTTATTCCTAAAAAGGATGGTACGTGGTTCATGTGTATTGATGCTATGACTATGAAAAATATAAATATCAAATATTGATTTCCTATACCTAGATTTATTGACATGTTAGATGAATTGTATGGAGCACAAGTATTCTCTAAAATTGATCAAAGTAGTGGATAATATAAAATGAGAATAAGAGAAAAGGGATGAATGGAAAACTACTTTTAAAACAAAATATGGTCTTTATGAATGAACTGTGGTTCCATTTGGATTGTGTGACACACCTAGTTTGTTTATGAGACTAATGAATTAAGTTATTCATTCTTTTCTTGGAAAATTCATTGTGGTATACATAAATGATATACTAGTGTATATAAAAAATGAGTATGATCATCTTATTCATTTAGGGAGATTATTTGATAAACTAAGAGAAACCAAAATCTATGGAAAAATAGAAAAATGTGACTTTATGATTTTTGAGTATTTTTTCCCCTAGTTATATTGTAAGTAGTGATGGTACAAAATTGGATTACACAAAGATTTAAGCTATTCAAGATTGGCCTACCATGAAAGATATTTATAAGGTGAGAAGTTTTCATCAACTAGTAAGTTTTTATAGATGATTCATCAAGGAATTCTCAACGTTTGTCGTGCAATTACACATCTCATGAAGAAAGATAGATTCAAATGGGGAGAGGATGTAACTAAAGCCTTTAAGGCTTTAAAATAAAAATTATGCAATGCACTGGTATTATCCTTACCTAACTTTGATAAAATGTTTGAAGTTACATGTGATGCTAGTGGGGTAGGGATAGGAGTTATAGTCTCATAAGAAAAATGGGCCATTGAATTTTTTAGTAAAAAATTATATGATTACAAATTGAATTATTCCACATATGATAAAGAATTAGATGTCATCATAAGAAGGATAGAAACATAGATTCATCATTTGATAAATAAACCATTTCTTTTTAATTTGAATCATGAAAGTATAAAATATTTTTATGGTCAAAATAAAATTAATAATAGACATGCAAAGTGGGTTAGTTTCTTACAATCCCTCATGTTTTCTATCAAAGCTAATGCATTATCAAGAAGATATTTGATACTTGCTATGTTGGATGCTATGTTATTAGGTTTTGACATGTTCATAGAATTATATGCAAAATATGAAGATTTATTTGATATTTATGATGCATGTAAAAAGAATCATAGTCATGGTAATTATGTGCTTCAAGATGACTTTCTTTTCAAACTTAATAAGGTGTGTATACATCGTTCTAGTGTTTGTGATTTACGTGTTAAGGAAGTACATGAGAGAGGTATAGTTGGTTATTTTGGTGTTCATCAAACTATGGAAAAATTACAAGAGAATTTCTATTGGCCACGATTGATAAAATTAGTACATGCTATTAATAGGAGATGTGTGACATGTCAAAAGAGTAAGAGTTTATTCCATAAAGGTTTGTATACTCCAAATGTTCCTATTTAACCATGGGAAGGGGTTAGTATGGACTTTATTCTAGGGCTACCATGGAAACAATGGGCTAAGGATTCTATTATGGTAGTGGTTGATAGGTTTTCTAAAATGGCACATATATTCCTTATAATAAAATGGATGATTCAACTTAGGTGGAATAGGAGCGTGCACCAAGACTGGTGACCTTTTAGGTAAGGGTGTTATTAAGGCCATTTGTGTAGTTATGTGCAATTATGTGCTTCTTATGCCATGTATTCTATGTTAGCATTATTAATTATGACGTATATGATATGGTGTGGAGTTCGCATATGATATTGGGTTGTTATATGGCATGTGTTTTATTTGTTTGTGATGATATATGAAGTGGCCTTAAGACATGCATGTTAGGGTTGCAAAATAATGATGGGGGATTTTAATTGTGTATGGTGTTAGGGTCTTGCATGGGAGGTACTAGTATTGCATGGTGTTAGGGTTATACATGATGGTATTAACATTGCACGGTGTTAGGGTTTTGCATGATGGTAATGTTATTACATATTGTTAGGGTTTTACATGGGAGTTAGGGTTGCATGGAAGTGTGGTTTACGTGGAGTTAGGGTTTGCATGGAAGTGTGGTACATGGAGCTAAGGTTTGAAAGGGAGTTAGGGTTGCGTGGAAGTGTGGTTTATGTAAAGCTAGGGTTTGCATGGGAGTTAGGGTTTGCATGGAAGTGTGGTACGTGGAGCTAGGGTTTCCATGGAAGTTAGGGTTGCGTGGAAGTGTGGTTTATGTAAAGCTAGGGTTTGCATGGGAGTTAGGGTTTGCATGGAAGTGTGGTACGTGGAGCTAGGGTTTGCATGGGAGTTAGGGTTGCATAGAAGTGTGGTTTTATGTAAAGCTAGGGTTTGCATGGGAGTTAGGGTTGCATGGAAGTGTGGTTTACGTAGAGTTAGGGTTTGCATGGGAGCTAGGGTCGCATGGGTGTTAAGGTATGTCATGGTTAATTATGGTGGGATGGGTAACTTGGGTTAAAGTGGTTAACCCGAGTCGAGGAGTAAGCATGGTAAGAATTTGATTTGCAAGTCTTGAAATGAACATCCGAATAAGATACTTAAAATGTTAAATACGTAAAGTGGAAGATGTTGAGCCGGGCCTATACCGATCCACCGGCATATAATAGTGGCAGGGTATGTTACCCTCGCGACCGATCCACCGGCTAAAATAGTGGCAGGGTATATTACCCTTGTAATCGATCCACCGGCTATAATAGTGGGGGATCCCAAGCTCAATAAACCAAACGATATATGTTGTTAAGATGTCGGAAGACACTAATTACTTACAGTGGAACACCGTACGAGAAGGGGCCAAACCGATCCACCGGCATATAATAGTGGCAGGGTATGTTACCCTCGTGACTGATCTACTGGCTAAAATAGTGGCAGCGTATGTTACCCTCGCGACCTATCCACCGGATAAAATAGTGAGGTTCCCTCACTCGTATGGAATTGATAAATAATATGGAGTGAAAACAGATTTGATAAAGGCTTGATAAAATAAATAATCTAAACTATATTGGACCTTGGTATTTTCATCTAACCGTTCATTTGCTTTTATGTTAAAATGTTTGTATTATTCCCTGTTATTATTTTGCATGGATTATGTGCTTATGTATTGGCCTTAGTGCTCGGTTACCTTACTCAGTACATAGCGTACTGATCACCCCTTTCATTGGTGCTACTCATTCCCACGAGTAGAAAACCCATCTAACTTACTGCAGGTAGGAGATGTTTACTTTGATGCGATTGATGTCTATGGGACATCAGAAGAGACCGAGTGATGATTGGGCCGAATCCATTTCAAAGTGGCGTGGTCGGATTTCCATTGAGATTTTCCTCCCTATTTTCTTTAATTTATGTTAAGCACTTCAGAACAATTTTATGTTCGTAGTTATTTCTTTTCCCTGAAAAACTAACTCTCGTATTTGGATTGTATAAAGACACGTGCGTAGTTGATTCCCATATTTACGAATTTGAGCTATCTAATAATGTTATGAGTTATTTTCTTAGCCTTAGCACTTGGTACTGGAACGGTAGGATTGAACCAGTCTGGTACTAAGTGTGGTGGTAACATCCCTAAAATTTACGGTTTTAATTTATAAGTAGTGTTTTGTTTAAAAAAAAAATTGTGTAAATTTGGGGGTGTTATAGGATGAGAGTGTGTCAGCCTGGTCGGGGGAGAAAGGAAAGAAAAGAAAGGAGGGAGGTGGGCCGGCTCGCGCGGGGGAGGAAGGAAGAAAAGAGAGGGTGGGTTGATGACGCAGGAGAAGGAGAGGGAGGAGAAGAGTGGGCTTGCGGCCCAGGTGCAGGGTGGGGGTGAGGTAGGCCGGTCGGTGACCCAAGGGAAGAAAAAAGGAAGAAGAAAGAAAGGAGAAAAAGGAGAAAAAGGAGAAGGAAAAGGGAAAAAAGGAAAAAGAAAAGGGAAAATAGGATAAAATAAAATAATTTAATTTATAAGATAATAAAATATAATATTTTTTGGTAATAAATTTATTTAATAATTTAATTTAATATAATTAAAATATAAGGGTTTATAAAGGATAATTTTAGTAAAATAATGGTTTGAAAAATTATTTAAATAAAAAGAGTACGCTAAAATAACAAAATATTTATTTTAATTTATTAAATATTTATATCCAATTTTTTATACTAAAAAATCCATAATATAATTAACTTAAATAGATTTAAAAGCTAATTTATCCCAAAAAAAAGTTATTTATTAAATTATAGTTTTTTTTTTAAATATCAGGGGATTACATATTTGGTTGAGGGTGGTGTAGCCGGCAAAATGGTTGGGGAGCTAGGGGTATGTGTGCGTGTGGTGAGCATACAGAGAAGGGGCTATGTTTGGTCGAGCACAGGAAGAGAGGGTACCGTGAGGGAGCTAAAGCCGAGAGAAGAGAGGGAGTAGGGGCATTTGGAGTGTGTATATGGGTGTGCTAGGAAAAAGAGTGAGATGGCACATGGGAAACGGGCATGTGCATGCAGAGGGGGGGATAGAGTGTTGTGGGATTGTGTGTACTGTATATATGTAGAGTGTGTAAGTATGTATAAATACGCAGATGGGGCGGGGAGGTGATGGTAGCTTGTATATGTGTGTATAAATGCACGGAGGGAATAGAAAAATATTTAGGAAAGATATTTGGGGCAATGACAAAGGGTAGAGTAGGGGTAAATTAATAGTATAGTGTAGGAATTTATTTATTTAGTTTTAGGTTTAATTTAGATCAATTAGGGTATCGGATAAAAAATAATTTAAAGATAATTATTCAAATTTGGATAAGTTTTAAAAAGGGTTGGGAGAGTAAAATAATCGGAATTAAATTTTAGAAATTTTTTTTTGGGTTATGGATCAAAAGTTTTTTAGTAAAATAATTTAGGATAAAATTTACGGGTATAACTAGGATTAAATTAAATAATCTAATTTCTAGCAAAATTTTAACCTAATTAAATTTATAATTAAACAGTCAAAATAATACAAAAAATAATAACACTTTTAAAATTAAACCTCCTAAAATAATAATTATAATTAATCATACGATTATTGATTTGTAACCAAGATTTTTAAAAACAGGGTAATACAATCATAGTGAGCCGATACTGATTTTTGAACTCCTCTATAGTTAACATGTCATGCATGTTTGCAAAATATTAGAAGTTGCTTAAATTCTTCCAAGAAATCATCTTCTGTCTTTTTTTTTTTATAATTTCTCGTACTTCTTCGGACATCTAGTTGAGCTCTTAATGTGGAAACATTGTTAACCTTGGCTGCATTATTTTATATGGTCTTCCTTGTTGGGTTGGTAGGTATTTCTTGGCTTCATTTATCTTCTAATTTAGAGTTCGCACCGTTCTTTTCATTATTTGGCAGTGCTTGTAGAATTTAATTTCACAAGAGCATCCTTCTGAACTGCTATTGCATAGTTTAGTCCTTCTCTTGTAGGTTATTCTAAAAGGGGTTTAGTATTTCTAGACCTTTCCTCTTTTAAGTGTTTTTTCTACCTTTTCTGCTGGAGTCTTAATGGCATTTTTGATGTGTAGATAGGATTTGCCTTGAATATGTCTATTTTTTCTTGGACCACATCCTTTAGGTTATCAAAGGTTCTTACTTCTAATTTATTATATCCTATTACTACTTTTGTGGCAGCTTCCATGGAGTTACAGATCCTCTTATATTTCCTCTTATAACAAGGAAATATTGCTTAGGTTTTCTGCCAAAAGGAGAGGTAAGACTATTACAAGCTTTGAAGAATAAAGTTCGATGTTTTATCCTCCAAGATTTGTACAAGTTATTCAACACATGTTGAACTTCCATCTTAACAACATTGTTGATTTGGTTTTTGAAGAAATCTCTTGAATTTACCTTGATCTTTTCTAGAGCAATTTCTCCAATTTTATCATTTGCAAGTTCCGTTGAGGCTTTTTCCTTCTCAGGTTTATGCTCCTTTATTATTGTAATACCCCCAAAATTTACTTTTGAAAAATTTCATTTGATTAAAATAATTAGTGGATGTAAATTATGGGGATATTACTGCCACACTTAGTACCGGACTGGTTCACTGCTACCATTCCAGTATCAAGTGCTAAGGCTAAAAGAATAAAATACCAAGTGCAAGAAATTCAAACCATATTAAAAATTAGAATAGTGTAATAAATAATTTACATGAATAGAATCCACTAGTGGTAGTTGTAACACCCCCAAAATTCACTCAAAAAAATTTTTTTTTGAAAGAAATAAGCGGAAGCTAAGAGAGAATTTGGGAAATGTTACCGCCACATCTAACATAAGATAAATGTCAACCATCTATCTCATGTTAGATGTAAGGCTAAAACTTGTCAACAATTAAATCCAAATTTTAAAAGCATAACAGCGTACGAGAAATTAAAAGTTAGTTACAATACCCTTGAAATTTCAAATACAACACTTGTAACTTCGAAAGAGAAATACAGTTAAACAAGATAAAACCCGACGGATCAAACTCCGGATTGCCTACTCACTCAAATCAAGCCTTCCACCCTAAAACAGTATCCGATCTTAAATCTGCACAAGAGGTCTGCTCCCCACCATCAGTGGATCATCACAGGACCCATTCAACCAAGGTAGTATCAGTACGGGTCCAATACTGAGTAAATCCCACTACCCTACCTTATGGAAGAGACGTAAACTATAACATCAAGTGCATACTAAATTATGATACAATACATTGACACAATATTACGCATACTCAAACCCACATCACAAGTCCTACCATACACATATAATAACATGCGAAACATATATAATATCTTAAACCGATAAGAGATTCAGATAAACCAACCAGGCATTTATGGATAATATTAAACCAACCAACCGGGCATTTTCGGACAACGCCAAACCAAACCAAGACGAATCGAGCATTTATCAAGCGGGCATTTATGGGTAATGTTAAACCAACCAATCGGGCATTTAGCCCCACAGACATTACTTAGGGACATGTCCAGCCCCGAGCATTACTTAGGGACATGCTCAGCCTCGATCGAGTAGACTCATTCTTTAGATCTCTGGTAAATATAGTCGATTCATATCATAGTCTTTATCAATTCATGTGAGTGCAGGAACCCCACTATTATAGCCGGTGGAACGGTCATGAGGGTCATGCCCTGCCACTATTTTAGCCGGTGGACCGGTCATGAGGGTAACATACCCTGCCACTATTATTCGCCGGTGGACCGGTCTGGCCCGACTCACATGATGTTTCACTGTAATTACTTCGTATCTTTCCAATGTCTTATCGTTATTATGTTCGGTTTGTTGAGCACGGAATCCCCCACTATTATAGCCGGTGGAACGGTCATATAGGGCACCCCGGCCCTAGCCACTATTATAGCCGGTGGACCGGTCATGTAGGGCACCCCGACCCTAGCCACTATTATTCACCGGTGGACCGGTCTGGGTCCGGCTCAACATCTTTCTCTTTAAGTGATTAGTGTCTTAACATATCTTATTTGAAAGAATTTTACCCTTGACATGCATGGCTAACTATATCCACATCCTCCCAGGAGGGCCCGTCCCATATCTTGGGACTCTTGCGCCCCTTATCACACCTCGATATCCATTCCCCTTTACACTTACACATAATGAAAGCCAACTCTTAAGAGTGTGGGTTGAAGCCCAACACCTTGTGACACCACACTCCACCCACTATCACTCTCTAGGGTTTCCCTTGAAACCCTAATTGGACCTATGTGACCCAATTTCCTCTTGCCTTACTACCATTAATTCATTTATCGTCAAACACCTCATCTCATTTAAGTTCAATCCCAAATCAATCACTACTTTCTCCCAAAACCCTAATCGGGTCCCTTATACACCCTTACACCAACCTACGTATTATTTTTCATCCCAAGTCTCCAAACACTCCACAACTCTCCCCTTAGATTATTTACTCTTTAATACAACTTTTCTCACGTAACGATCATCCTCATGCAAGTTTTATCCAACCCATGCAAACTCTCGAAGTTCCCATGCAAACCCTAGAATTTTCCATGCATAACTCTCATCCCTTATTCAATTTGGTCAACCTCATACCCCTCTTTAGCAACTCACTTCCCATTTATTTCTTTTTATCCTTTCATATCCATGTCATAATGATAATCACCCAAGCATGCATGTCCTAGAGGGTTACATCATGCCACAACACATCATAATCACCACATATGGATATCACATTCATATCATAAGAAAAACACATACCACACACCTTAACTCCAAGCTGCGCTAAGCATAAAACAAATTAAGGACAATTAGGTGATACACAACAAGACATGATATATATATATATATATATATACAAAGCATCCAAGGCATGTAAGTCACATAACACGTAGGGACCTTAGCCACATCCTTAAGAAACACCCATAAGTGGAGGTAAGTAGAAACTTACCTGGATCCGAAGCTAGCTAAGCGAGATAAGAGGGGGAGAGATCACTAGCTCGTGGATCCACGAGAAATTTTTCCTAGATTACATCGAAAACTAAGTTAGAAACTATCCTATCGATAAATAATTTCAACTATTATAATTTAATCGATACCAGAGACACAAACTATTTTTCTTGGAAAACGTGTCCAAAACTTAGGACTTAAAAGCATAGCTCTATTAAGATTTAAGGTTAAAACTAAATCAAAACGGATTAATACAAATATCACTTGGGACATTTCAACTTAATTTGGAAAGCCCGAGAAAGAATAATCGATCATAAGTTAATTTATCGAAAATAACTTATTTATTAGGTTTTACAACTAAATAGGTAACCCAACCATTTACATAGAACCAAATCCAAACCGATTAGGTTAAAACAGAATTTAAATGGTTTAAAACCCAAAGATAGAATTTGATTAGATAAAATACACATAGAAAAATCAATTTTATAAAATCGTCCCCGAAAATTAGGGTTTTAAAGCCCATGACACAAACTCAAATAATTCAATTTAATTAATTCAAATTAAAGGTATTAGAAAGCAATTAATACCATTTCAACTATTTCTATACATTCAATTTTAGAAAACAACAATACAAGTAATCAATTTCATAATTTCACTTGAAATTTAGGGTTTTAGGCCCGAAAATACAATTCGTTACAATTCTATAAATTTAATCAAATTGAATGTTTGGAAATGCAATTAAACACATTTTATAACATATCAAATAATCAATTGTTCAAAGCCAATAAAAGAAATGCGCAATTAAGCATAATTAGGGTTTTTGAGCCCGAAACGCAAATCCAATCAATTCTTACCAAAACATATCAATTGAAGGTTCGAAAATGTAATTAAACATATTATAATGTAATTTATATAGTCAATTGAATAAAATAACCCGATTACCCAAACCAATTTAAACCCGCAGGAGTTTTGACCTAAAAATCCAATTCCGATCAATTATGCACAATTTTCCCAAATCAACACTTCCAATATAAAATTAAATACATTTTAAACAATATTATAAAATCAATTGAGCGGAACGGCTCAATTATACGACCCAATTTCATTACACCCAAAATTTGACCTAGGAATCAAATTCCGATAAAACCTGCATAAATTTCTCAAATTGACGGTTCCAAAATGAAATTGGATACATTTTAAAACATATTGTATAATCAATTTATCAAAAATAGCTAAATCGGACGAATCCAAAAAATTCGGGCATAACCCGGCCAAAAATCCAATTTTTCCAAAATTCCAACACAACCACACAATTAACTTATCCAAATCAATCTTACAGCACATATATACATAAACAAACAATCAATTTAGCTTTTCATAAGCTAATTCATACTCAATTAATCAAATATATATATTAGGGTTTTCGAAAATTTATACAGAATGAAATCAACACAATCGGGACAAGAAAATGTCGGAGAAGCTTCGTTGGGGAACGAGGGTGGCTCGCCGGTCATCGCCCGAGCTCGCCATGGCCAGACGGCAGCTTGCCGCTGCTGCTGCTGCTCCCGCGCACAGTCGCTGCTGGGGCGTCGGCCGTTGCTGCTGCGGTCAAGCAGGCTGCTGTTGCGCTGCTTTGGTTGTTGCTGCAGCGTCACTGAAGGTCGATAGGCGAGGCGGCGCAAGGAGGAGCTGGGGAGGAGGTGGCGGTTGGCTAGGGTTTGGGGCTGCGCAGAGGGCAAGGGGTCGGGAGCAGCAGGGGAGGAAAAGAAAGGGAAGAAGAAGAGGGAAAAAGGAAAAGGAAGAGGGGGGTTCGGTCGGGGCACCGGTTTTTTTTTTTACAAATACAAATACAAATACAAATATACCTAAAATAAAATACTGAATATTTATAAATTATTATTGGAAGATTTTATCTAAAATTTATTAAACGAAAATTATTTCAAAACGATCTAAACGCTTGAAATAAATAAAAAGCTACATAAAGAATTTCGGAAACATTTTTGGAAGAATTTACCAACAAACATAAAAATTTATATTATTTAC
This sequence comes from Tamarix austromongolica, assembly GCA_039764185.1. NCBI lineage: Eukaryota > Viridiplantae > Streptophyta > Magnoliopsida > Caryophyllales > Tamaricaceae > Tamarix > Tamarix austromongolica. The sequence continues at coordinate 36,663,291 of CM077816.1, read as the reverse complement.
AAAAATATATTATAAGACCTCGAAAAATTATTTAAAAACAAATAAGAAAATATTTAAATCCAATTCTAATAAACCGAGACTAGTTTAAATAATTTCCAAAATCGATTTTTCGTAATTAATAAGCGTAAAACAAAAGAAGGTTAAATCCGGAAAGAAATTCATAAATAATTTCCTAAAATATTAACGATTTCAGAAAACGAATAAATTTTAAGTCGGAAATATTTTCTATGGATAAAATTATAAAAATAAGTTTAACTATTTAAACAGACATTCTATAATTTAAATAATACATTTCGTCAACGAAATATAATTTCAAAATATAATTTAACCGAGACTCGAACTCATAGGAATATAATAAAATCATTGTCGTTAACGAATTTATCTAGAATGGTTCCCAACGACAATAGTTAATTAAATTCAAATATGAATTCGAAATCGTCGATAAATCCATAAAACGAATCAAAATTAAAATAATTAAATTTTTATATCAAATTATGCTAATAAAATCATTTAGCTTAATAAATTTGGATTTTAAAAATACGGAGTATTACAGTAGTTATAAGAATAGGGAATACATTTAAACCAAGAAGTAAAAGAGAAAGAGGGAAACCCTAAAAGTCTAGATGATTCCTTACGCTCTTTCCCGTTGCCCACTTGAATAGCACCTGAAATAGACTTCGAAGGGATACTACCCATTGAATAGGTAGGGGCCCTACTAGTGGAACCCTTCAGTACTATAGTACTGAGTAACCCTTTAAAACACACTGAAAAGCAGGCCCGCAATGCAACACATGATACAACACTATATACATATGTAATAAGAGATGCATGTACAACATCCACATACTTAACAAGTCCATCAAATATGAATAGGTCAAAACGTACAATCAATACTTCTGGTCCTTAAGCCATTAGTCCATCCTTGTTCAGTCATCTCTCTAATTATATATCCATGTGAGTGTGGGAGCCCCACTATTATAGCTGATGGACCGAAATACATACAGGACAGAATGCTCCTGACCACTATCATTTTCCGGTGGACCGGTCTCCAAGGCAGAACGCTCTTGGCCACTATTATTCGTCGATGGACCGGTCTGGCCCTAACTCACATGGTGTTCCACTATAAGTGATTAGTATTTTTCATTATTTAATTATATATATGCGAGTGCGGGAACCCCACTATTATAGTTGATGGACCGGAATACATACAAGGCATAAAGCTCCTGACCACTATTATTCACCAGTGGACCGGTCTCGAGGGCAGAAGGCTCCTGGCCACTATTATCATCAGTGGATCGATCTGACCCCGACTCATAAGTCTTTCACTTTTATAATTAGTATTTTTCCTTTTTAATCATCACAACAATTCCATTTATTTTCCTCGGAGGGGAGATTAAGATCCCGGGACAGAAAGGTACATCGGTCGCACCGGTACATACAAGCTACTTAGTACCCTTCAACTATCAACCCAGGGACGCGAAGGTATCCTGGTAGTACTAGTGCATACAGCTAACTCAATGCCCTACCAACAAGGACACCTAATCCATAAGTATGTATACCCCCTAAATAGGTCCATAAAACTAGATAGAGTAAGATATAGGACCTAATTGGGGCACAAAGGCACACCAACAAATACCAGAATAATCGTGGGCTAAACCACGTCTTTAGGGTAGCAACCCCTAAAGAGCCACCATTCCCGATCTTGAAGTCTTTCACTTGAATTATTAGTGTCTTAATTAAGGTGATCACGAAAAGCACAACAATCAGATACTTATTCACTTTCAATTGTTTTTTATATCATTAGGTTCTCCTTATTCATACAATCATCCAAGATAACTTAGAGGAATCATTAAGGCCGTCATTATCTCATCCAATTAAGATTTAGGGATTTTTCTCGTGATACTTACTGATTGTCAAATACCTTTATCTTGTTATTCAGTGTTACTTGAGTCTTAATATAAAACTTCGTTATCCCATCGACATATTAGATACGAGATACTGATATACCCCTTTTATATCTATAAAATTATTGAATTGCCCCTTGCTTGTATAATTATTAAGTCATCCCTTCTTTACTTACCAAGCTACCATAGTACCCCCTATGTTGCATAATTACCAAATTACCCCTTTCTTGGTTTAGGTTACCAAGTTATCTCCCATACTTATTAGGTCACCAATCACCCTTCATAATTGTTACACTTATCATATTTTCCATTTGGTTGGTTAGATTACTAAATTGCCCTTCTTCTTTGTTATAATTACCCTATTGCCCTTTTGTTGGTTAAATTACTTCTCTATTATTATAATTACCAAATTTGCCCTTCTCCATTATTATAATTACTAAATTTCCCTTTTCCATGGTCATAATTACCATATTACCCTTTAGATGGTTAAATTACCAAATCGGCCTTATCCATTATTATAATTACCATTTTACCCTTCTCCATTATTATAATCACCAATTTACCTTTCTCCATTATTATAATTACCAATTTAACTTTTTTCATTATTATAATTACCAATTTACCTTTTTCTTCAAAAATTACTATAATACCCCTTTTACTTACAAAATGACAATTTTGCGCTTTTCTTCCAAAATTAAAACTACCATAGTACCTTTTTACTTACAAAATTACCATTTTTCCCTTTACTTCCAAAATTACCATTTTACCCTTTATTTCTGAAATTACCATAATACTCTTTTACTTACAAAATTACCATTCCGCCCTTTTCTTCTAAAATTACCATTTTACCCTTTTACTTACAAAATTACCATTTTGCCCCTTTATTTCACCAATTATCATCACCATTTTACTCCATTCTCATCATCCAATTCCACCAACTACTATATTTCCACATAATACTCATTAGCACCCTCACATATAAGGCCACACTCTTGCACAAGACATATTACCAAAATGTCCCTAGGGCTCACAATAATATTATTCATTCATCTATGGTCACAATAACATAATATAACATGGACAAGTACTTAACATTTCCTTGAATAACAAAACTCCTTCCTTAAGCATTATTTCTACTCATGGCATATAAACTAGTATGCTTTCCTTTTTATCAATTAATATAAGCAACTACTTATATTATATTAAACAACATATATCATGCATAATAACATATTAAAACCCTAATGTGCTAGCATATATTTATCCATACGTTTAAGTAGGGTTTACTGATTACCTGAATTCCGACAAAAATCAAACCTTACCGATATTTCGGTTAAAGATTCAAGCTTTGATTACCAAAACCAATACCTAAAAATAATATTAATACTTATCATATTAGAAATGAGAAAACCAAGGCATAAGCTTTTATAAAACTTAATTAATGAAATAATTAACTTAAATATTATTATACCTTAAAACTTATGAACTAAATTAGACCAAGGCATGTAGCAACTCATCCTGCTCATGTAGCATAATCTACATGCAAAGTAAGGGAGAAAAGGGTCGAATGTGGTGGAAGAAAGGAAGGGAAAGGCTATTTTTGGGTTGGAGTTTTGGGGCTAGGAAAGAGGGCAGGTAGGGGAGAGTTAGGGTAAGGGATGGGTGTAGGGGTGGAGAGGGTATGTAGATGGTGGCCAGGGATGGGTTATCAGCGACTAATGGTGGCGGCGACAGCGACAGTGGGAGCAGGGCTGCGAAGGAGGCTATAGAGGTGGAGGTGGCTAAGAAGGAAGGAAAAGTGAGGAGGAAGGAGAATTAAAGGAGAGAAAAAGATTGGGAGAGGTAAGGAGGGATAAAAAATGGGGTGGGAAAGGGCTGGTGAGGAGAAGAAAAAGGAGAGGGAGAAGAGGAGTAGGTGGCTGGTCAGGGCAGGCTGTAGGGGTTAGGTGTGTCGGAGTTGTAGGGAGAGGGAAGGGGAAGAAGGGAAAGAAGGGGGGCATGCGTGCTGGGGGGTGCAAGGTTGGTTGTGTTGAAAAGGGATAGGAAAACGATGGGGGAGAGAGAGGGAGGTAGGGAGAGTAGTAGGGAGGTAGATGGTTGTCGGGGAGGAGTTGTAGAGCGTGGCTCAGGTGGTTGGGCATGGAGGAGGCAAAAAGGAAGAAGAAGAAGGAAGAGAAGGGGTAGGTTGGGCGAGGGAGGAAAAGAAAAGTGGGTTGACCCAGTCGAGAGGAGAAGGAAAGAAAAGAAAAAAGGGGGTTGGGCCAGACGATGCTCGCGAGGGAGGAAGGAAGGAAGGAGGTTGTTGGGGTACATGTACGGGAGAAGGAGAGGAAGGAAAAGAAGCAGGCCTGTATCCTAGGCCTGAGGAGGAAGGGCAAGTCGAGGTCTGAAGGCCCAAGGGAAGGAAAAAGAAAAAAGAAAAAATAAGAAAGAAGAAAAAGGAGGAAAAAAAGGAGAAAGAAAAGAAAAAAGGAAAAAAGGAAAAGGGAAAGTAGGAAAAATAAAATAATTTAATTTATAAAATAATAGAACCTAATATTTTTGGTAGATAAAAAAATTTAATAATTTAATTTAATATATAGGTTTAAAAATGTTAATTTTAGAAAAATATTAATTTGAAATTTTTTTAATTAAATAAAATGAGTATGATTAAATAAAAAAATTATTTATTTTAATTTATGAAATATTCATATCCAATTTTATATACTCAAAAATTCATAAAATAATCAAAATAAATTTAAAACCTAATTTATCCTAAATAAAAGCTATTTATTAAATTATAGGTTTTTAAAATTTTAGGGGATTACAATTATGATTCCTATTTGTTTCTGTTAAATCATCCATCGGTTCTCAACTTCCTGTCCTTTTTTGGGCTGTGTCCCGATGTTTTCTTACATTTGTAATAGTGTTAACTTCTCTTTTCCATACTCATGATAGGTAGTCAACAACTATATTTTACTCACCTTTTATACGTTTAAAAGTGATTTTATATCTTTCATCTTGTATTGCATCAAGGAACTTTATCCATCTATGTGTACTAGTTTTTCTTTCACTATTGTGAGATCATAACTTTACTATTGCCTCACAATTTGTTCTTACTGTAAATTCTTCTCTAAGATAGAACTTGAATTTTTCCAAAGAATTTCTTGCTGCCTCAATCTCACACTCGATTATTGGTAAGTTTTTATTCTTAAATACCCCATTTTCATATCTGGCTATTTCCTCGGTGCTTTTTGGAGCATACTTATTTGGTCTTACTATTAGGATGACACCCCATCCTAATTCAGAGGCATCTATTTGAATTATTTTATAGTCTTCTTCTAATGGTAGTTTTAAAGGTTTTAGATTTTTAGATCTTTCTTATATGGTTTGAACAAGTTTTACATATTCTTTGTTAAAATAATTTTGTCCTCCCTTTTTATTTTTTGGTAAAAGGGTGCTTTTAATCTCCCAAGGTCTTTGATATACATTTTGGAATAATTTATAAGCCCTAAAAATTATTGAAGACATTTTGTTTCTTCTAATTTATCTGGGAGTTCTAAAACCTTTGTTGCTATGTGTGGTTGTAACTTAATATTTCATTTTCCAATTTTATGTCCAATAAAGTCTATATATTCTTTAAATAATTCTATTTTTATTGGTAAATTACTAAACCATTTTCTAGAAATTTTCTTAAAGCAATTTCTAGATGTTTATAATTTTTTTCTATTTAAAAAACTAATATATCGTCTATATATACTAAATAAAAGTTTAAGTCTCCAAATTTTTTTTCCATCATTCTTTGAAATATTGCAGGGGAAATTTTTAATCTAAAGGGCATTACTATCTACTCATAATGTCCTCCTTTTAGATTGGTAAAAGCTGTCCAAGGTGTAGATTGTTCTTTTATTAGGATCTGCCACTATCCTAACTTACAATCGAATTTACTACACCATTTTTTATTTTGTTTTGTTTTGTTTAAAGGACTATATTTATTGGGTATTGTATAAGTATCATCTAGTGTGTTATTATTTAGTCGCTTATAATTGATGACCATCCTAGTCTTTCCTTGTTTTTGTTCTGCATGTTTTCTTACTATAAATGCGGGGGACCTATATGGATTTGCTAAATTTCTTATTAAGCCCTGATGTTTTAGTTCTTTTATTTGCTTACTAAATTCGTCTTCACCTAAAGGATTATAAGCAATATCTTTTCTTCTTATTTTTAATCTTGGGTTTAAGATTTCTAATTTTTCTTTTACCAGAAGTCTTCCTAAATGTGCCTTAGGATTATCTACTATGATTCTTATTTTTTTAAGCTATCTGAATTAGTTTTTCAACTTTTTATTTGTTATAATTTACCCTTTCATTACTAAAGGTTTGTGTTTTTAATCAAGCTTCAAGAATCTCATATTCGGATACCTCTTCATCAGATGATTCATCATTTGTTGTGAAATCTTCTTCTTGGGTTATAGTATTTTTTTTCTACAAGTAGTGGGTGTGAAAAATTATACCTCCCACCACGCTTTACATGCATATAATCTAATTTATCGGCGACAATGATAGCGGTTTTCTAAAAAATTGAGACTCTATTTTTACTTATTAACATCTAACCATTATCTTCTATCATAAAATTTAGCCCTAACACAAAATCTTTAGGATGTGTTGGTCCATCTATTACCTAGGTTATTGGGAGATTATAAAGTATTCCTTTTTCATTTGGGTTATTTAAGAATTCAATCTTTGTATTTAGAAGATAATATTTATATTCATGGCTACTTCCATTGGCCAACATTGTTGTGACTTGCATTCTTGGAATTTGTATACATTTAGATCCTCTTAATAGGTCTTTATGTATAGAACTTTTTGTACTCCTACTATCTATTATAGCAACATTTTCTATTTGAGTTTCATCATTAAGATGGATCACGCATTTTAGATCTAGTAGTTAATTTAGAAGATTTGCATAAGTTAAATAGTATACTTATTGTATATTATTAAATTATCTTCTTAAATTTATAAGATTTTCATTAGATTCTGTATCGAAATCTATTTTTATACCTTATCCTTATTTTTTTTATATCAATCTCTTATATTTTTACTAATGAGATTATTTTTAATTTTAGGATAGTCAATTTTATATTCTAAAATGGTTATTCTATTTTAAAATTTTTCAAATTCTAGTTCTAGGTTTAATATTTCCTCTCTTTCTGATGTTTCTACAACCTTTTTAACTTTTGTGGTTATATTAAAGTATTTCTTTATACAAATACTATAGATTTCATCTTGGCATATAAAACACCTATATTTGTGACCCATGTCGGGATATAGTTTACACCATTTGCATTGTTTGCTAAGTATTCCTTCTCCATACATCCATTGGTATTCACGTTCATTTTGCATAAACTAATAGTTTATATATTCAGACATTGTTTGCATTGGATCTATAAATTCTAATTCTTGATCCCTTTCTTCCATTTCTTCTATATAATAAAAAAGATGAGTCATCAGAATCTATACTGACTATATCTTCTTCTAGTACATCTATTAGTTTTTCCCTATATAGATTTTTAATTTTCTTTGGACATCTATTTCCTAGGTGATTAGGATCTCCACATATAAAGCACGTACATTTTCTTATCCTATCTAATTTTTAAACATGTTTTCATCTTTGAGGGTGTTTCTTTTTTGATTTAAATAATTTATCTTTTTTCCCAAGCTTTTCATAAGCTTGAGCTGTCATAACATTTTTGCAGAACGCCCAACTTTGTCTCTTAATTTCTTTTTGTTGTATATATTCTACACATTTTTGTTGGAAGTAGTCAAATACATATACAATTCTTGGCCATGTTCCTAGTCCCTTGGGATAGTTCTTATTATGCCAAGATTCTTCAATTTCTTTTCCTAATTGGCCAGAAAGTCTAGTTAGGTATCTATTTGCTATGTCTTCATTCATAAGAACCCCTGCTTTTCTTGTTATGCTAAAATAATCATTGGTGAATTCTACTATATTGACCTAGTCTTTAATTATTGTTTGTTCCAAAATTCTTAATGCTTGGTTTTAAAATATTTTATTTTTCTTACTAGGTTCTATTCCTAGTATTATTTTTCTGATTAGTCTAGTAAAGTTATAAAGATTGCCTCCTAAAATTCTTCTTGCTTCAACTCTTCTTAGATCCTCCTTTTTTACTATATTATAGGCATTTAATGCTAAATCTCCTAAAAGTGTTTCTAAGTAAATAAAAATATTATTTTTTGGTTGATAATCATTTACCCATTCCCTTACACAGTCTTCTTCCCATCTATCTATGGCTTCAGGCCATTTTTGTGGATGCACATTGGCTAGTGTTAATATAGTTCCATTTCTATGTGCTTGTGGTAAGATGACGTTATTCGACACAAATCTTTTTCCCTTTCCTTTCCATCCTCCCTGTGGGACATTATAGGTATTAGTTGGTTCACTAGGAGGTCTTCTAAGATTATACGTATGAGGTTCTACTCCTATTTTTTCAAACATTGGGGTATCTTGATGAGTCATTGATGCTTTCCCTTCCATTGGTACTGACGGTGAAGACATCATTCTTGCTTTAGGTATTCCCCTATGAATTTCTCTTTCATTCATAGAATCATAACCCCTAATATCCAATTTACATTTTTCATTCCTTTTGTTAAAAGCTTTTTCATAATCTAATCTGATTGATTCTGTTAATCTT